>CM055956.1:54809897-55464064 GCA_029490685.1 Schizonepeta tenuifolia
GGTGTTGGAAGCGCAAGAAGTGAAGAATCAGCAACTGGTGGAGGAGAATGTTGCAATGAAGACCAAGCTGGAAGAATTCTCCTCCTCCACCAGTCAAGAAATGTCAGAGCTGAAGTCCACTCAATTGGGATTGAAGTCGGAGCTGAATGTCTTCAAATCCTTGGCCGACTCCAATCTTGCCAAGTCCCAGCAAACCCAAGATGCTGAATGGGAGTCTCACTTCAAGTTGCGATGGGCTGAGTTCGTAGCTTTTCCAACTGAGGTCATCGAGAACCTCTTTGCTTTAAAGAAAGCCGAACAAGAGCGCCAGGACTCGGATCTAGCGAAGAAGGTGGAGCTTGAGTGCGCTGTCGATGAACTCTTCAACCGCCTTCAACTAGCCGAGAATCAACTCACCTCTCTGGATGGTTCAGTAGCAAGCCTTGTTGCTGATGCCAAAAAGGGGGAAGAGAAGGAGGCGGATGTTGGGGTGCAGGGCGAAAAAGAGACCCAAGCCGAAGAAGAAGTGCCAGCTGCAGTAAAATCTCAGCTGAGGAAGAAGACAAAGATGGCCGCTCCCAAGTCAACCGGAGTCGGTGGAGCTGAAATGTCAAAAGACTTGGAGCTGGCAGAGAAGTTTGGAGTTTCCTACAACTCCATAGCCGAGATCGCAAACTCGACGGTATCACAACCGAAGAGTGCATCGCAGCTGCTAAGGCTATGGATGTAGAGGAGAAGGATTATATGAACCCGAGCTGGATAAGGAAGTTCACCGCCAGCCAGGCAAGGAGGGTGAACCAGTTCGATGAAGAGCTGAAGAAAATGTCCCAAAATTTGGACCGCAACGTTGCCTCCCGCAGCCGATGCCGAATCAACATACATCAATCAAAGGCAGAAGCTCGGTTGAAGCAACAAAGGTTGCCAGCAAAGTCCAAGGTCGAGAGTCGGTTTAGGCATGTTGACAAGTGGATGCCGACCGAGTGGAATGAAGAGTGGGAGCTGTTCAAGCAGGAGTTCGTGAACGACTTCTACTATAGGAAGGTTTACGCAACTGACGACCCGAGGAAAGCGTTCAAGGAAGCGCTGACTGAGTTGCACTCAGGGGATCCGGGCATGTTCAGCCAGTTCAGTCGGGCTATGATTGAAGCCAAGCTGGACTTGAACACAGTTCCTGTTCCTAATAGGGTTACTTATCGGCCTCCTCTTCTCCCAGACTCTCACAACCCGAACCGCACGAAGATTGCAGCTGAGGCGAGACAGGTTTGCAAGGAGCATGGAGTGGACATTTCCAAGGAGTCACCTGCCAAGAGGGAAATTTTTGTTAGGATTTTTAGTAAGTATGGGCTAGAATTTTAGCTCAGATAGTTTTTGAAGCAACTGTTGTAACTTTTGATTTTTGTACTTATCCTTGTAACAATCAGTTGTAATGAAAACTATCCAGTTATAAGATTCACCTTGATGAACAATATCTCATTGTCCAAGCTCTGAATCAAAAAGTTAGTTCAATACCATGTTATAACTGTGCTAACCCTTTGATGTTTTCATCTTATAGACAGTCTAGAATTTCAGCTGAGATTTTAGATAAGTCAGTTAGATCTAGATCAGTTGTGATCTGTAAGGGTTTTAGAATTCTTATAAGGGGTTTTGGAATCATCAAAAAGGGAGAAATTGTTGGGAAATTTAAGTAAAAGTTTTGATTGATTCCAAAACCAACGAGTAGATGTTGCCAGTTCCTAATGTTAGTAGTTAGGCTCGCTGTTTGAGCATTGTTAAAATTTTATCTTTACAGGACTCCAGCTGAAGACGACAACATGGCTTCACTCAGATAGAACATCAGTTGTAAAGAAGACAATTGAGCGTTCATCATATGAAGCATTGAGAAAGGGGGAAGTTACGCTCAACAGATAGAACATCAGTTGTGAGGAACACAACTGAGCGTTCATTCCATGTGAATTCAAAAAGGGAGAAGATACCAGGAAGACAACTGAGCGTTTAGTTTCAGAACATCAGTTGTATATCTCAACCCAGAAGATCAACAGCACGAAGTAGAAGTCAGCTGAGAGTTCAACTGTCAGCAGTCAGATAGAACATCAGCTGAAGAACAAGCTAGTTGAAGATCAAAAGTCTTAAGCGACCACTCCTTGTTGGAAGTCTGTTGTTAAGATTTGAATTTCAAATAAGTCACGTGAAGGTTTGACTCTCTGTCATTACCTCATTTGGCCCAACACAAGGTTGTCTCAGATGGAAAGCAGAAGCACACAGTTGCTAAATCTGGAAAGTCTGCAGAGATGAGAGACAAGCCATCGCTTTCAAAGAACAGAGATCAACAGCTTCTCCAACGGCTAGTTGATACTCTCCGCCTATAAATAGAGGCCTTCATTCACAGAGAAGGATACAAGACACACACGCGAGAAGAAACCAGAGAGTGAAAGAAAGAGCAAAATTTTTCACGAGCTGAACTGCATTCAATTCCTTAGAACATCACTTGTTGAGAGTTCTAGAGTTAGTTTCTGTGTCTTTAGATCGAACCTTGAGAACATCACTTAGTGAGAGTTCGTAGAGTGTTAGATCATAGCTCACTTCGTGTTCGAGCTTTTAGTTGGAACCCATCTTTTTCACACTTATTCTCAAAAGGAGTGTTAGGACCCTACTCTTCTCAGAATTGAGTAGATAGGTTGTTTAGTACCCGAAAACTAAACTGTAAGGTTGATAAGTACCCGCAAACTTATCCTTAACGGTTGCACAGCCTGCGTAAGCTGTGTGGTTTGTCCAGAAGAATTTGGACAGAGTTGTGTGGACTCACAACTCCCCGTGGACGTAGGAGGTTTCTCCGAACCACGTAAATTTCTATGTGCTTGAGTTTATTTTTCAGTTATTTCCTGCATATTCAACTGACAAACTAACCCGCATACAAACTGCATCTTAGCATTCAACTGTTTTGGTTCTTGACCAACCTGCATAAAAGCGTGAGTTGTTTTACGAGTTGTTAATTTCCACCACATTCCGCACACCACTTTTCCAGCTGAGGTTGGTTACTCAGCTGTGAGATTCCAACTGAGTCCTTTTACTCGGTTGAAGTTATTTTCAGGAGTTTAATTTTAAAATCCTAACTGGTGTATTCCCCCCATACACCAGTAACTCGTATCGGGACCATCATTTTGTTTTCTCTCCTCTTTTTTCTCTCTCGTATGTGTATCAACTCCCTCACTTTTCTTTTCCTCATTCTCTCTAGCTCTCCTTGCTTGAGTCATCTTGAGCTAGTCCTCATGAACTTGTTGTAGACTCAATGGAATGAGCATGACAGATTTGTTATTGTGCTTGAAGGTATAACGATTTTGAAACCGTCATGAATCGCCCTTCGGCCAAATTGCCATGGCTTGCCCAAGAGAATGTGACTAGCATGCATTGGTACCACATCACATAGAACATCATCTTTATATTTCCCAACGGAAAACAAAATCAGAACTTGTTTAGTCACATGAATTTCTCCACATTCTTTCAACCATTGAAGCTTGTATGGTTCAAGATGCTTTTGGGTTGCTACCTTCATCTTCTCCACCATATATGAACTTGCAACGTTAGTACAACTCCCACCATCAATAATCATCATGCAAACTTTACCTTGGATTAAACACCTTGTGTGGAAGATGTTCTCCCTTTGTTCATCATCTCCTTTCACTTGCACATTTAAAGCTCTTCGAACTACAAATAGCTCTCCATGTTCAGGTGCGATCTTCTCCGGATGGTCATCTCCACCATCATTTTCATGTTCACTTTCAGATTCTATCTCTCCATTAGATTTCACAACCATCACTCTTTTGTTTGGACATTCAGATGCGATGTGTCCAATTGCATGACAACGAAAGCATTTGATATCTCTAGCTCTAGTAATAAAAGTAGAGGTAGAGGTACCTTTGCCTTTTTCTGCTTCACTCTGTCTGAAGTTTAGATTACAGTTTGGAACAGAATCCGAAGTTGACTTAGATGACGTCCATTCCTTCGGCTTTGAAGATTGAGAATTTGTTGGGAAACTTTTCTGGAATGCTCCCTTCTTCTTCAATTGCGCCTCTGCCTTCATGGCCATGTGAACCATATCTTCAAGCTCCACATAGTGTTGAAGATCAACAATGTTGGCAATCTCCATATTCAGCCCACATAAGAATCGAGCCATTATTGCTTCTCTATCTTCATCAACATTTGCTCTAATCATAGCAATCTCCATCTCTTTGTAGTACTCATCAACAGATTTAGTACCTTGATTCAAACTTTGTAATTTTTTATACAATTCATGAAAGTAATGATAAGGTACAAATCTCTTATGCATTATGGACTTCATTTCATCCCAAATGTAAATTGGTCTCTCTCTATAGCGTCTTCTATTTGTTGTCACTTGATCCCACCAAACTAGAGCATAGTCCGTGAATTCAATTGCAGCAAGTTTGACCTTCTTCTCCTCAGAGTAGTTGTGACACTCAAAGATAAGTTCCATCTTCCACTCCCATTCTAAATAAGCCTCGGGATCGCTCCTTTCTTGAAAAGTAGGGATTTTCAACTTGATGCTTCCCACGTCACGATCAACTTCATTTTGATGTCTTCTTCTACCATTACGCCTTGGAGCTCGATGAATAGATTCTGCATCCTCTTCTTCTTCGCTCTCTCTTTCATCATGATTCCTTCATGGCTCCCAATTCTCCAAGCGTTCTGATACATTTTCCAAAATACTCCCAATTCACCAAACACTCATGTTTCACTCGTAGGCTTTTACCTCACCTCAAATGATCTCACCACTCAATGCCTTTTACCACTCAATTCTCACTTGTAGGAAATCAAATGAACTAGAACAAATCAAGATTAGAACAAGAGATGTAGGAATCACCACACTTCAGCCCTTATTGATCTTATGGTCGGAACTTGATGTTTGAAACTTGGAAAAAAAAATATAAAAATAATGATTTTCGTTTTTTTTTTTCCCTTTTTTCTTGCCTTTTTTTGCCTTTTCTTATAGCAACAAAGACAAAAGGATAGATACAATGTAGAGAAGATGTAGAAATGAATAAAGGGGATTTTGATTCTCTTGTAAACTGAAGGCAAAACCGCAAGCGGTTTGAAGTAGAAAGTATTCTGGTGAGAATTTGAACGGATCTATTTCAAATTGAAGGCGCAACCGCAAGTGGTTCAGAACAGAGATAATTCCAGCGGGAATTCGAAGTCCAAGAGTTATATTTGTTATTCAAGAGTTTATTATGAGTCTTAGAGTTTATTTATGAGTCTTAAATAGTTTATTAATGTTAGTCACTCAAGAGTCTTTTCTAAAGCCTATAAATAGTCTTAATGATATGGACGGAGGACCAATTGGATAAAATATCCAAGAACCTTTCGTATATGAGATAGGCAACGGTCTCCCTAGATCGAGAATCCAGTTTGATCACCTCCTAGAGCGAAGAAAATCTTGACTCGTTGGCTATATAATCAGTCAAGAACCTCGGTATGGTTGAACGCCACAAGACCTTGCTCAATTGTCTTGATAAGTTCGAAATAAGTGAAATACTCAACAAGGAGAATTCAACTCACAAGGCTAAACCAATTTTCGTTTTTAATCAAAGGTGTCCCTTACAAGTGATTTACAAGTCTATTTATAAGCTAGGAAAGGACTTTTGGAATCTTATCATTGGTAACACTAATTAAACTCATAAATAGACTTATTAAACACTAATTAAACCACTTATTACCTAGTAATGACTACTTATGACTCAAGACTTCAAAAGTCACTAATTTAACTCATAATAACTAAACTAAGTGGACCCTTTATTTTAGCCTTCACACATGCACAAAAATTGCGCGGTTTATTCATCATCTTAGGCTTCCAAATCTGATTGGTAATGAACCCATTCTTCATGTCGCGTTCAGCCCACCGACTTGTATAAGATTCACCATTTGGCCCAATATAGATTGGTCTTGGACTTGTAATTGGCCCCCTTTTCATTTATTCTCTAAGTCAGATTTATTGTCCATAGGTTGCTCGTGGTGCTCACATCATTCTTCCTCTTGGCCAAGGCGATTCTTCGTTCTACCTCACTTAATGTTTGTTCAACTAGCCTGCACACTTAAACAAAATGCCTCCTTTCAAACATTAACTACTATCCTAGGGTTAAAAATAAAATACTGAAATTAAAATTACTTAAATGAAATAAAAGAAAACATACCAGGTTGCCTCCTGGCCAACGCCCCAGTTTGCATTGTGGACATGACGTTATGCCTCTCTTTCTAATTGACTTCTTGACTAGCGGGATCAGGTGGATCCCCTAGATGATCTGCATTGTGCCCATAGTAGGCCTTCAAACGTTTGTTGCTCACCTTGAGAAGCTTTCCGCTAATCAAACTCTTGATTTCCACTATCCCATTGGGCAACTGGGCTTGGACTTCATATGGACCGACCCACTTGGTTGTCATCTTGCACAGTAATAACTTGAGTCGTGCTTGAGCGAGAAGTACCTTCTGACCATTTTCAAACTTCTTTACCTTTATCTGTTGGCCATGTGACTTTGTTAACCTTCTCAAAATTTTGTCAATGAAAGGCAACTTGGAAGGGTGTTTGCAAGCTATCTCATTCAACTTTTGGTGGTCAATACAAACTCTTCATCCACTCTGCAGCCTTATGATGTGAGCACGGGTGGGCAGCCAACGACTACAAGTCAGATTTCAAGAACTAAATAAAGTATGCCGATTTCAAGTCTAATATCAAGATAAATCGGGCCAAATGGTGAATATTGATGGGCTGAATCCGTCTTAAAAGGGCTCGTCAACAATCAGACTTCAAAGGCACAAGAAGAAGAATAAATGGTTGATATTCGTGCATATTGAAGAGGCTAAATTAAGTGTCTAATTAGTTTCATTATTATGAGTTAAATAAGTGACTTTTGAAGTCTTGAGTCATAAGTAGTCATTAGTAGTTAATAAGTGATTTAATTAGTGTTAAATAAGTCTATTTATGAGTTTAATTAGTATCATAAGTACTATCATTATTGGTAGGCTACGAAGAGTCCTTTTCTAGCCTATAAATAGGCTTGATATCCTTTGTAATCGAATAACATATACCTTGAGTTATAAACGAAAATTGGCTTTGCCTTTGTGAGTTGAATTTCTCTCTTGTAGAGTTTTCTCTTGTTCCGAACTTATCAAGACTAGTGAGCAAAGTCTTGTGGCGTTCAACCATACCGAGGTTCTTGGCTGATTATATAGCCAACGGGTCGAGGTTTTCTTCGCTCTAGGAGGTGATCAAACTGGATTCTCGATCTAGGGAGACCGCTGCCTACCTCTTATACGAAGGGTTCTTGGATCTTTTATCCAACGGGTCCTCCGTCCGTATCATTTTGCTCTGATACCAAAATGATACGGACGGAGGACCCGTTGGATAAAAGATCCAAGAACCCTTCGTATAAGAGGTAGGCAGCGGTCTCCCTAGATCGAGAATCCAGTTTGATCACCTCCTAGAGCGAAGAAAACCTCGACCCGTTGGCTATATAATCAGCCAAGAACCTCGGTATGGTTGAACGCCACAAGACTTTGCTCACTAGTCTTGATAAGTTCGGAACAAGTGAAAACTCTACAAGAGAGAAATTCAACTCACAAAGGCAAAGCCAATTTTCGTTTATAACTCAAGGTATATGTTATTCGATTACAAAGGATATCAAGCCTATTTATAGGCTAGAAAAGGACTCTTCGTAGCCTACCAATAATGATAGTACTTATGATACTAATTAAACTCATAAATAGACTTATTTAACACTAATTAAATCACTTATTAACTACTAATGACTACTTATGACTCAAGACTTCAAAAGTCACTTATTTAACTCATAATAATGAAACTAATTAGACACTTAATTTAGCCTCTTCAATATGCACGAATATCAACCATTTATTCTTCTTCTTGTGCCTTTGAAGTCTGATTGTTGACGAGCCCTTTTAAGACGGATTCAGCCCATCAATATTCACCATTTGGCCCGATTTATCTTGATATTAGACTTGAAATCGGCATACTTTATTTAGTTCTTGAAATCTGACTTGTAGTCGTTGGCTGCCCACCCGTGCTCACATCATTCCCTTCTTCTTCAAGAAGATTCGTCCCGAATCTTATTTCCAAAAGAAAGGTCAGTGTTTAGTAACATCCAATCCAATCCTCCGGGTTTGAAGACGTGATTTTCATCCTTGATTTTGATAGTTGTACGTGGTTCCATATCGAAATGATATACCTGTAAAATAGAAACAAACCACGTACCTAGGGGTTTATCATTCCCCTCATCTTGACAATGATTTGTCCTCAAATCCAGAATTGCTCCAATTTGGAATGATTTCCTTGTTTGTGAGTACACCTCGTTATTGTCATGAACATTCAACCACGACATTTGAAATGAAGATTTGTGATTCAACGGAGGAACGCTCAACAGTGGCACCAAGGGAACACATACCACATCTGCACAACTTTCAACAATGAATTCGCCCCTCGTTATTTTCTGGTCACTTGCAACCACTATGCTTTCATGTTGGTTGTTGTCATGAACTTGAGAAACAAGAACAAATGGATTAGGATCCTCGAGTTCTTCGACCACAATGGAAGAAACCTTGTCGAAAATCTGGGGAACAATCACCTTGTCCTCAATTCCCTTCTCTCCATTTGGTTGGGCCTCCAATTGCGGTGTGGAATCACAACTTTGGCAATGCATGTCACAAAAGGTCTTCCTCGTTGTTGCTTCCACAAGCTTCTTCAACTCTTCGTTGGCAGCCTTAATCTCCGCCAACATTAACTTAGTTTTCATCCGAAGAACATATGCACGCTCTCGATGCTCCTTCAACGATTTGCTCATTTTTTTGTATTTTTTTTTTTTTTTGGATAGAAAATATAAAGATAGAGGTTCAAATCAATACCAGATTGCTCTGATACCAAATGATACGGACGGAGGACCCGTTGGATAAAAGATCCAAGAACCCTTCGTATATGAGGTAGGCAGCGGTCTCCCTAGATCGAGAATCCAGTTTGCTCACCTCCTAGAGCGAAGAAAACCTCGACCCGTTGGCTATATAATCAGCCAAGAACCTCGGTATGGTTGAACGCCACAAGACTTTGCTCACTAGTCTTGATAAGTTCGGAACAAGTGAAAACTCTACAAGAGAGAAATTCAACTCACAAAGGCAAAGCCAATTTTCGTTTATAACTCAAGGTATATGTTATTCGATTACAAAGGATATCAAGCCTATTTATAGGCTAGAAAAGGACTCTTCGTAGCCTACCAATAATGATAGTACTTATGATACTAATTAAACTCATAAATAGACTTATTTAACACTAATTAAATCACTTATTAACTACTAATGACTACTTATGACTCAAGACTTCAAAAGTCACTTATTTAACTCATAATAATGAAACTAATTAGACACTTAATTTAGCCTCTTCAATATGCACGAATATCAACCATTTATTCTTCTTCTTGTGCCTTTGAAGTCTGATTGTTGACGAGCCCTTTTAAGACGGATTCAGCCCATCAATATTCACCATTTGGCCCGATTTATCTTGATATTAGACTTGAAATCGGCATACTTTATTTAGTTCTTGAAATCTGACTTGTAGTCGTTGGCTGCCCACCCGTGCTCACATCACCTTATGCCCACGATCTCCTCATTCTCATTCACGATCACTTCAACACTTGTCCGCTTGGGCACAACGAGCTCTTGTCTCCTCCACTCGTTGTCAGGCTCAGAGTATATAATGCCAAAATCCTGTAACTTCAAAATATCCTTTGAAATTTCTTCTTCCATAATTAGCTCATGTTTGGTTCGAGGATTTCAAACAGAATTAGCTTTATTCTTGGTCATCATGCAAACTATAGAGTTAATGCCTTCCTTATCAATTGAGATTAAGCTGATAACTTCCTTATCTTGCCCTAAACTGTTGCGCACCATATGTTCCTCTTCAAAACTCAGCTCAGAATTGACTATCACGGTGTAACAACCCAATTTTTCCTAAGCATAATTAATCATCCTAAATGTGATTATGTGTGCTTAAGTGCTTCTTAAATATTATTATATGTGATTATGTGTGATAAAAATTTCCGAGAATAAATTTTCTCGTAAAATGACCAAAATGCCCATGGACGGTAAAATCATAATTTTTCATATTTCGACAACTTGACACAAAGATTCGAAGAGTTATATGAGTTTAAGAATGTGAGACTGAGCATGAGTTCGAATTTCGGAAAAATTTGTGACGGTTGACTTTCCGATGAATAGTAACTTTGACCAAAAAGTTAACCTTCGGTCAATAAACTCCGAATTTAGTCTAATCAATGTCATTAGACTCTAAAATTTATTTTAAGACTATTGAAGCGATTTAGAGAATTTTCTGAGATCGTTTGAGTCAAGTTTGAATTTTATATTGAAAGAATGCTTAAGTAAATAGTAACTTTTACGGCATTCTTCATTATTTGGAATTTTATACGGAAGTTGGGCTCTTTTGAATCTTAAAATTATTTTATGACTAATGGTGAAATTTCAAGTGAAATCCGATGTCTACAATTTAAGTTATAAGCCTTATTAGTCGAGAAGACGAATATGAATAGTAAATTTTCCGGTTTTCTTCGTTTCTTAGAATTTTGATTAGTTTCTTAGGTTTTCCGAATCTATAAATTAATTGGTGAGTATTGGTGAGAAGTAGAGCAGAGTTGGATGTCGGGAAAGTGTCGTAGATGAGTTTTTAAGTCGAGAAAAATAGATATTTTAAAGAGGGATGTTCTATACCGTAAAATAATTTTTTTCGGGAATTTTTACCCGATAAAAACCTACACCAAATACATCTAAATATAATTAGAACTCTCTCTCTCTCTCTTTCTCTCTATGCCCATGTCGGCACCTACACACACATATTACTCTCAAATTCTTTCCCTACTGTCAACTATACTTTCAAATTCTACTCTCTCCATTTCCACCAGTCTCAAATCCATGTAAGTGAGGAACACCCACCCTACTCTCTATTAATTCACTCATCTCCCATCTCTCCCTCATCCCTTCACGCAACAAACACACATACACAATTATCTCTCTACATTTCTGTCTCTCAACATCTTCTTTCTCTCATGCAGTTCTTCCCCTCTCACCTCTAAACTCCATTGCCGCCACCTCCAAGCAGCACTAAAGCTTCCATTTTCTTCAACCAAGCTCAACGAAGAAGATTTAAGTTGCTAGAATCATAAGGAATGAAGATTTCAACACTATTTCTTCATATCTTCATATAAGAGCCATGTTTCCTTCTCTTTTCTTCATCCATGGCAGCTGACCATACTCCTTCATGACCTCCATGTTTTTCTCTACTCCACCTTTCTTGATCGATCAAAGCCATGGAAATATGAAGATGATTTGATCCTTGTATCTTTGAAAATTATTCCTTGATCTTGCGTGTCTTCCATACTTGAAAACAAGAAACAAAATTCATGTCTTTCGCCTCCATGAAAACCTACGGCTAGTTTGAGAAAAAAAATAGGATTTTTTATGTCTTGATTGATTCGCAAATTTTGATGATTTATATGTGTTCTAGGAATATATCTAAGAATATTAGAATGATTGAATGAGAAAAATAAACATATATGCATGAAGAAACAATTAAAACCGAGTTTATGCCTTAAAATAGGATTTTATTGTTCTTTGAGTTATCTCTTGAAAATGATACTTGATATGAGATATATGATGATATATAAGCATGATGAAATGAAAATAATGAAGAAATAATCACTAAAACATAAAAAGGAATTTTGGAGAAGATGATGAATAGAAATTTTCAATTTTTAATATATATAAGTTCTATGCTTAAATTGATGATGGAAAATATTAATTCAAGTATGATTAAACATGAATCTATGATTTATTTGGAAGCATGAATTTATTGGAGTGAAGTCTTATTAAAACCGAATATAATGAGTATAAATTAGGATTTATTATTTTTATGCTTTATTTGGTGAATTAATGGTTTAGAAATAAAATTACGGAAAAACTATAGATAAAAATACCATAAAAAGAAAAAAAAGAGCTTATATGATTATATTTATAAATTTTCGGCTTTTATATAAATATAAAAATTGAGGATTTTAATTCCTATAGTTAAATGGAATAATTAATACCCTAGAAATGAAATTAGGGGTGAAATAAGCTTAAATCTAAGAGGAATTGAAGAAATAAAATCCTATACCAAAGTTAAGAAAATTTCGAACAAAAATAAATAGAGGAAATTGTGCTTTTTAAATCTTAAGGCATAAATTGATAATTAGATAAGGAATAATGAAATTCAAATTATTTGGATTAGAAATATGTATTAAAATCAAAAATTTGATCACCAATGGGAAAAGCCTAAAATAAATAGAAATAATTAAGGCTTAAAATAGGAAATAGAGCTTCGTGAGATAAATTGAAGTAAGAATGATGAAATTAGAATTAATTGAAGTATAATGAAGCTTTAAAATCAAAGAAATGATGATATATGAACAAAACCCCAAATTTGGTCAATGAAATAGTGAATTAAAGTATGACTTTTTGAATACGAAGCTAGAAGATGAAAATGATGAAAATGAGTAATTGAAATTTTTCTAAGTATATTGGAACTTTGATTTAGTGAATTTGAGCAAGAATTGGAATAATTGTGAAAATTTTGAAGTAAATATGAAATTGAAATTGAAATTGAGAACTTTTGATTTTAAGTATATAAGGATCAATTGATGTTATAAGTTATCAATTAGAGTAATTTTAAGCATAATAGAAGTTGAAATTATTGAAAAAGAACAAGTATAAAAGAAATAAAATAGTGCAAAAAATTTCCAGGAGAAATTAGTGAGATTTTGATGGATAAAAGATGTAATTAATGTTATAAATATGAAGTTGAGATAAAAATAATTATAATAGCCACTTGAATCATTCAATTTGGTTAACGTATGAGAAAGTTATAAAAAAGTCAATAAAACGTAATAAAAGTTGACTACCGAGAAATTAAATGAAATTAAGTAGATTAAAGAGTTAAAAGAGTTTAGATAATTAATTGAAGTATGTTAGAAGTTGAATCGAGCAAAAATGAGTCCTTAGTAATAAAATAGATAAATGACAGGAAATAATTAGTATAAATAGTGTTTTCTCGATTCTTGAGTCCAAAAATATAATCCAGTGATAAATCGTTCAATTAAAACTATTTTTAGTAAGATGTAAAAATTTGAGAATATTCTAAGCAAGTCTGTATATATATCTCGAGAAACGTGCTGAGCGTCGACTCGTTAAAATTAGTAAAAAGTCTCAAAATCTAAAATAAAATTCATAATTAGATTCCTTGAATTTTTTCTAAGTGAAGTGTAGTTAATTGTATAAAAAAAACGAGAATCTAAAGTCCGAGTTAAAAAGTCGAGTAAAATAACAGAATATAAATATTGAATATTTATGTAAGCATACATGTGTTGTGTATGAATAATTATATGTTATGTATGAATGTTAAGTGTTGTGTAGTTGATGTTATTGAAAAATGTTGTGTAAATAAATAAGAATAAAACCCGAGAATTTTTATTAGTAAATTGACTAAGGAAGTTGAGAAATCGATTTTTATTAAGTAATAAATTATTGACTTCCAATAAGTTTTGGAAATTAGATTATATTATTTTAAGTAATCGAGAGATTTGAGCCCGGGTCATGTAGAAGTCCAAGTAAAGAGACTAGTATTCGTTGTTTCCCGAACTTGTCCTCATTAAATATTATTTTGAAAGGTACGAGTGAAGACAAGAGGTAGAAGCAGCAAAATAAAAGATTGACTTACAGGTGGACTCTCTGAACTATAACTAAACGATGAATACGCAATTTATTTATTATATGTGCTTTTTATTGAATTGATTGACTTGCCTATGTTTAATGTTTTGGTATGCATTCATCTACTTGATATCATGTGAGTAGATCCTGTGGACGCGATGAGGTCCTGCAAGACGGGACAATGCATTCATTAGATTAGGTGACCGTGAGTCTTGTTACAACTTAGCTGGTCGTTAAGTAACTATGAGCCTTGCTTTGGTTAGGCCGGTTATGTAAAGGCCATGAGCTCTGCGTTAATTGGGCCGGTCACGGTGCTCGAAAAAGAGGCCTACTTCTCGGCACCAAAAGAATATGAAACGTGTAAATGGATTCATACCATATAAAATGGCTGCAGCCAATTTTAGAGAATAAAGGAAAATGTTTTTAAGCTGCCACAAGTTATAAACTCTTTTAATCGATTTTTATCCAACACTTGTGATGCAGCAGAAGAGGCAAGTACAATCATATAACTCTAAGAGCAAGTTTTTAAAATGTCTTGGCATGTGTGCACTGAGTACGTTGTACTCATGCCCTACTTGTTATTTCTAAAACGGACAGGTTAGTTCGGATGAGGAGGTTGAGGTTATGTGTCTTCATACATATAACCTTAGGATTTGACGTCGTTTGTTTAAATTTCACTACAACACCGTTATTCTGATATGTTTGATTTCATGCTCGAATTATTGACAATGAGCCGTGTGCTCGTACAAGCCTTAAATCATTTCTGAATTCCATTTTTCAAACGTTGATAAAATCCTCTAACGATTCCTTGAATTCCCTTAACCACCATTTGATTATTGAAACTAAAAGATGGCCCACTTTTGAATGCAAAACTTGTTAATCTCCAAACCTAAATTCCTTTGTTGGATTCGATATCTAATCTTGTTTGGGTATTCATTCATTTGAGAATAATTTATTAAAAACCCACACTATTTGTATTATGAATCCATTGTTGAATTAAAATCTTATTCATCGAGCATGTTTATTGAGTTAAAGTTTAGTTGTTCCATCTCACTGCCCCTTGCGTTCTAGTCGTTTCAATACCCTAGAAGTCTGGTTGTGACATACAGGCATGGTATTATTGTCCCTAAGGTAAATGTACTTCCAGTGCTTCGGCAAAGGCTTGAGCTCCATCTTCGGTGCTTGCTCAAGACGTTGCTTCAATTTTTCTTCTGGCCTAGATCTGGGCAAGCTCGAATGTGATGATTGTGATTGCCCTTCAGATTTAGCCTTTGAGTTTATCTTGTCTTTGACTATCTTCTTCTCTTTATCTTGGGCTACATTTTCGATGGTTCCTTCTTCATTGACTTCATTTCGAAAGGTCATGCATTCCATTCTGAGGCAACATATTCTCCTTTGACTTCTCGACATGGTCAATGTGCTTAACCATATTAGTGTCTTGGGGAGGCTCCTTCGCTTTGAAGATGTTGAACGTTACTGACTCCCCATTATACTCACATGTCAATTGCCCTGAGTTGCAGTCAATCCAGGTTTTAACAGTCTTCATAAGTGGTCTTCCCAGCAGCATGCTCGATGATGCATCTCTTGCTTTGCCCATGTCAAGGACATAAAAATCCGCTGGGAAAATCAAATCCTCCACATTCACTAGGACATCTTCCAAAATGCGCTCTGGATGCACTTGAGACTTGTCTGCTAATTGGATAACCACCCTAGTGGGTCGGAGTAGTCCCATTATGTCTTCATCGTATATGGATAAAGGCATGACGTTGATCGATGTGCCCAAATCCAACATGGCCTTCTCAATCTTTAAGTTTCCAATTTGGCATGGGATAGTAAACATGCCTGGATCTCGACACTTCTTGGGCAATCTCTTCTCAATGACAGCAGACACATTCTCTCTCACAAACACCTTAGCTTGGTCATGGCGCTTCACCTTCTTTCTTGAGCAAATATCATTTAGAAATTTTGCAAATTTCGGCATGTTATGAAGTGCACCGATGAGAGGTAGGTTTATCTCAACCTTTTTGAAAACATTAAACATAGGTAGGTTTATCTCAACCGTCTTATTTCGCTTCATCATGTTTGGAAATGGGGCTCGAAATGATGGGTTTAGGTTTAACATAGATAGGCTCATGAATTACCTCTTCCTCTTCTTCATTTATCTCTTCCTCGACCTCTAGTCCCTTCTCCTTGGGTAGTTGTGTCTCAAATTCCGGTATCTGAGCTTTCTCGGGCAACTCATTTTTTTCTCTTAGGATAATTGCATTCACTTGTACCTTGTGTATCTCCACTTGGCTTGGATGTTCACCTTGTTTCTTCTCTATTCTGCCTCAAGCGTTGGCCAGATTAACCAATTGGGAAGTGATGTGTTGAATAGCACCTCGCGTCTCTATTCGAAACTGATCATTTTTTTGTTGTACCTTGTTGTGATCTCGAATCAGACTGTTCACCACCTCTTTCATCAATGGCTCGATCGAGTCACGTGGTGGATACTGTTGTTGTGGCTGTTGAGGCTGTTGCCCAAACTGCTGATAGTTGTTATTCTCATTACTCATATTCAGGTCATTTCTCCATCCTTGGTTGTAAACTTGAGAATTCGGATCATATTGCCTCTCTTGGTTTGTGTTGAAACCTATAGCATTCACTTCCTCAACTTCGTAGAGTGTTGGGTATTGATCCGTTGGGTGTGTGACCGCTAAACAAATTCCACATGCCCTCACCGCCTTCTTGTTGTTTCCAGCCATTACAGAAATGAGAGACTCCATCTGGGTAGCTAACTTGTTTGTCTTCTCATCAGCAGGCGATAGGGTTGCTGCTGCTATTGTCTCCTTGGGTAAATCTCCTCGTTCATCCCTAAATTCCTTCGCCATCTCTCTAATTATTTTGAAAACCTTGCTTGGTGGCCTATTCATAAAGTTCCTTGGAAAGCTGCATTCACTAATGCTCTTTCCCCAAATTGAAGTCCTTCCACAAAGCACTGGACTAAGTCGTACTCAGGAATCTGATGTTGTGGCCATTTTGCAAGCATAAGTTTGAATCGGTTCCAATAATCATAGAACAACTCATTAATGCCCATCTTGATGCTAGTAATCCTCTTTCTCATTGTCTAAATACGTGCAGCTGAGAAATATTTCTCCAAGAATTTATGTTGTACCTCTTGCCATGTCTTCACACTCCACGTGGGCAAAGTGTAAAGCCATTCTCTTACACCATCTAGTAATGAGAACGGAAAGGCGATCAACCTCACATATTCTTCCAGATTTCCCTCGGTAGGAACTGTTCTGCATGTCATCTCGAAATCTTGTAAGTGCCTTTGTGGGTCCTTCCCCGGATAATCGCCGAACTTAGGCAGGATCTGGATGAAATAGGATTTCAGCTCACATGGCTTCGTGGGCTCGGGCAAAGTAATGCCCGATGGCCTCAAGTTCAGTGTGCTAGGGAATACCATCTCCCTCATTGTCTTCTCTTCTTCTCCTGCCATTGCTTGTTCTTGTTGATTTCCCTCTTCTTCGCTTTTTGAGAAGTACTGCTCCTTTATTGGTTGAACGTATAGATTTTTCGAAGAGTTCTACTCTTTCTCCAAGATCACCAAACGTTTTGCCTCTTCTTCCGCTTTATTCCTTGCCTCTACAATTGTGAACTTTCTGCAGGGTTAGGGTTAAGCATAAAAGAAAAACAAAAGAATAAACACGAAAGAGAATACAACAAAATCAACTCCCCAGCAACGGCACCAATTTTGACGCGACCGTCATTTAGCCGCGGCAAAATACAATTTGTATTTTTCTTGCCCACTTCCTAGGATCAGCTAGTCAGTAGGTAAGGATCCATCCCACGAGGAGTTGCTGCAATATTCTCTTGAGATTATCCTGTCATAATATTGGTTTGGTCTATTTCTACTATCGGCTTAGGCGAAATGCTGAAAAGTAAATACTGAAACTAAACAAGAAAACTATTAGTAATAAAAGACAATCTAGATTTGGGATTTATTCAATGTGAATAAGTGTAACTCGTTCATAGGTGTATAGATATTCACTATGTATGTATGTCAACGGTTATAGGCAAACATTGAAACAAGCAGCTTTGGGCACTAGACGAACCCGTTCCGGCCCTGTGAGATACGAGGATCTCATTTTGACTTTACACCAGCATCAGTGTACTTCATTTAGCTCCACCCAAGTTCAACCTGAGAATTCCCGCCCTCAAGGAGCATGAGGCAATCCTCTCCCGGTCCATGTTGGTCTAAGCTACCTCGCTTTTAAGGAATCCGCCACCATCTAATTGCCCACCTACAGTATGGGTTCTTGGCATAAACAAACCACTTTGAAATCTTTGCCTAACACCTCGGGAACACACATATATATAGCTATCTTGACAAATTCGACCTCACGAGTTATAAACACTTATATCACATATCCTCTAGCCCAAATCCAGATTTAAGAGTTTAACTAGACATAAAGTAAATAACAAAAGCAAAAGTGATAAAAGAAAATATACTTGAATTAAAATGACAGTTTGCCCAAACCGGGACTTAACTGAAAAGTAAAATGTATCAAAGTAAAGATATATGAAATTATGTCCAAAAGTTGTGTACTTGAGGTTGCATGCACGAACATATTTATAGAGTACAAGGATCATAGACTTAAAACCCAAAAAAACACACACAAGGGCCTTCGATTGATAGTTAGCAGTTTCCTTTCTTGGCCGATTAGGACTAGGAAAGATTTGTTTCCTTATCAGCAACACTCCATGTTTATCTTCTTGTTTCCTTATCCAAGTAGAAGATGTATCCACATTTTCTTCTTCTCCAAGGCACCAATTGCTTTCTTGTCGGACTCTTCTGGATGTGCACACCAGTTGTACTGCCCACAACCTTCGTACTCGCCTTCTTCTTCCTTACCCAGAGCTCTCTTGTCTTCTTGACCTGTTTGGACTGAATGTGCGCGGTCTAAAATGGTCATGATGATTGGTACGGAGCAACTTCTACATGTTTGGACATCCGCCCTCGGTATCTCCAACTCAAGGAAAACTCCTATGACCATTGCCCAAGTTCCTATGACCATTGCCCTCGGTCAGAAATTGTCTAGACGATTCTTACTTTCACGCACATTTTAGCTCCAAATGCCCAAGTTCTTGTCCTTCCCTACCTATTATCAAATATGTCCTCCCAGACACTAAACCAGACTAAAAAAACACAAAACTAGACTTGATCTAGACCAAAAAACACATGATGAGAATATAAAATACGGGCTTATCACTAAGTGTTCTTGATAGTTGTATATAAGTGTGTTCGCGATGCATTAGGCAATGATTCCAAAGAAGTTTGGTGGACACTGGTAACTCGGAAGGCCAAAGAGCCCTGGGCACATAAGGATTCCTACATCGCAGGATGGTTATCAAGTACTGGTTGGACTTACCTTATGTTCCTTGAGAGCAGCAAGAACGGGTTGTATGTCTTGGCCTAGACCTACAAAGATGTGTCAAAAGATCCTCGTTATCTCACCTACGCCGGAGTGGGCCCATCTAGAAGCAAATGCTGCTTGACCAACATGCTCTCTATAAGGTGTTATGCCAGGGACTTTTGGGCAATCTAGAGGATTGGCTAGGGTGTCCCTGTGAAGACTTAAACATAAGGATGGATTTGGGCGGGCTATGTAGCGTACGTGGAGACATGATAATGGGGACCCTACATAGTTTTAGCCTATAACAACTGACACACTTATTCAACAAATATCTTTGAACCAATGATCGAGTTAAAGTTATACTCATAAATTCGAAACCTAAATATGGATTGTTTTTATTACTAATCTTTTTGCTTGTCAAGTTTCAGTTATTTACTTTCAGAAGTTTGCCAAAGGTGATAGTGACAGTTGCCCAAGGCTATAGTAGATAGATACTCAACGCAACCTTTTTGTGCCTCGAACCAGAGATTATCGCGAGCAACTCCCTGTGGGATCAATCCTGTACTTGCCAACTAGCTATTAGTAGGGGTGGGCACAGGAGTGAAATACAAATTGTATTTTGTCGCAGCTTAAACGACGGTTGCATTAAGGGATAGATGTATCTAGCACGGAGGCTCATTGTATCAACCATCATGATTATAATTATTTAAAAACATCGTGATGGTCCTGATACGAGTTACTGGTGTATGGGGGGGGGGGAAGACACCAGTTAGGATTTTAAAACTAAACTCTTGAAAATCACTTCAACCGAGTAAAAAGACTCAGTTGGAATCTCACAGCTGAGTAAGCAACCTCAACTGGAAGAGTGGTGTTGTGCGGAATGTGGTGGAAATTAAACTCGTAAAACAACTCACGTCTTTATGCACGGTTGGTCAAAAACCAAAACAGTTGAGAATGCACAGATGCAGATTGTATGCTGGTTAGTCAATCAATTGAGAATGCAAGAAATAACTGAATAAAGAAAAACACAAGCACACAGAGAATTAACGTGGTTCGGAGAGAACTCCTACGTCCACGGGGAGTTGTGAGTCCACACAACTCTGTCCAAGTTCTTCTGGACAAACCACTTAGCTTACGCGAGCTGAGCAACCGTTAAGGATATGTTTGCTGGTACTTATCAACCTTACAGTTTAGTTTTCGGGTACTAAACAACCTAACTACTCAGTTGCAGGAAGAGTAGGATCCTAAACCTTTTCAGGTGAAAGAAAATGGGGTTCCAACTAAAAGCTCGAACACGAAGTGAGCTATGATCTAACACTCTACGAACTCTCACTAAGTGATGTTCTCATGGTTCGATCTAAAGACACAAAAACTAACTAACTCTAGAACTCTCAACAAGTGATGTTCTAAGAGATTAAATTCAGTTCAGCTCGTGAAGAATATTGCTCTTTATTTCGCTCTCTGGTTTCTTCTCGCGTGTGTGTCTTGTATCTTTTTCGAATGAATGAAGGCCTCTATTTATAGGCGGAGAGTATCAACTAGCCGTTGGAGGAGCTGTTGATCTCTGTTCTTTGAAAGCGATGGTTTGTCTCTCATCTCTGCAGACTTTCCCGATATGGCATCTGTGCTCTTCTGCTTTCCATCTAAGATAGCCTTGTGTTGGGCCAAATGGGGTAATGACTGAATGGTTAAACCCTCACGTGACTTCCTTTTTGAAATTCAAATCTTAACAACAGACTTCCAACAAGGAGTGGTCGGTTAAGACTTTCGATCTTCAACTAACTTGTTCTTCAGCCGATGTTCTATCTGATAACTAACAGTTGAACTCTCAGTTGACTTCATCTTCAAGCTGTTGATCTTCTTGGTTGAGTTCTACAACTGATGTTCTGAAACTGAACACTCAGTTGTCTTCCTTGTATCTGATCAGTTGGGTTTGAACGCTCAGATGGCTTCCTTTCATCTCATGTTCTCTTCCCCTTTACTGCTTCTCATCTGATGAACGCTCAGTTGTTTTCCTTACAACTGATTACCTGTCTGAGTGATGCCTTGTTGCCATCTTCAGCTGGAGACCTGTAAAGATAAAATCTTAACAGTACTCAAACAGCGAGCCTACCTACTAACATTAGGTTCTGGCAACATCTACTCGGTTGGGGTCAGTTGGTTTTGGAATTCATCAAAACTCTTACTAATAAATTTCCCAACAATTTCCCCCTTTTTGATGATGCCAAAACCACTTACAACTTTAAACTGCTACTGATCTAAACCTTACTAACTCATCTAAAATCTCAGCTGAAATTCTAGACAGTCTATAAGATAAAACATCAAAGGGTTAGCACAGTTATAACATGGTATTTAAAAGACTTTGCGATTCAGAGCTTGGACAATGAGGGATTGTTCATCAAGGTGAATCGAATATATATACTTGAAGTTTTCATTACAACTGATGATTACACAGATAGGCACAAAAACCAAAAATTACAACAGTTGCTTAAAAACTAACTGAGCTAAAATTGTAGCCCATACTTACTAAAGATCCTAACAAAAATCTCTCTCTTGGCAGGTGACTCCTTAGAAATGTCCACTCCATGCTCCTTGCAAACCTTCCTCGCCTCAGCTGCAATCTTCGTGCGGTTCGGGTTGCTAGAGTCTGGGAGAAGAGGAGGCCGATAAGTAACCCTCTTGGGAACTGGAACTGTGTTCAAGTCTAGGTTGGCGTCAATCATAGCCCACCTGAATTGACTGAACATGCTCGGGTCTCCTGAGTGCAACTCGGTCAGCACTTCCTTGAACGCTTTCCTCGGGTCATCAGTTGCGTAAACCTTCCTATAGTAGAATTCATTCACGAACTCCTGCTTGAACAACTCCCACTCTTCATTCCACTCGGTCGGCATCCACTTGTCAACATGCCTAAACCGACTCTCGACCTTGGACTTTGCTGGCAACCTTTGTTGCTTCAACCGAGCTTCCGCCTTTGATTGAAGTTTGTTGATGCGGTGCCAGCTGCGGAAGGCAACGTTGCGGTCCAGGTTCTGGGATACCTTTTTTAGTTCATCCTCAAACTGGTTCACCCTCCTCGCCTGGCTGGCGGCAAACTTCCTGATCCAGCTCGGGTTCATATAATCCTTCTCCTCTATATCCATAGCCTTGGCCGCTGCAATGCACTCTTCGGTTGTTATCCCGTCGAGTTTAGAATCCAGCTCGGCTACGATCTCGGCTATGGAGCTGTAGGAAACTCCAAACTTCTCTGCCTGCTCCAAGTCTTTAGACATCTCAGCTCCACCGACTTCAGTTGACTTGGGAGCAGCAGACTTTCTCTTCCTCAGCCGAGATTTTGATGATTGAGCAGCTGGCACTCCTTGTTCTTGGGTCTCTTCTTCTTCCTACGCCTCAACCTCCATCTCCTTCTCTTCCCCCTTTTTGGCATTAGCAACAAGGCATGCTACTGAACCATCCAGAGAGTTGAGTTTATCCTCGGTTAGTTGAACACGGTTGAAGAGTTCATCAACCGCACACTCCAGCTCAACCTTCTTCACCAGTTCGGAGTCCTGGCGCTCTTGTTCGGCCTTCATCAAGACAGAGAGGTTGTCGATGACCTCTGTCTGAAAAGCAGCGAACTCAGCCCAACGCAACTCGAACCTGGACTCCCATTCTGCATCCTGTGTCTGTTGGGACTTGGCAAGATTTGAGTCGGCCAAGGATTTGAAGACGTTGAGCTCCGACTTCAATCCCAACAGAGTTGACTTCAACTCCGACACTTCTTGACTGGTGGAGGAGGAGAAATCATTCAGCTTGGTCTTCAGTTCAACATTCTCCTCCACCTGTTGTTGGTTCTTGACTTCTTGTGCTTCTAACGTCCTCAGATGGTCATCTTTTTGATGTTGGAGGTTGGCAAGCAGTTCAGTCCTCAGCTGGTTGACCCTCTCAGCTACTAGCTCACAGATTTCTTCAGTTGAGGGAGCATGCTGATCAGCTGGAGGGGCTTGAGTAATCAGAGCAAGAGGCTCAGCTGTGACCGTGGCTTGTTTGTTGGCCAGGTACAACTTCAGTTTTTCTTCTTCTTCTTTCGCTGCTGCGGCGGCTGCATCGACATCCTCAAGGAAATCAGCTGATTTAACCAACATGCTATCGAGAAAGTCGACGCACTCCTTTGCAGTTGCTTCCCTGGTGTCCGTCCCTTCAGCCCTACTCTGGTCCATCCGACGAGTGAGCAGCGCAATCCGGTTGTTGTAAACGACTTCGAGGTTGGAGTAGTTGAAGTAGGCTCGGATGCGGGACTCATCAGACTTCAGCCTGTCCCAGCTCTGCACCCTGATCGTATCTTCTTTAACGTACCAATGGCTGAAGATCAGGTGGAACTGGTACAAGAGCTCGGTTCCCAAAGTGGCGAAGATGGGGATGTTGCGAGCCTCAGGGAACAAGCCTAGCAGCTTTTGAAAGCAGTAGGCCACCCTTCCTTCGTGCTCCAGCGCAACTGCCTGAAGGTCCTCCGCTTCATTTATTGGGGAGGGTGTGAGATTGTATGGCTGAGGTTCAAGAGGTTCATCGATGTTGGCCAAAGAGTCGGTCGCAACATCGGCATCGAGCTGAGAGCTCGGAATTTGGGATTCGATTGGGAGGAAGGTTTCAATGGTTTCCTCAACATTGGCCGAAGGAGCGATCACGATGTTGGCATCGAGCAGAGTGCTCGGAATATCTGGTTGAGAAGGAGTAGAAAGAGCAAGAGGCTCTGGAGGCGGTACGGCATTATCTCCTGCTGTGGGGGAGGTGGGAACATCTTCAAAATCCTCAGATGAGGAGGACGCATCCGACGTCACTTCTATCTCCATTCCCTCAACCTCATCAGCTCCGGGGGCTCGAGGGGCGATCTCATAGATGGCAGCCTCAGTTGAGCGGCTCAACTCAGATGGCTCTTCCGACTCAACTGGTGCATCTTCCTCAACAGGAGCTTGCTCCTCAGCTGGCATTTCCTCCTCAGCTGGCGCAGACTCGACCTGTGCCTCCTCCTCAGCTGGAGCTTGCACCTCAGCTGGCTCCTTAACTGGTACATCAACTGGCTCCTCAGCTGTCTCAACAGCTGGCACCTCAGTTGGTTCATCAGTTGGTTCTTCAATAACAACCTTCTTCTTGAGTTTCACCCTCAACCTTTTCTTGGAGGGCTCCTCAGCTGACTCCTTCTCCGACTCAGCTCGTCGGCGTGCAGCTTTGGACTTGGCGGAGCGAGCAACGGCAGGTTCCCCCTCAGGTGTTGACTCAGCTGTCTTTCCAGACTCCTTCTTTTCTTTAGGAGTGTAGACACTCCTGAGCACCTCCTGTGCTTTCTTGGCTGTCGGGAACAACAGCAACTTCCTCAGCGGCGTCTCCTCGCAGTCTGCCCAGACTATGTTGTGGTCCTTGGTCGCGAGCAAGATGAGGGCAGAGATCTTGCAGCCGAAGTTGAGTGTCCCCTTTACACTTAGCAGCTTCTCTCCCGACTCGGATGTCGTCTCGGTGATCTTCGACTTCTCCACCATCAACTGGTTCAAGAAATATTGGAACCAGTTGATCTGGTGTTGGTGCTCCAAGGCCACCAACTGCTTCAATTTGGGTCGGCTGATGTCGCCGAATGCGCCACTGTAACCGAACACCACCTTCGACACAACATCAAACAACAGGCGATGTTCTGGCTTCAGCTTCATCCGTTGCATGTTGCTCCTTAATCTCTCCGGCTCGATCAGAGCATTCTGCAGAAACTCATCCGCCTGCTCGTCGGTAATATTCTCCAGGAACTCTGTGGCTGTGTGGTTGACGGGAATGATGTATCGGAGGGCATCGGAAATGTCGATGGGGAAGGTGACACGATGTATGGTCCTGGTCGGAACATCTCTTTGCCGGCAGAAGACTTCCGTAGATACTCCTTCTGTAGATTCAAGGGGGGCCTTCAAGTTGAAGTAAAACTCCCCCACTTGTCGCCTGAGAAGATGGGATGGGCAGAGCTTGGCCAATTCCAGGAGGCCATTCTCACGGAGAGTATTGGAGAGGGGGGCCAACACCGGCGACTCCAGATCCTCGTCGGAGAGGATTTGCTCGAAGTGAATCTTCGATACTAGCATATCGAACGATTCTTCATATGTGGTAGGGACTAGGGATGGTCCTGATGATGCCATTCTCTTACTTTTTGGTGCCATTTATGATCACTGCAAAGGGAATATATAGAGGAAAGGAAAGAAGATCTTTTGCAGAAAAGGGTTAGACAAAAACTGTGAAGACGATGAACAGTTAAATCAGATATACACGAATGAGGAAAGTAGGAGATTTCTTCCTGATTTTTCGCCTTATATAGGTCTTTGACTCGGATGAAATCGACGGCTGGGGTTAAATGGTGCGAATCCATCAACGGCTGAGATTACGCGACTGTTGACTATCTTTGACTTGACGTTTTGATCCGAGTTCCAACTAGTGCGTGAAAAGGTGTACAAATTTCATGTCAGCCCAGTCGCACTATAAAGTAGGTTATGGATGTTCAGCCGTACTTTACATTTAATGCGACATGATGGCTATTTTTAATGTAACTGACTAGTTCAGGAATGTTTGAATTCATTTCAAACATTCTTATTTAAGAACATAACACCTTCAGCCATAAATGTTACCTGCCAGCTGATGTCGAAATCAGCTGTGTTTCCATGTTGCGGCATACCATCAGCTGACTCGAGTTCGTCTGTTCAGCTGATGTCTGATCCAATGTTGCAGCATACCATCAGCTGACTCGAGTTCATCTGTTCAGCTGACGTTTGATGTCTTCAGTTGGCGATCTGCATCTGAGATTCCCCCTTGATCTGAGCTTCCCCCTCAGATGGATATCTATCTCTTTTCCCCAGTTGACTCCTCATCTGATGGATCCAACAGTCCAAGGAGATCACATAGCATCTTGAACCGTGCTTCAGCTAGAGGTTTGGTGAAGATATCAGCTCTCTGAATCTCAGTTGGAATCTTCTCCATGGATACATCCTTCTTCTCAATATGATCTCGGATAAAATGATGACGGATGTCGATATGCTTTTGTCCGAGAGTGGTGAACAGGATTCAGAGAGATAGAAATGGCACTTGAGCTATCACAATGAATGGGAACATGTCCAGTTGCGACTTCATAATCTCTCAGCTGTTGCTTCAGCCATAACACTTGTATGCAACAGCTTCCGGCAGCTATATACTCTGATTCGGTTGTAGAAGTGGCAACACATGCTTGTTTCTTGAAGAACCATGAAACCAGCTTGCTTCCCATGAACTGACAGTGTCCAGAAGTAGACTTCCTGTCCAACCGATCTCCGGCTAGATCTGCATCTGAGTATCCGGTCAGCTGAATGTTGTCGTCGGTTGGATACCACAACCTAACATTAACAGTTTCCTTCAGATACTTGATAATGTTCTTTGCTGCTAACATGTGTGCTTCCCTTGGTTGAACTTGGAACCGAGCACACACTCCATTTGCGTATGATACGTCTGGCCGGCTGGCAGTCAGATATAGCAAAGAACCAATGATCCCTCTATACTTACTGGCATCCACGAGCTTTCCTTCAGTTCCAGGTTCAATCTTCCAGTTAGTATTCATTGGGATCCTTGTGGTCTTACTTGTCTGCAATCCGAACTTGGTGATGAGCTCCTTTGTATACTTGGATTGATTGATGAAAATCTCTTCTGGCGACTGCTTCACTTGTAATCCAAGGAAATAATTCATCTCGCCCATCATTGACATCTCGAACTTCTCCTTCATGAGGTTTGAAAATTTTTCACACAGTTCCTCCGACTTAGAACCGAATATGATGTCGTCAACATAGATTTGCACAACAAGAATGTCATCTCCAACTTTGATGGTGAACAGGGTTTTGTCAACTGACCCTTGTTTGAAACCCGAGTTCAGAAGAAAACCACAAAGAGTGTCATACCAAGCCCTTGGTGCTTGCTTTAGTCCATAGATAGCTTTCTTCAACTTGTACACTCTTCCATCTCCAGTCTCAAAACCAGGAGGTTGTTCAACATATACATCTTCCTTGATATCTCCGTTGAGAAATGCACACTTCACATCCATCTGATACACCTTGAACTTGTGATGTGCGACATAGGCTAGAAAGATTCGAATGGCTTCCAGCCTTGCAACCGGCGCGAAGGAGTCCTCGAAATCGATTCCTTCTTGTTGGCAATATCCTTGAGCTACCAACCTTGCCTTATTCCTCACTACGAATTCAATGGCGTCTCTCTTGTTTTTGAAAATCCACTTCAATCCAATAACCTTGACACCATTTGGTCTTTCTACCAACTCCCATACACAGTTGCGTAGAAACTCATTCAGTTCTTCTTGCATGGTTGTTGTCCAGTGAACACAGTTGAGAGCTTCCCCAACATTCTTTGGTTCTGGCACATCAGCTACAAAGCAAGAAATCATGGCAACATCTCCAACTTGCTCGAACTCCTCTAGAAGTGCCAACTCTTCAGCATATTGGGCATAAGAATTGGAATCTTCCTCGGTTGAATCCTGAGTCGCAACTCTGCTTCTTGTACGCACACCTTCGGTTGGGTCTCCGATGATGTTGTCAGTGGAATGAACTTCATACCATCTTCGGTTGCGTCTTCCTTCTTCTTCCACCTGTGGCTATTCCGTGATCTGAGTTGGAGTCTTCAGAGCTGGTGATTGATCAGCTATTGAGTCTGGATCCTCAACATTGACATTATTTTGAACCGGACTTGGTTGAGCTTCGGATGCTGATGTAGTTGGAGGAGGGGCATCAGCTGGAGTTCCCCTTGAGATGAGCTGGGGTCCTCGCATTCATCTTCAGAGGAGTATGGATCCTCATCCTCAGTTGCCCAAACCAGTGGTTCAGCTAGATTCTTTTGCCTTAGAATCTGAGATCTTGTGAGGGCTGATGGGACTTGTGGGTCAACCTGTTGTCCTTTAGCCTGTTCCATGCACTCAAAAGTAGATTCATCAAAACTAACATGAGGTGTTATCTCCACAATATGAGAGCTATTGTTGAAAACTCTATAAGCCTTGATCCGAGCGGCATATCCGAGAAAAATGCCTTTCAAAGCTTTGGCATCAAAAGTTTTCAACTGAGTCTTCTCATTGTTGTGAATATAACACTTAGAAATATCTGGCTTCCTGCGTCTCCATAGCTCGTATGGTGTCTTTCCCAACTGCTTGGTCAGAAGAGACTGGTTCTGAGTGTAGCAAGTAGTATTGATGGCCTCAGCCCAAAATCTTTTTGGTAGAGCTGAGCTGGTTAACATGGATGTAGCTGCATCCTTCAGCGTTCGGTTCCTTCGCTCAGCTACTCCATTCTGTTGCGGAGTACGCGCGGCTGATGTTTGATGGGTATTTCCATGCTTCTCGCAGTACTCGATGATAGTTTCATTTAGAAACTAAGTTCCTCGATCTGATCGGATAGAAATGATCTTCATCTCTTGTTGGTTTGATATCCGATCCATCAGCTTGGGTAGCTCATCTTGGGTTTCACTCTTGTGGTGCATGAAGATGGTCCACGTATATCTTGAGTAGTCATCAGTTAGAACTAGGGTGTACTCGTTGCCATTTATGCTCTTTGGTGTAACTGGCCCGAAGAGATCCATGTGGATTAGCTGTAACACTCAGTCGGTTGAGGGAGTCGACTTCAACCGGAAGGAGGATCTAGCGAGCTTTCCCAACTGGCATGCACTGCAGATATGTGTTGTTGAAAATACTCGGTTTGGTATACCTCTTGCATTTTCGTGTCTGGCAAGTCGGTTCATAGTTTTGAAGTTCAGATGGTTGAGCCTTTTGTGCCACAGCCAGCTCACATCTGAACTGCTCTTTGATAACAGGCAGGTGTCAGGGAGGCTGCTGTTCCAGTCAGCGTAGTAGACATTCGGTGATCAATATCACCTGCTTTGATCCGACATTTTTAACCCTGCAACCCTGTGCATCAAACTTGACAGAAAAACCATTATCACAGAATTGGCTGATGGAGAGCAAGTTATGCTTCAATCTATCAACATAAGAAACATTAGAGATTGAAACATGATTGGTTTCAAGTGTACCGTAACCTCTGGTGTAACCTTTTGAGTTGTTACCAAAGGTAACTGATGGACCTTCTTTCTCCACGAAACTTCCAAGCAAATCCTTCAGATTCGTCATGTGTTTCGAGCATCCACTGTCCATCACCCACATTGTTGCAGACGCTTTATTCTTCCTCAGCTGTTTCTCCTGTACCAGCAAAGAGAAACTCGCTTAGGTCCCCAATTTCAGTTGGGTCCTGGAGGGTTAGAACTAGTTTCCCCTGGAACTGTGCGTCGCTTTTCCCTGTATACTCGGATGGATTTATCATTCCAGATCACTTTTCCTTCATCATCCACTATAACAACACCTCGGTTATCCTTAGGCTTATTGTTAGTAGTGATGTTCCGTTCCTTGGGAGGAGTTGGATTTCTCCCATTCTGAGCTTTCGGAGGAGAGGCTTTCCCCCTGTTTTGATGGTGATTCTTATCCTATTGAATTTGTCTGTGAGATCGGACGCCATGTTGGAATCTTTGTGGCTGATTCTGATTCCAACTCCCTGAGTGTTGTCTGTAGCTGTTCATGCCCGGTTGGTGATTCATATTATGGCATGAATATCTACAGTTGTTCGACCTGTTCCTCATTGGTTGACTCGGCTGGAACCTTTGGTTGAACTGATGTTGGAACCACTGTTGATTCAGATGATTGAACCCTTATCGGTTCTGCTGTCGGTTCCATTCTTTCTGATGTTGACTCTGAGGTTGATGCAGAGGTCGGTTGTGATTCTGAGTTCGGTTGTGATTATGCCTTCGACGCCTCTGATTCCTCTTCTGACTTTTGGAGCATTCCCCCTCGGTTGATGTCCCAACCGATGGAACATTCTGTCCTCCATCTACTGCTCCTTTTTCCTTCTCAGTTGTGGTTGCCTTGGTCGGTTGAGCTTGCTGAGAGGTGGAGGTTGAATTACTTTGTGATGACTCAGGTTCCACTGTGCTAGGTTCGACAACCTTGACCTCAACAGCTTTGACGAAGGTTGCTGGAGAAATTCCACGATCTTTAATCACATCATAACTGAGTCCTGACACGTCATCCATCTGTCTACTGTAACTGATAAGATTCTCGATGATCTTGGATGACTGATACAGCTTGATTAGATTGTCCTTCTCAGTTTGCAACTCCTTGAGGAAGACAGTTATCTGCTCGGTTTGCCCATCTGACTTCTTTATCAGCTGGTCGATCTGAGTCTCTTGATTTTTCAACTGATCTTGCTGCTCCTTGATCTGCTTTGTCAACTCCTCATCAGTTGGAGCCTTAGCCTCATTCAGTTGACTCTTGAGATTCTCAATCTCCTCGGTTTGGCTCTTGATCAGATCGTCCTTTTCGGTTAAGGAATCTTCAAGTTTGGTGAACTGAGCTTGAAGACTCTTAAACTCAACCGATTGCTGATGCAGTTCCTCACTGAGTTCTTGAAAGTCACTCCAAGAGGGTTCCAACTCTTCGTCCAGAGATTCCTGCATGTTAGAGGTATTGAATGAATTTAACTTAGCAGGATTAGAGTGTGCCTCAGTATCCTCTTGGTCGGTTCCAAATGCCATGAGGCATTGATCCTGACTGATGGCGTTGTTGGTAGAAGTCAGCTCATCCTCATCTTCAGTGTCAGTGAAGATGTCCATGTCGTCAGCTGCTTCTTCTGCTACCATGGCCTTGTTCTTTCCAGCTTGCTTGGCCCTCATCGCTTCTCTCTCTTTCTTTGAGAGGTCTGGACAATCAGCTTTGAAGTGTCCCTTCTTGCCGCATTCAAAGCAACCGTTGGTGACAGGCTTTGAACTGTCTCGAGTTCGGTTTGATTTGTAGAATCGTTTGTATTTCCCGAACCGAGTGTCCATGTCGGCTAGTTTCTTTGACAGGGCTGCAATGTTCTGTTGCAGTTCCTCTCTGCTTGGCTCCTTTGTAGTTGTGTCAGCTGATCTGGTTGGCCTCGATGTTCTCGATTTGGAGTAGTCAGCTCGAAGAGCAACTGAGTTTGAGGCTGAACCAACATCCTCAAGTCGACTCGTCTGAACCGAGGACTGAGATCTTCTTCGGTTCACCTTATACTCATTTCCCTTTAAGATTGAGAACAATCTTTCAGTTCCCATTTCACCAAGGTCAGCTCGGCTCTCATGGATATTGGTGAAAGTATCCCACTCAGCCGGTAGAGCTTGCAACACTTTGAGATTGATTTCTCTTAGTGTGTATTTTCCTCTTCGGATGGACTGGATTCTTCTGAGGATGTCCATAAATCGGAGCTCTAGCTGATCAATTGTTTCATCTGTCTTCAGACAAAAGTTGTCGAAGTCTTGGCATGCATATGAGAACTTGTTCTCCTTCGTCTCATCGCTTCCTTCACTCAGCGATGCCAGAATATCCCACATTTCTTTGGAAGTCTCACACTCTTCAATCCAAGGGAGATAATCTTGTCCAACAGTGGACATAATCGTGCTTTGAGCCCAGATATCCAATTGGCTCACCTTGGCTTCCTCTGGAGTGTAGTCTTCCGGCTGCTTCTCCACAAACTCCACAACTGTATCCCCATCGTTGGGATTTGTAGGAGTGCGAGCGATTCTTTCTTTGATGACGATCAGTCCGGATGAGAGTACTTGTTGCATCCTATGATGCTTCGACAGTAGGATCTTCTTCATCCGCGTCCTCCAGAATGTATAATTTACTACCGAGAACATGACCACGATGTTGTCCTTTACGTCCATCTGCACTCAACAACAGAACAAATATGCAAGCAAATATGTACTAGCGTGAAAGATAGATCTGTTCAGTTGACCACTGAATAAAAGACCTCGAATTCACACCTTGTGAAACAGAGTCAGTAGTCTTTCGAACCACTGCTCTGATACCACTTGATGGTCCCGATATGAGTTACTGGTGTATGGGGGGGGGGGGGGAATACACCAGTTAGGATTTTAAAACTAAACTCTTGAAAATCACTTCAACCGAGTAAAAAGACTCAGTTGGAATCTCACAGCTGAGTAAGCAACCTCAGCTGGAAGAGTGGTGTTGTGCGGAATGTGGTGGAAATTAAACTCGTAAAACAACTCACGTCTTTATGCACGGTTGGTCAAAAACCAACACAGTTGAGAATGCACAGATGCAGATAGTATGATGGTTAGTCAATAAATTGAGAATGCAAGAAATAACTGAATAAAGAAAAACACAAGCACACAGAGAATTAACGTGGTTCGGAGAGAACTCCTACGTCCACGGGGAGTTGTGAGTCCACACAACTCTGTCCAAGTTCTTCTGGACAAACCACTCAGCTTACGCGGGCTGAGCAACCGTTAAGGATAAGTTTGCGGGTACTTATCAACCTTACAGTTTACTTTTCGGGTACTAAACAACCTAACTACTCAGTTGCAGGAAGAGTAGGATCCTAAACCTTTTCAGGTGAAAGAAAATGGGGTTCCAACTAAAAGCTCGAACACGAAGTGAGCTATGATCTAACACTCTACGAACTCTCACTAAGTGATGTTCTCATGGTTCGATCTAAAGACACAAAAACTAACTAACTCTAGAACTCTCAACAAGTGATGTTCTAAGAGATTAAATTCAGTTCAGCTCGTGAAGAATATTGCTCTTTCTTTTGCTCTCTGGTTTCGTCTCGCGTGTGTGTCTTGTATCTTTTTCGAATGTATGAAGGCCTCTATTTATAGGCGGAGAGTATCAACTAGTCGTTGGAGGAGCTGTTGATCTCTGTTCTTTGAAAGCGATGGCTTGTCTCTCATCTCTGCAGACTTTCCCGATATGGCATCTGTGCTCTTCTGCTTTCCATCTAAGATAGCCTTTTGTTGGGCCAAATAGGGTAATGACTGAACGGTCAAATCCTCACGTGACTTCCTTTTTGAAATTCAAATCTTAACAACAGACTTCCAACAAGGAGTGGTCGGTTAAGACTTTCGATCTTCAACTAACTTGTTCTTCAGCCGATGTTCTATCTGAAAACTAAGAGTTGAACTCTCAACTGACTTCATCTTCAAGCTGTTGATCTTCTTGGTTGAGTTCTACAACTGATGTTCTGAAACTGAACACTCAGTTGTTTTCCTTGTATCTGATCAGTTGGGTTCGAACGCTCAGATGGCTTCCTTTCATCTGATGTTCTCTTCCCCTTTACTGCTTCTCATCTGATGAACGCTCAGTTGTTTTCCTTACAACTGATGTTCTGTCTGAGTGATGCCTTGTTGCCATCTTCAGCTGGAGACCTGTAAAGATAAAATCTTCACAATGCTCAAACAGCGAGCCTACCTACTAACATTAGGTTCTGGCAACATCTACTCGGTTGGGGTCAATTGGTTTTGGAATTCATCAAAACTCTTACTAATAAATTTCCCAACACATCGAGTTCTCGCAGCGGAATAATATCAAATCCCGAAGTTATATGTGTGAAGATATATAACTCCTAGCTTAAACTGAAGATTCAACTCAAACCACTTAACGCACCACCGAGCACACCACACCATTCTCATCCTTGCTAACATGCACGTTTTAGAAATAACACGCAGGGCTATGTACTTCGTACTCAGTGGAAACATGCCAAAATAAATTTAAAACTTGCTCGTTAGATCTATATAATTGAACTTGCCTTGCCACAACATCATAAGCGTTAGAATAAATAAACATTTCACTTGTTCAAGCAAGAAAATCATTTTACTTTTGTAAATGTCTGCAAACAGTAATATATATCAAGTATGTACCAGTTCTTCAATCAAATATGGGTGTCGAGAAGTAGGCCTCCTTCTCAAACACTGTGACCGGCTCACCCAAGGGAAAGCATACGATTACTAAAATGTATACACAGAATTCCCATCCTACATAGGACCGAATTTGTCTTCCCTGCCTACTTTGGAATCGTTGCCCAATGCCTCGCGAACACACTTATATACAACTATCAAGAACACTTAGTGATAAGCCCATATTTTATATGCTCATCTTGTGTTTTTTGGTCTAGATCGAGTCTAGTTTTGTGTCTTCCTTAAGTAGACGATAACATACATAACAACTCAAACATTGGCAAGTCAATTAATTTAAAAACTCACGTAATAATAATTGGTAAATAATATCATTCAGTAGTTCACGGTTAAAAAGCCCACCTGTCAGAAGAGGTAAGTCGGGGCTAATCTTCTTTTATTTGCTCGCTCCTTACTTCTTGGTTCCGCTCATTCCTTCATGAATATTAACTTATAAGGACGAGTCTACTTTCCTTGAAAAATGAAACGAATCCTAAGGTTTGGTTTTAGATTTCTACTTGACTCGGGTTTTCTAACTTTTCTCGGCTAGACTTAATCGAAAAAGTTCGATTTGTAACTTTATTCCAGTACTATAACAACACACTTCCTCGAACTCGACCACTTAAATCGATAAGATCAGACAAATTAAAACTCAAACAAATATCAAAAATTGAGAAGTTACTATTCATTCCATAAACTTTGTATTTATCGATTTAACACGTTAAACGACTTCAGAAAATTACGAGATTAATTCTTGATCACTTTTAACACAATTCATTCACAATTACATCATCACACTTCAAATCAGACATCCACAGATAGGTAAATGACTAATTTTGATAAATAGTCGGAAAAAGAAAATTTTTCTAAATTCTTTCAAATATTCCAGAAAATTTTCAAAAAATCGCAAAAGTTCATACGAACACAATCTCAGATTCAGAAATTCAATCAGGACTCAAATACTGAGTCATTCTTACTCGACACTGCTCGACTCTTAACTTGAAAAATGAAAGTTATCGGATTTGAACTAAAATAGTTTCATTTTTCTTAAAATAATTCAAGGAATTTTATTACGGAATTGGATTCGACATCCGAGACCTCAGTCAAATTTTTTTGGGATAAAGTGTTACGTCATTTTTCTTGAAAAATGTGGACATCCTCAGAAAATTCTCAAACTTTCAAAATTGACTTAAAATAATTTCAATTGGACAATTACTCGATCGATTTTAGCTTTTGATAATCGAAACGGGAAAAACCCTAACCCTAATTCTCTATACTTTCGATTTTTACAACTTTTCATACATAAGGGTTCTTTTTCTCCCGATTCAAGTTCTAATATGCTCGATAAATATTTCTATGCTCAATTAACTCATAGTCTCGTTTAATTTTATCTCAATTTATCCATTTCGGTTTTTCATTAACAAAATCTTTGATTTTTCATATCTTTCTCATACAAACTCAAAATCAAGAAATTTAAAAGGCTAAAATATTTATTTTCACTCCAATTTCGTCATAGAATCATCACATGCATCAAATAATATCAAGAACGGAAAATTCATGCTTCAAAAATCCTCATAAGTTTCGAAAATTTTACATATATAGTTATACATGCTCGATTTCGAAAATTCGAAGTTCTATCATGCTTGAAATAAATCTAATTTCATATATACAAATCAATTGATCCATCTAAGGTCAAAATCAAAAATTTGCTGTGTTTCAAAATTTTTAGGATATTACTAAAAACTTAACCGAATTCAAATATTAGAGATCCTATTATGCTTAGAAAATTTTCAATTGATCAATCTTGACAAATAACATCAAACATAAAAAATCTTCATTTTAAGGCATAAATCCTTCGAAATTTTTAGGGCTTTTTGCCTAGGTGTTCGATTGGAACGATTTCAAATTCTATAATGTATCAAATAATTCTAATTTTAACAATCCATCATCAATTTATCAAACCAAGCTTAAGAATTTCAGAAATTATACTTCTTAGGAGTAAAAGGTTGGAATTTTTTAACTTCAAGAGATTAAGGATTTATTTGTTCAATTCATCTTGCATACAAGCTCAATATATACTCAGTTTCATCAATCAATCCTAAATTTAACAACTAACAGTAAAAATCATCTAAACTATGAATTTTCTATACTTAATATTTTTTGAAAATTTTGAGAAAAATAGAGTAACAATTCATGCTCTTCAATTGCTCATTTAAACATGTTGCGTACAACTTAAATCATACTCAAACAATACCAAATTGATCATCAAGATAAGAAATAAAAAATTCCTAATTCTAACCCTAAATCATCGAAAATTAGGGTAGAAAAATAATCATATGAACTCTTCTTTCAAATTGATTAAACACAACATCTTAGAATAATTTCTAGGACTCAATTCCATCATCAAGATCATGATCAAAGTTGAGAGATTAAAACCCCTAATTCTTATAAAATTTTCAGCAATAATAAAGATGAGATGATCAAGACTTTTCTTCAAGTTTTCGTGCATGAATTTCATGCAAGGATCAAGATTTAAACTCAAAATTTCAAGGATCAAATCATCCTCTCAAGTTCCTGTTTTGATCAATCAAAGAAGGGGAAAAGAAATGGATTTTCTTAGCTTAGTTTGATCATAAGAACACAAGGATGAGGAATTTCTTACTTGATTCGTTAATCGGTGGATGAATGATCAAAAATCCACGCAACTGTAGCTCCAATCCAAGCTCTTCAATGGAGGATCAATGGAGGTGTATGTATATGTGTGCATTGATCGAAGAGATAGAGATATGAGAGAGGAGGGTGATGTCAGCGGTAGAGAGAAGGAGAGAGAGAGATTGCCGAGAGAGAGAGTGAGTGAGAGAGCATGAGAGTGGTGATAGTAGGATAGGAATTAATAGAGGAAGAGGGAGTTTCACTTGTTCAAATAGTGCGATAAAAATCGCCGCAACGAAAAAGTTTTCTGGTGCCAAATTTCCCCTTTTATCGATTAACTCTCAAACATTTAAAAACTCACCACGCCCTTTCTCAATGTCCAAAATCTCTCTACTTTGTCTCATACCTCACTAAATAAAACAAGAATGCTTGAAATCAAATTTTTGAAATAAAATTTTGAATGACGATGAAAACAAACTCGAAAAGACACTAATTAGATAAAATTCAGAAAAACTCCACGCATAGCGAAAACTCGAGAAAAGTTACTATTCATTGAAAAACGAAACTTTTGAGAATTTTCTGAAATTTGGGCTCAAACTCAAACTCATATAATCATGCTAAAATAACTTATCATATCTTCTATTTGGATTACCAAAATGAGAAAAATCACATAAGAGCACTCAAGGGCATTTTTGTAATTTCACGAGAAATTTTCTTTTCTCGGCATTACGACATTTTGGGGTATTACATCCTCATCCCCTTAAAAGAAATTTCATCCTGAAATTTGCTAACCTTGAGAAAAGAGCTCGGGAAACTTCTTCTTCATCTTATGCTCTAGTTTCCACGTCGCTTCTTCAAGATCGTGATGTCGCCATCTGATCTTCACTAAGGGAAACAATTTCGTTCTAAGCTGCTGAATCTTTAGATTTAGAATTTCTTTGGGTTTCTCTTCCTAACTCAAATCTGGCTCAAGGGCTACATCTTTTTGACAAATTTTGTGCTTCAGAGCGAAAACGTACGTACGTGACTGCGATATGCAAAACACGATATGCGAATTCCCAAAACTTGGCGGCAAAAATTAACTTATAAGAAAAGACTCTTATTCTCTCAAGAATTTTGGAACGATCCTATAAATCTAGGCTTCACTTTCCTTTAACACCAAACCGGTGTACTCCTCTTGAAGGGGAAACCTTCAGAAAAACCTCATCTCCTACTGCAAATTGTAACTCTGATCTTCGGTTATCGGCATATGAGTTCTGCCGACTCTGAGCATCTTTTATCCTTTCGCGAATCTGACAAACAGATTTTATCATCTCTTCAATTTCTCCTGGCCCAATTACTTTTCTCTCACCTACTTCATCCCAGTAGAGCAGAGATCTACACTTCTTTCCATACAAGGCTTTATAAGTTGTTGTTCCTATCGTATTTTGATAATTGTTATTGTATGCAAATTCAACAAAAGATAAAATTTGCACCCAATCGTCTCCTTTAGCTAACACGACAGCTCTCAACATATCTTTCAAAATCTGGATAGTCTTTTCTGACTGACCATCCGTCTGAGGGTGATACGCAGTGCTGAACTGCAACTGCGTTCCCAATTCTTCTTGAAAACTTCTCCAAAAATGTGCGGTAAACTTGGAGTCTTGATTTGACGTGATCAATTTGGGAACTCCATAAAAATGCACTATCTCTTTCACATGGATCTGTGTTAACTTATCCTATCAATGGGTGACAGGGACAGCTATGAAGTGAGCAGTCACAAATGGCGGTATTTCCTCTTTTGTCAAGGGTAAACCGTCACAAAGACCATATTGATATCATCCCATTTCCAAGTTGAGACTGATAATGGTCGTAAAGGACCATAGTGTCTCTGATGCAAAGACATTATTTACTGGCACACTAGACTTCTCTCCACATACATCGCTGCGTCTTTCTTTATTCCTTCTCACCAGAATTGCTACTTCAACTACTGGTACATCTTTGTACTTTTTAGATGTACGTTGTACGGGGTGTCTTGAGCTTTACTCATAATCTCCTTCTTTAATACTTCATTGTTGGGCTCGCAGATTCCACTACGGAACAATAAAGTGTTGTCTCTTGCCTCAACGAAATGTGCTACTCCTTCTTTCCTGATCGTAAGTCTCAATTTCTCCAATTTCTCGTCTTTCCTCTGTCCATCTATGATTTGAGATCTCATGTCTGGAACGACTTGTACAGGTGTTATCACCTGCTTCATCAATAATGAAGACTAACTACTACTCACCAGAATTGCTGCTTCAGCTCTTGGTATATCTTTGTACTTTCTGGATGTGTGGTGTACGGAGTGTCTTGAGTTTTACTCATAATATCCTTCTTTAATTATTGTTTGGCATGCAGATTCCACTACGGAACAACAAACCGCTGTCTTTTGCCTCAACAAAATCTGCTACTCCTTTCCTGATCTTAAGTCTCAATTTCTCCAATTTCTCGTCTTTCCTCTGTTCATCTATGATTCGAGATCTCATGTATAGAACGACTTGTAGAGGTGTCATCACTTGCTCCATTTACATCGGAGACTAACTACTTCGATTTTTATTCTTTCGAATTTCCTCCTAACTTTTTTTTTCTACTTCTTGAGAGGAGAAATCCTATCTTGGACTTTTTATTTTTCTGCTTGACACATCGACCAAAAAATTGGCCTTTTCGGGGTGATAAGAATCTTGCAATCATAATCTCTCACCAATTCGAGCCATTTCCTTTGCCTCATATTCAACTCCTTTTTGCTCAAATAAATACTTTAGACTTTTGCGATCCGAAAAATCTCACACTTGGCTTCATAAAGATGATGTCTCCATATCTTTAAGACATGCACTAGGAATGCTAATTCCAAATCATGTGTCAGATACTTTTGCTCGCGAGGCTTTACTATCGTGGAAAATCCTTCAATAAATCTCCAATAGTAACCTACTAAACCCAGGAAACTATGGATTTCTCGGACTGGAGTTGGAGACTTCATTCTTGCACTGCTTGGACTTTAGCAGAATCAACTTTTATTCCTTCTAACGAAACGACGTGTCCTAGGAAATTCACCTCTTTTGGCCATAATTCACACTTGATGAATTTGGCATACAACCTTTCGGTTCTTAATGCTCTAACTAAATTCTAAGATGTTTCCAATACTCGGCTTCATCCTTCGAATAGACCAATATATCATTGATAAACACAATCACAAATTTGTCCAAATATTTATGAAAACTGGGTACATTGGATCCATGAGCATAGCTGGAGAATTTATCAATCCAAATGGCATCACCACAATTTGTAATGTTCGTATCTTGTTTATAAAGCAGTCTTTAGAATATCTGCTTATCTGGTCTTCATCTGATGATATCCAGATCTTAGGTCAATCTTGGAAAAGACACTGAATTCTTTTAGGTGGTCGAAAAGATAGTCTATCCTTGGCAATGGATACTTGTTCTTGAGCATAACGTTGATAAGTTCTCGGTAGTCGATTCACATTCTCAAACTACCGTCCTCCTTTTACACAAAGGATTGATGCTCCCTAAAGGGAAACACTTGGTCAAATAAATCCCAATTTATCAATTCTTGCAACTGAATCTTCACTTCTTGTAGCTCATTTGGGGATATTCTATATGGGCTTTTGAAATCGGGCTCAAGATCAATCTTAACTCCAATTGCCTGTAGGGAGGCAAATCGGGCAAAACTTTTGAAAGACGTCTTTATTTTCCTTCATCACTGCTACATCTTCAATGTTCAACTCCTGCTCTTCGTCATTGTTTAGATAGATTAGATACACATGTTTATCTTTTCTCCTCATCATCTTTTCTACTTTGGTAGCTAAATTACTAGCACACTCCTCTTCTTTCTCTTCACAATGCCTTGAACCACAACTGGCTCTTCTTTGGGAGGCTGAAAAGAAATCTACTTCTTATCGTAACGAATCATCGAAAAATCCTTGATTAACCAATCCATACTTAGGATTATATCCACGTCCCATATCTGGATTAAATTCAGTGGTGTGGCGAAAAAATTTATGATTCCCGAAGTTGAATTATAAGTTCGAGCAAACACGTGAAACTAACGCTGACTTACAATAAAAAGGGTTGACACTCTAAATCCTGGTTAGACTCATCTATTTTTAGGCCAAGGGTTTCTACGCAAGCACTAGATAAGAATGAACACGATGCACAAATATCGAATAAAATCACAAATGGCACACCTTTTAACATGCCCATACCTGCAGGGTTTCCCTAATCCTTGACTTTGGTTCATGATTGATAGCGAACACTCTCTAGAAGTGCGACTGCTCCTGGGAAGGAGGTTGTTGCTTCTGCTACTGGGGCTTGTGCTGACCTTGGGGTTGCTTCTGCTGTTGGGCTCCTTCTATTGCTCTCATTTTGAAAGGTTGGTACTGGCTCAGCCTACTGCTTCCTGCTCCTTGCTACTTACTTGGGCACTCGTTCGAGAAATGATCAGGTTGACCACAAGTGTAGTAGACATTACTTCCCACTTTGTAGATGCCCTAATGCATCCTGCCGCATTTGGAATAAAGAGAGAGTCCTTGGGGTCCGAAAGATATGCTGCTCTGGTTAGCTTGTTGGGGTTTCACCTTCTAAACTTGCTGCTACTACTGCCCCTTTTCCTACCACCACTTCCTATATGGGTGATTTCCACTAGTGCATTTTCCCTTTCTTTTCATGCTCTAGTCGTGATGAAGGGTTGAGGGATTATGGCTACTGTCGTCTGTCCTTGGAACTGTGGTGTCGCTAAAGAATGCGATCATTTCTTTGGCTGCACAACCAACTCCTTGTCGAGTGCTCGGTTCAGGGCTTTTGCGTACGTCAAACCACTCTGACTCGCCAGAACTACTCGGATATCTTGCCCCAAGCCAGCGTGAAATAGTTCGCACATCTTCTCGTTTGTTTCCAGCTTGTCTGGTGCAAAACGAGCTAACTCACAGAACTCACGGTCGTACTCAACTACTGACTTCTTTCCTTGCATCAAATCCACGAATTCATTCGCCTTCTGCTTACGATAACTTCGGAGCATATACTTCTCAAACAAAGCTTCTTTAAACTGTTCCAATGTCAAATTCTTGCGTTCCTTAGGAGAATACATCCTCTAATGAGATTCACCATTAGCCAGCAGATCCTTTAAGTTGGTACGTCATACACTAGAGATGTTCTCGATCTCCATAACCAAGAAATCTAAGTAATCGCTCAAGAGAACAAATCCAGTCCTCGGCTTCTACAAGACTCCTTTTTCCATCGAAGTCAGCGTATTTTGGTGAAGAAAAAGTTCTTCAATCCTCCGTTTGTTCTGAAGAGGCGGGGTCGGCTCCTATTTTTTGTTCTTCTTCTTCATTTCGGTCTTTTTTTTCTTCTCAGAGGCATTCTAAAAGAAATGCTGGAAATTAGAAAACTTAGTAACTTTTTGCCAGGTGATCTAGGCTCGATTAAAGAATCTTCTCGACTTTTGAAAATTACTTTCTTCTTAAAGATCGGGAAAAACTTTCTCAAATGATACTTAAATATATATTCACAACATCTTTCTCAATCAAGGCATGCTTTGGCAAGGGAATAAATTATGCAACTTCATATAGTCATTCACTTGCACAATTAATCACATAATAACTTAGCATTTAAGAAACTCAAAATCATACATAAATCTCAATATACATACTACTCAATTTAATCACTTAAATCTCATTCATATACTCAGATATAGATGGTAGAAGTAATAATATACTTAGAATTTCATGCATCACTTCAAATGACAACTCAAAATAGAATAACTCAATTCTTTCTTCGACTCAACTTGTTAAGGGTTACTCGTCTAATAAACTCGACTCGTTTCTCAAATTATTCTTGACTCACTCTTTTACTCACTGACTCGGGAAGAAATAATAACTCAAATATTCAGAAACAACTAATTTGAATTGGAGACTCAAAGTTGATTTTAAATGGTCTAACGACCTCTTTCATCATCAACAAATGGCCTCTTTGGAGGACTTACACAAAAACTGGGATAAATATTCACAAGAAAAATTTCCCAATACATCTTCGCAATGTTCTACTCAAAAGAAGCACAAGACACGAGCTACCACTTTGTGCTTGGCTTACTACTGTACTATGCATCAAGTTCCAATAATATTGATCACTGCATAAAATAAATAAAGAGTTCAATTCTCAAACGCCCAAAAGAAACCATCATTTGAAACTTCCACAACTTTCTAGAATCGACTCTAAGCACTAGATACATCATCGCTCGGATCGTCAACACCTCTCGGCTCCTCCTCGGGGTCTTCCTCTGGATCCTCTTCTGAATCCTTCTCCTCACTGCCCTGACCTTCTACTGCTTCCATTGCCTGAAGATGGATGGAGCTAGTGATCGGAAGATCCCAAGAGTGGGTCATGTCATCGTCCTGCTCAGGCTATACGTGGGTTGTGACGCCCTGGAACTCCAGGCTGCTCTCCTCACGATGAAGGTACACGGCTACGTCAACTGTGCTGTTAGGATCTAACTCGGGCTCTTGGCTAGGTCTCAAGTGGGGAGTATTGAAAATAGGGTACGAAAAACCAAAATGATCATCGGGGATCATCTGGAGGTGTCCGTATCCGACGGTCATCTCTGCCGCTGGATCCTCAAATGGCTCGTCGCCGGTACGCATGGGCCAAGAAAGCTCAGCAACTGCTCGCACTAAAGAAAAGTGTTGTCGCGATGCATAAACTCCTCGAGTTAGTCGTGCGTCGGAGGAAGAGCTCGAAAAGGGTCATCTGAACTGTGTGGCTAGGTCAAAATAGAGCTCGGTGAAGAAAATGGGTCATAGGAGCTGATCAAGCGAACGATCTCTGTGTAAAGGCTCAGTTAAATACCATTCGGCTCTAAACGGGGCGAAGAAGGGACAAGAAATGGAGTCGGGTCATCCTAAGGCTGAGGCTCAGAAATTGGCCCGCTCAGCTCAACTCGCTAAGGGTGGTCAAAGGGTCCTTGAGGCAGAGCATCATGCCTAATGTACTGGTTGGAGATGGTGGTAATAAACACATTGCAGTCACCATAAAGGTACGTCCTGAGGTACTGTCGACCTACATGACTAGGCACTAGCGAAGTCGCCCACTCACATCACTCCAGAGGGAGGGCGTAGATTAGATGTACTATACCGTCGGTGGCGTCTACTTCTAAGTACTGCATAACTTGCAACACACCTTGTGGTAATGTGCTAGAAATTCGGCCAACGTCTCATGGTAACTCTTCTTCATGTGCAGGTATTCCTGCATCATCGCCCTGTTCGTCTCGTCGTCCATCCTATACGAAGCCAAAACGAATTAAGGACACCAAAGACAGGTAATAACGCGTTTGAAATTCCATCCTCTACATGCTCATTCTTGCTTCCCATAGATGATTCTAGGCTCAGGGCACTTGGTAATTCCATTTCACAAAAACATTAGAATAAATTATAGAACTCAATTCCATCATAAAAATCAAGATAAAAAACAAGGTATGAAAACCTCTAATTCTTAAGAAATTTTCGGCACTCCTAAGAATAAGATGATCAAAGTTTCTCTCTTCAAATTCCATGTATAAAATCATGCAATAACAAAGAATTAAACTTAGAAATACAAGAATCAAATCTTGCTCCCAAGAACTTTATTTTTGGTCAAGAAGGGAAGAGGAAGAATCAAGGTTTTTCATGCTTGAATTGATCATCAAGAAACAAGGATTAATGATTTCTTACTTGAACTTTAAGATAAGATGATCAAAGCTCGATTTTCCTCGCAACTCTAGCTTCCTCAAACTTGCATCAATGGAGGATTTTTGAGTGTATGTGTGTGTGTATTGCCGAGAGGGAGAGAGAACAGAGAGAGAGAGATGTCAGTAGAGAGAGAGGGGAGAGAGAGAGATAGAGATGAGAGAGAGCATGAGGGAGAGTGAGGGAGAAATGAGAGTGGGGAGGAAATAAATAGAATAGGAGCTGCACCGAAGTCAAAATCGCGATAAAATCCGCCGGAAAGAAAAAGTTTTCCGGTGCAAAACATCCCAACATTTTTAATTAACTCTCAAACAATTTAAAGCTCACCATGACTCTTTCTCAACATCCAAAAGCTCTCTACTTCATCTCATAACTCACCAAATAAATCAAGGATACTAGAAATCCAGTTTTCGAATCAAAATTTTGATCAACGCAGAAAATCTCGAAAATCACTATTCATATTAGGGTTTTTGAAAACAAAACCCAAATCTTTCTCAGACAATCTCAAATGACTCTCAAAATTATCCCAAAGGTTTTAAAAGAATATTAATACCTAGATGGCACTAATTAGATGAAATTTGGAAAAACTCGATGAATAGTGAAAACTCGGGAAAAGTTACTATACATCGAAAAATGAAACAGCTCAGAATTTTCCGAAAAAATTTAAATTCAAACTCAAACTCATATATTCATGCTCAAATAAATCATCACATCTTTGATTTGGATAACCGAAATGAGAAAAACCACATAAGAGTTCTCAAGGGCAATTTGGCAATTTCACGAGATTTTTTTTTTAATTTTTATCTCACATAAACACATTAACAAGAAATTCTGAGTACATCAACTCAATCAAGATGAACTTAAAATTTTATAAAAGATCGAGGTATTACACTACGCACCTCTCCCCTCTCCCATATTGCTTTGCTTACAGAAGGAAAAAAGAAATATGGTGTGTGTGAATAGAGAGAAAGCAAAGCTTAGAGAATAATATGGGTACAACTATGTTTTAATTAAAAGCTTCATTCATTCATTTAATTGCAGTCCAAGTCGAGTCAATAGGTTGAATATAATTTATAGACAGTATTTGAAAAATTAGTAAAAGGTTTCAAATGATACCAAAACACCAACTGACCCCAACCGAGTAGATGAATGCCTTCAGTCTAAACTTAGTTAGAGCTCGCTGTTTGAGTGTAGGGATTTTATCTTTATAGGTGTCAAGTGGAAGAAGACAGCCGGACTGAAGGAAGTTCTTGAAGAACTCAACTGAGACCAAAACATAGTTGAGACCTCAACCTCAGCTGAAGTACGGACTCAGTTGGACAGCAGCTCAGTTAACTCCTAAACTAAACCATGCAGCTGAAGCATGAAGAAATGTTCTGTTGAAGTCAGACGTCACAAAGCGGAGAAGAGAAGACTTTGAAGACGTAGAAGGCAGAAGAGTTACAGTACAAATTCAAATCTACTCGGAAGCACATGTTAGCTGGAGAACTTACCATAAATGAGCCGTCAACAGCGACGTGCATAGAGCAAAGGTCACATTTACCATTTTAGGAAAGTTTCCAAAAAAGCAGGTGGAGTGCCACGCTTTTGGCAGAGGTCAAACGACTCTTTCCAATGACTAGTTAGATCTCCCCATATAAATAGAGGTCTCCACATCCAAGCTCGGTGACACAAATTGAATATACACGCATAGGCATAAGAGTTAAGAGAAAAGAAAAGGTGAAGTAGTAGCAGCAACAGACCACCTCTCTCCTCAGCAAGAAAACCTCAGCCGAAGTCCAGTAGAAGTCGATTACCCAAGCCTCCTCCTATTCTTCCATCTAGCCTCTCACAAAGCCCCTTCTTTGATCAAGTTTAGAGTTTAGGTGCTTGCTTAATTTGTTCCCAACAAACTCTCACCCAGAAGATTGAGTCTGTAGCCCTAAAACGAAGCCTCCACTTCCCTCAGTGTTGAAGGCTTCTTAGTTGGAAAATCCCCAACCCCCTAACCCTTAGGTCCGACTTTGAACCTGAAATCAAAGACCAGGTCCTTTGGAACCTGGAATCTGAGACTAGGTCCCATAGAACCCGGAATCTAAGACTCAGGCTGTGCACGTGCATGGAAAAGTGTTGTAAGGTCTTGTTTGAACCCGTAATCAAATTGGTTAGGTTATCTAGTGGATTTCTTCCCCGAAAAGGAAGTCATGGATGTAGGAGGTCAACTCTGAACCACGTTAAAATATTGTGTCCTTTACTTTCAGTATTTTACATTCAGTTTTCTAACCAACTGACTTGCTTACAAACTGCACTAATTTGGGAACTTGATCTTTCCCGTTTTTACAAAGGTTTCAACTTTTGTAACGAGTTTAAAGTCCACCAACCTCCACAATACAAAACTATTTTAAACCTCAGTTGGTCCACACAGCTTACCTTCAGTCGTAGGAGCCAGCTGTACACCCAACTGTATGATTAGCTCCAACTGAGCAACTCAGTTGTAGAGCTGCTCCAACTAACTTTTCCAGTTGTCGAGCCAACTGACCTGAGCAGTTTAACTCAGTGAAAAGATATTAAAAGCAAATTGAAAATTGTTATTGGTGTATTCCTCTCCCCCCCCCCATACACCAGATACTCGTTACCGGGACCATCAGACAGCATGGTCTCTCAATAAAGCACAGGCAATGCAAAGATGAGGAGGGCATTTTTGTCAATTACACTTTGGGAAACAGTGCGCACCTAGCTTAGTAAAACATATGTAATGAAATTAATCAAAATTAGAATATAAGTTCTAAAATATATAGAAAAAACAGGAATGCCGATGTCTAATACTCTCTCCGTCCCAATAGCAAAGTCTTACTTTTCTTTTTCGTATATCCCATTAGCATAGTTCTATACTAAAAATGGAAACAATTAACCCTTCAAAAGCTATAGGGCCCACCATTTTCTATCTTTTTACTCTTATTTCTTAATAGCCGTGCCCAAAGTAAGTGAGACCTTGTTATTGGGATAGAGGGAGTACAATTTATTAACATATAAACTTCCTAATTAATCAAAGACGATAAAAGTCTAATAAAAAATGGTAATCAAGAAATATTATACGATACTAATACGATGTTGCCGTATCACACACCATACCCTGTACACTTGACTCTTACACCTTACTTTTTCAGGCCATTATTAGTTAACTTTTGCAGAAGAAAACAGTAAAAAGCATGTGGAGTGGGCTGGTGAGGTATGGGCATGTGGGGTTGGGGGCTAGGGGCATAGACTAGGTTAGCCTACTTGACTGAGTTAACACGTGGGAACAGTAGCAATCATCCGAGTTGCTGAAAGAAATTTTTTAATCGCCTCAATCCACGTGTTGGATTTCTTTGGTAATATGGCATTGCGTCTCGCTTAGCGTCGATGCTCAAAAAAGGTGAGGGACCATTCAAAGCTTTGGAAGAATCTGATAGGTTCCTAGACTTGTGAAATAAAAACAGAGTATCATGCATTGCCAAACTGAATTATCATCCATAAACAATAGGGATCGCAAGAAATCAAGTACCTCATATTGGCTAAACAAACTAACCAGAATATATCAATCTGTACGCTCAACTCAATTTAGGTGCAATTTTTTTCTGCTTTAAATTTTCTTTTTTTTTCACTTTTTTTAAGCACCTTTCTTTTTGTAATTTTCGAACAAACATACAATTCACAACTTCAGAATATACTCCCGTATAATCAACAAAAAACATGAGTTACGACTACTATCTTGTTTGGCCAAATGAAACCCATCATTCAAAACAGATAATGCAGCACATAGCCGTCTTGGTAAACTGGAAATATAAACAATGCCTTTTTTTTTCAAAAGAAATCACACACCACAGATTAATTTTCGAATTTAAACATTCATAATGGGCTAAAAAAGAGTCAAAATAAACATTTGCTAAATATGTAGTGATTTAATGGAAAGAACATGGTCAAGACTTCAAAATGACTCACTAGGGGTTAATATACGGGTTAGGCGATGAAATGCAAGTTAAAATTGGTTCACCCTAGTACCTTTTATAATTTATTACATATGACACACATGATATCGCAACCTTGTGAACATAAATACTCCCAAAAAGAAATTAGTAGAGGGTACTCTACCAATTTAAGGCTCAAATTCTCATTTAGTTGTAGGTAAAGAAACTCAACCATCGCCCTCTTTCATCATCCCAAGTATCTTTTAACAAATACTCAAACAATAAATCACATCCCACCATTTGATAGTATATTGAATCATTAAGTTCATCTCATAACTCAAACAAGCAGAATGCGTATAGAAATATCAACAAATCAGCAATACTTGGTTCTCTTAACACGAAACTAACACAAATAAACCTAACAAACCTAAACAATCTGGTCACATTTAAGCTTTGCTTGCCCTCAAGAAAATAAAGAAAAAGCATAAGAAAGGGAGACAAGTAAACATACAAAACTGATAAACACAATGAAAAGAAAAAAGGAAATAATCGCTGCATTTTCTGCTGCCGAAGCTCGGCAAGTATAGAGGCACCCAAGTTGACAATATCATGCTTAACGGAAGCAACCTCTTCTTTTTAATGTGTGATCTAAGTCTTAAGACTTTGCACTTTAGTGGCCAGAGTTTCCAAAGACAACGTACCTGCACTAGTCGAGAAGCTCATGAGGCAGCCTCCCGGCTCAAAAAATTGAGGCTCGCATCCTAGACCCAACAAGTGTTGCAAGATCAAACTGGGTAGGGGGTTTGCAAAGGGTCATACAGTCATGCACAGTCAAATCAAAATTGCGGGCCACAAAAACACCCAAAAGATTACACAACATAAGATGACGAATATGATGAGTGCTTATTTCATTCATGACAGAAGCAATCCAATAACCTAAATTGACCTTAACCCCACTATACATACATCGCAAGAAAAACAAATCTTAACAACTCAACTTAGAAAAGCTAGTAATGCACCCAATCAAATTATAACAGAGATACAAGTGACAGATATGTAAATAGGATCAGTGAAATCAGAAACAACAAAGCGAGATGCAATAAAGAGTGGTCCATTACTACGAGCAGGCAATTGCCATGAATCCTTAGAACTCTCAACACAATTACGTACAGAATTTAAATAATACACATCATCACGATGCTCATCACTCAAAGCTTCCTCAAATGTACAAATGCCCAACTTCATATTCCATTCAGTCAAAGAAAGTTCACGATGCATATTAAAAAAGTGAAATGAAATTGACTTTACATCAACATCATCAATTGCCACAAAATTAAATGTAGTGAAAAGTTCAAGTACAACATGAGTATATACATCAACTGTAAGAACAGAAAGCAATCAAGACCAACCAATTCGTTCTTAAATATGCAAACACTGTAAAGAAAGAACATGAAGAGATTTACCAGAAATGAATTACTTATGCCTCCGAGAATGTAGAGAAGTCATCCACACCTCGTTTTCAAATGCGAGCAACTTAGAAACCGCCACAGAGTCATTGAATTCTACCGATGAATTGATGGTATTATGGATATTCATCAATGAAGATGTAGAGTCAACAAATGACTCCTCGGAAGAAATTGGTGCAGATTCTGTTGCATAATCGGAGTCGTAAGATTCAGAATTTGTGACAGAAGTAGAAGTGGTCTCTTGGTTAATTTATTCTAGATTTAATATTTTTTTGGGAATTTAGTTAATTTATTTTTTTTCTTAGTTAATCTCACAAATCCAATGTAAGCAGTGGTTGCTATACCAAAACTGATCATGTTCTTTGTGGTTCGATTGTACTTGTTACTATACTCAGCGGGATGATAGGAATTATTTGGTGGTATACGACGGTCACTAGTTACCAACTTTTGGTTGAGGTGAGGATGTCCATGCTTGTATTGCATCAACAATAAACAAACATAGAAGTTAAAATTAATGAAGTTAATAGTTGTGTTAAAATAAAAGAAGTTAATTTGTATCTGACATCGGTTGTGTGACCAAAGGGTATAAGCTTCTTAATGTTATTTAAGAAGCATATTTGTCTTTGATTCAAGTGCAACAAGTTGTACACTTTATTCATGTGCACCAGGTTGTGAATGAAATGAGAGTTATTCAAAGACTTATATAGTGTAAAGGTGTCGAGTAATATTGCTTTATTGTGATGGGTCATAGTTTTTTATCCAGTTTTAGAGTTTTCACGTTGAATTCTTGTGTTAGTGATTGTTCTTATTTTTCCATCTTATTTATTGTTTCATCGGTTTCCCTTAGTTGTAGAATAAATATGATTACTAACAACTGTTATCAGAATGCCAAGTTATGAGAATGTTTCTAGGGGTTTCTTGTTGGCAGTTGTTCAACTAGGAGTGGCGAAATGATACGTCAAGGTTAAGTTCAATGAAGTTTGATGTGGAGAAATTAGATAAAAGGATCGATTTTAGCTTTTGGCAAGTGCAAGTTAAGGATATAGTGATACAATTTGATCTACACAAGGTTTAAGAGGAAGACTGAATCCAAGGATGGTGGACTCTAATGATAGTGTTTATTGGATGTCTGAAAAAGCTAGGCATACCAAGCGATATAATCAAAGTAAAGCAGTTGCAGAACACAACTCCGAAGAAATTACTAACATTGTGATAGAAGATAATGTTCTCTGATAGGGCCACAATATCTTCAACGGTAACCTCCAAAAACCTCCAACAGCAGCAACATCAGCAACCAATGGGAAGAAAGCAAGGACAATGGACTGAAAGTGAAGGGCTGACCAACCAAAGGAATGTTAGACTCTAAACTCGATTATGAGGCGGATTTGAAAGGCTTGGATCCAACTACCACTTAGGGAAGTCGCCACAAAAAAGACATCTTCCCTCCTTCACTCCCATCATTTCCTATCAGCGAAGCAGCAAAGAATACCAGCACACAGTACTCTCTACACTTTAGATTTCAGCATAAACAATACTCTATCTTTACGTTTTCTGTCAAGACCTCTGTGAGGCGAACAATCATTTTCAGTTTTAATCCTAAGTATGCTTTGGTTTATTTCTTTTGCTGCCTGTTCTTTACTTTTAATGTCTAGCTAAGTTATTAATTCTTGGGTTGGTTAAGATGCGGTAAGATGTGAGTGTTGTGTGTGGGAAAGGTGAGGCACGAAGCTCGTCGGTGAGCTGCTGGACACGTTCCCGACGTGCTGGGCTAGATTCCAAAGTGGTGGAGCCTCCACGACTTCGCCAGAGGCCTACGGAGGAGTTGCGGAGGTGAAATCCCTCACAATACTGGACAAAGGTGTAGGGGTTCCCCTCACCTTCGGTCGTGTTACAGACATTGGAGTGTGGTGTATGGCGCAAACCATGCTTATAGTCATCTTGAACCTTCTAGATCCAAATGCTGCTTACATAGAGGGCTCAATTGGTGACTTTTCCAGATACGAGCTAATTATATGGAAAGTATGGTGGGTTCCTGAGGTGACTTGGAGGGCTCAATGCAGAAAGGAATTGCTGGGGAAAAGTGGCTCAGGTGCGTGACATGGTGACAATAAAGGGGCGTAAGTGTTGAGGCCTTATAATCAAGAGACGTGCCCACGCAGTGACAATTCGAGGGTTTGGGATCCAAACACACACATACAAACATCGAACCAAATCATGACTGACCCAAGCAGACCCAAGCATGCCCTCCCTATCTGATTTATTTAGTGTTTTATTTCATTCTTGCTTCTAGTTTATGTTGAGAGTGACCAAACCCCCAAACCCAACTCCTATCCAATGACATCGAGATTTTCACAACCTACCTCCCTTGGGTTCGACCATGAATACTTACCCTTATCTGTACTTAGTGGTGGGCATCAGAAAATTACAAATTTTATTTTGGGTCGTCCGGGTTTCTCGATGACAGATCTGGGCATCGTCAAAATAGGCGTCGTTGCCGGGGATGTACATTTGCCAGTGATAATCTCATTTTGTTTAAGTTAATCTCTTTTGTTTCCCGTGTGTATGCTTGGTCGTGGTCTCGCAGGTACCCCTCGAGGGCATCTTTTGAACTACCCTGAGATCGAGAAACTAGTGAGGCGGATATGAGCACAGACAAGGAGGGAAAAGGAGACAAATAAGTAAGAGATCTGCAAGCTAGAATCACAGATCTAGACGAGGAATATGGAGATCTCGAAGGAGAAGATCCAGATCTAGAAGCAAAGGACTCAGCTGACGACGAGATGAGAGACAACCATCACGAGAAGCCTAAGCGCACGAGCCATGGGCATAAGGTTGCGCAAGCCCACCAGGAACTGGGAGCTGAAGCACACTTTCATACAAAGACTCCCGAAGTTCAGCACCATGCCTGGTGAGGATCCTCAGAGTCATATACAAGACTTTGAGATGGCGGTCTCGATGGTCCGTACGGAGGGCAACATGGTAGAATTCATTCAGCTAGTGTCTTTCCTCTTCACACTCCATGACAACTGTAGGTACCAAATTCACACCCAGAGTGGTGACCAAAGTTGTGACTGAAGTGCTCACAACTTCGGACAGAAGGCAGCTGAAATAAAATGAACACAATGGATAAATTTTCACAAGATTATCGATTAATAATCTTGTGAAATGCCTCAGGGAAAAATATTCACTATATAAATGTGAACAACGAAAATACTTCGAGTAAATAATGATTACTAAAAGAAAGACAATTCACCACTCCCTTCACAGAAGGTTATGAATGAAGTTGCTTCAACTATCACTCGAAGAAACAAAGAACAAATATGAAAACTATACTACGAGAATTTATCTCTGCAAATCTGTATCTAACAACTAAGATATGATGTCTATTTATAGTAGAATTCAAACCTGGGCCTCACTCCATGATATGTGCATAATAAACGTTCAAGCCCATGATCTCCAACAGCAGCCCTCATGACTTCATGAACCACCTCCTGATTTCTGTCAACAAACTCTAACTGCTTCCATGCACGTTCTTGGCTACTACTCCCACTCTTCTTGCAACCAACCTGCTGACTCTTCTCCCTTGGACTTGGTCTCAACACGTTTATCCCTTTAATTACTTTTTTCCACATTTAATTATCTGCAACTAATGCCAAAAAAATAGAATAAAGACAAAACAAAAATAATATAATAATTAAGTTAATTAATTATTATATACATCACCATAAAACACCATCAAACTCCCCCTTTTTGTCTTTCTTCCCAAAATATGTGCAAAGTGATATAAACAATGCAGATTACTTCATGTGGAATAGTTCTCAAAAATAATCTTCAACACTCTCCTATCAAATATACTCTCCCTATAAAAATATCACCAAAATTTTCAAAACACGTATCATAACTCCCCCTGCCAAAATACACGACAAAATAGATCTGTCAATAAACAAATCTCCCCCTGTACATATGATCAACGTCTTGATGACAGTCGACAAAACTTCAAGACCAACAACCTGTAGAACTTTGAGGATCTTTAGATATAAACCAATAACCCAACAAATCAACTTCCTCTCAAAATCTATCTCCCCTTTTTTGGGAAGAAAGTAGACACTCTATCATGTGTCCAGAAGTAGCAAGGTTATAAATCTCAAAATCTGAATCAAAGTCCTCACCATTGTCATCATCACTGTGCTGAGTCATGAAAGGAAAATACATTTACTTGGGTTTATATACTTAAAAGAAGAACTAGAAAAATGAAGGAGTTTCTGGATGGGGAAAACAAAGAGTAAATTTAAATTGGTGAGAAGATAAAGAACTAGAAACATGGAATACAAGAAGATTAGAGATAGAGTTGAAAAATAATATATCACTTAGAGTAAATTTGGATGTTCCTAACAACTGACATCTTTAAAAATAGCAACAACCAAATTAACAGATATTTATTTATTAATTTCGAATTTGGTACAAAAGATCTCACAACAGTCGTCATCATTTTGCTAGTGACTTTAAAGCAATTGAGATCACCATTTCCAATACATCATATGCAACTTCCTCTTTTTTTCTTCCTTTTTTTTTCCTTTTTTATTTGAAGAAGACAGATGGCGAATAGATGCATAACCAAGAGAATATTGTATTTACAACTTAACATAGATCTTTGATATAATTATGTGGCTTTCTAAGAATAGTCTCGGTTTCACCTTAAAATAATAAGACTTTTACATCCTCAAATTTGCTTATCTTCATAAACACTAGGGGCATCGCATATGATAGATTAGAAATGTGGTTGTTGTTCTGACAACTATTGTGACAACTTTAATCTAAATAGAACATAACACGAGAGATTTTCTCAAATTTATAAATCTCTCTAAAACAAGTGCTTTAATAAAGATGTCAGTTCGGAGTTGTTTAGTTCATCTTTATATGTTTTTCGTGTGATTATTTGTGTGTGTTGAGCATGTTTATATTCGTTTTTACCACAAGTCATGATCGTATGTTTGGTGTTTCGTGTTTTGGTGTGTGTAGGTATGCTAGTGGCGGAAGAAGTAATATCGGGTCGGAAGAATATGTAAAAGGGAGTGAATTTAGTAAGGAGAAAGCAAACAAGACTCCCACCAGAGCGGAAGCCCCGCCGGCATGGAAGTGTTGGACGCTTGAAGATGTCCGCTGGAGCGGAAGCCCCGCCGGCATGGGAAATTCTTGCGGGGCAAGATTTTCGCCGGAGCGGAACTCCCGCCGGTGCGGGACGACAGTTAATTCTCGCTATATAAATGCTTTTGGGCAGCTTTTGGACGAATCTCTCTCACTTTTCTTTTCAGTTTTTAGTGTAGAAAAATTTCAGAAACTCAGTAGAATTAGGATTTGTTAATTTCCTTGTTTAAAACACTTAGATTTGGTTTTAGTTCTTGGCATCGTTGATCGTTTTCTAGTTCCAAGTACTTGTAAGACTTTTATCTCGTTTATGCTATGTTTATCTTTTGTTTATTGCATTTAATTTCCAGTATGATGAACTAAATAATTTAGTCTAGGATTAGGGATGTTCAAGTCGAGATAATCGTTAATTATCATGTGTACGTGCTTGTTGATTGAACTGGTTTGTATGTGATCGAACTTTTGGCCAAAGCTAGATCGTTATAAATAATGAATAAGATCGATGTAAGAATTCATTATTTGATTTAGGTTCAATCGACGTTAGATTTAATCGGAGACGCGTAATCTAACTAGGATTGATTTGTATAATTCTTTTGGCTAAGAATTGTTGTATTAATACGAAAGTTAGTATTTCGATTCTTTTGTTGAAAGTGTTTATATAAAGTGATATATTGCATGTTCCATGATAGTTTTTGTGTAATCTCGAGGCGACTAAATCCCTTGTCCTAGATTCCTTTAACTCGATTTTTATAGTTACATTTTACCCCTATCTTGTTTTATTTTAATCCACACAACCTCATCGGACTAGAATGTTTAGGATGTTTTTATTTTCTTCTTCAAAGCATGAAGTAATGCCCTACTAAGCCTTCCTTGAGAATACAACTTGGGTTAAGCTAACCGTACTACTTAGGACCTCGTTCTGTTGTGAGCAACTAATAGATACAATTTAGTTGATTCAAAATCTTGGGGCCGTTGCCGGGGAAGGCTTTAGGCATTTGTTTTCGTGTTATGTTTGTATGATTTCATGGTGTAAATATTTTGTTGTTAGTGTGCTTATTATTTTTATTTTTGTTTATTTCTCCCACAGGTGCGTTTGATCGTTTTCTTGTCTGTGTGTTTGTGTATGCTAGGCCGCCGAAGTCTTAAGAGAAAATTGGCCCAAGTATACGACAACATTCATCGACCAAGGGCGATTATTTTGCCAAATCTGGAGGAGAATAGAGAGTCTAGTACCAGTAGTCAGTCAACAACTTCTCAAGAGGACGGTGACGAATTTAATTCTAGTGAGGAGAATTTATAAGAGGAAATGGCAGCACAAAGACTAGCTCAGCAGGCTTAGTTGAATATGCGAGACTATGCTAGACCAGTGATTGGGGCAACTACTTCATGCATAGTTCTTGGGGAAGCCGCTCGGAATTATGAGTTGAAGAATATCCATTTCAATCAATTGCCTTCATTCTATGGGATGCCGACTGAGGATGCATTGAACTTCATTAGAGAGTTCTATTCGGTTGTTCATACCTTTCCACTACAAGGTTTGAACGAGGATCAATTGAAGATGAGGTGTTTCCCTTACACCTTGAAAGATAAAGCCAAGGCGTGGTAATGTCTCTTTAACCGAATTCTCTTCGAAATTGGAATGAAGTGTATGAGAAGTTCATGGGCAAGTACTACTCGAATCAGAAAACTCAATATTTGAGAGCTTAGATTGTGACATTTACTTAAGGGCAAGGAGAACCGTTTCATGAAGCATGGGATCGGTTTAAGAGTTTTTAGCAACAATGTCCACACCATCATCTTTCTTTGACATTGCTAAATCAGTTTTTCTACGATGGATTGTCACAGAATTTTCAGTATATGGTAGATAATGCTGCTGGAGGAGATGTTGGGAATCAAACAGCCGAGAGGATTATGGAAATTTACGAGAGTTTAGCCGCCAATTCCCAACAGAAAAGTGTAAGAGGCAAGAAAGTTTCAGCAAGTGAGGCGACTTCGAATTATGATGTGACTAAGCAGTTGGCAGAGTTGACAAGACAAGTGCAGATGCTGAGAACTTCTGATGGATCATCAAATTAAGTTATGTCTGTGGAAACTTGTGGGATTTGTGGTGAATACGGGCATGGAGCTAATGTTTGCCAAAGAGTCAATGAGCCTACTTTGGAAGAAGAAGTGCATGTGAATGCCTTGCAAGGATTTCAGCCGAGACCTAAATATGATCCTTTTTCGCAGACATACAATCAAGGGTGGAGAGATCACCCGAATTTCTCTTGGAGGCAAAACAATCAGCAAGGACCGAGTCAAGTGCCTCCTTATCTGCCACCCCAACAGCGGATGCAAGTTTCACCCAGACCACAGCAATATCCGAGTCAACCGACTCAACCTAGAAGACCATCTTTGGAGGAGACGTTGAATGCTTTTATCCAATCGAGCAACCAACGACATGAGTCTGTGGAAGCTTCAGTGAAGCGTATTGAAACTCAAGTTGGTCAGCTATCGAATACGGTTGGAGAGTTGGTGCAACAGAATAACAAGGACAAGTTGCCAAGCCAACCCAAGCAAGCTCACGCCACTATTCTCCGAAGTGGCAAGGTGGTTAATAACCAGGTGGAAATGCCGGTTGAAATAGAAGAAGGTCCAAGTGACGAGGTCAAAGCTGAGAGTTCGGCAAATGAGAAGGCTAAGGGAGTGGTTTAAAGGAAAGATTCAGCACTTCATAAAGCTGATAATCCCTATAATCCTCATGTTCCATTTTCGAGTAGGATGCGGAATGAGAAATAAGATCACCAGTTCCAAGAATTTTATAAGCTTTTGTCGAAGGTGAATGTGAACCTTCCCTTGCTTGACAGTATCTGGAATGTACCAGCATATGTGAAATTTTTCAAGGAGCTGGCATCAAAGAAGAGGAAGTTTGTGGAGGACGAAAGATCGTAGTCTCCGAAGTGGCAAGTGCAATTCTGCAGCACCAATTACCTCCAAAGCTTTGTGATCCAGGTAGCTTTAATATTAAAATAGCTTTAGGAAATGGTAAGGAAGCTTCTGGTATGCTAGATTTAGGTGCTGGAATTAATTTGATGCCTTATTATATTTGTAAGCAATTAGAGTTAGGGAATTTGAAGCCTACTAGAATGTGTTTGCAATTAGTTGATAGATCTATTCGTTATCCTAAGGGAATAATCGAGGATATATTAGTAAAAGTAGGTGGATTTATCATTCCTGTTGACTTTGTTGTTTTGGATGTTGGGGATGTTAAAGAAACGGGAAAGGAACATACTCTCTTGTTGGGTAAACCTTTTATGGCAACTACTAACACTTTGATTGATGTGAAAAATGGAAGTCTGAAAATCTCTGTGTTAGGAGAGACAGTTTCTTTTTCTGTTCGTGATAGTAGTGTGATTCCATCATCTGAACTTGTTGAGAATTGCTCCTATATAGATACTATTGATGCCTTGGCCGAGAAGCTTATGTTGTAGGAAGACAGGTTAAAAGAGATATTTGAACATGTTGACACTGAGATTAAAGATGTTGAGAAGGAGCATGAAGACATTGATCTCGTGGGCAATATTGGAGTGATGGAACTACTCCAAATTGAGGGGGAAGAGGAAAAGCCAGTTTTCAAGTTGGAGTTGAAAGATTTACCAAGGCATCTTAAATATGTTTTCCTGGAAGAAGGGGAGCAGAAATCGGTGATCATCTACGCCGAGTTGTCTAAAGAGGAGGAAGAAGCTTTGTTAAAGGTGTTGAAGAAGAACCAGAAAGCTATTGGATGGAGTTTATCGGATATAAAGGGAATCAGTCCATCAACTTGTATGCACCAAATCATTCTTGAAGACGATGCAAAACCGGTTAGAGAGGGGTAGCGAAGGCTAAACCCAATTTTGATGGAGGTGGTTAAGAAGGAGATTTTGAAGCTTCTTAAGGAAGGGATAATCTATCCAGTAGCTGAGAGTCAATGGGTGAGCCGGGTTCATGTGGTACCAAAGAAGGGAGGAATCACCGTTGTAACAAATGATAAAGGTGAGATGGTACCAACTCGAGTGACAACCGGGTGGAGAATGTGTATCGATTACAGGAAGTTGAATGCTGCAACTAGGAAAGATCATTTCCCTCTACCATTCATTGATCAAATGTTGGACAAGTTAGCGGGGTACAAGTTTTATTGCTTTTTGGATGGGTTGGGGGTATTATCAAATTGCCATTGATCCGGAAGATCAGATCAAGACAACATTCACCTGCCCTTTTGGAACATATGCGTGTAGAAAGATGTCGTTCGGGTTGTGCAATGTGCCTGGGACGTTTCAACGGTGCATGTATTCCATCTTCTCCGACATGATTGATAAATTAATTGAGATATTTATGGATGATTTTTCTATTTTTGGTTCTTCATTTGATGATTGCTTGCATAAATTAGATCTTGTTCTTGAAAGATGCGTTGAAAGTAATCTTACTTTGAGTTGGGAGAAAAGTCATTTTATGGTAACTAGTGGGATTGTTCTAGGGCATGTTGTTTCTAGTAAGGGCATAGAAGTTGATAAGTCTAAGATAGATGTAATTGAACGATTGTCTCCACCTGTGAATGTTAAGGGAATTAGAAGTTTTCTTGGGCATGCTGGTTTTTATCGTAGATTTATCAAGGATTTTTCCAAGATAAGTCAACCTTTGTGTCATTTTCTTGCTCAGGATGTACCTTTTGTGTTTGATGATGCATGTTTGAAACCTTTTAATGCTTTGAAAGAGAAGTTGACATCTGCACCCGTTGTTGTTGCTCCTAATTGGTCATTACTTTTCAAAATTATGTGTGATGCATCGAACTCTGCTGTAGGAGCTATCTTAGGGCAGCGTGTTGATAAAATGTTGCGTGTGATTTACTATGCTAGGCTCGATTTCTCTTTTAGGGGTTTTATTTCTCTTTTCTCTATTCATAGATTAAATCCTAGGCTCGATTTCTCTAACGATTTCTTCACTCGATTCTCACCTCGAATCCTAGTTTACCTAAGCATAAAATTAAAACATGCATCTTTCTTTCTTTTAGGGATTAGAGATTACATATATACAAGTAATCAAATGAATAAACTACTTTTAAAAATTAAATCGAAGCTTCTCCTCTTGATCTTGGTGAAACCGAATTGAAGGGGTTTGAAGGCTCAATCTCTAGCTTGGAATTCCATGGTGGATTTCATCTTGAATCCTAAAAAAAATGAAACAAGAATCAAACATCTCACTTAGGGCTAGAGTGCCGAAAATTTAAGGAAATAGAGAGATGTTTTTGCTTGGATTTGAACTCAAGATTTAGTGAATTTTTACCTCGTCAATTAGAGATGGAAAGATTTGAGAGGATGATGATGATGATCTCTTGAACTTGGAAGCTTAGAAGCTGGGAGATGGAAGCTTCAATGGAGGTTTCTCAATCTGTGTGTGTGTGTGTATCTTTCTCGGCAAAGAGGGGAGAGAGGGAGAGAGAATTTCTTTTCTCTTCCTTCTTGGCAAGGCACGAGAGAGAGAGAGTTGAGAGAGTGATGTGAGATGAATGATGAAAATGAAATAAATGAGATGATTTATCTCTAGAATTGATTAAGAAAGGAATATCATTATGATATTCTCATGTAGGAGTTGAAAATAGGCTACACCTAGGGAGAGATTAGGGAGAGAGAGAGAGGGAGGTTGGTGGTGAGAGGGAGAGAGATGAGAGAGATTCTCATTTTATTACATGTATAATTTTTCCCAGATGAAAAAGTTTTCCGGTGAAATATGTCCGTGTTATTTCATTTATGCTGAAAACGGCTCTAAACTCTCCTCGTCTCGTTTCCAACATCAAAAACACCTCAACTCTATCTCATATCTCACGAAATAAATCAAGGATTCCGAATATCAAATTTTTAGGTCAAAATTCCAAGTAACGAAGAAAACCTAAAAATCAATCGGCTAATTAATCCATTAAGATCTAAACTCTTAGAATTCTCTCATGTGATCTCGGATAAGCTTCTAACTTATCTCAGGGGTCTTAGAAATAAATCTAGATTCAAAAGACACTAATTAGGTCAAATTCTAAGTTCGTCGGTGAATGGTGTTTTCTCGGTTCTCGTTACTATTCACTGAAAAGTAAAAATTCTCAAAATTCTCCATCCTTCTCTTTCATGCTCAAACTCGTATAAATAAACTTAATCAATGCATCACAGACTTGATTCGAATAATCGAGACGGGAAAATTCAAGTCAAAGCACATAAGGGCAACTTGGTCATTTCAAGCAAATTCCTTTTCTTGGGAAAAATCTTATTTACTTAAGGCATATTATGAAATTTAGAACGCACTTAAAGACTTAAAAAAACTTAGGGTATTACATCCTCACCCCTTAAGAAAAATTTCGTCCCGAAATTTATTAACCTTGAGAAAACAGCTCGAGATATTTCGCTCTCATCTTTTTCTCGAGTTTCCATGTAGCTTCTTCAAGATCGTGATGACACCACTTAATCTTAATTAAGAGAATTGATTTCGTTCTAAGCTGCTGGACCTTATGGTCTAAAATTTTCTCGGGCCTCTCCTCGTAGCTTAGATCTGGCTTCAAAGCCACATCTTCTTAGTGAATCACGTGCTTCGGATCGAAAACATACTTCGTCAATTGCGACACGTGAAAAACGTTATGCGAATTCCCAAAATTGGGAGGCAACACTAACCTATATGATACGGCTCCAATCCTCTCAAGAATTTCAAACGGTCCTATGAAATGAGGCTTTAACTTTCCTTTGACACCGAAACGGTACACTCCTCTCGAAGGGGATACTTTCAAAAAGACTTTATTCCCTATATCGAACTCTAACTCGGATCTTCGGTTGTCGGCATACGACTTCTGTTGACTTTGGGGTTCCTTGATCTTCTCACGAATCTGACGAACAGATTCTATCATCTCTTCTATCGCTTCTGGCCCCATCACTTTTCTCTCGCCTACTTCGTCCCAATAGAGCAGAGATCTATACTTTTTTCCGTAAAGGGCTTTGTAAGGGGCCATTCCAATCGTATTCTGATAGCTATTATTATAAGCAAATTCAACTAGAGGTAAAATTTTCTCCCACTCGTCTCCTTTGTCTAATAAAATAGCTCTTAACATATCCTCGAGAATTTGAAACGTTTTTTCTGACTGACCATCCATCTGAGGATGATAAGCGGTGCTAAACTACAACTGTGTTCCCAATTCTTTTTGGAAACTTTCCCAAAAACGGGCTGTGAACTTCGAATCTCAGTCGGAGGTAATCGTACTCGGCACTCCGTGCAATGTCAAAATCTCCTTGACATAAATCTGAGCCAACTTATCCGATCCATAGGTATGTGGAATGGGAATGAAATGAGCGGACTTGGTCAGTCTATCCACTATTACCCACACAACTGTATTTCCTTTTCTCGATCCTTGCAAACCTATCACGAAATCCATCGTGATACCATCCCACTTCCATTCTAGGACTGGTAGCGGTTGTAAGGGTCCATACGGTCTTTGGTGTAGAGACTTCACTTGTTGGCAAGCTAAACAACTTTCAACATACATGGCCACGTCCTTTTTCAATCCTTCCCACCAAAACTGTTGCTTTAAGTCTTGGTACATCTTTGTACTGCCGGGATGGGCTGTATACGGGGTCTCATGAGCTTCACTTATTATCTCGTTTCTCAACTTCTTGTTGTTGGGCACACAAATTCTTCCTTGATACAATAAAGCATTCTCTCTCGACTTCGAAAAATCTTTAACTCCTTCCTTTCTAATCTTCAACCTCAACTTCTCCAATTCTTCGTCTTTTCTTTGACCTTCTATAATACGAGACCTCAAATCTTGCATTACTACTAAGGTAGTAGTTACTTGATCTACTGTTGCTGGAGGTATAATTACTTCGATCCTCATTCCCAAACTCTTCGATCAATCTTGCTTCTTCACTTAGCAAAAATCCTAACTTGGTTTCCTCTGAATTCTCCATCCTTCTTTTTTGGCTTAACATGTCGGCTACAATATTAGTTTTACCGGGATGATAGGATATCTTGCAATCATAATCTTTCACCAACTCGAGCCATCTTCTCTGTCTCATATTTAGCTCCTTCTGCTTGAAGAAATACTTCAAACTCTTATGATCCGAAAAGATTTCACACTTGGCTCCATAAAGATAATGTCTCCAAATTTTCAAAGCATGCACTACGGCTGCTAATTCCAAATCACTAGTTGGATACTTCTCTTCATGGGGTTTAAGCTGTCTTGAAGCATATGTTATGACTCTTCCATCTTGCATTAGGACACATCCTAATCCTTGAGCTGATGCATCGGCATAAATGATGTAGTCTTTTCCTGGTTCGGGAAGGGCTAATACTGCAGCTGAAGTTAATCTTGTTTTGAGCTCTAGGAAACTTCACTCACATTCCTCCGTCCATTCAAACTTTTATTCTTTCTTTAACAAACTCGTCATCGGCTTCGCGATCTTTGAAAATCCTTCTATGAATCTCCGATAGTAACCTGCTAAACCGAGGAAACTACGGATTTGATGAACTGACTTCGGTGATTTCCAATCTTGCACAGCTTTCACCTTTTCCATTTCAACTTTAATTCCTTTGGACGAAATAACATGTCCTAAGAAATTCACTTCTTTCAGCCAAAATTCACACTTACTGAATTTGGCATACAACTTCTCGGATCTTAACTTCTCTAACACGATTCGCAGATGCTTCTCGTGTTCTACTTCATTCTTTGAATATACCAATATGTCTTCTATGAAGACAATCACAAATTTGTCCGAAAATTCGTGAAAAACTCTATTCATCAAGTCCATAAATACTGTTGGAACATTAGTCAACCCAAATGGCATTACTATGAATTCGTAATGTCCATATCTCGTTCTGAAAGCGGTCTTAGGAACATCTTCTTGCTTGATCTTCAGTTGATGGTATCCGGATCTTAAGTTAATTTTGGAGAAAACACCGGCTCCTTTTAGCTAGTCAAATAAATCGTCTATCCTTGGAGTTCCTTTGGGGCCATTATGTAAGGAGCTTTTGATATTGGGGCTGATCCTGGTTCTAGATCAATTGTAAACTCCAATTGCCGGTCAAGAGCCAATCCTGGGAGTACTTCTGGAAAAACGTCTTTAAATTCTCGCACGATAGGCATGTCATCGATACTCAGCTCTTGGTTCTCATCTTTGTTCAAGTAAATTAGATACACTTTTGTACCCTTCTTTCTCATTAGCTTCTGTGCTTTAATAGCTAAAATTAACGGCGTACTCTTCTTTACTCTCTTCTCGACTCCAAAAACTACAGTCGGCTCTTCTCCAGTGGGTTGAAACGAAATTTGTCTCAGATCGCATCGAATCGTTGCAAAATTCTCGGTTAACCAATCCATTCCTAGGATTATGTCTAAGTCCCACATTTGAATCAGATTTAGGGATTTCACTAGAAACTTACGGCTTCCAAATTCGAATTCTAAGTTCGAGCAAACACACGAAATTAACGTAGATTTAGCTAAAGGGGTTGCGACTTTAAGCACCTGGTTCGATTCTTCTACTTTTAGACCTAAATTTTCTATGCACGCGCTAGAAATAAACGAATACGAAGCGCTGGTATCATACAAAACGATAACAGGTATGCCGTTAAGCTTTCCCATACCTGCTAGGTTTCTTGGGTCTTTAGCTGACGGTTTCTGCTCAATTGCAAAGGCTCTTTGGAAATGCGGCGGCTCCTGCTAAGAAGGTTGTTGCTTCGGCTACTGTGGCTTACGCTGATACTGAAGAAACTTTTGCTGTCGAGTTACCTCAACTGCTTTCATCTGTGAAGGCTGAAACTAATTTGGCCTTCCGCCACTCATTCCTTGCTGCTTACTTGGGCACTGGTTCGAGAAATGACCAGGCTGACCACAAGTATAACAGACATTACTTCCAATTTTACAGATGCCTTGATGTATCCGTCCACACTTCGAACAAGGGGGAAGTCATTGAGATCCTACAGGCACATTGCTTCGATTAACCTGCGGAGCTCTCGCTTTCTGGGGTTGCTAAGATTGTTGATGTCCTTTTCCTTGCCAAGGCTTCTTACTTGGGTGGCCTCCACCACTCAATTTTCCCTTTCTCTTTCCATGCTGACCGAACTGAGACTGGTAGGTAGTTACGGTCGTCGTCGTTTGGCTTTGGAACTGAGGATTTGCTGAGGAATGCGATCCTTTTTCTGGCTACATCGCCAACTCCATGTCTAGGGCTTGGTTAAGGGCTTCTGCGTAGGTCAGACCACTTTGACTGGCGAGAACTACTCGAATATCTTGCCTCAATCTTGCTTGGAACAGCTCGCACATTTTCTCGTCGGTATCTACCTTATCAGGCGCCAAAAACGAGCTAACTCGCAAAACCCACGACCGTACTCAGCTACAGTCTTCTTTTCTTGTCTCAGATTGGTAAATTCATTTGCTTTCTGCTTACGATAACTCCTTAGCACATACTTTTCGTACAATGCTTCCTTAAATTGTTCCCACGTCAAATTTTCATGCTCTTCTGGAGTGTACATCCTCTGTCTTGCTTCCCACCAATAGTCGGCAGTTTTTTTCAATTGATACGTCATGCACTCGAGACGTTCGCGATCAGTGCAACGAAGAAATCTAAAAATTCGCTCAAGAGAATGAATCCAGTCTTCGGCTTCCGCCGGACTGCCTTTACCATCAAAGGTTAGGGGATTTTGGCGAAGAAAGAGTTCTTCTACGCGACGTTCATTGGGAGGGGGCGGAGTAGGATCTCGCTGTCCCTCTTCCTCATCTCTAACATTTCTAACGTTTCTTCGTCTTGGCAGCATTCTAAAGAATGCAAAAAGAAAATTTTTAAGCCACTTGAAAAGAATGAATTATCTCACTCGAAACCTTTCTCGATTCTGAAAATGTTTCCCTTTTTCAAGAGGAATATGATTCTCGATCGGTACTTATCAAACATAATCAATTTAATAATTGTTGCAAATAATTCAATCATCTCAAATTCACATATCTCAAACAATTCAATTCTCCACTTAAACATAATCAATCATCATAAAGGAGAACAGACATTTACATCATCATCATATATATATTCTCAAAACAAATATTTCTCAACATCCAATCACAATCATAATCTCAAGCATCATCACATCAATATCCACATATTCTCAAATTGGAATTTTCTCAACACTCAAAGTAGTCATGCACTCACATATGATTATTTTGGCTTGCATATATCTCGTTCACCTTTACTCAAATTTTATTAATCAAAGAATAGATTATTTAATTTACTCAACTCTTGTCTCGTCACATCACTGCAGAAAGGTAAAAAGAGTTCAACTCTTAGACATAAAAGATAAATATTGTTCGAATTTCTCCACAGCTTGCTTGAACTGATTCTAAACATTAGAATCACCCTCACTCGAGCCGTCATCATCGTACTGTTCTTTGTCAGGGTACTCCTCTGGGTTCTCTTCCTCCTCGGGATCCTCCTCCTCTTCTGGATCCTCTTCGGGATCCTCCTCCTCCTCCTCTTCTGCGCCGTCATTTATGATGTTGAAACGCTCGCGTTCGGCTGGCCTCATTTTCTCTTCATAGTCGTGGAAGGTGTAGTTGATCGCTTCCCAAGGGTTCATCATGTCTCCTATATCCTCGTCTTCAAAACGAGCATTGACGTCCTCTAGCTCTTACTCGACCCATGGAGGTATCTCGGGATTATCCTCGTTGCGGCGAAGGTAGGATGCCACATCGGCTGAAGCGCCATACTCTGACTCGTGTCAGTTATCAGGCCTTACTACAGGGGTAGAAGCAAACGTGTATCGAGCAGGGAAATAATCGTTCGGCAGAGCTTGGAGATAACCGCTTCCCACGGTAGCTGCGGCTGTCGAATTCTCGTCATACTCATCGTCATTGCCGTCGCCGGAACAGGCTAGCCTAGAGGGCTCGGCTACATGCTGAACTGGAGAAGAAGGTTGGTTACGACGCATATACTCCGCAAACTGATCATGCAAAGGCGGCAAGGCTCCGTTAGGATCGTGAAAACCGTTCAACTGTTGGGTTGTCGAACTAGGTGAGGCAAAAGGATCATAAGCTCGAATGGGGAGTACACTACCCGAATATGGGTAGTCCTGGTATGCAGCTCGAGGCTCTGGCTCAACACGAGGCGGTGAAGGGACACAGGGAGGAACAGGGCCATCTTGGAGCTCAGGCGGGGGACTGTGAACAAAACCATTTGGCTCGGCAGGGAGGTCATCATCATAAGGGACTGGAGGCGGTTCACCGTACTGCAAATACTGTCCGGAAATAGTCGAGATGAACGTGTTACAGTCACCATACAGATAGCCATCAAGGTAGCGATGTCCGAAAAATGGGGGCACCAGCGAAGCTGCCCAATCTCGCTACTCACGGGGCAAAGCCTGAATTAAGTGTGTCATTCCGTCCAACGGTCCTACGTCCATATACTGAACTTTTTCCCAGATCTTATGGTATCGAGCTAAGAATTCTGCAAGAGTCTCGGAGTTCATTTTTCTCACATGCAGGTATTCCTGCATCCACTCACGGTCGGCCATCCTATACGAATTTTAAACAAGTTAAGCACACTAAAACAGTTAAACGAGCATGCTAGAATTTCCAACCACCACATACTCATTCTTCCTTTCCATAGGGGTATTATCGCTCAGGGTACTTGGCAATTCCATTTCACGTAATCGTTTGCAAAAATGTTCCATCCTTTTTGATTTTCCACACAAAAATGCATTAGGGAAGGTATTCTAAAGCAATCTAGTTATTCAATCTACTTATAAAGCTTTTATCTCTAGACAAGCGCAAATAATAAACTCAGATAACTCAATAATCATTTTAAACTTGGAAGCTTTTGAAAATAAAGCGTACCTGGTTGCCGGATAAGATGGGGGAGTGCTTGGTGTGTTACTGACTCAAATAAGTCTAGGAAATAATTCTGGACTTGACTCATCAAAGAAAGTTAGACTTCAGAGTAGACAAACCTGCTCTGATACCACTATGTCACACCCCGACTCCCGAGGTGCGACTAACGATGCTAACACTACTAACCATCCATCAACTCAACTCAAATGAGGGAATCATGCTCGGGAAAAATAAGGGAATATTAACTGAAAGCGATAACAAATAAAAACATGTTTTAAGTCACAACTAAAACATCAAACGAGCATGGATAATTTACATACCAAGTCCAAACGGAATAAGGATATCAAGTTCACAAGAAACGAGAATCATCAAAAACCATAAATTGTATCGAACACATCGCTCTTAACCAACAGAATATCAAAGTATTGATTCAAAAACATATCAACAGACATCATTAACATAGCATTGCAGCGGAAACCTCGACTCGATCCCAAAAACTACATGTATGATGACATGTAATTGCTTGTCAACTTTCGACTCAAAGAAAACACACCACACCACAAAACCGCCCATGCCATCCACATCCCGCTAACCTGCACATTTAGAAATACATGCAAGGCTGAGTACTTCGTACTCAGTGAACACGTGCCAAAAATATTTGAAAACTTGCTCTTAGAGCTATACAATTGAACTTGCCTTGCCGAAGCATCACAAGTATTTATGCAGTTAAAAACGTTTGCTTGTGAATGCAAAAACATTTTCTTTTCTGAATAGACTGCGCAGTCAAAACATAATATATACTCAACAAAGGCATGTATCATCTACCACTTTAACTCTATGCCGAGAAGTAGGCCTCCTTTTCAGACACTGTGACCGGCTATACTGAAGTAAAGCTCACAGTCACCTCAAACCATTCAAATACCACACGTGGGTTACTGTTTTTCACAAGGCATTCATATCTTAAGCAGATGATAAAGCATACCAAAACTCATATAAAAACGGCAAGTCAATCGAACTTCAAAACTCACATAATAATAATACTCAATAATAATAATAGCATTCATCGGAGATTTTGGTTTTAGAAAAACCCATCTGACTTTCGAAGACTAGCTAGGTGGCTTACTTTTGACTGTCCTCGCTACTTGTCCGTCCCGCTCGGTCCTTCACAATTGGACATCGATAAAAGAATAAGACTCGACGCGAAAGACGTAAAGTAGATTTTGGCTTCGACTGAAGAACTTCTACTTGACTCAACTCTCTCTATTTTTATCTTTTCTAAATCAATATCCTTTCTCGATTTTCTCATTCTCGACTCGTCGACTCTACTCGGTTACTAATTACTTCATCTCGTATTCTCGTTATAAATTACTCCTATTTAGAAATTCTCACTAGTTAAGGGAATATTCTTGTCTCGACTACATTACTCAAATTCTTACTCGAATTCTCGATTTAACTAATCGTCATGTCAATCATTCATGCTGCATATGTAATCATCTTCAACAATTTGTACAAGTCATTTCATCACAAACAAAATACAAATATTTCACATAAACATTTAGATTCAATCAAGCATAACAACTTCAACATGATTCATATTCCAAACTCAATTATGAATTGACTCGACTTTGCTCGATTTTAGTTTTTAGAAAATATTCACTTAATATTTCTCGACTCAAAATACGACACTGTTTCCAAAATACATCATCTTTTCTTAACCACATACACATACTCGCATAAGTATCCTTACTTTATTTTATTTAGTATATCCCTTTTCTTATTCTCAATTAAACTCTTATTTTATATAATCTCGACTTTTAATTAATTTTCAAAACTTGATAACGTTAACGTTTTATTAAAAAGACTTGAAAATCAAACTCGATTTATACTACTCAAGCATTGTCAATTCTTCAACATTAGACTTTATTAATAAACGGGCGATTAAACACTTATCAATTTATAACTTGATTCTCAAATCAAAACAACTCTTACTAAATTTTCTTTTGATTCTCCAATTTAATTAATTGTAACTCTACTATTTTTATCTCAAATCTCTTTTATTATTCTTGTTATTAAACAAGTAAATGATCTCAAACTCGACTTAACGTCTTATGCTCGACTCTTTAATTAATTTTCCTTTAAAAGAAAATTTATTTAACTTAGGATTAACTCTTTATTATTTTTCGTTATTTCTCGCTAAAAATCGAACGTCTTAACCTCGACTACTCGTTTCAATTTTTATACTTAACTTTTAACTCGAATTTCTTATCTCGAACTCCTCTTTTATTTTCTTCAATTATTATTATCTCTTTTTAATCTCTTATTATTAAAACTAATTTTTCTCTTCTTAATTCTAATTATTTAATAAAGAATTATTTTTCTTTATTTTCTCAATTCCAAAACTTATTATTAATTTAATAATTTTTCTCTTTAATTTCTATTTAATTTTGTTTTCTCTATTTTCGAATTATTTTATTAATTAAATAATTAATTTTATTTTATTTCATAATTAATTTTAATGTTCTTTAAATCTTCAAAAATTACACCAAGAACACCTAGAACACCAAGAACACTCATTCAAAAACTCATATTTTCACCAAAAATACCTAGAACACACACTAGGTATTCAAGTTCATATTTTTCGATTTTTTTCATATTTTGCACCCATATTTTCATTTTCTTCATCTCAAAATTCCCATTAACATCTATGACTTCAAATTTCATACACATATGCTCAAATCTTCATAACATCAAATTTATCAAAATCAATAAAAATCATCAAAATAATTTTCTTCCATAAACATGCATATATATTGATTTTTCTCATAATACCAACACAAGGAATTTAAATCATGTACAACTCATAATCATATCATGCTTATAATATCATCAAATCATCAAGAAATAAATCAAATAAAATTTCTCCTCCTTGCCCCAAAACTCACGGCATTCATACATAATTTAGGGCAATTATTTTCTAAAATTTCTCATGCATAAATTCATGCAAATCATGCTCATAAACACATTTAAATCATTAAATCAACAAGAAATCACAAAAATCGATTTTTCCTTCTCTTTCTCTTATATCTCGGCTTTCACAGAACTTTTAGGGGTTTTATTTCTCTTTTCTCTTTTAATTCATAGATTAAATCCTAGGCTCGATTTCTCTAACGATTTCTTCACTCGATTCTCACCTCGAATTCTAGTTTGCCTAAGCATAAAATTAATACATGCATCTTTCTTTCTTTTAGGGATTAGAGATTACATATATACAAGTAATCAAATGAATAACCTACTTAAAAATTAAATCGTGATCTTAGTGAAACCAAATTGAAGGGGTTTGAAGGCTAAATCTCTAGCTTGGAATTCCATAGTGGATTTCATCTTGAATCCTCAAAAAAAATGAAACAAGAATTAAACATTTCACCTAGGGATTGGATTAAAGAAGCGGGGAAGAAGGGGGAATAAAATAAATAAACACAATAACTAAACAACAACTCATATCTATGAACAGACTTTATTAAAAAGAAAGAGAGTCGACCTCGAAGGATCGCTCGACAGAGTTGTTCTCAAAAGAAACTAAGTTCAAAGTACGGGATATAGACCTAAAGAGATATATATTGACACAAAAGAGTTTGGCAGCGGAAAACGTAGAACTTCACACATTGTTCTTCTTCCTATTTACAAATCTACTCAACCTCCGCCGCTCCCGTCACTCAACCTGCACATTTTATAAAACATATGCAGGGCTAAGTATAAACATACTTAGTGGGCACAGTGCCAAAAACATATCATAAGCTTACTAAATATTTTCTTTCAAAGGCCCGTGCTTACTAAATATTTTCTTTTCATAAATAGCTTCGAAGCATTTTCTGACTGTTGTTACGTTCAACTTTGCCCAACTTCTGTTTCAACACCGGGGAAGAGTTAACTTCTTCTGCGTACGTTCCTCACCGTGGCTGGCTACCCCTCAACAGAGTACCGCACACAACGGCTACCGTGTACACTAACTCTGGATAGCACTCTGTGGGCTAACTTAGAATCCGATCGATTAGTTGGTAACTCTGGATAGCACTCTGTGGGCTAACTCAGAATCCGATCCTCTGGATAGCACTCTGTGGGCTAACTTAGAATCCGATCGAACCAACATAGAATGGCACAAAAGAACTCACAAAAATAAATTCTTTTATGCACTAATAATCAATTTGAAAACACACTTATCAAAGCAGTAAGTAAACATTTTCGAGCATCGCTCATTTTATTTGATATTTAGAAAAGCCCACCTCAATCGTTTACAGAACAAACTTTAACCTTCTGTCTTCCGTCCTGTCTTCAACTCCGACTTCCTTCTTTTATCGCACATATTCAAACTTTAGTAATTGATCAAGACGATAAAAGAAAAGAAATTTAATTCGTTTTGTGACTTTTAGGCTTTGCACTTTAACTACATTCTTTTGATTAACGAATAAACGAGACTCGAACATATCTCATTTAGAAACTAACTCGGTTCCTTTACTCGACACTTTGGTCAGTTAATAGTCGATAACTTATAACAACTTAGAAGTTCTCAAAGAACTAAGTTAAAAAGAATTCAACTTAAGAAAATAGGTTTTTGAACATCTCTGCAAGGCAGTAACTCTGGAGAATCTACAGAACAGAATTCCGCGAAACAGCGGACGAAATTGATACCAAAAGAAAGCTACAGATGTCTAGTTTACTGTTAATTTACGGATCTTGATTTCGTTAAGCGAACAGAAAGTTATGACAGTTTCCGTAAAGGGTCGCAAAACAGTCCGCGGTAACCCTAATTCTCGATAAAACTCGACGCACAAAATCCCTAGGTTCGATCAATGCTATACAACCTTTATGCGCACGAAATTATTATCAAATTACAGTCGTGACACATGTTCCTTTATCGGGAACACCTTCACGTCTCTTGATTAAACAAACGACGAGCATTTCCTCGTCTTTTTCAACTATCCAATTACTAAACCAAATTCCAATTCAAATTCGATTTTAATCTTCTAACTTCTATATTCATATCTCGTATGGAAATATTGTCAACTACAATCTCGTTTATTAATCGACAACAATCATTAATATCAAATTAGTTTCCTCATTCGACTTTCCTATCGACCATTAAGCTCGTTTCTTCGCCTCTTACTAAAAACTTGACTTTCTTAGAATTCGTTCAAATTTTCCAACTACGTTCATTAACTACTAAGATTAGCAAATATTCAAACCATAAACCTATATCATTATCCATACTAAACTTATCGTCGATTCTTCGTCTCTTACGAGAAATTCAATATTCTCCGAATTCGCTCAAATTTTCCAATAACGTTCAACAACTACTAAGATTTACCAATATGAAAACCATATACTCAAATTATTATCGAATCTTAACTTATCATCGGTTCTTCGTCTCTTACGATTTCTATTTTATTTTTAGAAAAATCTAATTAAATTATATGTTCATCTACACACTTACTACATCTCATAAATCATATTACATCTTCCAAATCATAACAATACCTCCATCAAATCCCTACTTCTTTCTCTCTTACAACTTGGTTTCTATTTTTAGAAAATTCTTAATTAATTCCCACATCAATCTACCAATACATAGAACACAAATCCACAAATCAATCATCTAAAATCGAACTAAATCTTCACCTACAATATTATAAAAATTTCGGTTATTTCATATTATTAAGGAGGATGATTTTCATTTAATTTCTAACCATAGAAATCCAATCTTAGGCATGAAATAACATGTATTAATCTTAGAACATCATCCTACATCTCATGAATTTTTCGAAAAGAAAACTATACTTGAAGGAATGAAGTTTTGTTCGGTTCATACTATAGAAGAAGCTCTTACCTTGACGTTTATGTGATCGGTTTTAAGATTGATCGGAAGATGAACTAGTTGTGGAGCTTGAAAGCTTGAAGAACTTCAACAATGGTGGAAGAAAGAGAGATGAGAGAGAGAAGAGAGGGGGGAGCGGCAATTTGGGAGAGAGGAAGAGAGAAATGAGGTGTTAAGATGATAAGTATCTCATAAAGTAGAAAAATCTAACAAGGGTGAGTCATGGGGTGTAGGTGGCGGTTTAGGGGGATATTTTAGTCGAAAATATCTCGTTTTACGGGTCTAATACGACGTATATAAATCGAGAAATTAATTTCCTAGACGGTTACGTTTTTGACGAAATCTAATTCGACCATTAGTTTAGAAATAAATCTCTTACTCGGAAAGCATAATTCATTTTCCGAAATCCGATGAAAAGTCGGGATAAGACAGTCCAAAATTTTCCCGGAAAAATAATAAAGACTGACTTTCTCCAGTAGACTCGTATCGCAGAAAAAGTGAATGTAAATTCAGACGGTTTTTCGATCTGAGTTCTCGAACGAAAATTCTATCGGACGCGAAAACCCTAATACAGTAGTCGTTCAACCGACTTCTGGAATTTATTTTCAGAAATGGATTTCACCGTTAGTCTTAGAATTGAATTTCCTTAACTTAGGCGTGTAAAACCTTAATTAATTAGAAAATTTTTATTTCTCGTCGGAAAAAAATATCTGGGGTATTACAGTGATGTGAGATAAATGATGAAAATGAAATAAATGAGATGATTTATCTCTAGAATTGATTAAGAAAGGAATATCATCATGATATTCTCATGTAGGAGTTGAAAATAGGCTACGCCTAGGGAGAGATTAGGGAGAGAGAGAGAGAGAGGTCGGTGGTGAGAGGGAGAGAGATGAGAGAGATTCTCATTTTATTACAGGTATAATTTTCCCCGGATGAAAAAGTTTTCCGATAGAATATGTCCGTGTTATTTCATTTATGCTGAAAATGGCTCTAAACTCTCCTCGTCCCGTTTCTGAATCGAAAACACCTCAACTCTATCTCATATCTCATGAAATAAATCAAGGATTCCGAATATCAAATTTTTAGGTGAAAATTCCAAGTAACGAAGAAAACCTAAAAATCAATAGGCTAATTAATCTATTAAGATCTAAACTCTTAGAATTCTCTCATGTGATCTCGGATAAGCTTCTAACTTATCTCAGGGATCTTAGAAATAAATCTAGATTCAAAAGACACTAATTAGGTCAAATTCTAAGTTCGTTGGTGAATAGTGTTTTCTCGGTTCTCGTTACTATTCACTGAAAAGTAAAAATTCTCAAAATTCTCCAGAATTCATACTCATGCTCAAACTCGTATAAATAAACTCAATCAATGTATCACAAACTTGATTCGAATAATCGAAACAGAAAAATTCACGTCAAAGCACATAAGGGCAATTTGGTCATTTCAAGCAAATTCCTTTTCTTGGAAAAAATCTTATTTACTTAAGGTATATTATGAAATTTAGAACGCACTTAAAGACTTATAAAAACTCGGGGTATTACTCACGTGCTTCGGATCGAAAACATACTTCCTCAATTGCGACACGTGAAAAACGTTATGCAAATTCCCAAAACTGGGAGGCAATGCTAACCTATATGATACAGAGAATTGCACCAAATTAAACATTTGCTATGAATCCATGAACAAGCCTATAGGAAAGCTAAGGCAGCATAGAATGAGAGTATACACTTAGCCATACAATTGAGTGTGTGAGAGAAACTGTTAATCTCTTCAAGTGATTTATTTGCTCAATGGTTTTTGGTATGACATAACGGTTGAATCATGCATGTATGATCCGCTTTGATAATTATGCAATTTCGTGTCTTGTGTCTTTATTTCTTCTCTTTCTTTTATTTTAGTCGGTGTCTTTTGTGAATCCACTTGCATACTTGAAGGCAAGTATGGTTTAAGTGTGTAGGTGTGATGCGTCTTCGACTTTTGGGTCCTTTGGCCCTATTTTTCTCTTCTTTTGTGTCTGTATAAGTCGTATAGGGGTGAAAACATGTATTCTGGAGGAGGAAGCTCGGAAATGGGCATATGGACAAAATATGGTAGGAATGGGAATTACTGAGACAAATCAGCCCAAGCTGTATGAAATCAATACTCCCAGGAAGAGAGATCAGCGATGTACCATTCAGAATGCTGCTGAGCAGTGATGATTTCCAAAGTGTACCACATGGTATAAGGCTTACCAAAGGATGCAGTCAGTATGACCATGCCCGACAACAGCAGTCAGCAGCCAGAGCTAAATATGGAAAGACGTGTGGAGGACATATTCAGAATTCTGGCGATTCCTGGTGATAGAAGAATTTGGAAAGTAGTAAAGTCAACACAATTGATCACCAGCTGATGGCCAATCACCAATCGGATCAATCAAGGATCAAGCTAAATATGGAAAGTGATCACTCATGTCGGTAAGGCCATGACAGACTGTCCCAGTAAGCACATATGGGTTATTTATGGAAAAACGTGTGATGGGCCAGGGATGGAAGGTTCTAGCGAATTCTGGATATCAATACCAAGAGAAAGATAAAGTCAACTCAATCAATTAAAGCCAATCATCCCCATCAATCAAATCAATAACGACAATCTATTTATGGAAAGTCAGTCACAGGGATACTGTCAGACAACTGCGGCTAGGGCTAGACTGACGTCTCTCAACTATATAAGTCCACCAAGTGTGGCTGACATATGGTTGGTTCCTCATCGTATTCTACTTCATTTTCAGTCCAAGATACACTTTAGTTTTAGGATTTTCCTTTACATTTTCGTACCAAAAAATTTACTCGCTTTCATTTCAATTCCGTTGTGAAGAACAAGTCCATGGCGGTTTGCCTTTGGTATTTATTGAAGTATTTGGTAATTCCATTATTCATGTGTTCATTTCAATTTTTGTTTATGTATTTCATTATGTGTGAGTAATCCCCCTGGTGAGATTTGGGTGGGGAAAATGATTAATTGTTGATATATGAGATATTCGTGAAGCATTTGCACATTTGGTTGAGTCTAGTGGTTCCGGAGAGATCTGAGAAGAATTCATGGGCAGTCCAAACCTAGCGGGTGATCTACGCTTGGTAAGGGTTGTACCATACAATAATGTTCGGTATGCCTATGACCGAGTAGCTGAGCAGTGCCTTCAATGGAGTTGTAGATCTGGATGGCAAGGAATGGGCAAGGGGATACTGTGTCCTTCCTCGATCTTGGGCTTCTCTAATGGCTATCCATCAACTGTGACGAGGCATAAAGCCATGGTTATTGACCAAGGGACTCACCTCATGCATCGTAGATATATTGATAACGGGTTGGACGTGTTATCGGAAATAGATATCCCGCGAGTTATGTCTACTCTGTAGGTGCGGAGCCAGGAAGCTTGGAAGAGAAGGTTTGTGAGGGTCATACTTGGAGGGATCGGGTATGACTACTATCTAAGGAGGAGTGAAGTACGGCCTTGTGACCGGGGTGAAGCGTGACCTTCGGACTAAGTGACTACAAGGGATTCAACCATCTCAAGTGTGGAGTATAAACTCTTGAAATGCCGCAATGTCTTTGGGCCACGCCTTGAGTTTATACGAAGCATGGACGAATCTTCAGTATGCCTATGACAGAATACACGTATCAACAATAATCATGACCTACTCCCAAATCTTACCCCTTTTATATTTGATTTCTATTTTAGTTTATTGTGCAGATAAATAGGTTGAGACCGTGACAACTCAATTTGTGCACCCGAAGAGTAAAATAGTTCCTCACTCTCCGGGGGATCGACCCTAGCTTACCGCTAAGACTAGTCAGTCTGGTTGTGGGCATAGGAGCGTGTATTGTCCGTCTGGGGCATACACAAGTATTTTGATCGTACCATACGATGGGTGCATGTCAGGGACCTAACCCTGGGCACCAGGGAACTAACAAGGGCATCAGCAGCAGTATCAGTAGCTTCCAAACTAGAACAGAGGCCCTCTCTGACCGATGTTGTGAACATATTGGGAACTTTTTTCACAAAGGAATAGGAGGAGAATTCCAAGCTCAAGCAAGAAATGAAGAACACCCTCCAGAACCTACAGAATCAAGTGGGTCAGATGCTAAATTTCGTAGCGAGGATGGAAAACTGACAGAGTGAACTCCCCCCTCAAGTAGAGATACCTCCAAAGGCTCAACTCAATGCCATCACTTTGCGAATTGGGAAGAAACTTCTAGAAAAGATCTTCATGCAGGAACGGAGCCCACGAAGGATACTAACGAGGGCACAACAATAAAGGGCAACAAAGAGAAGAAACCAGATGAAAAAAATCAGGTGGAGAAGGAAGTCGAGGTCGAGAAGCCATATATCACACCCCCGACACCTACCATACATGCCCCCATTCCACATTGATTGGCTAAAGGAAAGAAGGGGGAGGAATTGATGGAAATGTTCAATATATTCAAGAAGGTAGAAATTAAACTACCGCTCCTCACTGCACTAAAGACCATGTCTCGTTGTGCCAAGTTCCTGAAGGATTTATGCATGAAGAAAGTGAGGATTCAAGATGATGCAAGCATCATAGCGGGGGAGAATGTGTCCGCAATGATTCATAGAAAAATGCCACAGAAATGCAGAGATTCGGGGATGTTCGTGATCCCTTGTGTAATTGGAAACACATGAATAGATAGGGCGATGCGGGATCTGGACGCTTCAATCAATGCCATGCCCTTGTTAATGTAAAACGAGATGAATATTGAGACAATGAAGGCCACATGGATAGTAATTTATCTCGCTGAGAGATCAGTGGTATACCCAGAGGGCATTATGGAAGATGTATTGATCAGAGTAGGGGACCTCATCTTGTCTATTGATTTTTATCTCTTAGATATGGGGAATAATAAGATCAAATCAGGAGGATTATTGCTAGGAAGACCCTTTATGAGGACAACAAGGACCAACATCGACTACCACTCTGGAAAATTAACTTGTGAATTTGATGGTGAGAATGTGGAGTTTGATGTATTCAAGGGCATGAAGGGTCCTAGTGATACAGAAATTGTTAAGTATGTTGATTACATTGAGCACACAATCTCTACTCAAGGCCTCCGTATTACCCTTGAAGATGAAATGGATACAGTTTTCCAAGAGAGCATATATGAAGAAGAAGGGGAATCAACAAAGATTCAGGAATCAGTTCAAGAGCTTGTAGTAGAGGTCGATCACATCTACCCTTCAAGATTGACTGAATTACCGAGATTAAGGGAGGAATAATGGCTCATCCCATCTCTGCAGAGGGCACCAAGGCTGGATCTCAAACCCCTTTCTGAGAATTTAAAATACATCTACCTTGGGAAGAATGAAACTCTTCCTCTGATCATCAATGCTCGATTAAATAATGAGGAAGAAGAGAACGTTCGAGAGGTTTTGGAAAAGTATAAATCGGATGGACACTTGCAGATATCAAGGGCATTAGCCCCACCATATGCCAGCACTACATTCGTCTCGAGGAGAATGAAAAGCCATGCAGAGATCCTCTAAGGAAGCTTAATCCAACAATGAAAGAGGTGGTGATGAATGAGGTTTTGAAGTTGCTAGACTTCGGCATTATATATCTTGTTCCAGACAGCGCATGTACACATGGTGCCCAAGGCGTCTTGTGTACATGTTGTGGAGGATGAATGGGGCATGCTAGTGACCAAGAGGCCCCAAACTGGATGGCACATGTGCATTTACTACAGAAAACTCAATCTGGTGACCAAGAAGGATTATTTCCCACTCTCTTTTATCGATGAGATACTTGAACGCTTAGCAGGTAACAAATATTTCTGCTTCCTTGATGGTTATTCTAGATATATGCACAATTTTATAGCTCAAGAATATCAGGATAAGACGACCGTCACGCGTCCTTTCGGGACCGTTGCACAATGAAGAATGCCCTTCAGACTCTGTAACGCCCCAGGAACATTTCAACGATGCATGATGAGTATCTTCTCTGATTTGTTGGAGATTTGCATTGAGGTCTTTATGGATGATTTCACTGTGTATGGAAGTTCATTCGAAGCATGCTTGAGGCATTTGGAGCTCACATTGGAGAGATGTGTGGAGAAGAACTTGGTGCTAAATTATGAGAAATGCCATTTCATTGTACAAGAGGGCATTGAACTGGATCACGTGATCTCGGAGAGAGGCATCGAGGTCAATAAAGCTAAAGTGGACATAACTGCAAGGTTGCCTTATCCCAGCAATGTGAGGCAACTTCGAGGATTCTAGAGCCATGCGGGATTCTACAGAAGGTTTGTGAAAGACTTCACAAAGATAGCTCAACCTATGACTCGACTCTTCAAAATGATTTGGCGTGTGAATTTGGGGATGATTGCAAGGAAGCTTTTAATTCTTTAAAAGGGAGCTTGACCTCTGCATCTGTCATCCAGCCCCCTGATTGGGGCATGCCATTTGAAATCATGTGTGATGCAAGTGGGTATGCAGTAGGGGTTGTGCTAGGACCAAAGAGATGAAAGATTAGTCTTGTCATCTACTACGCTTCAAAGACCTTGAATTCAGCCCAATGCAATTACACCACGACGGAGAAAGAAATGCTAGTAGTGGTTTTTGCTTTTGAAAAATTTAGGTCTTATCTTTTGGAAGGAAAAATGATAGTATATACGGATCATGCCGCCCTCCGATACCTCATGACAAAGAAGGAGGCTAAACCAAGGTTAATTAGATGGATTCTCTTGCTACAAGAGTTTGATGAGGATATAAAAGACAAAGCGGGGGCACAAAACCTGGTGGCCGATCACTTGAGTAGAATAGTTCAGAAGGATGATGCAGTGCCCATCACAGAGACCTTCCCAGATGAGCATGTATATTATATCTAGGATGAACTAGAACCTGACCCATGATATGCAGACATCGTGAACTACAAAGTAGTGGGGTCTTATCCAGATAATGCTACATCCTAAGTCAAAAATATGCTTCGTGCTGCAAGCAAACACTATATTTGGGATGATCCAAACCTTTGGAGGCAATGCTCAGATCAAGTTCTAAGAAGATGTGTTTTGATGAGTGAGGTTCAAGATATCCTCAAACACTGTCACGCCAAAGAGTGTGGATGGCATTACAGTTAGAGAAAGACAGCCCAAAAAGTGTTAGATTGTGGATTTTTTTGGCCCACAATTTTTAGGGATGCTCATGATTTCTGCAAGAAGTGCAAAGAATGTCAAAGAGAGAGAAATATCACTAAGAGAGATGAAATGCCAATGAACCCTATATTGCTTGTCGAGATCTTTGACGTATGGGGAATGCATTTCATGGGCCGTCTCACCAGTTCAAAGGGAAATCTTTACATTCTGTTGGCTGTAGTTTATGTTTCGAAATGGGTAGAGGCAAAGGCTACTGCAAACAATGATGGGGAAGTAGTAGCTTCGTTTTTAAAAACTCATATCTTTTACACATTTGAAATTCCCAAAGCGATAATTAGTGATCAAGGTTTGCATTTTTACAATGGAATAATTGAAGAGTTAATGAAGAAGTATGGAGTCCACCGTCGCATTACTGCTCCTTATCATCCTCAGGGGAATGACAAGCAGAGATCTCCAACAGAATCATCAAGGGCATTCTAAGAAAGGTGGTGAGCCCAAAAGGGAAAGACTGGAGCTTAAAGTTGGATGATGCTCTTTGGGCATACCACGCGGCGTATAAGACACCATTGGGAATGTCACCCTACCGCATTGTTTTTGGAAAGAGATGTCATCTTCCCGTGGAGTTAGAGCACCGTTCTTATTGGGCAATAAATAAGCTCAACATGGATGGTGGTGAGGCCGAGTTTGAAAGAAAATTCCAACTCCAGGAGCTCGAGGAATTATGCTTGGAGGCCTATGATAACTCTGTGATGTACAAAGGAAAGATCAAAAAGAATCATGACCTTCTCATTCGAGCAACGAAGTTCAAAGTGGGACAAAAGGTGTTTCTGCATTAGTCCCGATACAAACTCATGAAAAGCAAGTTATCCTTGAAGTAGGTGGGCCCTTTTGACGTGATTGCTCAATTTCCAAATAGAGCAGTGGAAATAAAAGATCCAAAGAGTGGAAAGCATTTCAAGGTGAATGGACAAAAGCTCAAGGTATATTATGGAGAGTTCGAAGGAGCAGACGGAGCTTACACCGCTGCTCAAGTTATCACCTTTGTCTGAAGTGAAGTACAGTCGAGCCTACGACTATAACCAATAGCGCTACCCAGGAGGCAACCTGGTATGATTTTAACTTCTAGTTTTTCTTCATTTTCAATAACTGGGTGTATTAGTTTTATTTCCTCTAACCGCAGGGTGAGATACGTTCTGTGTTTTTGGAGATGTTTGTTCCTTAAATGCAGGAAAGAAGCTATAGTGCATGGAGACCAAGCGGAGGGTCAACTTTGGGTCCCTGGTGATCATACAGCTGCAGAAAAAAAAATAGACCACCGGGAGTAAGATAATGTTCGGCAAATTCATCACTGAATTGGCCAAGAGCATGCGACTGGTGAATAAGGAGAAGATGGAGGCTGACCCGGAGAAGCTGTTGGATTTAGGATACCTGTAGAGGGGTGTACAAGTTCACTTACCCCGAGGTCAAGAAAACTGCTATGGAGGGCCCAATGACTGCTACAATGGGCCTAGAGATCTTGAATCGCATCCAGGAGGTGGAGAATGTTGTTGGAGCCAACAATTACATCCTCAAGGAGATCCTTCGTGCCCTCAAGGAGTTCAACGAGAGGCAAGAAGCCAGGTACCCTGGGAAGCAACCTGCTCCCTAGTTTGTGTCCTCCCATCTTTTTAAATTTTAGTAGTTTAGGTTTGTTATTCTTTTTGAGTCGGTTTATATGTTTGAGTCTGTTGGATTCCACCATTTTGCTTGCAGCAAAGTGTGTGGGTATGTTGGTTTGTGTGTCTTTTCTGTGTTTGTTTTGATCAGCATGAACTTGTTCTTTTTTGTTTTTCTCTCTGTCTATTTTTATGTTCATTCTATGGGCTTAGATGAATAGGAACGATGAATGGGTATGTAGCATAAACCTGTGAGACTTTGGGCTCTGCATGCTATATCATGATCTATGCAGCTTTCCTTTCCTGAGTGAATATGCATTCTCATCTAGAATTTTGCTAGAATTTGTCTACTTGGCTCTTTATACTTTTAAGACTATTGGGTGTTGATGATTAGTGATATAGGCATTTTTAATGATGATATGATGGTCATTATAATAGGCTTAGAGATCACTAGAAGAAAAAAAAATAAAGGGACTTGTGAGTTGAAAACAAAGAAAATCACCCTAGAGCTGAAGGCAAAGAAATTCTAAAATTCATATGAGGGTGGTCACTTACAGAAAAGGGGGGGGGGAGGGGATAGAAAAGAAGAAAAGAAATAAATAAAAAGTAGCAGAAGGTGTGCTAAGGCCCCTAGTGTAATGAGTCTAGCCAGGAGAAGGTGCTGTGAGAGAGAGAATCCTATAATGATCTTTGCCAGTTCCTAAATGACCAAACCTGCCTAAGGCCCCATTACAACATGCTAAGTCCTATTGATAATCTGGAAACACCCTAGTTCTTACTGCATTAAAGAGTTATGAGCCAGTAGACAAACCTATAGCATGGCCAAGATTGACCTATTTATGGGCCTTGATGAATGAACATGTTGTTGTTGTGTCTTTGTTTTCCTTTCAATGTGATCTTGTTTCGTGTCTGTTGTTGTTTTTCTTTTGTGTCTTTTTGTAAGGTAAGTCTGACCACATACTTGAGGAAAAGTATGAATTAAAGTGTGTGGGTATGATGAGCCCTATTTTCGTGTTTTTTATAGTGTCTGTAGAGGTCTAGATCAAGTATTTTCTTCTTTTGTTTTGAGTCTTGTGTCTGGGACGATGAAGATGAGAATTCAATCGAGAATGTCATTTAGGGTTCCGTTTAGAAAGCTGCGGAAAATCGAGTAAACTTTATTTTATATGTAAAAGTTGATCTCTACATATTCGATGTTCGAGATGAATATTGTGAGAGTTGACGATAAGTATAGTAATCGAGCCAGACATGAAGCAGTAGCTCGTGTCTTGTGTGTTTTGAGAAGTTTAGAACATCCAGTTGATGTTAGGATTAATCTTTGGTGTTATATCCCCATTTTGGTATAAGTCCTCATAAAAGGCTATCATTCGATAATAGAAGAAAAGAGATCGTTAGATCATTAAAAGTCAGCCCTTGTGTTCTATGCTTGAGCTTGTGTAACTAATTTAATAATTGAGTCCTTGAGAATGATTTTGAGAGTAATGTTGAGATAAGGTTTGAGTTGATAGTTGAGTATGAGATCCGAGAATTTAGTCGAGTTTATTGTCAAAATCCATGCTTCAGTTTTGAGTTATTTAAATTGCCGTTCGCGACACTATTTGAGAAAATGATTGTGATTGAATGTTTGAGTTTGAGTTATTGCATATAACTGAAAATTGTCATTTATGCCAAAGTTTGAGTTAATGATTATGAGTAAATGCTTGAGTTATGATTGAGTAAGCATGTCAGTGAGTAATTGTTTTAAGTGATTAAGTTGACAATTTTTAGTGCAATTGCCTGAGTATCAGCTTTAACTGAGAAAGTAATTGAATCTGATAAGTTTATACATACATATCGAGTATTGCTTGAGAATTTTTTATCTTTGAATAAAGAAAAGAATCTAGAAGTCGAGAAGAGTTTAGTTTGAGTTAGTTTCGACTTTGCGAAAAGTTTTGAGTTTCCTAGTTCAGCATTCCTTTTGAATGCCTCCGAGAAGAAGAAGAAATGCGAGATGCACCGAGGAAGAGTAATATGAGCCAACCCGCCTTATCAAATGACCAAAGAATCAAAGAACCTTTTCTTCATCGTAATCCGCTGACATTTGTCGATGAAGACAGTCCTATCAAAGTTGAGGACTGGATTCATTCTTTTGAGCGAATCTTTAAATTTCTTCTTTAGATAGACCAAGAACGTCTTGAGCACATGACGTATCAGTCAAGGAGAGCCGCCAACTACTGGTGGAAAGCCATTAGAGGACGAATCTTTTCAAGGAGCCCGAGAATACGAGTTAAGAGTAGTTCAATGACGCCTTGTTTGAGAAGTACGTACCAAGAAGTTATCGAGAGCGAAAAGTGAATGAATTTGCGAGTTTGAGACAAGGAAAGAAGTTAATAGCCAAGTGCAATCGTAAGTTTTGTAAGTTCGCTCATTTTGCCCCGACTTGGTGGATACGAATGAGAAAATGTGCGAATTGTTCTACGCAATTTTGAAGCGCAATATTTGAGTAGATTCTGCAAGTCAAAGTGGTCTGACTTCTACTGAAGTTTTAAATCGAACCTTGGACATAGATTTGGCCATGCCGCCAAGAAGAGAATTACATTCTTCACTGTTCCCTCAATTCTGAGGACAGATGACGAAAACCACAACCCCTCAGCCCTCCCCTCATGGCGAGATAATAAAGAGAAAATAAGAGTGGAGTGGTTAAATTGGCCAAAAGTAAGAGAATGTGGCATAAAAAGAGACAACATCAGCCTCTTTAGCAGAAATAGCCGTGCCATCAGAGAATTATCGCGATAGAGCAGGAAGTTGGAGACAAGGACTAGGGAAGATCTCGCAAGTAAGAGCGAGCAACGAGGTATGCCAATTTGATATTGGTGCACCGCATTTGTCTATAGAAAGTGCTTGCGTAGATACCCTTGGCCTAGTAAGAGAAGAGTCGAGTCAGGAGTTTAGAGTGTCGACCCCTTTGGGTAGAACTATGATAGTTTCGCGCGTTTGCTAAAATTTAGAATATGAGATTGGAAGTCGTAAGTTATCCGCTAAGTCCTTGAATCAAATTCAATATGGGACATGGATAATTTAGTATGAATTAATTAATCGAGAATTTTGCGATGATTAGATGCGATTAGAGGTAGATCTCGTGTTAACCCGAGGAAAAGAGCTGACCGTAGTTCACAGTATTGAGAAGAGAAATAAGAGGAGATTGCTGATTATTTAGGCCATGAAAGAAGAGAAGTTGATGAAAAGAAATGATACCCTTAAGTATCAGAATAACGTTGAAGAACAAGAGTTGAGTATCGATGATGTAGCAGTAGTCAGAGAGTATGAAGATGTTTTCTTAGAAGTTTTGCCGAAATGCCATTCAATAGGCAATTGAAGTTCACAATTGATTTAGAGGCTTGTACAACCTCAATTTCAAATACACTGTTCAAGATGGTACCAAAGGAGCTTCAAGAGTTAAAGATTCAGTTATAAAGGATGTTGAACTTAGGTTTTTTATGACCGAATGTATCCCTGTGTGGAGCACCAATTCTGTGATGACAACAAAAGACTGTAGTCCGAGGATGGGTATTGACTGCCAAGAGCTTATCGAGATTCCGTTCAAGAACAAGTATCCTTTGCCACGGATAGACGATCATTTTGATCAACTTAAAGGAGTCAGTATTTTCTCCAAGATGGATTTAAGATCCAGATATCACCAGTTGAAGAATAAGCAAGAAGATGTTCCAAAGCTTCACAACAAGTTACGAACAGTACGAGTTTGTCATAATGTTGTTTGGATTGACAAAAACTCCAGCAATGCTCATGACTTTGAAGAATCGAGACTTTCACAAATTTTTGGACAAGTTTGTGATCGTATTTAATGAAGATATTCTAGTTATTTGTGGAGTAAAAGCTAATTGTGGGAAGCCTGCTAGGATCGTGTTAGATAAATTGAGAGCTGAAAAGTTGTATGCCAAATTTAGCGAGAGTGAATTCTGGCCAAAAGAAGTGAATTTCCTAGGACATGTTGTCTCATTTGAAGGAACCGAAGGAATGAAAGTTGTCTCAACAAGAGTGCAAGCAATTCAAGATTGGAAATCGCCAACCACACTTCAAGAAATTCGTAATTTCTTGGGTTTAGCATGATGTAACCGGAGATTCATTGAAGAATCCTGCAAGAAAGTAAAGTTGATGACCAGTCTGTTGAAGAGAGATTCGAAGTTTAGTAGGTTGAAAGAGTGCGAGGAAAGTTTCTAAGGTCTTTAATTAAGACTAACCTCCGCTCCAGTGTTAGCCCTTCCTAAAGTTGGAAAGGACTACAAATGCATTGTTGAAAGGACTAGGTTGAGTCCTAATGCAAGATGGAAAAGTTATAGCCTATGCTTGAAGGCAACACAAACCTCATAAGCAAAAGTACCCGAATCATGATTTGGAAATTAGCAACTTTAGCGCATGCTTTAAAGATATAACGACATCATCTGCATGGAGTTTAAGTGTGAAATCTTTTCAGATCACAAGAGTTTAGAATGCTTCTTTGAGTAGAAAAAATTAAGTATGAGACCGAGAAGATGGCTTGAGTTAGTAAAGGATGATGATCGTAAGATCTTCTAACACCGCAGAAAAGTCGATGTAGTGACCGATGCTCTAAGTAGAAAAGAAAGTTCGGAGTTACGAGTTATCCTTTCGGTAGAGGAATAATTTATAGAGGAGTTAGAGAGAATAAGAATAGAAGTTGTTCAACTTTTGATGTCGATGGAGCCAGTAATTTTATCTTTTGTAGTTGCTCTGCACATGAGATCTCGAATTATAGATCGCCAAGGAAAAGATAAGGAGTTGGAGAAAGCAAAGCTTAAAAATCCGAGAAGGTGTTCAAGATTTTTCAAGAATCGAGCGTCAACGCTTTACCATTCTATAGTAAAATTTTGCATACCCAATGACGAAGAGCTAAGAAAGGAAATTATGAGCAAAGCTCATGATACTCCTTACCCCAAGAATCAAAGAAATACGAAGATGACCAGGATTTGAAGTAGTAGTCCAAGTGAGAAGGAATGAGACGCGATGTAGCGATGTTTGAAGAAGGATGTTTAGTGAGTGAGCAAGTGAAGTCTTTGCATCGAAGACCTTACGGTCTGTTGCAACGTTTTCAATCCCGAAGTAGAAATGGGATAACTCTGTTATAAAGTTTATAGTACGTTTGCATGGAGTTCTGAGTTTGATAACATTAGATCAAGATTCCAAATTCACTGCGCATTTTTGGAAAAGTTTGCAAAAGCAATTTAGCCCTGCTTATTGCTTATAGATAAAGGGTTAGTTCGAAAGGACTATCCAGATTTTAGAGGATATGTCGAGAGTAGTTGTTCTAGACAAAGGAGACAATTGGGAACAAAGTTAAACCCCTTGTCTAATTTTCCTATAACAACAAGTTAGTAAAATGCGATTAGAATAGCACAAAGCTTGGTGCGGAAAGAAGTGTTGTTCTTCGCTCTACTTGAATAAGGTAGGCGAGAGGAAATTTATAAAGCCTAAAGAAGTTGAAGAGATGTTAGAATCTCTTCGTCAGGATTAGAGAGAAGAAAAGAGAAGTCTAGAGTCGACAGAAGTCGTAAATCGATAATCGAAGATTAAGAGTGGGACTTCGCAATTAGAGATAGAAGTGTTTCTGAAGGTGTTTCCTTCGAGCGGGATTCACCATTATAGTTTAAGGGGAAAGTTTAAGCCGAGATATTAGACCGTCTAAAATCCTAGAGAGGATTCGTGTCGTTTCTTATGAGTTAATCTTGCTTTCAAGTTGCGGGAAATAGTATAAAAGTTTTTCACGCAAGTGTAAGTTTATCTTCGATCCGAAGTGTGTAATTCGTCAAGTAGACGTATCCCTTAAGCCAGATTCGAGTTGCGAGAAGAGACCCAAGGAGATTCTGGATTGTAAAATCCAGCAGTCGAAGACGAAGTTAATTCCTTTTGTTAAGATCTAGTGGCGACACCATGATCTTTAAGATGTAATGTGAGAGTTAGGAGTTAGGATAAAAGTAAAGTTTTCCCGAGTTATTCTCCTAAGATGAGCAAATTTCAGACGAAATTTCTTTAAGGGGGACATGATGTTATACCCCGATTTTCTGAGTCTAAATTAATCTCCTAATTATGCTTAAGTGTGCCTAAATGCTTATTAAATGTGTTTATATGGTATTATGTGCAATTCTATGTGATAAAAATGTCCGAGAATAAAATTTTCTCATGAAATTACCAAAATGCCTCTGAAGGGCAAAAACGTAGTTTTCTCATTTTGATGATTCAAAACAAAGATGTGAAGAGTTGTATGAGCCTAAGAAAGTAAGATTACACATGAGTTCAAATTTCGGAGAATTTCGAGACGGTTGATTTTTTTATGAATAGTAACTTTGACCAAAAAGAAAAATATTCGTTGACAGACTCCGAATTCAGTCTAATTAGTGTTATTGAAATCTAGAATTTATTTTAAGAGAAATGATGCAAGTTGGAGAATTTTCTGAGTTTGTTTGAATCGAGCTTGAATTTTATTTCTTCGAAGAATGAATATGAATAGTAACTTTTTACGGTTTCTTCGTTATTCGGAATTTTGTTTCGAAAAATTGGTTTTCCGAATCTATGATATAATTCGTGAGTATTATGATGAGTTAGATTGAAATAGGATGTCGGGAAAGTGCCGAGGAGAGATTTAGAAGTTTGAGAGAATTAATGATTAAAGAGGGATGTTTTACACCGGAAAAATCTTTTCTTCCAGGGATTTTTATTTGATAAAAATCAGATTTTTCACTCCCTTATTAGCCGACATATCTCTCCCTCCTCTCCTTAATTATCCCACTCTCACTTCCTCAAGTGGCATTCAATCTCCCTCACTTTCTCCATCCCTCGCGCTCTCTCTCCCATATCTCTTCTTCGACCAACACACATATATACACACACCTCCATTTCCTCCATTAAATCATGAAGATTGGAGCTTAGAGTTTCTTGGAATCATCATCATTCGATCCGATTCTTCCTAATCAAGTAGGAATTTTTTTATCATTGCAACATGGTGATCATTTCTAGTTAAGAAAAATCATCTCCTTCCTCTCCTATTTGATTGAAAATTTTGAGTCCTAGAGGAGGATATTTTATCTTAAATTTTTTGAGTATGTTTTCTTGTTCTTGAGAGTTGCCATGCATGAAATCAAGAAAGAAAAATCTTTTATCACCTTACTTAGTAAGTGCCGAAAATTTTGAATAGATTAGGGGTTTTCACACTTTGATTGTGATCATGAGGATTTGAGTCTTATAAATTAATTTAAGCATGTGTGAATGATTAATTTGAGAAATTGAATTTCTATGCTTATTTTTGTGAAAATTTCGATGATCTTAAGCATGTGTGAATGATTTGATGATGTACTTGATGAATTTGAGTGGTTTGATTCTTGATAAAATGAATAATTGAAGAGTATGAGATTGTCTCCCTAATTTCCAAAAAAAAAAAAAATCGAAGTATATATGTATGCATAAAGTATGATTTTTGGGTTCTTGAGATGCTATTGAGTGATTGATGATGGATATATGAAATTGAGAGTAATTTGAGCATGAATTTGAGATAAAATTGAGGAGATGAATTTTTATGCTAGCTTATTAAAAATTTCGAACCAATATATATAAGAGAAATTGTTATCTTTGTGATCTTGAGTGTTATTTGTTAAATTGATGGAGAAATTACGAAATTGAGTATATATTGAGCAAGTATATAGGAGGAATTGAAGAAATAAGTTGTATAGCTCTAAAACCCTAGAAGTCAAAGAAAATAACGAAATTGGAAGTATAAATTTTGAGTTCTTGAGTTTAATTTAATAATCAATGATAGATTATTGAAATTGAATTTATTTGGAGCATTGTGGAATGTCGAATCGTTGAATTCGGATTCCTATGCAAAAAGCCCTAAATTTTTCAAAGATTATGCCTTAGAAAATAGGATTTTTAATGTTCGATGTTATTTGCCGAAATTGATTGGAAAATCGATCAATTAGAATTTTTCTAAGTATATTAGAGCTTCAAATTTTTGAATTCGGGTGAGTTATGCTCCAATTGAAATTGGGAATTTTTTATTTGACATTGTTTAGGTCAATTGATATTAAATCTATGGAATTAGATTTATTCTAAGTATGATAGAACTTAAAAATGACGAAAAAGATCAAGTATAAAGATTTTCCTGTTTTGCAGAATTTTAAAGAGGAATTCGATGAAATTTTAATGATTTAATGAGGGTGTAATATCCCGGATATTTCTTCCGTCACTAAAATAAAAATTTGATAATTAAGTAAGGCTTTGCACGCCTAAGTTAAGAAATTTCAGTTTTAAGACTAACGGTGAAATCCGTTTCTGAAAATAAAACAACTACTGTATTAGGGTTTTCGCGCCCGATAAAATTTTCGTTCGAGAACTCAGATCGAAAAACCGTCTGACTTTACATTCACTTATTTTGCGATACAAGTCTTCTGGTAAAAGTCAGTTTTATTTATTTTTCCGGGCGTAATTTGGACTGTCATGTCTCAACTTTTCTTTGGATTTCGGAAATCGAATTACGCTTTCCGACTAAGTAAATTATTTCCAATCTAATGATCGAATTAGTTTTCTCCGGAAACGTAACCGTCTAAGAAATTAATTAATCGATTTTAGTATGTAGTATTAGACCCGTAATCGAGATATTTTGGATAAAAATATCCCTCCCAAACCGCCATATATACTTAGTCATCCATTCTTGATATTCTTTCTACTTTATCAACTAAATATCATTGTAACACCTCACTTTCTTCTCTCTTATTCCACCCACCAAACCCCCCCCCCTCCCCCCCCCCCCCCCCCCCCCCCAAAACTCTCTTTTCTCTCTCTTGTTCTTCATCTTCAAGCAAGATCTTCAAGTGTGTTCTTCATTTCTTCAAGCATTCAAGCTTCCGTAACTTGCTCGTTTGCCGATCGATTTCAATTCCGATTACATATTTGGAAAGGTGAGAGCTTCATCTTCATTACTATCCGAACAAAATTCCATTCCTTTAAATTATGAAATTTTCGAAAATTAGTAAGAGAGGATGAAGATGATGTTCTAAGTTATGATATGGTTATTAATGCTTAGGATTAAGTTTCTACGGTTGAAATCAAGAATAAATCATGTAGGAAGAAATTGTGAAATTTTCGAAACATACATGAAATAATTGGTAAAGTTTTAGCTTGAATTTAAAGGTATGATTTGTGGAATATGTTTCTATGTATTAGTATGTTAGTGTATGAATTGTTTTGGAATTTTCTAAAAATAAAAATGAAAATGTAAGAGATGAAGAAGCATGATTTTGATTGAGTAATTGTTATGATTTTGATGAGATGTTATGATTTATGAGAAGTAGGAAGTATGTAGTTGAACATATATTTAATTTAGATTTTTCTAAAAATAAAAACGAAATCGTTGGAGACGAAGAATCGTCGATAGAATTAGTTTTGATGTTGATATGGACTTATGGTTTGCATATTAGTTAATCTATGTAGTAAATGATGATAATTAGAAAGTTTGAATGAATTCTAAGAATATCGAACTTTTCGTAAGAGACGAAGAGTCGAGCATAATCGTCTATAGGAAAATCGAATGAGAAAACTAATCGAATATTAGTGATTGTTGGTATGCTAGGTTGGTTGTAGAATTAATTGAGAATTAATTAATAACTATGAAGAATCCAGTTTATAAACCGATAAAAATGACGTGAATCGGTTAAGTAATAGTTTCGATGATGTTAATGTGTTAAGATGATCATTATTGAGTAAAAAGATAATAGAAACTAAATTGGTTTAAATCGGATTAGTAAAACTTCAAGAATCGAAGAAAGTAAGTAAGTGTAGAAACAAAGAAACGAGAAAACGAGGGTTTATATGTTTCCGATTGATGATATGGTTGATGTATTGATGATACGCATGATTACATGTACTTAGTTTGAATTTCTTAGATTTTATAAAAATGTTTAAGAAAATCGACAACGATGTTCGTTGCTCGATAAAAACGACGTGTTTGATAATTATGAGTATGTGTTGATTAATTTGAGTTCATTGATGATTAATAAGCATGAGTGTAGTTGATGATAATTTTACATAAGTTATGAAATAGAAGTCGAGAATTAAAAATTGAATTGAATTTGAAATGAAATTGCTAAGTGAAATCAATTAGTTGAAAAGGCGAGAAGTGCTCGTCGTATTTTTTTAATCGAGGAATTCGAAAGTGATCACGTTAAATGATTGTGTGTTTGACTGTTAAGTTGATAGAAATTTCGTGCCATAAAGGTTGTATAGCATTGATCAAACTAGGGAATCGTGCGTCGAGTTTTAAAAACGATTAGGGTTTCTCGGCAGTTTTGCGACCCTTCACGGAAACGGCCATAACACTTAGCTCTTTTAACGAAATCGAGATCCGTAAATTGGACAGTAAACTAGACATCCGTTTCTTTCTTTTGGTACCAAGCATATCCCCTGTTTCGAAGTATTCTGTTCTGTAGAGGCTCCAGACTTACTGCCTTGTGCAGAAAATGTCTAAAACTCATTTTCTTAAGTTGAATTTTTTTCAACTTAATTCTTTAAGAACTTCTAAGTCGTTAAGAGTTATCGACTTCCGTCTTCAACTAATCTAAATGTTGAGTAAGGAACCGAGTTAGTTTTAAACGAGATGTGTTCGAGTCTCGTTTCTTCATTAATCAAAAGAGATTAGTTAAAGTGCAAATGCCTAAAAGACTTAACCGAATTCGAATTACTTTTTTCTTTAAATTGTCTCGACTGATTTACTAAAGCATGTTTGATTGCGATAGAAGGAGGAAGTCGCAATTAGAAGAAAGGACGGAAGACCGAAGACAGAAGTTCGTGTTTGTTCTGTAAACGGTTAAGGTGGGCTTTTTCTATATATCAAATAAAACGAGCGATGCTCGAAAATATTTACTTACTGCTTTGATAAGTGTGTTTTCAAATTGATTATCAGTGCATAAAAGATTTGTTTTTACGTGAGTTCTTTTGTGCCGTTCTGAGTTAGCCAAAGGGGGCTAACTAATCGATCGGAATCTGAGTTAACCGAAAGGGTTTTTCAGAGTTAGTGTGTGTGGTACTCTGTTGAGGGGTAGCCAGCCACGGTGAATAGAACGTGCGCGGAAGAAGTTAACTCTTCCCCGGCGTTGAAATGGAAGTTGGGCAAGTTGAACGTAACAACAGTAAAATGCTTGCGCAAGCTATTTATGAAAGGAAAATGTTTAGTAAGCACGGGCCTATGATGAAAAACCTTGATGTGTTACTTTAAAGATGCCTGATTAATCTATAAGCTTATGATATGTTTTCGGCACTATGCCCACTAAGTATGATTATACTTAGCCCTGCATGTATTTATAAATATGCAGGTTGAGCGACGGAGATGGTGGAAGTTGAGTAGAGGTTGTATATAGGAATGAAGAATAGTGTTTTCAGTTCTATGTTTTTCCGCTGCAAACTACTTCACTTATGTTGTATAAACTTTTCGGTTTAAGTTTCGTACTTTAAACTTAGTCTACTCTGATAACAACTTCTTCAAGTGATCCTTTGAGATCGACTTTCTTTTGTTAATGAAATCGGTTCATATATGTCATCTTGTTTATTATTATTAGTGTAATACCCCGAATGTTTAATCCGTCTTTAAAATAAAAAGTTAATTAATAATTAAGGCTTTGCACGCCTAAGTTAAGGATTTTCGATTCTAAGACTAACGGTGAAATCCATTTCAGAAAATAAATTCCAGAAGTCGGACAAACGACTATTGTATTAGGGTTTTCGCGTCCGATAGATTTTCGTCCGAAAACTCAGAATTAAAAACTGTCAGAATTTACATTCACTTTTTCTTCGATACGAGTTCACCGGAGAAAGTTAGTTTTCATAATTTTCCGGGCGAATTTTAGACTGTGTAATCCCGATTTTTTCTCGGATTTTGAAAAACGAATTAGGTTTTCCGAGTATGTGATTTATTTCTAATCTAACGGACGAATTAGATTTCGTCAAATTTGTAACCATCTAGGAAAGTATTTTCTCAACTTTTATATCATCGTTTAAAGCCGGAAACGAGATATTTCCGTCTAAATAATCCACGCCAAACGTCCCTTAGCGACTCACCACCTTAGTTGTTAGATATTTCCACCTTTATGCATAGTAAAATGGCTAGTCATCACCTCTCTTCTCCCTCCTCTCACTACCGCCATTTCCTCTCTCTTTCTCTCCCATTCTCTCTCAAATTCCTCCATTAAAATCATCTCCTTCAAGCTTTCTCAAGAACACAAGTTCTCCGTCTACCGATCAATTCCATTTCCGAGTTCGTATTACGCAAGGTAAGAACATCTCCTACGAAATGAACCGAACAAAGTTTTGATTCCAATATTTTCTTTTTTTTCTGAAACATAGGAGCTTGAAGAGCATGTTGTCCTTTGATTAATACATGTTCTAGGATGTTTAGAATCGAGTTCTACGGTTCGAATCATGAAGAAAATCACTCCCCTTTCATTTATGTAATTACCGAAAATTTCTAGGATTTTAGGGGTTTGATCGTAGTTCGATTTCTTTGATGTTTAATCGATAGATTAGTTCGATTTCTAAAAATAAAAGTTGAAGCATAAGAAATGAATAATGCATGATTTAGTATAGTAAATGTTATGATATGCTCGATTGATTAATAGAAATGAGATATACGTTGTATGAGGATGAATATATATTTAATTGGGATTTTTGTAAAAATAAAACAAAAAACGTAAGAGATAGAAACACGTCGCTAAGTTGAAGCTCGATAATGTTTTGATAATATGGTTTGCATATTAGTAATGCTCGTTAGATGGTAATCGTTGTTGTAAAATTTGAACGAAAACGGAGAACGTAAGATTTTTAGTAAGAGACGAACCATCGACGATAACTCGAGCATGAATAATGAATTAGGATTGTGATTCGAACCTTTGATAATCTTGATAGTTAATGAATGTAACCGTAAAGTTTCAACGAATTCTAAGAAGTTTCGATTTTGAATAAGAGACGAAGAATCAAGTTTAAAAGCCGGTAGAAAAGTCGAATAAGGAAATCCTTTTTAATAATAATGATTGTTATTAGTTGATGAATGAGTATATAGTTAATGACTTTTCCATCCGAGAAACGAGACGTTATGTGATACCCCGAGTTTTTATCCCTTTAGAGAGCGTCTAATTAACCTAGTAGTTCAAAGATGAGAATTTAGGAGTAAAATTTTTCTTTTCTAATCGATGAGTTTTGAATAAAACGTTTAAATTGCCTTATGAATCTTGTGTGAATTTATCTGTTCTATTTATCTGAGATGATGATGATGTGATATGTTTGTTGAGTCGTTTATATGAAAATGAGTATGAGATCAAATTCCGGAAAAATCCCGGAAAGTTTGTTTAATTAAGATAACATAGCGTTAATCGCCGAGGAATATGTTTACGCCGATGAACCTAGAATAGAATTAAATTAGAACCTTCGAATTTAGAATTTCTTTTAAGATCACTGAGATAGGATAAGAACTTATCCGAGAATTGAGAAGAGAAATGAGGCATTAGTCTTGAAAAGGATTAATAAACGAATTAATAAGCCGATTAAATTCTTTTAAGAATTAAAGGACTAAAATGATCGAAGCCTTTAATCTTTTAATTTGAGACGTGACATAGGATTGGGACGAGTTAGTGTAAAGAGTGAAACGAGAAGAGGTTAGACCCGTTAATAGAACAAAACGGAATTAATACGAATCGTTTTACCCGGAAAATCTTTACGACCGGATAATTAATACCCGTAACGACACGACGACGACACGTGTCAACCACCTCTCTCCCTCTCTCGCCACCTCACAACCCTCTCCCATCAACCCTCAAGTTCCAAGACCAACAAGACATAGTGGTGTCTTGTACATAGCTTACTTGAATTATGCAAACAAGTTAACTTCAAATCAAACCATCAAGTCTTGTTTTTACAATTTCCAACAAGTTAATTCTTTTTCACTCTGTTGAATTTTGAATCCTATCCATCTAAAACAAGTAGGAAGTCAGCAATTCATTCATCAAACTCTATTTCTCTCTCTCTCATTTCGATCTCTAGCAAGAAAGAAATCAAACTCTCTCAACCTCTCCAAGTTCTCTCTCCCTCACGGCATTCCCTCTCTACACACCTCCTTTGATTTTTCTTCACATGCAACTATAGATTCAAGCTTATCCTCCATGTAAATGAAGTAGAAGCCATTAATCCTCCATCAATTCCATCCATATTTTCAAAGAAAGGTACAAATTTCCAAGTTCTTGAAGTTGAATTCAAGAATTTTCCAATACTTTTCTTCATTTTGATTCCTAAACCTATGGATGATTAATCCTATATTCTTTCTTTTTCTTTGAGGATTCAAGAAGATATTCTTCTTTCTTTCAAGATCCAAGCTTTGAAGCTACCATTTCCATCCATTTCAATCCCAAGAACCAAGAGAAGAATTTCCATTTATTTAAGTATGATTTCATTTGATTAGTTGTAAAAATGTATGTCTATAAGTCCTAAAGGAAAGATCTATGCATGCATGTTATTTAATTTATGTTTAGGCAAACTTAGGATATGCATGTGCTAATCGAGTGAGAAGAATTCGTTAGGAGAATCGAGCACTAGATGTTAATCGATGAATTAAGAGAAGAAAAAGAAACTAAAACCCTAAAAAAAATGATAAATGCCGAAAAATATAGTAAAAATAGGAAAAATGTGAATCTTTGAGTTATTGTTATTTTGATGCTTGAATTGTTATTTTTATCATGTTAGTAATGAGATTATATGCATGAAAAATTGAGAAATAAAATGCACAAAATGTGTGCATGTATGCCGTGTGTTTTTGAAGAAAATGGAGAAATTATTTTGTTGATTTTGTTGTTGAATTGAGTGATATTTTGATCTATGAAATGATTGTATGTTATGTTAGTATAATCATACATGTGTTTAGGTGAAGAAAATGAGATTGCATGTTGAAATTTTTGAAAGAAATTAAGTATAGAAATAATAAAAATAATTGGATGTTTAAGTATTTCAATGTTTATATGAATGATAGTTTGAATATAGAAAAAAGATAGAAGTTTTGATAAAAAGATTTAAATTTGAAAAGCTTTTTAATTAAATAAAAGATGAAAGATATATAAAAGATTTATTAATTAAATACCTTGTATTAAAATTAAAGACTTGAAATTTTTACTAAAAATACAATAAAAAGATCTTTTATAATAAAGTGAAGAAATTCATAAAAATGTTTATTAAAAGATAAAGAAATCATTAAGTAAGAAATAGCTTAAAGGTTTAAAACAAATAAAGAAGAAATTATTTAAGAAATAGAGAAAACCGAGTTTAATAAGAATTAATCGTTAAGAAGTAAAAGGGAAGATAAGTTGAATAAAGAAAAGATGCTAGACGAGTTAAGATAGATACTCGTATAAGTTGATCGAGAAAATGAGAATAAAATAAGATGTCGAATAATAATTTGAAAGAAGATTAATTAAATAATTAATTGAGTACGTTATTTCCAGCCAAGCGAAGAAAAGATAAACCGAGATAATAATTAAAGAAATAATATTTGAGTTAAGAAATGAGAATCAAGTTAGAATTGAACAAGAATTTATAATTTCATAAGAGTTTATTAAAAACTAAGAGAATTTTTGTTAAATAAATAAGAGTTATAAAATACCTTATAAGATAGCGGATGTAGAATGAAGCGTTATCTATATAAATAAGAAAGATAGAATTAATAGTTTAAGCCTTCATAAAAAGAATTGCATAATCGAGTTAGATTTTAAAGTTCAAAATGGAATGCATGTTAATGTGTCTTGAAGTATGTTTGTTCTATAAGATTTCATTGTATGTGTGAATATGTGTTTAAATACATGATGATATTATATTGTGAAATATGATTGAATTTGTATGCAAGATAATTGATTGTTAATTTAAGAATGAACTAAAGTCTTTGAAGGAAAGCTCGAGTAATAATTTGTATCAATGAAGTTATTAACTAGAACGAGGAAAGTATACGATGTTAAGTAGTAGAGTTAACCTTTTCGAATAGAGCTAATGAAATAAAGACGAGAACGTGAGATCTTTTAGAGAAGTTAGAACGAAGAGAGCGACGACTCAAATAGAAGTCCGTCAGTTAAAGTCCAATGCCTTTGTGTCCGTCTTTCATATATCTTATCTATCGATGTCGAACTATGAAGGATCGAGCCGGATGGATCGTTAAGCGAGGACAAATAGCCCTAGACCACCAGCTAGTTCTTTGGAAGTCAGGTGGGCTTTTCTGAACCAAAATCTATCGATGAAAATTAGTATGCTATTAACTATTATGTTATGTTTTCAAATGTGATTGACTTGCCATTTTATTGAAGTTAGTATGTGTTATCATCTATTTATATGAGATGTGATTATCCTGTGAAAGCAGGAACCCACGTGTGGTATATGTTGAGGTGACTGTGAGCCTTGCTTCGGTTAGGCCGGTCACAGTGCTTGAGAAGGAGGCCTACTTCTCGGCACATGAAGTTATTTGTGATAGATGATACATGCTATTATATTATGATATTTGACTGCGCAGTCTGTTTTAAATAAAAATGTTTTGGCATGCACAAGTAAAACCGTTTTTAAATCTGCTTATATACTTGTGATGTTTGGCAAGGCAAGTTCAATTAATATAGCTTTAAAAAGCATCTTTATTCAAATGTTTTGGCTTGTGTTCACTGAGTACGAAGTACTCAGCCCTGCGTGTGTTTCTAAACATGCAGGTTGACTGGATGGCGATGGCGTGGATACTTGGTGGTGTGGTTTGGTTTTGTTGGTTAAGTTTGGTAGAATTTCGGACTGGCATTTGTACGTCTTCATACGTGCAAGTGTTGGGAGTTGATGCTAATTTCCGCTGCAATCTTTTTGATTTAATGTCTGTTGATGTCAGTACTTTTATTCTCATGTTCTTGATTCCGAGCATTGTGCTCGAAGACTTTGAATGTTTGTTGAATTCGTAACCCCTTTGACTTGTAATCCCAAGCGATGGGCTCGTATCTTGACTTGATATCGAACATGATTTCCTTATTTTGATGTATATATGTTCGTATGTTTTCCTCTTTTTGTTGGAATTCCTTTCCCATCAGCATGATTTACTTGTTTGAATTCCCGTTCAAAGTAAAGTTGAGATGCTCGGTTATTATTCTTTATGCTTTTGAAAACCAAATTCGATTGCCTTATATTCCGCCTTTGTTTTCCCCGAGCATGTTCCCTTTATTTGAGTTAGTTGTTAGTTGTTTAGATTTGTTATTGTTCGTAAGTCGCACCCCGAGAGCCGGGGTGTGACACGTTATGAGATTTAGTTAAGAATCGAGAAGTTGTTGAACGAAATAGAAATTGAAGTTTGTTTTGGTATAGTAAATGGTTAGTTGGAAATGATGAGGAAATGCTCGTCGTTTGTTAATCAAAAGTCGTGAATGTGAACCCGATTAAAGGATACTGCATATAGACTGACTTAAGATGAAAATTTCGTGAAATTAAAAGTGGAATAGCATTGATCGAACCTAGGGAATCGTGCATCGTGTTTTGTCGAGCATTAGGGTTTCGCGCGATTGTTTTGCGACGTTTCACGGAAACTGTCATAACTTTTAGCTCGCTTAAGGAAATCAAGATCCATAAATTGGAGAGTAAACTAGACACCCGTACCTTTCTTTTGGTATAAGATTCATCCCTTTTTTTCGTATGCTCTATTCTGTATGAACTTATTGACTTGGGCAGTAAGTATCCAAAGTCTAGTTTCCTAAGTTGAATCTTTTTCAACTTCGTTCCTTGTGAACTTTTAAGTCGTTCTAAGTTATCGGCACCCTTTTTACCTACTGACCTAAGTGTCGAGTAGTGTCCAAGTCAGTTTATAGACAAGAATTGATCGAAGCCTCGTTTGTTAGTTAATCAAAAGGAAGTAGTAAAGTGCAAATGCCTAAAGAACTAAAAACCGTTTCGATTTCCTGTTTCTTTTATCAATTGTGTTCAAGTTGCTTAAGTCTGTTTCTTTACAATGAAAGGAGGAAGTTAGCACCGAGGATAGGATGGAAGACCAGAGACGGAAGCTCGAATAATAGTTCTGTAATCAGTCAGGTGGGCTTTTATATATGAAACAAAATGAGCAATGCTCGAAAACCTTTTCTTTATCTCTTTGATAATCGTGTTTTCAAAGTGATAATCATGGCATGAACTATTTGTTTTATGTGAGTTCTCTTGTACCTTATGAGTTAGCCAAAAGGGGTTAACTAAACGATCGGCTTTGAGTTAGTCAAAAGGGAGCTAACGGTAAGAAGAGGACCATAACTTTGCCACATCTGAAAAAGAGGACTTTATCTTACGGGCCCTGAAAAGTAGGACAATAATTTTATTTTTCCATAAAAGTAGGACAATAATTTTATTTTTTCCGCAGAAGTACTCCCATTTCGGGCTTTTTGGGCTTTTGATTGCACACATAGAGCCCGACGCCAGCATGGACGTGCTATTCGCCGGAATCGCAATTTGCCAGCGAAATTGACCCGAACAGCCCCGATTTCACACCACCAAATCGACACACGCAACCACCACCGAACTATCACCTTGAGACGGCAAGTCCAGAGGTATGTAGCACGTCCAGGGGGCGAACGGACGACACCGGAATCTGGGGGGAAAGCAACAGCGGAGTAGTTCCATTTTAACACCAGCGCTCGAGACCTCCGGAGAATAAAGGCACACAACCACCACAGAATTGTTCACCTTGAAAAGACTATTCCAACAGTATATGGTAGCACCTGTGGGTCACTATGACGGCACCGAAATCGGCCAAAAACCAGACAGGCTCTATGTGTGCAATCAAAAGCCCAAAAAGCCCGAAATGGGAGTACTTCTGCGGGAAAAAAAATTATTGTCCTACTTTTGCGGAAAAAAAAATTATTGTCCTACTTTTCAGGGCCCGCAAGATAAAGTCCTCTTTTTCAGATGTGGCAAAGTTATGGTCCTCTTCTTACCGTTAGCTCGTCAAAAGGGACTTTCCAAAGTTAAGTGTACACAGTAGCCGTTGAAGTATGGAACCCTGTTGAGAGGACGACCTGCCGCGGTGATAATAAATGGTCAAGATTGAACGTAATATTTATGAAAAATGCTTGATCAAGCTAAATTATGAAAATGAGAAAGAAAATGTTTAGTAGACACGGAAAATTTATTGAAAAACCCCGATGTGCTACAGAAATGAAATGCCTGATTATCTATACTTATGTTATGTTTTCGGCAACGTGCCCACTAAGTGCTTTTGTACTTAGCCTTGCATATGTTTTATAAAATGTGCAGGTTGAGCGACGGGAGCGGCGGTGGTTGATGTTGAGTTATGAAGTCGTGATTAGAATAAGAACTTGTTTTCAGCTTTACGTTCTTGTGTTGCCAATCTCTTTTTGAAGTTATTGTATCTTTCTGTTAGGGTCTAAACCATGTACAATTAACTCAGTTTCTTTTTGAGAACCTTGTCGAGTGATCCTTCGAGATCAACTCTTCCTTTTATATATTAAAGTCTTGTTCATAGTAATTCATTCTGTTATTAATGTCTGTTTATTCTTTCATTCTTATTCATTCCCCTTCTTCCCCGCTTCTTTAATCCAACCCCTAGTCGCACCTCGGCTTTGCCGTCCCTCGGGATTTGGGGCTGTGATAGAGTGGTATCAGAGCAATCGTTTCTACTCTGCATACGAATTTCTTTCAAGTAGTAAAATAGAGTATTTTTATATACTCTATACCCGAGTCTTCTTTCAAGTAAAGTTAAGTTGTAATACTAAAGTATAAGAGTATAGACGACAACTCAACCACTCGCTACGTCGACTCAATCAAAGAAGAAAAGTAAGGAAAGAATTTCAGAAGTATGATTTCTTTTAAAGAAATTTTTGATTAAAGTATGCAAGAAGAAATTTGAGAATTAAGTATGAAAGTGTGATTGAGAATAAGTATGCAAGAACTTGAGATTAAGTATGCCAAGTATGATTTGATTTAAAGTATAAGAGTTATACTTTGTGAATTACGTGAACTATGTGAAAGCATGAATGCTATTCTATGCAAAAGTATGTGAAAGTATATGAGTTATAATTTCCTTATTTGAAATGTTTTATTGGCATGAGAATTTAGACGAATTTTAAAGCCTTCCCGATTCTTTGAGAACATAGACGTTCTAAGAAGCGTTAGTTCCAAAATTTCCGAGAGGCGATCGGATCGGAAGGGACAGAATGAAGGGAATCAAAGCAAATAAACGAATGTCACCTGCGTAAAGTGACATGAACTAACAGACTCGTTGGAGTCGACTTATTTTTGGAAATGAAAGCCGTAAGAATTTCCTTTTAAGGAAATAAAAATAAAGAATAATAAGAAGAATAAGGATGAATAAGTTAACTCTTCCCCGGCGTTGAAACAGATTTGATGTAATTGTTAAGAATCGAGTACGAATTTTAGCTAATCTCCAATGATTGTTTGATTCCAACGACAATTAGAACTTGTGTTCTAAAGTTATTCTCCAACTTATATTCCATTTTCTTGGAATTTATTTCACAATTATTAAATGAATGAAGAATACGATAAGTACAAGGTTCAAGTATCGAGAGGAGTTTATATCCACTTTAATGTGGCATTAAGAATATTTCTTTCTAATGATGAGAACGATATGCATTTATCGGTTAGGAGTTTTTTTAAGAGAAACTACGAAGTCTAAGTTGAAGATTGGAAAGAAATCGTTAAGAAATTTTCTTCGAGGAAGAAATAAAGTAAGAAAGTAAAAGAATAATAAGCAAAAGGATGAAAGTAAAATCGTGAAATTTTATATATATATATATATATATGATTGTTTGAGTGCAATTTCTTAAAATTGCTAGATGAATAAGATAAGCCGAGATTAAGTGGTCAAGTACTGCAATTTTGAATAATGGAATATTCTAATTGTAAATTTAAGAATTTTTTTAAGATAAGTTATTATCCTACCAGTTACTGATCCGTATTTCTTAAAAACCTTATAAGATGGCTTCTAGTAGTGACATGACTCAGGAGAATCAATCCCCGCCACAGCGTACTTGGGCAGATGAGATACTGGATGAGTATCAAGATTTCGAAGCAGACCCAAATAACGACATTGGATAGATAGTTAGTAACTTTTCAGCAGTTTACCATGCAGCCCGACACAGTGTTACAGAGTGTCAGGCTATAGAAGACTTGATTATTCGACTACCAGATGAATGGCGCGGATGGGCACATGATGTGTCTTGGTACTTTCTTGCACTGTTCGGCGATGACACCGAGCCGATAGGAGATTTCTCAGGATTCGCTCTCGCTATACCCGAGCGTTTCTTTCAGAGCAGATTCATAGTGTCAGTTCCCATTCAGGAGCACTACCCCCTACCGTCATTTTTCAGAATCAGAGCCAGAGTCTTTAAACATGGATCTGGAGATGGCCACAGAGTTACCACTAGTCCTTTCACCCAGTGAGGAGTTAGTTCCAGAGACAGGATACCTAGAGATCGGCACAGGGCTTGCTACTATGATAGAATTTCCATTCCCATTTAGACCACTTGAGGAGATCTGTGCAGAGTTGGCGAGGGTCCGAAGAGAGTTTGAGGCAGGACCATCCAGGCTCCGTTCCACAGAGGAATACGAATCTAGTTCACCTCCCGAACACCTGCTGCCTCCGAAGAAGAGGACAGTAGAGACCAATTTGGACTACTTGGTTTCAGACTCCGAGAGAACCGTTTCAGAGATATCTGCACCACCACCACTTGTACTTTTGGATGGCACCACATTGAGGGTTGACGAGGCACTTCAACTCGTCTTTGATTCAGATTCAGAGGAGAACCCTGAGGAGGACCCCGCGGAATTGCAGGCCGTAGAGGGCGGTAGTGACTCGACAACAGCTTGTTGAGCAGGGCGTCTTAGACGCATAGTAGTAGCAGAAGCACTTTTTGTCTTGTAAATAGTCGGATCGGTAACCATCCTTTCGTAGTACTCTTCGCGGATACGAAGTTTTGGGATCGTTTCCGTTCTAGTACTCCCAGTAGATACGGAGATGCAACTTGTAAGTGCACCCGGTTCATAGATAGGCAGTTAGCCTAGTTTAGACTAGTTATAGTTTAACCCTTTTTTGTATAAGTCCTCGTTGGAGGCAAAACTAATATTCTTTTTGACGTGTATATATATATAAATATATGATGACCCGAAAGTGGGCTAAATCTTATGAAAAGTTTCTTCTAAGTGCGTTTGGAAGAAAAAGTATTAAATGAATATTGTGGTTTAACCGAGAAGTTAAAAGTTTAAAAGAGCTAAGATTCGAAGCTATTATCAATTTTCTTTTCCGTGAACTTGATTAAGTTAGGAAAAGAGTTAGAAAGTAAAAGAAGGCTTAAAAGTAAGGTGCTAATAAGAGTTTGTTTCTTATAGTTTCAAAAGAAAATATGCCGCCAAGAGTAGTAAACAATCGAGGAAAACCTGGTAGGCCCAGGGGACGTGGTAGACGTCCAGCGCAGAATGACAGGGAGGAAGAACAGGAACACCATAATACCCCTCCACCACCATCACTATCACCACCTCCACCACCACCCCGTCATAACATTGAGGATTTATTCTTCAAAAGAAATCCACCTGTTTTTAATGGATCCAGTAACCCAAGCGATGCTGAGCTTTGGGTACTATCTATAGAAAAAAAAAATTAAGCTTCTAGGATATACTGATAAGGAGCACCTTTCATGTGTTGCGTTTCAACTAGGCAGACCAGCTGATTATTGGTGGAAGGCTAGGCAGAAAGTTATGCTGGCAGAGCAAACGGCTCCAATTACTTGGAAAGAATTTAAAGAGGCATTTTATGATAAGTATGCATCCGATCAAGTGAATACCGAAGAGGAAATAGCAAAGAAGTTTCGTGGAGAACTTAAACATAAATTAGGAATAGCATTAGCCAGTCACGAAAGACTGAGCTATACGGAAATACTAGGACGAGTCCTAAAAATAGAGGCACTTGTGCCGGATAAAAGGAAGAGTATAGCATCCATACCAACACCAACCCAGGCTCCAGTTCAAAACCCTCCCAACAACAAAAACAACTATAAAGGAAAAAGGAAATGGGAAGAAGGAAATAACAGTGGCTGCTATGGGAACCAGAAAAGAAATCAGAAAGGCTTTCAGCAGCCAAATCAGAATAATCAATCAAGGCAGGGGCAACAAACAAACAATAATCAAGGAAAGGTTACCGTTCCTGTCTGTCCTAAGTGTAATAGGATGCACTACAATCTCTGTCAAGCGAACTCTGGTGTTTGCTTTAAATGTGGACGGAAAGGACACGTGAAAAGAAATTCTCCAAACCCGATGCAACCAGTAGGATCGAATCAGAAAGGTTAGCCACAAGGGCAACAAAGGAATAACCAGGGAGGAAACAACCGAGGAAAAGTTGTCGTTCCTGCCTGTCCCAATTGTAATAGGGTACACTTCGGGAACTGCCAAGCAAACTCGGGAAGTTGCTTCAACTGTGGGCAGAAGGGGCACTTTAGGAAAGAATGCTCGAAACCGATGCAAGCGGCAAGACAAAATCAGTATGGACAGCCCCAGCCTTTTAGGGCGATTCGGGCTCAGCCGCAACAGCAGCTTCAACAGTACGACCAACAGCAACAGAACGTTAGGGCATTCGCGATCAAACAAGATACGCGCAATAAGGGCAAAGGAAAGTTGGCAGGTATAGGACGAACTTCTTAATTACCTTGTCATTCTTCTACCTCATACCAAAACTTTACATTCATTATTTCTAGTGCCTGTCGACACTATAAGAGTAGAACTAGAGCGCGCCAATCATGAAATAAGAATAACCATGCCTTAGAAGGAATTATTGTCACTCCCTTAGTTTTGGTCGAACATAGAAGTTAACTTAGGGTCTTTTTAAGATCATAGCAAGCAATCGGAACGTAATAAAATGTGCGACATAGACAAAATCCATGGGATGGATTGATTATCTTTTAACTGCGCCATTCTATATGGAGCATGCGCCGAAAGAACTAGAAGAGCTTAAGATCCAACTGCAAGAATTGTTAGACCTTGGATTCATTAGACCGAGTGTTTCACCCTGGGGAGCACCAGTTTTGTTTGTAAGTAAGAAGGATGGTTCTATGAGGATGTGCATTGACTATCGTGAATTAATTAAAATTACCCTTAAGAATAAGTATCCTTTGCTAAGGATAGAAGACCTTTTTGATCAGCTTAAGGGCGCAGGAGTCTTTTCGAAGATAAATTTAAGATCCGGGTACCACCAATTGAAAATCAAACCCGAGGACATACCTAAGACTGCTTTTCGAATCAGATATGGCCATTACGAATTCCTAGTTATGTCATTTGGTTCGACTAACGCTCCTGCAGTATTCATGGATCTCATGAATCGAATTTTCCACCCGTACTTAGACAAATTTGTTTTAGTATTCATCGACGACATTCTCATTTACTCCAAGAATGAGGAAGAACACAAGGAACACTTGAGAATAGTCTTAGAAACGCTTAGAGCGCTTTACGCCAAATTCAGTAAGTACGAGTTTTGGTTGAAGGAAGTAATGTTCCTTGGACACATCATATCAACAGAAGGCATCAAGGTGGATCCTACCAAGGTAGAGGCAGTGCGCGATTGGAAATCACCGACAAGTCCGAACGAAATTAGAAGTTTCTTAGGTTTAGCCGGTTATTACAGAAGATTCATCAAAGGATTTTCAACGATTGTTAGGCCTATGACGCAACTACTTCGGAAGGAAAACAAGTATAAATGGACGGCTGAATGCGAGAAGAGTTTTCAGATACTCAAGAAGAAGTTAACCACGACACCAGTGTTGGCTTTACCAGAAGCGAATAAGGAATACGTGGTCTATACAGATGCTTCGAAGAACGAATTAGGTTGTGTTTTGATGCAAGATGGAAAAGGTAATAGCTTATGCTTCACGACAACTCCGACTTCACGAAATTGAATACCCAACCCACGACTTAGAACTAGCAGCCGTTGTGCATGCGTTGAAGATTTGGAGACACCATCTCTATGGTGTTAGGGTTGAGATTTATATGGACCATAAGAGTTTAAAGTACTTTTTCGAGCAAAAAGAATTGAACATGAGACAAAGACGATGGCTCGAATTAGTCAAGGATTATGATTGCGGAATCAACTATCATCCAGGAAAAGCAAATGTGGTAGCTGACGCACTGAGTCGCAAGACTCCAACCGAGTTAGGATATCTCCTTGTTGAGAAAGAAACTCTTGTAAGAGAATTTGAGAAAAAAAGGGCTTAGAAGTGCTCGATGCACCTGAAACGATAACAAACCAAATAAGCGGCACTAGTAGCTACGCCAGACTTACGAGAAAGAATTATAAGTGCACAGAGAAAGGACGAGTCGATTGAGAAGCTTCGACTTAAGATAAGAATGGATAAACCAGACAGTTATTTCAAAGCACTAGATCATGCGATTTTTATTTGAAGGTAGACCTTATATCCCTAATATCGGCGAATTAATGAACGATATCATGAGTGAGACTCACGATACACCATATACAACATACCTAAAGAATACGAAGATATATTAAGATTTAAGAAAGAATTTCCGGTAAAACGGACTGGAACAAGATGTTGCCTCATTTATAGAACAATGTTTGGCTTATCAACAAGTGAAAGCTTTACACCAAAGACCATACGGATTGTTACAACATTAAGTATTCCAACGTAGAAGTGGGAAAATATAGCCATGGATTTCATGACAGGTTTGCCCAAAGCCTAGAAAAAAGAGATACTGCCACCTGGGTGTTTATGGCTAGGTTCACAAAATCAATTCACTTCCTACCAATTCCAATTACCTTTGGATCAGAAAGTTAGCTTAGTTGTATGTTCGTAAGATTGTACGTCTACATGAAATACAAAAGTCGATGAGGTTTGATAGAGATGCCAAATTTACTTCAAGGTTTTGGACTACTATGCAGAAGAAGCTAAGTACCAACCTTAACTTTAGTACCGCCTTTCACCCTCCTAAACGGATGGACAATCCGAAAGGACGATTTAAATACTAGTAGATATGTTGAGAACGATAGTATTGGATTGAAGTGCAAAATGGAAGAATATTTTGCCGTTGGTCGATTTCGCTCATAACAATAGTTATCAGACTATGACAAGTATTGCGCCTTACGAGGCCTTATATAGAAAGAAGTATAGAACCGCCTTATTATAATAAGGTAGGTGAAAGAAAGAACCTAGGACCAGATACGGTCAGTAAAATGATCGAGATCATTCAGCAGTTTCGAGTAAAGATGAAAGGAGTTTAAAGAAGACGAAAGTTTTATGTGACATACGCCGATCAGAACTTAATTTCGAAAAGGGAGATAAAGTTTTCTTAAGATTTCTCCGTTGAAGAGAATCATTAGATTCGTGTCAAGTATAAGCTTAGACAAAGGTTTATGTGATTATTTGATATCTTGAAAAAGATAGTTTTAATGTGTATAGATTGGCCGTGTCGCCAAGTTTATGGAATGTTTATTATATTTGCGTATCTCGTCGAGAAAGTACGTGTTCGTTTCTAAACACGTGATCTACCAGCAAGACATAGTTCTTGATTCCCAATTTAAGTTATAAATTATGAAGAAAGGCCGCAATCGATCTTGAATCGAAAAAGTGCGAAAGTTAAGAAGCAAATCAGTATGAGTAGTAAAAGTGACATGAAGTCACCACGGGCAAGAAAAAGCCACGTGAGAACCCGAAGAAGAGATGAGAAAGAAGTACCCCGAATAGTTTAAAGAAGATATGCAAATTTCGGGACGAAATTTTTTGTTAGAGGGGTAGGATGTAATACCCCGGATGTTTAATCCTTCTTTAAAATAAAAAGTTAATTAATAATTAAGGCTTTGGACGCCTAAGTTAAGGATTTTCGATTCTAAGACTAACGGTGAAATCCGTTTCAGAAAATAAATTCCAGAAGTCGGACGAACGACTACTATATTAGGGTTTTCGCATCCGATAGATTTTTCGTCAGAAAACTCAGAATTAAAAATCGTCAGTACATTCACTTTTTCTTCGATACGAGTTCACCGGAGAAAGTTAGTTTTTATAATTTTCCGGGCGAATTTTAGACTGTGTAATCCCGACTTTTTCTCGGATTTTGAAAAACGAATTAGGTCTTCCGAGTATGTGATTTATTTCTAATCTAACGGACGAATTAGATTTCATCAAATTCGTAACCATCTAGGAAATTATTTTCTCGACTTTTATATTGTCGTTTAAAGCCAGAAAAGAGATATTTCCGTCTAAATAATCCACGCCAAACGTCCCTTAGCGACTCACCACCTTAGTTGTTAGATATTTCCACCTTTATGCATAGTAAAATGGCTAGTCATCACCTCTCTTCTCCCTCCTCTCACTACAGTCATTTCCTCTCTCTTTCTTTCCCATTCTCTCTCAAATTCCTCCATTAAAATCATCTCCTTCAAGCTTTCTCAAGCACACAAGTTCTCCATCTACCGATCAATTCCATTTCCGAGTTCGTATTACGCAAGGTAAGAACATCTCCTACGAAATGAACCAAACAAAGTCTTGATTCCAATCTTTTCTTTTTTTTCGAGACATAGGAGCTTGAAGAGCATGTTGTCCTTTGATTAATACAAGTTCTAGGATGTTTAGAATCGAGTTCTATGGCTCGAATCATGAAGAAAATCACTCCCCTTTCATTTATGTAATTACCGAAAATTTCTAGGATTTTAGGGGTTTGATCGTAGTTCGATTTCTATGATGTTTGATCGATAGATTAGTGTTCTATATGTTGTTAATTGACTCTATGAATTAATTTAGGTTTTTCTAAAAATAAAAGTTGAAGCATAAGAGATGAATAATGCATGATTTAGTATAGTAAATGTTATGATATGCTCGATTGATTAATAGAAATGAGATATACGATGCATGAGGATAAATATATATTTAATTGGGATTTTTCTAAAAATAAAATGAAAAACGTAAGAGACGGAAACACGTCATTAAGTTGAAGCTCGATAATGTTTTGATAATATGGTTTGCATATTAGTAATGCTCGTTAGATGATAATCGTTGTTGTAAAATTTGAACGAAAACGGAGAACGTAAGATTTTTAGTAAGAGACGAACCATCGACGATAAGTCGAGCATGAATAATGAATTAGGATTGTGATTCGAACCTTTGATAATCTTGATAGTTAATGAACGTAACCGTAAAGTTTCAATGAATTCTAAGAAGTTTCGATTTTGAATGAGAGACGAAGAATCAAGTTTAAAAGCCGGTAGAAAAGTCGAATAAGGAAATCCTTTTTAATAATTATGATTGTTATTAGTTGATGAACGAGTTTGTAGTTAATGACTTTTCCATCCGAGAAACGAGACGTTATGAGATTTAGTTAAGAATCGAGAAGTTGTTGAACGAAATAGAAATTGAAGTTTGTTTTGGTATAGTAAATGGTTAGTTGGAAATGACGAGGAAATGCTCGTCGTTTGTTAATCAAAAGTCGTGAATGTGAACCCGATTAAAGGATACTGCATATAGACTGACTTAAGATGAAAATTTCGTGAAAATAAAGGTGGAATAGCATTGATCGAACCTAGGGAATCGTGCGTCGTGTTTTGTCGAGCATTAGGGTTTCGCGCGACTATTTTGCGACGTTTCACGGAAACTGTCATAACTTTTAGCTCGCTTAAGGAAATCGAGATCCGTAAATTGGAGAGTAAACTAGACACCCGTACCTCTCGTTTGGTATAAGATTCATCCCCTTTTTTTTGTATGCTCTATTCTGTATGAACTTACTGACTTGGGCAGTAAGTATCCAAAGTCTAGTTTCCTAAGTTGAATCCTTTTCAACTTCGTTCCTTGTGAACTTTTAAGTCGTTCTAAGTTATCGGCACCCTTTTTACCTACTGACCTAAGTGTCGAGCAGTGTTCCGAGTTAGTTTATAGACGAGAATTGATCGAAGTCTCGTTTATTAGTTAATCAAAAGGAAGTAGTAAAGTGCAAATGCCTAAAGAACTAAAAACCGTTTCGATTTCCTGTTTCTTTTATCGATTGCGTTCAAGTTGTTTAAGTCTGTTTCTTTACGATAAAAGGAGGAAGTCAGCACCGAGGATAGGACGGAAGACCAGAGACGGAAGCTCGAATAATAGTTCTGTAATCAGTCAGGTGGGCTTTTATATATGAAACTAAACGAGCAATGCTCGAAAACCTTTTTTTTTATCGCTTTGATAATCGTGTTTTCAAAGTGATAATCATGGCATGAACTATTTGTTTTATGTGAGTTCTCTTTTACCTTATGAGTTAGTCAAAAGGGGTTAACTAAACGATCGGCTTTGAGTTAGTCAAAAGGGACTTTCCAAAGTTAAGTGTACACAGTAGCCGTTGAAGTATGGAACCCTGTTGAGGGGACGACCTGCTGCGGTGATAATAAATGGTCAAGATTGAACGTAACATTTATGAAAAATGCTTGATCAAGCTAAGTTATGAAAATGAGAAAGAAAATGTTTAGTAGACACGGGAAATTTATTGAAAAACCCCGATGTGCTACAGAAATGAAATGCCTGATTATCTATACTTATGTTATGTTTTCGGCAACGTGCCCACTAAGTGCTTTTGTACTTAGCCCTGCATATATTTTATAAAATGTGCAGGTTGAGCTACGGGAGCGGCGGTGGTTGATGTTGAGTTATGAAGTCGTGATTAGAATAAGAACTTGTTTACAGCTTTACGTTCTTCCGCTGCCAATCTCTTTTTGAAGTTATTGTATCTTTCTATTAGGGTCTAAACCCCGTACAATTAACTCAATTTCTTTTTGAGAACCTTGTCGAGTAATCCTTCGAGATCAACTCTTCCTTTTATATATTAAAGTCTTGTTCATAGTAGTTCATTCTGTTATTAATGTCTGTTTATTCTTTCATTCTTATTCATTCCCCCTTCGTCACCACTTCTTTAATCCAACCCCTAGTCGCACCCCGGCTTTGCCGTCTCTCGGGATTTGGGGCTGTGACAATTAGTTAAGGCATCTATTCAGTTATTATTCCCCCTTCTTCCCCGCTTCTTTAAATCCAACCCCTAGTCGCACCCCGGCTTTGCCATCCCTCGGGATTTGGGACTGTAACAGAGGGAATTGATGATCCTAAGATGAAATTGTAGTTAAAACAAGTATGTTAGCCTTTTGAATTTCTGAGTTCGGACGTCGTATAAAAAGTTATGCAAAATCGAAGATTTTGTGAACTTAAAAGTTGAAATTCATGAATTATGATAAAATTGAGTAAATTGACGAGTTAATTGGGCTTAGATAATTAAATTGAGCAAGTTAGAACTTGAATCAAGTAAAAACGAGCCCTTATGCATGAGAAGTGATAAAGGTCGAAGCTCTTAAGAGAAATTGAATTTAGGGGTTTTAGATTTACAAGTCGAAAGTTGAAATTGATTGAGTAATTATTCAATTAAATTTATTAAGCTAAGTGTCAAAGTTTGAGAATTGTTGGAGTATGTGCATGTTTTTCAAGACAATAGTGCTTTACTTTATTCCGAGAATTTTTACATGAGGTTTCGGATTTCGAATCCGATTCCATATTTGAATTCGTTGAATTTCTATAAGAGAAATAAAACTGATGGTCCCGATACGAGTTCTGGTGTATGGGGGGGGGGGGGGAATACACCAGATGCAACTTTTTAAAACAACCCCCTAAAATAAAACACAACCGAGTAATGAAACTCAGTTGGATTCACAACCGAGTAAGAAGCACTCGGTTGGAAGTGAAGTGTTGTGCGGAATGTGGTGGAAAAAGACTCGTATAAATTAACTCACACTTTTATGCACGGTTGGTCAAGAACCAAAACAGTTGAGAAAGAGTGCACAGTTGGTCAAGAACCAAAACAGTTGAGAAAAAATGCAGTCTGTATGCAGGTTAGATAGTCAGTTGAAAATGCAATAAGATAACTGAAAATAAACACAATACACAAAGATTTAACGTGGTTCAGAGAGAACTCCTACGTCCACGGGGAGTTGTGAGTCCACACAACTCAGTCCAAGTTCTTCTGGACAAACCACAAAGCTTACGCGGGCTTTGCAACTGTTAAGGATAAGTTTGTGGGTACTTATCAACCTTACAGTTTAGTTTTCAGGTACTAAACAACCTATCTACTCAGTTACGGGAAGAGTAGGGTCCTAAAATCTTTTCAGGTGAGAAGAAAGGGGTTCCAACTAATAGCTCGAACACGAAGTGAGCTATGATCTAACACTATACGAACTCTCACAAAGTGATGTTCTCAAGGTTGGATCTAAAGACACAGAAACTAATTCTAACACTCTAGAACTCTCAACAGGTGATGTTCTAAGAGGATAACTAGTTAAACTTGAATGCAGAATGAAGTTGTTCTTTGCTTGAATATTTCTTTTCGCACTTGTTCGTCTCGTGTGTGTCTTGTATCTTGTGAGTGAATGAATGCCTTTATTTATAGGCGGAGATAATCAACTAGCCGTTGGAAGAGCTGTTGATCTCTGTTCTTTGATAGCGATGGCTTGTCTCTCATCTCTGCAGAATTTCCGGATTTGGCAACTGCGTGCTTCTGCTTTCCATCTGAGACAGCCTTGTGTTGGGCCAAATGAGGTAATGACAGAGAGTCAAACCTTCATGTAACTTCCTTATTTGAAATTCAAATCTCAACGTCAGACTTTCATCATGGAGAGGTTGGTTGAGATTTTTCGATATACATCTGACTTGTTCTTCAACTGATGTTCTGTCTGAATTCTAACAGTTGAACTCTCAGCTGATCTGAACTTCATGCTGTTGATCTTCTTGGTTTGAGGTCCTACAACTGATGTTCTGAAGCTGAACACTCAGTTGTCTTCCTTGTATCTGATCAGTTGGGTTGAACGCTCGGATGACTTTCTTTCATCTGATGTTCTCTTCCCTCTTTCTACTTCTCATCAGATGAACGCTCAGTTATTTTCCTTACAACTGATGTTCTATCCGAGTGAAACCTTGTTGCCGTCTTCAGCTGGAGTCCTGTAAAGATAAAATCTTAACAATGCTCAAACAGCGAGCCTAACTACTAACATTAGGATCTGGCAACATCTACTCAGTTAGGGTCAGTTGGTTTTGGAATCAATCAAAACTTTAATAAATTTCCCAACAATTTCCCCCTTTTTGATGATGCCAAAACCCCTTATAAGAATTCTTAAACCCTTACAGATCACAACTTATCTAAATCTAACTGACTTATCTAAAATCTCAGCTGAAATTCTAAACTGTCTATAAGATGAAAACATCAAAGGGTTAGCACAGTTATAACATGGAATTGAAATTACTTTGCGATTCAGAGCTTGGACAATGAGAGATTGTTCATCAAGGTGAATCTTATAGCTGGATAGTTTTCATTACAACTGATTGTTACAAGGATAAGCACAAAAACCAAAAATTACATCAGTTGCTTCAAAAACTATCTGAGCTAAAACTGTAGCCCATACTTACTGAAAATTCTTACAAAAATTTCTCTTTTCTCAGCTGACTCCCTCGAGATGTCCACCCCATGCTCTTTGCAAACCTGCCTTGCCTCGGCTGCAATCTTCGTCCGGTTGGGGGTGCGGGAGTCTGGGAGAAAAGGAGGCTTGTAAGTGACTTTCTGAGGTACCGGGACAGTGTTCAGATCAAGTTTTGCATCTATCATTGCACGTCTGAACTGACTAAACATGCCCGGATCCCCAGTGTACAGTTCGGTTAACGCTTCTTTGAAAGCTTTCCTGGGGTCGTCAGTTGCGTAAACCTTCCTGTAGTAGAAGTCGTTTATGAACTCCTGCTTGAACAGCTCCCATTCCTCGTTCCATTCAGTCGGCATCCACTTATCAACATGCTAGAATCGACTCTGGACCTTGGACTTCCCTGGCAACCTCTGTTGCTTCAACCGAGCTTCAGCCTTTGTTTGATGTTTGTTGATGCGGCGTCGGCTGCGGGAGGCGACGTTGCGGTCCAAGTTCTAGGTTATCTTCTTTAGCTCCTCTTCGAACTGGTTCACTCTTCTGGCCTGGCTGGCGGCAAACTTCCTGATCCAGCTCGGGTTCAGATAGTCTTTCTCCTCAACACCCATAGCCTTGGCAGCTGCAATACACTCTTCGGTTGTGATACCGTCGAGTTCCGAATCTAGCTCGACTACGATCTCGGCTATGGAGTTGTACGACACTCCAAACTTCTCTACCAGCTCCAAGTCTTTTGACATTTCAGCTCCACCGACTTCGGTTGACTTGGGAGCGGCCTTCTTTGTCTTCTTCCTCAGCTGAGATTTTGCTGCAGCTGGCATCTCATCCTCGGCTTGGGTCTCTTCTTCGCCCTGCGACTCAACATCCGCCTCCTTCTCTTCCCCCTTTTTGGCATCAGCAACAAGGCTTGCTACTGATCCATCCAGAGAGGTGAGCTATTGTTCGGCTAGTTGAATGCGGTTGAAGAGTTCATCGACCGCGCACTCGAGCTCAACCTTCTTCGCCAATGCAGAGTCCTGGCGCTCTTGTTCGGCTTTCTTCAAGGAAGAGAGGTTTTCGATAACCTCAGTTTGAAAAGCCACGAACTCAGCCCATCGCGACTCGAAGCGAGACTCCCATTCAGTATCTTGTGTTTGTTGGGACTTGGCGAGATTGGAGTCGGCCAAGGATTTGAAGACATTCAGCTCAGACTTCATTCCCATAAGAGTGGACTTCAGCTCCGACATATCTTAGCTGGTGGAGGAGGAGAATTCTTCCAGCTTGGTCTTCATCGCAACATTCTCCTCCACCAGTTGTTGGTTCTTCATTTCTTGTGCTTTCAACACCCTTAACTGATCTTCTTTGTGTTGTTGGAGGTTGGCAAGCAACTCGGTTCTCACCTGGTTCACCCTCTCAGCTACCAGCTCACATATTTCTTCAGATGTGGGAACATGCTGATCAGCTGGAGGGGCTTGTGCAATCAGAGCTAGAGGCTCAACTGTGACCATGGCTTGTCGGTTGGCCAGGTACAGCTTCAGCTCTTCTTCTTCTTCCTTCGCTGCGGCGGCAGCTGCATCTAGATCCTCAAGAAAGTCAGCTGACTTGATCAGCATACTGTCGAGAAAGTCAATGCAATCCTGTCCAGCTGCCTCTCTGGTGTCTGTCCCTTCAGCTCTGCTCTGGTCCAGCCGACGAGTGAGCAGCGCAATCCAGTTGTTGTAAGCCACCTCCAGGTTGGAGTAGTTGAAGTAGGCTCGGATGCGAGACTCGTCTGACTTCAGCCTGTCCTAGCTCTGCACCCTGACCGTGTCTTCCTTTACGTACCAATGACTGAAGATAAGGTGGAACTGGTAAAATAGCTCGGTTCCCAGAGTGGCGAAGACCGGCATGCTGCGAGCTTCAGGGAACATGCCTAACAGCTTCTAGAAGCAGTAGGCCACCTTGCCTTCGTGCTCCAGTGCAACTGCCTAAAGGTCATCTTCTTCATTTATTGGAGAGGGGGAAAGATCATATGGCAAAGGATCAAAAGGTTCATCAATGTTGGCCAAAGAGTCGGTCGCAACATCGGCATCGAGCTAGGAGCTCGGAATATTTGATTTAGTTGGGAGGGAGGTTTCAAAAGGTTCCTCAACATTGGCCGAAGGAGCGGTCACAATGTTGGCATCGAGCAATGTGCTCGGAACATTTGGCTGTGATTGTTCGGTTGATTGAGCAAGAGGCTCTTTAGGTGGTACGGCATCAACTCCTGCCGTGGGGGAGGTGGGAACGTCTTCAACGTCCTCAGATGAGGAGGATGCATCCGACGTCACGTCTATTTCCATCCCGTCCGCCTTATCAGCTCCGGTGGCGCGAGGGACGATCTCGAAAGTGGCGGCCTCAGCTGAGCGGCTCGACTCAGATGGCTCCTCAGCTGGTATCGCTTCCTCAGCTGGTGCATCCACAGCTGGTAGCTCCTCGTCAGCTGGTGCATCCACATTTCTCTCGTCAGCTGGCTCCTCAGCTGGAATTTCCTCACCCTGCTCCTCAGCCGGCTCCTCAGCTGGAATAACCTCGGCTAGCTTCACAGCTGTCTTCTTGAACCGTACCCTTAGCTTTTTCTGGGCAGGCTCCTCAGCTGTTTCCTTCTCTAACTCAGCTCGTCGGCGTGCAGCTTTGGACTTTGTTGGGCGAACGACAGCTGGTTCCCCCTCAGCTGTAGACTCAACAGACTTCCCAGTCTCCTTCTTCTCCTTTGGAGTGTACACACTCCTGAGCACCTCCTGTGCCTTCTTAGCTGTTGGGAACAGCAGCAACTTCTTGACCGGCGTCTCCTCACAGTCATTCCAGACCATGTTGCGATCCTTGGTCGCAAGCAAGATCAGGGCTAAAATCTTGCAGCCAAAGTTGAGTGTCCCTTTCACATTCAACAATTTCTCTCCCGAGTCTGTTGTTGTCTCGGAGATCTTCGACTTCTCCACCATCAGCTAGTTCAAAAAGTATTGACACCAGTCAATCTCATGCTTGTGCTTCAAAGCCACCAAAAAGTATTGTGCACCGCTGTAGCCGAACACCACCTTGGACACAACATCGAACAGGAGTCGATGTTCTGGCTTCAGCTTCATTCTTTGCATATTACTCCTCAACTTCTACGGAGTGATCAGAGCACTCTTCAGAAACTCATCTGTGTACTCATCGGTTATGTTCTCCAAAAGTTCCGTGGCGACGTGGTTGACGGGGATGATGTGGTGGAGGACGTCGGAAACTGCTATGGGGAAGGTGACACGGCGAATGGTCCTGGCCGGAACGTCACGTTGCCGACAGGAGACCTCTGTAGTCACTCCTTCCCTGCTGTCGATGGATGCTTGCAGGTTGACGTAGAACTCCCCGACCTGTCGCCTGAGCAAGTGGGAGGGGCAAAGCTTGGCCCATTCGAGGAGGCCATTCTCTCTGAGTATATTGGCGAGGGGGGCCAACACCGGCGATTCCAATTCCTCGTCGGAGAGGATCTGTTCGAAGTGAATCTTCGAAACTAACATGTCAAACGATTCTTAATATGAGGTGGGGACAAGAGAAGATCCGGTAGAAGCCATTTTCTTGCTTTTGGGGGCCATTTATGATCACTGCAAAGGTATTTATAGGAAGAAGTAAGGGAAATCTTTTGCAGAAGTAAGGGAAATCTTTATAGGAAGAAGTAAGGGTATTTATAGAAAGCTCTCAACTGTGTTCACTCGGTAGAGATCGACGACTGGGGTTAAATGGCACGAATCCATCAACGGCTGAGATCACGCGACTTTTGACTATCTTTGACTTAATGTCATGCACCGAGTTCCAACCCGCGCGTGAGATGGTGTACAGTTTATCTTGTCAGCCCAGTCGCACTATAAAGTAGGCTATGGATGTTCAGCCGTACTTTACATTTAATGCGACATGATGGCTATTTGAATATAACTGACTTGCTCAGGAATGTTTGAATTTATTTCAAACATTCTCATTTAAGAACATCATGTTGCGGCATACCATCAGCCTTAAATGTTACCTGCCAGCTGATGTCGAAATCAGCTGTGTTCCCATGTTGCGGCATACCATCAGCTGACTCGAGTTCGTCTGTTCAGCTGACGTCTGATCCAACGTTGCAGCATACCATCAGCTGACTCGAATTCGTCTGTTCAACTGACGTCTGATGTCTTCGGTTGGCAATCCACATCTGAGATTCCCCCTTCATCTGAGCTTCCCCCTCAGATGGATATCTATCTCTTCACCTCAGCTGGTTCCTCATCTGATGGATCCAGCAATCCGAGTAGATCACATAACATTTTGAATCGTGCTTCGGCTAGAGGTTTGGTGAAGATATCTGCTCTCTGAATCTCAGCTGGAATCTTCTCCATGGATACGTCCTTCTTCTCAATATGGTCTCGGATGAAATGATGTCGGATGTCAATGTGCTTCGTCCGAGAGTGATGAACAGGATTCAAAGAGATAGCAATGGCACTGGAGCTATCGCAATGAATGGGAACCTGTACAGTTGCAACTTCATAGTCTCTCAGTTGTTGCTTGAGCCACAACACTTGCATGCAGCAGCTACCGGCAGCCATATACTCTGACTCGGTTGTAGAAGTAGCAACACATGCTTGTTTCATGGAGAACCACGAAACTAGCTTGCTTCCCATGAACTGACAGTATCCAGATGTGGACTTCTTGTCCAACCGATCTCCGGCTAGATCTGCATCTGAGTATCCAGTCAGTTGGATGTTGTCGTCGGTTGGATACCACAACCCAACATTTACAGTTCCCTTCAAATACTTGATGATGTTCTTCGCTGCCAATATGTGAGCTTCCCTCAGTTGAACTTGGAACCGGGCACACACTCCAACCGCGTAAGATATGTCTGGCCGACTGGCGGTTAGATAGAGCAAAGAACCGATGATCCCTCTATACTTACTGGCATCTACGAGCTTTCCCTCAGTTCCAGGTTAAATTTTCCAGTTAGTATTCATCGGGATCCTTGTTGTCTTACTTGTCTGCAATCCGAACTTGGTGATGAGCTCCTTAGTATACTTGGACTGATTAATGAAAATCCCTTCTGATGACTGCTTCACTTGAAGTCCAAGAAAGTAGTTCATCTAGCCCATCATCGACATCTCGAACTTCTCCTTCATGAGATTTGAAAATTTTTCACACAGTTCCTTCGACTTAGAACCGAATATGATGTCATCGATGTAGATTTGCACAACAAGTATATCTTCTCCAACTTTGATGGTGAACAGGGTTTTGTCAACTGAACCCTCGTTTGAACCCCGAGTTCAGAAGAAAACCACAAAGAGTGTCATACCAAGCCCTAGGTGCTTGCTTTAATCCATAGATTGCTTTCTTCAACTTGTACACTCTTCCATCTCCAGTTTCAAAACCGGGAGGCTGTTCAACATATACATCTTCCTTGATATCACCATTGAGGAAGGCACACTTCACATCCATTTGATAGACCTTGAACTTGTGAAATGCGGCATAGGCTAGAAAGATTCGGATGGCTTCCAGCCTTGCAACCGGTACGAAGGAGTCCTCGAAATCGATTCCTTCTTGTTGGCAATATCCCTGAGCTACCAACCTTGCCTTATTCCTCACGATGAATCCAATGGCGTCTCTCTTGTTCTTGAAAATCCATTTTAATCCAATGACTTTGACACCATTTGGTCTTTCTACCAACTCCCATACACAGTTGCGTAGAAATTCATTCAGTTTTTCTTGCATGGCTATTGTCCAGTGAACACAGTTGAGAGCTTCCACAACATTCTTCGGTTCTGGCATATCAGCTACGAAGCAAGAAATCATGGCAACATCTCCAGCTTGCTCGAACTCCTCAAGAACTGCCAACTCCTCAGCATATTGGGCATAAATGTTGGAATCTTCCTCGGTTGAATCTTGAGCCGCAACTCTGCTCCTTGTACTCACACCTTCGGTTGGATCTCCAATGATGTTGTCTGTGGAATGGTCTTCATACCATCTTCTGTTGCGTCTTCCTTCTTCTTCCAACTGTGGCTGTTCCGTGATCTGAGCTGGAGTCTTCAGAACTGGTGATTGATTAGCTGTTGAGTCTGGATCCTCAACATTGATAACATTTTGAACCGGGCTTGGTTGGGCTTCGGATGCTGATGCAGTTGGAGAGGCATCAGCTGGAGTTCCCCCTTGAGATGAGCTGGGGTCCTTGCATTCATCTTCAGAGGAGTATAGATCATCATCCTCAGTTGCCCAAACCAAAGGTTCAGCTAGATTCTTTTCCCTTAGTGCTTGCGATCTGGTGAGAGCAGGTGCAACTTGTGGATCATCCTGTTGTCCTTTAGCCTGTTCCCTGCACTCAAAGGTAGATTCATCAAAACTAACATGAGGTGTTATCTCTACAACACGAGAGCTGTTGTTGAAAACTCTATAGACCTTGATTCGAGCGGCATATCCAAGAAATATGCCTTTCAAAGCCTTGGCATCCCTTGGTCGGTTGAGCTTGCTGAGAAGTGGAAGTTGGATTGCTTTGGGGAGACTCAGGTTCAACTGTGTTAGGTTCGACAACCTTGACTTCTACAGCTTTGATGAAGGTCGCTGGAGGGATTTCAGTATCCTTGATCACATCATAATCGAGTCCTGAAACGTCATCTATCTATCGGCTGTAACTGATAAGATTCTCAATGATCTTGGATGACTGATATAGCTTAATTAAGTTGTCCTTCTCAGTTTGCAACTCCTTGAGGAGGACAGTTATCTGCTCGATTTGTCCATCTGACTTCTTTATCAGCTGGTCGATCTGAGTCTCTTGATTTTTCAACTGATCTTGCTGCTTCTTGATCTGCTTTGTCAACTCCTCATCAGTTGGAGCATTAGTTTGGTTGACTGCATTCAGTTGACTCTTGAGATTCTCAATCTCCTCTGTTTGACTCTTGATCAAATCATCCTTCACGGTTAAGGATTCTTCAAGTTTTGAGAACTGTTCTTGAAGACTCTTAAACTCAACCGATTGCTGATGAAGTTCCTCACTGAGTTCTTGAAAGTCACTCCAGAAGGGTTCCAACTCTTCATCCAGTGATTCCTGCATGTTAGAAACATTGGAAGAATTTAACTTAGCAGGATTAGAGTGTACCTCAGTATTATCTTGATCAGTTCCAAGTGCCATGAGGCATTGATCCTGACTGATGGCATTGTTGGTGGAAGTCAGCTCATCCTCATCTTCAGTGTCAGTGAAGATGTCCATGTCGTCAGCTGCTTCTTCTGCAACCATGGCCTTGTTCTTTCCAGCTTTCTTGGCCCTCAACGCTTCTCTCTCTTTCTTCGAGAGGTCTGGACAATCTGCTTTGAAATGTCCTTCCTTGCCGCATTCAAAGCAACCGTTGTTCACAGGCTTTGAATTGTCTCGAGTTCAGTTAGATTTGTAGAACCTCTTGTATTTGCCGAACCGAGTGTCCATGTCTGCTAGCTTCTTTGACAGGGCGGCTATGTTCTGTTGCAGTTCCTCTATTGCTTGGCTCCTTAGCAGCTGTGTCCGCAGATCTTGTTGGCCTCGATGTTCTTGATTTGGAGTAGTCAGCTTGAAGTGCAACTGACTTTGAGGTTGAACCAACATCCTCAAGTCGACTAATCTGAACCGAGGACTGAGATTTTCGTCGGTTCACCTTGTACTCATTTCCCTTTAGTATTGAGAACAGTCTTTCAGTTCCCATCCCACCCAGGTCAGCTCGGTGTCTCGTGGATGTTGGTGAAGGTATCCCACTCGGCCGGTAGAGCTTGTAACACTTTGAGATTGATTTCTCTCAAGGTGTATTTTCCTCTTCGGATGGACTGGATTCTTCTGATGATGTCCATAAACCGGAGCTCTAGCTGATCTATTGTTTCATCAGTTCTCAGATAAAAGTTGTCGAAGTCTTGGCATGCATGTGAGAACTTGTTCTCCTTCGTCTCGTCGCTTCCTTCACTCAGCGATGCCAAGATATTCCACATCTCTTTGGCAGTTTCGCACTCTTCTATCCAAGGGAGGTAATCTTGTCCAACAGTTGACATGATCGTGCTCTGTGCCCAGATGTCCAACTGGCTCACCTTGGCTTCCTCTGGAGTGTAGTCTTCCGGATTTTTCTCCACTAACTCCACTGTTGCATCCCCATCGTTGGGATTTGTAGGAGTGTGAGTGATCCTTTCTCTGATAATGATCGGTCTAGATGTGAGCACTTGTTGCATCCTATGATGCTTCGACAGTAAGATCTTCTTCATCCGTGTCCTCCAGGATGTATAATTTACTACCGAGAACATGACCACGATCTTGTCCTTGACGTCCATCTGCACGCAACAACAGAACAAATATGCGAGCAAATATGCACTAGCGTGATAAAAAGATCTGTTCAGTTGAACCACTGCTCTGATACCACTTGATGGTCCCGACACGAGTTCTGGTGTATGGGGGGGGGGGGGATACACCAGATGCAACTTTTTAAAACAACCCCCTAAAATAAAACACAACCGAGTAATGAAACTCAGTTGGATTCACAACCAAGTAAGAAGCACTCGGTTGGAAGCGAAGTGCTGTGCGGAATGTGGTGGAAAAAGACTCGTATAAATTAACTCACGCTTTTATGCACGGTTGGTCAAGAACCAAAACAGTTGAGAAAGAGTGCACGGTTGGTCAAGAACCAAAATAGTTGAGAAAGAGTGTAGTTTGTATGCAGGTTAGATAGTCAGTTGAAAATGCAATAAGATAACTGAAAATAAACACAACACACAAAGATTTAACGTGGTTCGGAGAGAACTCCTACGTCCACGGGGAGTTGTGAGTCCACACAACTCAATCCAAGTTCTTCTGGACAAACCACAAAGCTTACGCGGGCTTTGCAACCGTTAAGGATAAGTTTGTGGGTACTTATCAACCTTACAGTTTAGTTTTCGGGTACTAAACAACCTATCTACTCAGTTACGGGAAGAGTAGGGTCCTAAAACCTTTTCAGGTGAGAAGAAAGGGGTTCCAACTAATAGCTCGAACACGAAGTGAGCTATGATCTAACACTATACGAACTCTCACAAAGTGATGTTCTCAAGGTTGGATCTAAAGACACGGAAACTAATTCTAACACTCTAGAACTCTCAACAAGTGATGTTCTAAGAGGATAACTAGTTAAGCTTGAATGCAAAATGAAATTTTTCTTTGATTGAATATTTCTTTTCGCACTTGTTCGTCTTGTGTGTGTCTTGTATCTTGTGAGTGAATGAATGCCTTTATTTATAGGCGGAGAGAATCAACTAGCCGTTGGAAGAGCTGTTGATCTCTGTTCTTTGATAGCGATGGCTTGTCTCTCATCTCTGCAGACTTTCTGGATTTGGCAACTGCGTGCTTCTGCTTTCCATCTGAGACAGCCTTGTGTTGGGCCAAATGAGGTAATGACAGAGAGTCAAACCTTCACGTGACTTCCTTATTTGAAATTCAAATCTCAACGTCAGACTTTCATCACGGAGAGGTTGGTTGAGATTTTTCGATCTACATATGACTGGTTCTTCAACTGATGTTCTGTTTGAATGCTAACAGTTGAACTCTCAGCTGATCTGAACTTCATGCTGTTGATCTTCTTGGTTTGAGGTCCTACAACTGATGTTCTGAAGCTGAACACTCAGTTGTCTTCCTTGTATCTGATCAGTTGGGTTGAACGCTCGGATGACTTTCTTTCATCTGATGTTCTCTTTCCTCTTTCTACTTCTCATCTGATGAACGCTCAGTTGTTTTCCTTACAACTGATGTTCTATCGCTTGAGTGTAACTTCCCTCTTTTTCAATGCTTCATCTAATGAACGCTCAATTGTCTTCCTCACAACTGATGTTCTATCCGAGTGAAGCCTTGTTGCCATCTTCAGCTGGAGTCCTGTAAAGATAAAATCTTAACAATGCTCAAACAGCGAGCCTAACTACTAAGATTAGGATCTGGCAACATCTACTCGGTTGGGATCAGTTGGTTTTGGAATCAATCAAAACTTTAATAAATTTTCCAACAAAAACTATTTCCATTCAAAAAGGTAGGATTTTTATTTTTAAGTTAAAATTCGAACAGTATCGAGTCAACATGAGACAGTGTTTTGAGTCATGAATGAGTCTCCGAGTATGAAATCAAGCATGTATGAGTATATGTGAATTTCTGGAAATTTTATAGAATATTTTGAGAAGTTTTGAAAAAAAATTCTTTTTCCGACTAATTTTTGAAGTCACTCATTTACCTATCTGTGAATACTTGGTATGTGATGTGACGAGTTGAATGTGAATGAATTGTGTTTAAAATGATCGAGATTTAATCTTGTAATTCTCTAAAGTCGTTTGATGTGTGAAATCAAGAAAATCCGAGTTTATGAAATGAATAGCGATTTCTCGATTTTGATTATTTGATTAAGTTCAATTTGTCTAAGTTTGTTGAGTATGAATGTTCGAGTATGAGTAAAGTTTGTTGGTATTGTACTTGAGTAGAGTTAAGAGTCGAGAAATTCGATTAGTAGAGCCAAGAAAATTAGAAATCCCGAGTTAAGTAGAAATTCGAGTAGTCGAGTTTATTTCGTTTTCATTCGAGAAAGTAGAACTCGTCCTTATATCCTTGAGAAACGAGTGAAGTTCGACCGTAAGAAACCAATGGAGTCTAGAAGTAAAGAGCGAGAAGAAAAGAGGTATTCTGAGCAAACCACTGGATGCCTGGTGGGCTTTCTAATCGAAACAAATCGATGAATGCGATATTATAAGATATTATGATTATCGTATTATGTGAGTTTTTAAATTAATTGACTTGCCAATATTTGAGTTTTTATGTATATTGTCATCTACTTGAGGAGAACGAATTCGGTCCTGTGTGAGACTGGATTTTTTTGTGTACACATAGAGGTGATTGTGTGCTTCCCTTTGGGTGAGCCGGTCACGGTTTTTGAGAAGGAGGCCTACTTCTTGACACCCATATTTGATTGTAGAACTGGTACATACATGTGTTATATATTATCGTCTGCGCACATATTTTCAAAAGTGAAATGATTTTTCTTGCATATACAAGTTAACTATTTATTAACTCTAACACTTATGATGCAGCAAGAAAGGCAAGTTCAATTTATAGCTCTATCGAGCAAGCTTTAAATTTATTTTGGCATGTGAGCATGTTGTTTCTAAAACGTACAGGTTAGCTTGTATTATCATGGTGCAGTGTGCTTGGCGGCGTTCGTTGTTTTCGAGTTGAATCTGTTTGAGTTTGGGTTATATGTCTTCATACATATAACTTTGGGACCTAATGCAATTCTCCACTGCAACACTGATACTTAATCGTGTTTTAAATTCTTTCAACACTAATATTCAATTAATGAGTTTCGTGCTCGACACTTGGTTTTGATTCCCTCTCGACTCTTACGTAATAAACTTACTTCGTTGAGTTTGAAATGAGAAATAGAATGCAAATTAATAATTGTTATCACTTTCAATAAATAATCTTTTGGTATCCGAGTATGTTCCCTTGATTATTCTCCGTTGTTTTACCTTCACTGTCCAATAGATTTTAGTCGTTCCTTCACACTAGAATTCGGGTTGTGACAATCACATCTTGTGATCAAATGGTAAGAGCTTCCTAATGCTATTCAAGAAGTCTAGTTGTCTTTTATACAAATGGACCGAGTTGTACACTTTAGTCTTGTATTTGGCTCTAGTTAAAAAAAAATTCTCAAATTGTGATGATAGTTATTTAAAGACATAGAATAGTGTAGGGTCGGGTCTTGCATTATATTGCTTTGGTGCGGTGTGTTGTGCTTTTTTCTTTAATTATAGAATTTTCATATTAAATTCATGTGTTGATGTTTGTTTTTAGAGAATATCATGTGATATAGCCATAATGAACATTAAAATATAAATTTTGGCCCACCTTCTTCATAAATATAAATTATGGCCATTTTTTTGAACTTAGGACCTAAATATCCCTTTCCCTCTTCTATTTTTGATCCATCAATCCTTGATCCATTTTATTGACACTTGTTTTCCTTTCCAAGTTTTTTTTCTTTTTTTCCTGTTTTTTTTTATTTTCCAGCTTTTTTCTTCTTTTTTCTGTTTTTTTTCTTATTTTCCAGATTTTTTTTCTTTTTTTTTCTGTTTTTTATTCAGATTTCTTTTGTTTTTTTTATTTTCCAATTTTTTCCTTGTTATTTCTTTTTTTTCAAGATTTTTTCTTTTTGTCTGTTTTTTTTTTCTATTTCTTTTTAATTGCCAATTTTTTGTTTGCCTCATTATTTTTTGTTTGCCTATTCATTTTTTTTGTTGGCCGCTTCTTCTTTGGTCAAGATTCGAGTGAGGAGAGCCGAAGGCCTCGGAGCGAGCCGAAGAAATCTAAATTGTTGCCCGACGATTATCCTTATATTAGTAATCGAAGCGAAGGCGGAGCCGTATAATCGGAGCCGAAGGCGGAGCTGCAAAATCGGAGCGGTATAACTTGAAATAATTGGAATTTTCGTCCCAAGAGTACCATATCATAACTTGGAACATCTGGAACTAATTCGACAATTCGTCCCAATTGTACCAAATCTGGAACTATTGGCACTAATAAGGCTAAATTCGTACCAGAAGTACTAGAACTATTGGTACTAATATAATTAAATTTGTACCAAAAGTACCAAACGCCTTATATTTGCCCGACCCGACCCGCGCCCGCCCGCGTCCGACCCGACCCGTTCCGCGTCTTATTAAGGGTATTTTCGTCTCAAATTGAAAAAAATGGCCAAAATTTATATTTTTCAAGAAGGTGGACCAAAATTTATATTTTAATGGTCATTATGGCTATTTCAAAATATGTCTCTTGTTTTTATTTTCCCCTTTCTTTTGTCTATTATCTTTTTGCCTTAAATAAAATATGAATTGGTAATTTAATTTCCTAACAACAAGAATGCATATTTGCTTAATCGCACAAGTGTTCAACTAGTAATTTTACGTTCACCGCGATTGCTGTCGTTTATGCATGGATAACGAGAGCAAAATCTGACGGTAACTCTAAATGATATCAAAAAATGGAAAAATGTAATAAATATTACATCATTTTGTAATATTTTATAGTGTTATACGTAAATTTATGAGTATCGTAAATGACTTACTTCAGTTAATTCTCAATTTTCTTTATTAAATTGTCAAACATAATTTTCTCCTAAATACATAAACCAGAAACTGTTTTGAGGGTAATTTTAAACATAGTCCCATTTTTTCTGACTATAGCTTCCTATATAAAATAACAACAAAAATAATTATAAATATTCTATTTTGCCCTTAAATTTGACACATATTAGTATATTACTTCCTTAAACCATAGATGCCGGAGTTACAACAACAACTTGAAAAACCTCATTGTTGATGAACTAATGAAAAATATTTTTTTGTTTTTTTTTTTGAAAAGAACTAATGAAGAAATTGTAAAACATAAATATTGACGAATTGAAATTGAAAGTGTACCCGATCTACTCATGATTATTTTTTCTCTCTTTTTTAATTTTGTTCTGTCGCACTTGTTTGCTACAATATGAGGCAAAAATACTTGGAACCCCATCTTTTCTAATCTTCTTTTACACACATTGAGAACCCATCATTTTCATATTTTAATTGACAAAAATTATTATAGAATCAAAATTCGAAAGAAATATAATTGAATTGTGTTCAAATTTGATGGAGATTTCCACCAAAGTCTGATGATTACATGAATCCTAATTGGTGCGATATTTTTTATGTTTTGTTGATTGAATTTTTGATTAACTTTTATTTGATTCAAAAGTTTCGTACAAGAACCTTAATTATAATGAATGCATTATTTGAAAAAGTGCATACAAGTCGATGCCCTTATTTCAATATTTTGGTTGTAATTAATGATACAATTATTAATTTATTAGAATTAAGAGTTGGGAGCTATAAAGATAAAATAGAATATTTATAATTATTTTTACTTTTTATTTTAAATAAAGGGTTATAGGGAAAAAAATGGGAGCTATGTTTAGAATCACCCACTGTAAAATTTATAAATAAAACCTCTATTTTGTTGTTTCACTTTTGCATTCACCGATTTCGTAAGGAAAACAATTGAGGAAAAAGTGCACATGTTTTCCATTGAATTAGAAAGGAAGAAGAAATTAAAATTAAAAAAACAACTAATTTAGACGATTGAAGACGACTTAAAATATTGGTTAAGCCTTTCAAAAAAAGAGTATTGATATTTGGATAACAGTTGTCCGGACAACGGCGATATATTCGTAATTAAATACTCTTTCAATTTTATTCAATAATTAATATAATTAGTGTTTTGTCTATAACACTCTTTTCCACTTAATTGTATATTAATTTCTAATATATTTAAAATAAATTAATATCATACACAAATTTTTAAAAATTCGAAATATTAATTAAATTTAAAAATTAACATATAATTAGATGAAAAAGGGTATTATAGATAAAGTACTAATTATATTAATTATTAAAAAAATTGAAAGACTATTTAAAATATTATACGATTATTTGAACAATTATCGTCCAAATATCTTTATTCTAAAAAAAGGTATATTTGTAAAGTAAGGAATAAAAATAATTGTATCTTTTGAGATTAACTTAAAACAGAAAACCCCAACACCTGCCGTCACAAGATTTTGACTCCATTAAAATGACGGCGTTCGAGATTTCTCGTTTTCTCTCTTTTTTTTTTTTTTCTACATCATTAAATTTATACAGGTAGAAATATCATGCATAAAATTCAACTATTGAATGAACTTTTTGGCACTGAAACAAGTTTGCGATTAAATTGTTACAAATTTTTTACAAAATTTAAATCATGTATTAATTAAACTTTGGAATAAACGTATGATGAAATTAATTTATGAGGCTCAATGAAAACAGTTTTCTTACATATAAGGCAATTACTCATATGCGACCCGTCGCATGCTATGCGGCGGGCGCGTGGCTCGTGTAATACATGCGCCAGCTACCCACGCGCGGCGCGTGTATTACGCGCGCCTATTTTTCTTTTTCCGAATTTTTTTTTTCCTATTTTGTTCCTTTACCCTTTTTTTTCAGTTTTTATTTTAATTTTTTTTAAAAAAATCTACTTTTTTCCACCTTTTTTTTATTTGCCGCTTCGTTTTTTTGTTTGTCGTTTCTTCTTTGGTCAAGATTCGAGCGAGGGGAGCCGAAGGCTTCGGAGCAAGCCGAAAAAAAGTCCAAAATGTTGTCCGCCGATTATTCTTATTTTGTAATCGGAGCGAAGGCGAAGCCATAAAATCGTAGCCGAAAGCGGAGACAAAAAAAATCAAAAATAAAAAAATAAAAAATAAAAATTGACCAGATCAATGGGTCAAACTCGGATTGGCCAGGTCGACCCGGCCCGGACCCGGTCGCATGGGAGACATGCTCTACATCTAATTATATAAAACATGGCAGGTATAAATTAATGAACACCACAGTTGATCCTATAAAGGATAAGAAGCATCTACAAAACTTTCCAGTAACGTTAGTCTTTCAATTAGACTAATCTTACAAATCAAATTACTCTTACGTGACAAAACTAATAAAGCTTATAATTTGTTTCGACATAGTATAAAAGAAGCTGACAGTGCTATGTGAGGAGGATTCTTTTGATATCATCGCTATGGCAAAGGAATGTCAGTAAACCATGTTCATCAGAAATCAATATTGTTGCTCGTGATTTTCCTCGTTATGATCATGAATGATAATGAAATTATTTTTCGACCCTCGAAAAGAAAAGACCTTTCATGTCATATACATATAAAATAATGGCTCTATTTCTCTTTCTCTTTCTCTTTCTCCTTTTTTTTTTTTTTTTCTCTTTCTTTCTTTCTCATAATGGTGGTGGGAACCTGGATTCTAACATGACATGCATTGGCACCATATTTTAAAGGGTGTTTGACTAAACTTTTAAACTGCTTAAAGCAGCTTATAAGTTGTTCATTACTAAGGATTTAAAAACTTATAAGCTATTTTAATAAGCCTTTAAATTCAGCCAAACACCCTCTTAATCTGCTGCCATGTCGATGTCTCTTTTCTTTTTGCTTTATTTTTTTTCTTTCACATATCAAAACAACTATGGTAGAGTTGAGGCTATATGTGTGTATTACGCGCGCGTGGATGCGTCTGCCTTTATGTTTATGTAATTTTTTTTTTTTTTTCATTTTTTATCTTTTTTTCCTTTCATTCTCTCTCTTTCTTTTTTTTTTGAAGTTTTTTCTTTCTCTCTCTATGTGGGCCAAAATTTGCAAAAACCAAGGCATCTCTCCTTCACTGTTCCGTTTGACGCCATTTTCAATCCATGGCGTTTTCATCCCGGCGGTCACAACCAAGGCATCCTCTGTCGGAGGTGTGATTTGGAGTTTTAAAAGAAAAACTCACTAAACTTGTTATGCTTCTTCTCTTCATCTCCACCTTTTCTGCACGCACAAAATTTTGTATCCCTTCTCCTCTGTTTCTGCATATAACGTGATCCCTGTTAAGAAAGAAACAAGATAACAGCTACTTCGAGTGAACTAAACTCCAAAGAAGAAAGAAATCAGAGGGGAGCATATAATTTCATTAATTTTTCATAACCATTCTAATACAAAGAGGGCAGATATAAAGACTGCACACTTGAGGAAATCGTAACAACCAAGAAAGAGAAAGTGAGGGATATGGGAGGAGGGGACCATTTGCGTATAGGGATAGCCCAATTCTAACTCATGAGAAAATCTTCAGAGTGTTTGGGCTTGTTTCTGGTGCGTTTGGGCTTCGGCTTATTGTCGAGATTGTTGTTTGGCCCTGCAGCATCGGGCTCACTCCGCGTATCATCCCCTATTCCTTCGACAACAACCTTGTCCACAAGGTTCAAATCTGGGTATTGGTGCCGAAAAGCTTTTTCTCCTTTCCACGTCGAGCACTCTGGTGGCTCCCCTTTCCATTGCACCAACACTTGCTGCTGCAGCCCTGCCGTGGTGAGGATGGAGTGTCGATCGCAGATGGCCAACGGGTGCGGAGCAGGGCGGGAATCGAGGGTGTCCTCAGGCAGAGAGCAAATCGGAGAAGTAGAGGAGCCAACGAACGGGCGAAGTTTGGAGACGTGGAAAACGGGATGGATGCGGCTGGACTCCGGCAAATCCAAGCGATACACCACTTTTCCTATACGTGCAGTGACAGTGAAAGGTCCATAGTAGCATTGTGCGAGCTTCTGGGAGCGACGACCACGGACTGATGTCTGGCGGTAGGGTTGGAGACGAACTAGTACCTTGTCGCCTGCCTGGAACTCGAGGTCTCGGCGGTGTTTGTCGGCCTGCTGTTTCATGCGAAGCTGTGTCTTCTGGAGCGTTTCCTTGAGCTGGGAGAGCAATGCGTCTCGTTGTTGCAGCAATTCATCAAGTGCGTCGATCTTTGAGGTTCCCACCGTGTATTGAGGGATCATCTGAGGCAGCCGGCCGTACAGAGCCAGGAAATGAGTCATTCTGATGCTGTGGCAGTAGGATGTATTCAAGAAATATTCAGCCCACCCCAAAAGCGGTTCCCACGCTGACGGCTGCGACATCGTGAAAGCTCGGAGATATTGTTCCACCGTGCGGTTGGTTACCTCTGTCTGCTCGTCGGTTTAGGGGTGGAAAGCCGTGCTGTGGCGAAGAACAGTGCCACTGAGCTTGAAGAGTTGCTGCCAGAAAGCACTCATGAAGAACGGATCGCGGTCGGAGGTGATCGAGGCCGGGAAACCGTGTAGCTTAACCACCATATCGAGAAACATGGTGGCCGTGGATGCAGCCGTAAACGTTGCTGGCAGCGTGCCGAAGTGAGCATATTTGGTTAGGCGATCCACGACGACCAGGATAGCAGAGCGACCATGGCTGGGAGGAAGGCCTGTGATGAAGTCCGTGGTAACTTCTTCCCAAACTTGCAGCGGAACTCGGAGCGGTTGGAGAAATCCTGGTGGAGCCTGCATGGAGTATTTGGTCTGCTAGCACACCAGGCATGCCGCCACAAAATCCTTCACATCCGTGTACATTCCCGGCCAATAAAACGTGGAAGCGAGCCTAATAATGGTCCGCTTCACTCCTCCATGCTCAGCTACTGGAGTTGAATGAGGGATTAGAGGCGAAGTGCGGCTGATGTAGAAACGGTGCTGGAAAAGCAGAAGCCACAGAATAGTCAGAGCTTAACTCCCCAGACAAAAATTTCTGATGCAAGTCACGAAGATCGGGGCAGGTTTCATTTTCTTGGCACATTAACTCTAAAACTTCCAAGACCGGAGAGCTCTGAATGGCGTAAGCTTGCGCAGGGGCTCCCTCCCTGGGCTGCTTGTTGGGAAGGCGAGAGAGAGCGTCGGCGGCGAGATTGGAGGCCCCGGTGCGGTAATCTACGCGGAAGTGAAAGCCAAGCAGCTTACGCACATATTTTTGTTGATCAGGGGTCTGAATGGTTTGCTGAAGAAGTTCTCATATGCTCTTTTGATCAGTTCGAACCACAAAGAAACGTCCTAGTAGATACTGACGCCATTTGTGAACTGCCTCAACAATGGCAAGAAGCTCCTTCGTGTAGGTAGAGGCTGACTGCATACGCTTGCAAAGTTTCTTGCTGAAGTAGGCAATGGGTTGCTCCTGCTGCATCAAAACAGCACCCAGGCCGGTATCCGATGCATCAGTTTCCACGACGAAAGTGGTCGAAAAATCAGGCAGGCGGAGCACTGGCATCGTTGACATAGCCTCCTTCAGCTTGGCGAAGGTCGCCTCTGCGTCTGGGTTCCACTGGAATGCACCGGAGCACAACAAATCTGTCATGGGGGCTGCGATGCCTGCATAGTGGCGTACAAAACGCTGGTAGTAACCGGTCAAGCCCAGAAATCCGTGAAGCTGCTTCACCGTCTGTGGGGCCGGCCATGAGCGCATTGCCTAAATCTTTTCGGGGTCAGCTTGCACCGCTCCTTTCGACACGATGTGCCCCAGGTAAGATACAGAAGTCTGCCCGAAGACACACTTCGACTCCTTTAAAACGAACTGCTGCTCCCGGAGCCGATCAAGGACCTGTCGAAGATGAGCAACGTGCTCCTCCATAGTAGAGCTGTAAACCAGAATATCATCGAAAAAAACAACCACAAACTTATGTAGAAAAGCAGCAAATAACTGGTTCATAGCAGCTTGAAAGGTGGAGGGGGCGTTACACGAGCCGAATGGCATGACAAGGAATTCGAAGTGCCCATCGGTTGTGCGGAAAGCCGTCTTGGAGATGTCGCGGTGGTTAACTCGAATCTGGTGATAGCCGGCGTGCAAATCGAGTTTGGAGAATACTCGTGCCTTGCCCAAGTCATCCAGAAGTTCGTCGATCGTAGGGATAGGGAAGTTGTCTTTCACCGTGACGGCGTTAAGAGCACGATAATCGATGCAGAACCGGAACGAGCCGTCCTTCTTTCACACCAACAGCACCGACGACGAGAACGGGGATTGGCTGGGGCGGATAGTCCCCTGCTCCAACATCTCGGTGACCAACTTTGCCATTTCTTCCTTCTAAAACTGCGAGTAACGGTACGGACGAACATTGACTGGCGCGGTATTGGGAAGAAGGGGAATGCGGTGGTCAATGGTGCGGTGCGGCGGCAGCCCCGTAGGAAGGGAGAAGAGGCTCTGATATTCATTGATTAGCTCAGTTAGGGCTGTAGCAAGGCTTTGGGCTGCAGCGGTGGACTGGGCCGAAAGAAATTGGGCCAAGTTGTTGGGCCGCTCCATAGCTGGGCTGGGCCTGATATAGATCGCATACACCTCATCCACGTCGCCGCTGTGGGCCATCGCCCGCAACTGTGAAAAGGAAATGGGCTGCAAGTCGATGGTCGCGTTGCCGACAAGGGTGACCGGCGTTCCGTCTCTGATATACGTCATGGTCTGGGCGGCGTAATCGTGCATGACGGGCCCCAACGTCTGCAGCCACTGAATGCCTAATACCATCGCCGGACCTAAGACTTTAAGCACATGGAGATCGACCGTCACTGTGTTCCCCTAAACGTCGATGGAGACCGCCGAGCACAACTCGGAACATGTCAAATAGTCGTCGTTGCCGATGTCAACTCGGAAAGAATGGACAGTAGTAGTTTCCAGCTTGAGAAAACGCGCCACTGCCGATTGAATGAAATTGTGGGTGCTGCCATTGTCCACAAGAACACGAACGGCGTGCTGTTGGATGCTGCCCAAGAGATTAAGCGAGCGGGGTCGGGCCAAGCCAGAGAGTGTGTTGAGGCAGGAGGCGTCGCTGCAGGTGCCATCGTCGATCTGAAGTTCCGGCAATAGAGGCTCGATCGCCGGAGACGGAGGTGGGTCATCGTCGTCGTCGTCGGTGCCGAAGAGGCCGTAGAAATGACTCCGGCAGTGGTGGTTGGGAGACCATTTCCGGTCGCAGTTGTAGCAGAGCCCCTTTTCGCGTTTCTCACGGAGCTCATTCTGAGAGAAACGACGAATAGGAAGGGTCGGGGTCGGCAGCAGGGGAGGGGAAGGTGACTTTGGAGGAAAAGGAAGCTTGTGGGCAGCAGTAGAACTGGTCGGCGGCACTGGGGGCGAAAGTGGAGGGGGCACGAAAGAGATGGGAACCGCACGCAGCGGGGGTCGAGGGGCCCATCGCTGATCGGCACGTGCGGACTCGAATCGGGCTTCGTAGGCGCGAGCGAGAGAAAAAGCTTCCATGAGCGTCGCCGGTTTGGAGAAGGAGAGTTCGCGACGGATGTCAACTTTGAGACCGGTGATGAAGAAGCTGATAAGCAAAGGTTCAGAGATCCCTTTCACCTTGTTCATGAGAGACTTGAACTCTGCTTGAAAATCCGCGACCGACGTTTTCTGAGAGAGTTTGGACAGAGCACCTTGAGGATCTTCAAACTGAGAGTTGCCGAAGCGGTGGCAGACGCTGTGAAGGAAAACCGGCCACGTGGAGAGAAGCTGGTTCGATTGTATCCATTGGAACCATGCCGCCGCACGCCCTTCAAGGTGGAACGAGGCGATCTGGAGGCACTGAGATTATGGCGTCTAGTGGAAGTCAAAGAAATTCTCAACGCGGAAAATCTAAGTCGTCGGATCTGAGCCGTCGAACCGAGGAACCTCTATTTTCATGGAGCGGAGAGGATTCACCGGTGGGTCAGGAACTAGGGGTGGTGGTGGGGTAGAGGGAGCCCAGGAATGACGAACGGCGGCGTGGTGTGTGCAGAAGAGGAAGGGGAGGCGCCAAGAAGAGCTGCGAAACGAGACTCCACCGATGTCATAAACTTCTTCAACGTGGAGGATTGGGCCTCTAGCTGGCCAGTGTTGGCAACCAGAAGTTGGGATTAAGCGGCAAGCTAAGCTTGAAGGTCTTTAATGGCAGTCAAAAGGGCAGAGTCCTTTATAATGACAGCAATGAAAGCACCAAATTATTAAGAAAGAAACAAGATAACAGCAACTTCGAGTGAACTAAACTCCAAAGAAGAAAGAAATCAGAGGGGAACAGATAATTTCATTAATTTTTCATAACCATTCTAACACAAAGAGGGCAGATATAAAGACTGCACACTTGAGGAAATCGTAACAACCAAGAAAGAGAAAGTGAGGGATATGGGGGGAGGGGACCATTTGCGGATAGGGATAACCCTATTCTAACTCATGACAAAATCTTCAAAGTGTTTGGGCTTGTTTCTGGTGCGTTTGGGCTTCGGCCTATTGTCGAGATTGTTGTTTGGCCCTGCAGCATCGGGCTCGCTCCGCGTATCAATCCCCTAGACTACGACGGTGAGATTTGTCTTCAAAAATTCCAACAAGTACACAAAATTCTGACAGTTTCCGACTTTGGGGTCGAATGATTTTAAAGGGAGAAAAAAAATGATGATGATGGAACACGACGAAACGAGTGAGATGGCATTAATGGCGGTTGAAATTATCGGAATTATTCCGCAGCTAAAACGTCTATCGTCACTAGAACAGAGCAAATGCACCGACAATTAGCAACTAAGCCAATATCAACAACTTATGAGGCCCATTTCCCATTCTGGCATTCTGCAATTTGCAGAAACAAGCTTTCTTCCCCATCCTAGAATCTGCAAAAACAAGCTTCTTCCCCATGCCATCTCCCTCCATCTTGCTCATCGTCGCCCTCTCGCTAAAACTTGCCTCCCAGAATTTTTATTATTTCTGTACCAATATAATCGATGTGAAAATATAGGGGAGTAGCGGCGGAATTGGCTTGGTGGGGGGAGAGGGTTACTTCTACTGATATTTGCACCAATTGTTATTTCCTTTTTTTTTTTTTAAAAAAGAAACCTTAATCAATTAATAATAGAAAATTCTGTTTGGTGATCCAATGTGATTCCCTTTATTCTTGTACTAGTGTACAACCCGTCGAAAATCGACGGGAACTACATTATACTATAATTATAAGTATGTAATCATAAAATTAATATAATATTATCTATATTAAAGTAATTTTTATTTTGAAGGGACTATATTAGAGTAATATATATATTTTTTTGAAGGGACTATATGAGAGTACAATAATTATATTCGGACACACTGCGACCTGCCACACGCATAAAAAAATGAAAAGTTAATTATATAAAAAAAGAAATAATCACATTTCTCCTTAGGGTTTGATGTAATACCCGGCTTTTCTTTTCCGACAAGAAATAAAAAATTTCTATGAAATTAAGGCTTTGCACTTCTAAATTAATGAAATTCAGTTATAAGAATAACGGCGAAGTCCGTTTCTGAAAATAGGTTGCAGAAGTCGTTCAACCAACTACTGTATTAGGGTTTCGGCGCCCGATAAAATTTTCGTTCGAGAACTCAGATTGAAAAAGCGTCTGACTTTACATTCACTTAGATACGAGTCTAATGGTAAAAGTCAGTTTTATTTATTTTTCCGGGCAAAATTTGGACTGTCACGTCTCGACTTTTTGAAGTTTTTCGGGAAACGAATCGTCCTTTTGGACTAAGTAAAATATTCTGGAACTAATGGTCGTATCCATTTTTATCAAAAATGTGTCCGTATAATAAAGTAATTGTTCATTTCTAGTTTACAGTATTAGATCCGGAAAATAGATATTTTTATAGAGAAAAGGTGTACAATTTGATTTTCTCTTCTACTATATAAATATCACCCTTTCTACTTCATTTCTTCTCTCTTCCTCTCACATAAACCCCCCCCCCCCCCCCCCCCCTTTAGTTCTCTCTTCTCTCTCTTGTTCTTAGTGTTCTTCAAATCTTCAAAGTGTTCTTCAAGTTCTTCAAGCTTCTAAGTTTCATAACTTGTTCGATTCTCGATTAAAGTCAATTCCGATTACATATTTGATAAGGTTAGAACTTCCTCTTTAATTCCAACCAAACAATAATCCTATTCTTTAATTCTTGAAAATTTCGAAACTTATGAAGTGTAGAAGATGATGTTCTAAGTTTATTTCATGATTATTTAATGCTTAGGATTAAGTTTCTATGGTTTGAATCAAGTATAAATCATGTTAGAATTTAAGTAGAAATTTTAGAAAATTTCATGAATGATTTGATGAAGATTGAGCTTGAATTTAGATGTATGGTGTAATACCCCGGAAAATTTCTACTACGTTAAAAATTCAAAGTTAATAATAATTATGGCTTTGCACGCCTAAGATCATGAAATTAAATTCTAAGATTTACGGTGAAATCCGTTTCCGAAAATAATTTCCAGAAATCGGACGAACGACTACTGTATTAGGGTTTTCGCGTCCGTAAAGTTTTTCGCCCGGAAACTCGGAATCGAATTCCGTCAGAATTTACATTCACTTTTTCTTCGAGACGAGTTCACCGGAGAAAGTTAATTTTTATGATTTTCCGGACGAATTTTGGACTGTGACGTCTCAACTTTTTCTCAGATTTTGAAAAATGAATTAGGTTTCCCGAGTACGTAAATTATTTCCAATCTAACGGACGAATTTGATTTCGTCAATTCCATAACTAACTAGGAAAATATTTCTCGACTTCTAAAATGGAGTTTAAGAGCCGGAAACGAGTTATTTCACACTCCCTCCGTTCATTAATTCTGTACCCACTTGTCCCATTTTATCTGTCCATTAATTCTGTACCCATTTGTATAAAAGTACCCATCTACCCTTACTAATTCATGTTATTTTCTACCCTTTGCCACTTGGATCCACACCTTTATTACACTAACTACCACTTTATCACTACCTTTTTCACTATGGGCCCACCACTAACAACCTTTATTCCACTAACTACTATTTTATCACTACCCCTCAAAAACAACTTTATCCCACCAACTCCACTTTATCAGCTTTTCTTAAGTTCCGTGCCAGTACCAAATGGGTACACAATTAATGGACGAAGGGAGTATAAAATTTCCTCGCCAAACACACCTCTAACGAGTCACACTACTTTGTTAGATATTTCTAACAACTTTATGACTCACCATAAGTGAGTCATCACTCCTTCTTCTTCACCTCAATACCGCCATCTCCTCTCCCCATTTCCTCTCTCTTTTTTTCTTCTTTTCTCCTCCATTGAAGCACCTCTCAAGTTCTCTTCAAGATCAAAGCTCCTTCGTCTACCGATCATTTTCATTTCCGAATCCATAATACGAAAGGTAAGAACTTCGTCTATCATTTGAACCAAACAAATCTCTTTTCCCCCATTTTTATTTTTGTTCGAAAATTTGGAGGATGAATAACATGTGATTTCTTGATCGAATCTTGTTCTAGGACGTTTAGAATCGAGTTCTACGGATCAAATCATGAAGAAAATCACACCTACATGTTCTAGGGTATTACCGAAAATTTGTAGAATTTGGGGCTTTTCATTCATGCTCGATTTCTTTGTCGATTGAACGTTAGATTAGTGTTTCTTATGTTGTTAATTGATCGTATGAATTGTTTTAGATTTTTCTAAAAATAAAATCCAAAACCTAAGAGACGAACAAGGCTCGATTTAGGTTAGTAAATGTTATGATATGCTTGATTATTTAATGGAAATGAGATATACGATACATGAGGTCGAATATATATTAAATTGAGATTTTTCTAAAAATATTAGGTAAAGTATAAGAGACGAAAATCCATAAATAGCCCGAGTATGGTTAATGAGTTAAGGATATGGATCACTTATTAATGAGTCTTGATAGATGTCGGATAATATTGTAGAATTTAATCGGATTCTAATAACGTTGAAATTTTGGTAAGAAACGAAGCAACGAGCCTAAGTATCGATAGAAAAGTCGAACCAAGAAAATAATTGGATATTAATGAATCTTATCGTTAAGTGAACAAGTTCGTAGTTGATGACGTGTAAATCCGAGTTATGAAATGATAGGTTGTAATTGAAACCGAGAAATTAGAAATTGAATTAGGAACTTGAATTGGTTTAGTAATTGTACAGTTTGAACGACGAGTTTTGATCGTCGTGTTTATAATCCAGAAATGGAAAGGGGTTTATCACGTATAATAATACGAGGTGACTGCCTTGGGTCAGTTTTTGTGCGAAAATAAAAGTGTTTAAGCTTTAATCGAACCTAGAAAAGCGTGCGTCGATTTTATCAAGCATTAGGGTTCCCTCGGCAGTTTTGGCGACCCTTCACGGAAACTGCGATATCTCCTAGCTCGTTTATCGGAATCGAGATCCGCAAATTGGAGAGTAAACTAGACACCCGTACCTTTCTTTTGGTATAAGATTCGACCCCTGTTTCGCAATCCTCTGTTCTGGACAGACTTACTGACCTCGTGCAGTGCATGTTTAAAATGTAGTTTCTTACGTTGAATTCTTCTCAACTTAATTTCATTCGATCTTTTAAGTCGTTCCAAGTATCGACTATCATAATTTACTGACCTTAGCGTCAAGTAAGAGTTCTAAATAAGAAATGTTCGATTCTCGTTCCCGTTTAATTAAAAGAATCTAGAATAGCGTGCAAAGGCCTAAAAGCTTAAGAACACATGAGAACTAATTCAATTTCGATTTCGATTTCCGTTTTCTTATATCGACTCGATGAATTATCAAAGTTATGATTATTTACGATGAAGGAGGAAGTCAACACTCGGGATAAGACGAAGGATCAACGACAGAAAACTCGTTTAATAGTTCTGTAACTTATAAGGTGGGCTTTTATTCTATAACAAATAAAATGTGGGTTTTTCCACAACTCGAAAGTAATTCTTTATCGCTTTGATAAACGTGTTTTCAAAATGATAATCATGGCATAAACTGTTTAAATATTTTATGTGAGTTCTCTTGTACCTATCTGAGTTAACATTCGTGTTTTCCAGATTTATTAGTTAACCGCTAGGATGTTAACTATCGATCGGCTCTGAGTTAGCTATTAAGCGCTTTCCAGAGTTAGTGCACTTTGTAACCTGTGGTGTATGTGGTATTCTGTTGAGGGGTAACCAGCCACGGTGAATGAGGATTTGGTCAAGATTTGAACGTAACATACATTAAAAATGCTCGCGAGCTACTTTATGAATAAAAATACAAATGTTTAATAGGCACGGGCTCCTTTAAATAAAAACCCCGATGCGCTATAAAATGAGATGCATGTTTATCTATATCTATGAATACGTTTTCGGCAATGTGTCCACTAAGTACTTTCGTACTTAGCCCTGCATATGTTTTCTAAATGTGCAGGTTGAAGCGACGGCAGCGGTGGATGGTTGAGTTGAGGTCGAATAGAGTTAGAGAAGACTTATGTACTTAGTTCACTATTCCACTGCATAACTGTAAACCTTGTTGTTTATGTTTAATCACTGTAGACTAAGTTCTGTAATTATAACTTAGTTTTCCTTTTGAGAACTTCGTCGAGTAATCCATCGTGATTAACTCTATCTTTTGGTAATGAAGTCTTGTTGATAGAATTTATGATGTCTTTTACGTATGTTTATTCAGTCAGCCCCTTTCTTCCCCGCTTCTTTAATTCAATCCCAGTCACACTCCGACTTTTGCCGTCTCTCGGGATTTGGGGCTGTGACATATGGTTTGTAGATTATGTTTGCATGCAATGAATGATGATTGCATGAATTGTTTGAGGATTTTCTAAAAATAAAAACAATTTTGTAAGAGAAGAAGAAATAGGATTTTGATTGAGTGATTGTTATGTTTTTGATGATGTGTTATGATTTATGAGAAGTAGGAAGCATGTAGTTGAGCATATAATTAAATTAGATTTTTCTAAAAATAAAAACGAAATTGTTAGAGGCGAAGAATCGTCGATGGAATCAGTTTTGATTATGATATAAGCTTTTGGATTGCATATTAGTTAATCTAAGTAGTTAATGATGATAATTGGAAAGTTTAAATGAATTCTAAGAATGCCGAACTTTTTGTAAGAGACGAAGAATCAAACGTAATTGTCGATAGAAAAATAGAACGAGAAAACTAATCGAATATTAGTGATTGTACATGTGTTAGGTTTGTTGTTGAATTAATTGAGAATTAACTAACAACTTTGAAAAATCGAGTTCTTGAACCGATAAAAATGACGTGAATTGATTAAGTATTAGTTATAATGATGTTAGTATGTTAATATGATCTTTGTTAAGTATAAAGATGATAGAAACTATTTTGGTTTGAATTGGATTAGTAGAACTTTAAAAATGGAAGAAAGTAAGTAAGTTCGTAAAACAAGAAATGAGAAAACAAGACTTTATATGTTATCAATTGATGTTATGGTTTATATGTTATGGATGAGCATGATGATATGTACTTAGTATGATTTTGTTAGATTTTATAAAAATATTTGGAAAAATCGACAACGATGTTCGTTGCTCGATAAAAATAACGTGTTAAATAATTATGAGTATATGTTGATTGATTTGAGTTGGTTGATGATTAATAAGCATGAGTGTAGTTGATGATGATTTCATATAAGTTATGAAATAGAAGTTAGAAGTTAGTTGTGATTTGAAATTGAAATGAAATTTGCTAAGTGTTTTCGTTAATTGAAAAGACGAGAATTGCTCGTCGTATTTTTTTTAATCGAGGAACGTGAAAGTATTCACGTTGAATGATTGTGTGACTTGACAGTAAATTGATGGAAATTTCGTGCACATAAAGGTTGTATAGCATTGATCGAACCTAGGGAAACGTGCGTCGAGTTTTTAAACGTCTAGGGTTTCTCGGCCAGTTTTGCCACCCTTCACAGAAACGACCATAACTCTTTGCTCGTTTAACGAAATAGAGATCCGTAAATTGGACAGTAAATTAGACTTCTGTGTCTTTCTTTTGACATAAGGCACATCCTCTGATTCGAAATGCTCTGTTCTGTAAAGGCTCCAACCTACTGACTTGTGCAGAAAAAATTCTAAACTCATTTTCTTAAGTTGAATTGTTTTCAACTTAATTCTTTAAGAACTTTTAAGTCGTTAAGAGTTATCGACTTCCGTTTTTAACTAATCTAAATGTCAAGTAAGGAACCGAGTTAGTTCTAAATGAGATGTGTCCGAGTCTCGTTTCTTTTTTAACCAAAAGGGGTTAGTTAAAGTGCAAACGCCTAAAAGACTTAACCAAATTTGATTTTCTTTTTCTTTAATCGTCTCGACCAATTACTAAAGTTTGAATGTTTGCGATTAAAGGAGGAAGTCAAAATTAGAAGACAGGACGGAAGACCGAAGACAGAAGTTTGTGTTTGTTCTGTAACCGGTTAAGGTGGGCTTTTCTATAACAAAATAAAGTGAGCGTTGCTTAAAATGTTTACTTATTACTTTATAAGTATGTTTTGAAAGTGATTATCAGTACATAAAAGAATTATTTTTGTGAGTTCTTTTGTGCCATTCTGAGTTGGTTCGCCAACTAATCGATCGAACTCTGAGTTAGTGACACCGTTAGGTGCTTTCTAGAGTTAGTGTACACGGTAGCCGATGGGTGTGGAATCCCTGTTGAGGGGACGAGCCAATCTCGGTGAGGAGCGTTCGTGGAAGAAGAAAAGGCTTATTCCCCGGCGTTGAAACAGAAGTTGGGTAATTTGAACGTAACAACAGAAAAAATGCTTGATCAAGCTATTTATGAAAAGAAAATGTTTAGTAAGCACGGATCTTTGATGAAAAATCCTGATGTGTTACTTTAAAGATGCCTGATTAATCTATAAAACCTATGATATGATTTCGGCAAAGTGCCCACTAAGTGCTTTTGTACTTAGCTTTGTATGTATTTATAAATGTGCAGGTTGAGTGACGAAGGCGGCGGAGATTGAGTAGAGGTCGTACTTAAGGAAAGAAGTTTAGTTGAGCCTCGATTTCACATCTGAAAATGTGTTATCAATCTACGTCTTTTCCGCTGCAAGACTCTCTTTTTGATGTATTAACTTTCGGTTTAAGTATTAGGTACTTGAAACCCTAGAGATCTCAAAGACTACTTTTGTCGAGTGATCATTCGGGATTGTCTCTCTTTTGATTAATCGAAGTACTTCATGTTTACTATCTTATCAAAGTTATGTCAGTTTATCATTTATTCAGTAATTCCCCCTTTCTTCCCCGCTTCTTTAATCCAACCCCTAGTCGTACCCCGGCTTTGCCGTCCCTCGGGATTTGGGGCTGTGACATTTGAATTCCCCAATTAGGATATATTTCTTTTTTTTTCAAAACTTATATCACAGTGTATCCAAATAACATTAGTCATTAGAGTAATATTATTTGTATTGTAGTGTTGTCAATTGTTAGCAAGATGTGATATAATATACTCCCTCCGTTCCCACTTAATATGGTGTAGGGGTCATGCACAGGTTTTAAAATAAAAAGTAGATAAATATTTGATAGGGATATTTTAAGTGGATGAAGGGACCCATTTATGATGTGTTGTTAATTTCTTAGTGGATGAAGAAACTTTATAGGAGTAAATATATTGTACTTTTACGGGTAAAAATGTAAAAGACATGTCCAACAAAGGAAACGTCGTACTAAGTTGGGACGGCTAAAAAAGAAAAGTAACCATACTAACCTATTATTTAATATTATTAAAAATTATTTAATATTTTTTTGGAGTAATAATATTTCGATAATTGATCAAAAAGAGTATTTCTTTTATTCTATTATATTTCTTTAGCTGCAAGAAATCAAGCCAAATTTTTATTTTTATTTTGTACAAACTAAACATAATTTAAAATATGAAAATTATATATGATGTTAATTTTTATATACGTGTGATCATCTCGTCACAAGTTAATATTTTGAGATCTCTTTCGTCATTATACTCAAGAGATTGCAACATATTATCAGTCGTGTTTAGGTTTGATTATCTCGTCCTACATCAATTGTTGTAATACTTACAAGAAAAATTTATATATTTTGTCAAAATTAATTTTTATGATAAACTATTGCCCCTTTTATATAAGTTCTCCAATTAGTGATGAGAAAATAAATATTGATTTTGAGAAATTATAATGATTCTTCAATAGTGTAGTTTTATTAAAAATTGATATTGGATATAAATTTCTATATTAAAATTATATAAATACGAATGAAAAATGCGTAAGATGCGTAGATTTAAGATAAATAAGAACAGGGAATGAAGAACGCGCTACGTGTGACCTTGAATCTGTCATTTTTCTACTAATATATGAATTTGATATAATAAAATATATGAATAAAAATGCATATTATGACGATTTAAGATAAACATAAATGAGGTTGTTAAGTCCATGATATACTCGAATAGTCACATGTAAAACTTAATATTGACAACATAATAATTGACAAAGCTAAATTTTAATTCTAATTTGAACCATCTCGTTCAATTACAATTAAAAATTGAATATTGACAACATAATAATTGACAAAATTAATTAAATTTTAAATACTAAAAATTAGACTATTTATGTCCGATTAATTAAATGACCAAATTAAATTGATTTTGCAAAAAAAATTTCAGGTTGAGAAAATAATATTGATTTTAGGTATTTATATAGATTGTTCAAGATTGAAGTCTTGTTAAAAAGCAATGTGGGATGAAAAGTATGATAATTTTTACACGATTCTTCCTTTGAAAAAATCCTACGTGACACCCCTTATATTCCTCAATTCATATTTATCTAAATTCTCAAATTTTTAAATGTAAAATAATAGATTTTAAATATATGTACTAAAATCTTGTGTCCCACATCGGTTTCTCAATGAAACTTCACCTATTGAAAAGCATATAAATACCTAGAATCAAGAGAAGATTTTAAGAGTAGCACTTCTAACATAGTTTTTTAAAATCTAGCACTCCTTATAAATCTTTAAAAATATAGCACTTCTTGGCAATTATACCCTTACTCTACAATTAACCTGATTGATTGGAGAGTAACAAAAGGATTTACGCGTTTTTTCTTGCCATTTCAAATTCTGTCTGCTATTTTCAATTTCTCTCTCTAGAACTTCCGTTCTTCTTCTTCGACGACGATTTCTGACTGAAATCTCATTTTCCTAGAGGCGTTCGTTGATAACAGGTATAGTATACATACGTTTTTGTAGCGAGAGTCGGTTTTATAATTGATTTGTTCTTCTTCGTCGATTTCAGTATGAAATTTCAATTTATTCAAGTTTTTTGGTTGTCGGAGCAGGTCCATTTCGGCGAGATGTCAGTGATGGTGACGGCGCTGACTCACGTTGTCTCGGGCCAGCAGAGAGGCGCCGGTGGGTCCAGAAGCTTTAACCTCTCCACCGTTGATTCGTAGACCTCCGCTTATTCGTCGTCCAGATCCGGCTCGTGGGCGGGGCAGAAGCAGCGGCATATAATATTTCCAGCACCACTGCCTCCAATCCATCAACAAAGTGCACGACGACGCCATCAACGCCATCGCGATATCGAGCGACAGACTAATCTATACTTTTCACAGCCCCAAATCCCGAGGGATTGCAAAGCCGGGGTGCGACTAGGGGTTGGATTAAAGAAGTGGGGAAGAAGGGGGATGAATTAGAATAAACGAATGAATAGACATTAATAATAGAGTAAGCTACTATGAACAAGACTTCGTTATATAATAAAGGAGTCGACCTCGAAGGATCACTTGACAAGGATGTTCTCGAAAGAAACTAAGTTAAAGTATGAACTTAGACTCAAAAAGATATATACATCAACACAAAAGAGTTTGTAGTTTGGCAGCGGAAAAACGTAAAACTTGACATACAATTCCTTTATTCTAAAAACGACTTCTTAACTCAACATCAACCACCGCCGCTCCCGTCGCTCAACCTGCACATTTTATAAAACATATGCAGGGCTAAGTATAAACATACTTAGTGGGCACATTGCCGAAAACATATCATAAGTATAGATAAATCAGGCATCTTGACAAATAGCGCATCGGGGTTTTTCAACAAATACCCGAGCCTACTAAACATTTTCCTTCACTTTCATAATATAGCTTGATCAAGCATTTTTCTGATAGATGATACGTTCAACTTGCCCAATTTTATTTCAACGCCGGGGAAGAGTTAACTTCTTCCGCACACGTTCTATTCACCGCGGTTGGCTACCCCTCAACAGGGTACCACACACACCGGCTACCGTGTACACTAACCCTGGAAAGTCCTTTTTGACTAACTCAGAGTCCGATCGACTTAATTGGCGAACCAATTCAGAATGGCACAAAAGAACTCACATAAAACAAATATTTTCATGCCCTGATTATCACTTTGAAACACAATTATCAAAGCAATAAATAAAGATTTTTGAGCATCGCTCGTTTTATTTGTATATAGAAAAACCCACCTTACTGATTATAGAACTACTATACGAGCTTCCGTCTCTGGTCTTCCATCCTATCCTCGGTGCTGACTTCCTCCTTTTATCGTTAATAAACAAACTTAAGTAACTTGAACGTAACGATAAAAGAAACAGGAAATCGAAACCGGTTTTAGTCTTTTTAGGCATTTGCACGTTAGTACTTTCTTTTGATTAACTAATAAACGAGACTCGATCAATTCTCGTCTACAAACTGACTCGGCTCATTACTCGACACTTAGGTCAGTAGATAAAGGATGTCGATAACTTATAACGACTTAAAAGTTCACAAGGAACGAAGTTGAAAAGGATTCAACTTAAGAAACTAAGCTTTGGAACTTATTGCACATTACAGTAGTTCTGGAGTTCGCACAGAATAGAGCAATTTAAAACAGAGGATGAATCTTATACCAAACGAAAGCCAAGGGTGTCTAGTTTACTCTCCAATTTACGGATCTCGATTTCGTTAAGCGATCTAGAAGTTATGACAGTTTCCGTGAAACGTCGCAAAACAGTTGCGCGAAACCCTAATGCTCGACAAAACTCGACGCACGATTCCCTAGGTTTTATTAATGCTATTCCACTTTTATTTTCACGAAATTTTCATCTCAATGCAGTCTACATGCAAAATCCCTTAATCGGGTTCACATTCACGTCTTTTGATTAAACAAACGACGAGCATTTCCTCGTCATTTCCAACTAACCAATTACTATACCAAAACAATTTCAAATTCAAATCCTATTTCATTTTCGCTTATAAACTTCTCGTTTCTTAACTATAATCATAACATCATGTATCTCGGATAGAAAAGTCGTCAACTACACTATTGTTCGTTTATCAATAACAATCATTATTATCAAAAAGGATTTCCTTATTCGACTTTTCTACCGGCTTTTAAACTCGTTTCTTCGTCTCTTATTTAAAATCGAAACTTCTTAGAATTCGTTCAAACTTTACGGTTACGATCATTAACTATCAAGATTGTCATAGGTTCGAATCACAAACCTAAATCATTACTTATGCTCGACTTATCGTTGATTGTTCGTCTCTTAACAAAAATCCTACGTTCTCCGTTTTCGTTCAAATTTTACAACAACGATCATCATCTAACAAGCATCACTAATATGTAACCATATTCTAAAAATATTATCGAGCTTCAACTTATCGACGAGTTTCCGTCTCTTACGTTTTTCGTTTTATTTTTCAAAAAATCCCAAATAAATATATCTTCATCCTCAATCATCCTATATCTCATTTCCATTAACCAATCAAGCATATCATATCATTTACTACACCAAATCATGCATTCTTTCTCTCTTACAATTCTATTTTTATTTTTAAAAATTCTAAATCAATTCATGTAGTCAATTAACAACATGTAGAACACTAATTCATTGATCAAACAATAAAGAAATCGAGCTAGCAAAAACCCCTAAAACTACTAAAAATTTTCGGTAATTACATAGATTCAAGGGGGATGGTTTTCTTCATGATTCGATCCATAAAACCTAATTCTAAACACACTATAACATGAATTAACCATGGACATCATCCTATTCGATCTCCTATGTTTCGAAAAAAAGAAAATGATGGGAAAGGATTTGTGTTCGGTTCATAACGTAGGAGAAGTTCTCACCTTGCGGAATATGAACTCGGGAATGAAGTTAATCGGTAGACGGGAGACTTCTGTTCTTGAGAAGAGCTTGGAGGATGAACTTCAATGGAGGAAATGAGAGAAAAATGTGTGTGAGAGAGTGATGGGAGGCGGCAATGAGAGGAGAAGAAAGAAGGTGATGACAAGGTGTGTTACTATACATAAAGGTGTAAAAAATATCCAACTAAAGGTGGTGACTCGCTTAAGGCGTGTTTGGTTGCATTTTATTTGACGGAAATATCTCGATTCTGGGTCTTAAACGACGTTATAAAAGTTGAGAAAAACTTTCTTAGGTAGTTACGCATTCGACGAAATCTAATTCGACCGTTAGATTAGAAATAAATCACATACTCGGAAAACCTAATTCGTTTTTCAAAATCCGAGAAAAAGTCGGGATAAGACAGTCTAAAATTTTCCCGAAAAAATCCTAAAAACTAACTTTCTCCGGTGAACTCATATCGAAGAAAAAGTTAATGTAAAGTTCGACGGTTTTTAAATCTGAGTTTTCGGACGAAAAATCTATCGGACGCGAAAACCCTAATACAGTAGTCGTTCGACCGACTTCTGGAATTTATTTTCTGAAATGGATTTCACAGTAAATCTTAGAATCGAAAATCCTTAACTTAGGCGTGCAAAGCCTTAATTATTAATTAACTTTTTATTTTAATGACGGAATAATTATCCGGGGTATTATATCCTACCCCTCTAACAAGAAATTTCGTCCCGAAATTTGCATACCTTCTTCAAAAAGGTGAGGGTATTTTTCTTTCATCTTTTCTTTGAGTTCCCACGTGGCTTCTTCTTGCCCGTGGTGATTCCATAGCACTTTTACTATTGGAATCGACTTGAATCTTAACTCTTGTATTTTACGATCGAAGATCGTTAATGGTTTTTCTTCATAACTCAAGTCAGACTCAAGAACGACGTCTTGCTGGTTAATTACATGCTTAGGATCAAAAACATACTTTCTTAACTGAGATACGTGAAACACGTTATGGACACTTCCTAGACTTGGAGGTAAGGCCAATCTATAAGCAACGGGTCTTACTTTTTCGAGAATCTCATAAGGTCCTATAAACCTTGGTCTGAGTTAACCCTTAACACCGAATCTAACGATTCCTTTGGATGGTGATATCTTGAGGAAAAATTTATCCCCTATTTCAAAATTAAGATTGGTTCGACGATTGTCGGTGTAAGACTTCTGTCGGCTCTGGGCCTCTTTCATTCTAACTCTAATCTGACGAATGATCTCGATCATTTTACTGACCGCATCGGGTTCTATGTTCTTTCTTTCACCTACTTCATCCCAATAAAGTGGTGATCTACATTTCTTTCCATATAAAGCCTCATAAGGTGCCATTCCTATTGTCGCCTGATAACTGTTATTGTACGCGAATTCAACTAAATGTAAGATATTTTCCCAATTAACGCTTCGATCCAATACTACCATTCTTAACATATCAACAAGTATCTGAATCGTTCTCTCGGATTGTCCATCCGTCTGGGGGTCAAAAGTTGTACTAAAGTTAAGTTCGGTACCTAACTCTTTCTGCATCGTGATCCAAAACCTTGAAGTGAATTTGGCATCTCTATCTGATGTTATCGACTTTGGTATTCCGTGCAGACGTACAATCTCACGGACATACAACTGTGCTAACTTCTCTGACCCATAGGTAATCTTAATCGGTATAAAATGAGCTGATTTGGTGAGTCTATCAATAACTACCCAGATGGCAGTGTTTCCTCTTCTTGACTTAGGCAAACCTGTCACAAAATCCATGGCTAAATCTTTCCATTTCCATTCTGGGATACTTAATGGCTGTAACAATCCATATGGTCTTTGGTGTAGAGCTTTCACTTGTTGACAAATCAAACATCTTTCCACAAACGAGGCGACGTCTCGTTTCAAACCGTTCCACCAAAAATTCTTTCTTAAATCTTGATACATCTTCGTACTCCCTGAGTGTGCTGTATATGGCGTATCGTGAGCCTCACTCATGATATCGTTCTTCAATTCGTCGTCTTCAGGGATACAAAGTCTGCCTTAAAAAAAAATTGCATTGTCTGGTGCCTCGGAAAAGCCGTCTGGTTTATCCGTTCTTATCCTTAGTCGAAGCTTCTTAGTCGATTCGTCCTTTCTCTGCGCACTTATAATTCTTTCTCGTAAGTCTGATGTAGCTTCGAGTGCTGCTATTTGGTTTGTTATCGTTTCAGGTGCATCGAGCACTTCTAAGTCCATTTCCTCAAATTCTCTTACCAGAGCTTCTTCCTCAACAAAAGACATCCTAACTTGGTTGGAGTCTTGCGACTCAGCACGTCAGCTACCACATTTGCTTTTCCTGGATGATAGTTGATTCCGCAATCATAATCCTTGAATAATTCGAGCCATCGTCTTTGTCTCATGTTCAATTCCTTTTGCTCGAAAAAGTACTTCAAACTTTTATGGTCTGTAAAAATCTCAACCCTAACACCATAGAGATGATGTCTCCAAATCTTCAGTGCATGCACAACGGCTGCTAGTTCTAAGTCGAGGGTTGGGTATTCAACTTCATGAGGTCGAAGTTGTCGTGAAGCATAAGCTATCACCTTTCCATCTTGCATCAAAACACAACCTAATCCATTCTTCGAAGCATCTGTATAGACCATGTATTCCTTATTTGCTTCTGGTAGAGCCAACACTGGTGCTGTGGTTAACTTCTCCTTGAGTGTCTGAAAACTTTTCTCGCATTCATCCATCCATTTATACTTGTTTTCCTTCCGAAGTAGTTGCATCATAGGTCTAGCAATCGTTGAAAATCCTTCGATGAATCTTCTGTAATAACCGGCTAAACCTAAGAAACTCCTAATTTCATTCGGACTTGTTGGCGATTTCCAATCGCGCACTGCCTCTACCTTGGCAGGATCCACCTTGATGCCTTCTGCTGATACGATGTGTCCAAGGAACATTACTTCTTTCAGCCAAAACTCGCACTTACTGAATTTGGCGTAAAGCTTCTCTGCTCTAAGTGTTTCTAAGACTATTCTCAAGTGTTCCTTATGTTCTTTCTCATTCTTGGAGTAAATGAGAATGTCGTCGATGAATACTAAAACAAATTTGTCTAAGTATGGGTGAAAGATTCTATTCACGAGATCCATGAATACTGCGGGAGCGTTACTCAAACCGAATGGCATAACTAGGAATTCGTAATGGCCATATCTGGTTCGAAAAGCAGTCTTAGGTATGTCCTCGGGTTTGATTTTCAGTTGATGATACCCGGATCTTAAATCTATCTTCGAAAAGACTCCTGCGCCCTTAAGCTGATCAAAAAGGTCTTCTATCCTTGGCAAAGGATACTTATTCTTAAGGGTGATCTTATTTAACTCTCGATAGTCTATGCACATTCTCATAGAACCATCCTTCTTCCTTACAAACAAAACTGGTGCTCCCCATGGTGAAACACTCGGTCTAATGAATCCAAGGTCTAACAATTCTTGCAGCTGGATCTTAAGCTCTTCTAATTCTTTCGGTGCCATCCTATATAGGGCTTTTGATTTGGGGGCCGATCCTGGTTCTAAGTCAATCGATAAATCTATGTGACGGTCGGGTGGTAAACCAGGTAAAATTTCTGGAAAGACGTCTTCGTATTCGTTAACAACTTTCACATCTTGAATGGTCTTCTCGGCTCCTGGTTCTCCAACTAAGTACACGAGATAAGCGGTGCAACCCTTCTTCTTCATCAACTTCTTGGCTTGTAGAGCAGATATTATCGGTATTCTTTTGCCCATTGTAATTCCATGAAATTATGTCGGTTCTTTTCCTGGTGGTTGGAAAGAGATTTTCCTTTCGTTGCAGAGAATCGTGGCATAATTCTCAGACAACCAGTCCATTCCTAAGATTATATCTACGTCCCACATGATCATAACATTCAAATTGTTCGCTTTAACCTTAAGAGTTTCGATTTCTAATTCTAGGTTAGAGCAAACATGCGTGGAAGTAGTGATCTCTCGTGAAGGTGTAGCTACTCTCATAGCGTGTTCAGCTCATACAGGTCTGATATCTAAATTATCCGCACACGAACCAGCAATAAAAGAATGCGATGCGCCAGTATCAAACAATATCTTAATTGGGATGTTGTGAAGTTCTCCCATACCTGCTAGGTTTCCTTTTCCTTTATTCTGCGCACCCTGTTTGAACGCACATGCCCTTACATTCTGTTGCTGTTGAGCGTTCTGCCGGAACTGCTGCTGGGTCATCGGCTGCTGCAGCTGTGCCTGAATCGCCCTAAGAGGTTGGGGCTATCCATACTGATTGTGTCCTGCCGCTTGCAATGGTTTCGGGCAGTCCCTCTTAATGTGCCCTTTCTGTCCGCAGTTGAAGCAATTCCCAGAATTTGCTTGACAGATCCCGAAGTGTACCCTATTACACTTGGGACAGGCAGGAACGGTAGCTCTTCCTTGATTGTTTCCTCCTTGGTTATTCCTTTGCTGCCCTTGTGGCTGACCTTATTGATTATTTCCTTTCCATGGTCCCGTTTGATTATTTCCTTGTAAGTACAGTCCCGATTGACTGTTTCCCAGCCATGGCTTCTTCCCAAAATTATTTCCTTGATTAGGCTGCTGATAGCGTTGCTGATTTCCATTCTTCTGGTTTCCTTGATTATTGGAGTGCTGGTAGTAGCCACTGTTGTTTCCTCCATCCCATTTCCTTTTACCCTGGTAGTTGTTATTATGGTTGTTGTTGTTGTAATAGCCTCGATTTTGGGTCGGGGCTGGTGCGAGTGTTATTGTTTTTCTTTCATCAGGCACTACGGCCTCCATCTCTAGGGCTCGCCCTAAAACTTCAGTGTAGCTCAGTCCTCCATGACTGGCTAATGCGATTCCAAACTCATGCTTCAGTCCCCCACGGAACTTCTTCGCTATCTTTTCTTCGGTATCAACCTGAGCAGGCGCATACCTCGATAACTCACAAAACTTGGCGTCATATTCTGTGACTGTCATCTTCCCTTGTTTCAAGTTATAGAACTCAACCTCCTTCTGAGCTCTATAAGTCTTAGGTACATACTTATCATATAGTGCTTCCTTGAATTCTTCCCAGGTGAAACGAGACAGATGCTCCGCTGGTATAACCTTCTGTCGAGCTTCCCACCAGTAGTCAGCTGGTCCGGAAAGCTGGAACACGACATACAGTAGTCGCTCCTCATCAGTACATCTGAGAAGTTTGAAAATTCGCTCAATAGATCGCACCCAAAGCTCAGCATCGCTTGGGCTACCAGATCCGTTGAATATAGGTGGGTTACGTTTGAGGAATAAATCCTCAATATCACGACGGGGTGGTGGTGGAGGTGGTGATGGTGATGGTTGTGGAGGGGTATTATGGTGTTCCTGTTCTTCCTCCCTATCATTCTGGGCTTGACGTCTTCCACGTCCCCTGGGTCTACCAGGTCCTCTACGATTGTTAACAACTCTCGGCGGCATATTTTCTTTTGAAACTATAAGAACAAAACTCTCATTAGCACCTTACTTTTAAGCCTTCTTTTACTTTCTAACTCTTTTCCTAACTTTAAACAAGTTCACGGAAAAGAAAACTGATAAAAAAATAGCTTCGCTTCTTAGCTCTTTTAAACTCTTTAACTTCTCGGTTAAACCGGAATATTCATTTAATACTTTTCTTCTAATCGCGCTTAGAAGAAACTTTTCATAAGATTAAGCCCACTCTCGGGTCATCATATATATATATATACACGTCAAAAAGAATATTAGTTTTGCCTCCAACAAGGACTTATACAAAAAGGTTAGAGTGCGACTAGTCTAAACTAGGCTAACTGCCTATCTAAGAACCGGGTGCACTAACAAGTTGTATCTCCGTATTTACTGGAAGTACTAGAATGGAAACGATCCCAAAAACATCGTATCCGTTTAGAGTACTACAAAAGGATGGTTACTGATCCGACTATTTACAAGATAAAAAGAACTTCTACTGCTACTACGCGTCTAAGACGCTCTGCTCAACAAGCTGCTGTCGAGTCACTGCTGCCCTCTACGGCCTGCAACTCCTCCTCAGGGTCGTCCTCCTCCGGATCCTCCTCCTCAGAATCTGAACCAAAGACGAGCTGAAGTGCCTCGTCAACCCTCAACGTAGTGCCGTCCAGAAGTGTAAGTGGTGGCTGTGAAGGCACTTCTGAAACTGTCCTCTCCGAGTCTGAAATCAGATAGTCTGAACTGGATACCACTGCACGCTTCTTCAGGGGAAGAAGGTGCTCAGGAAGTGAACTAGATGGGTACACCTCTGCAGAACGGGTTCTAGACGACCCCGCCTCAAACTGTCCCCGGACTCTGGTTCAATCAACACAGATCTCCTCAAGTGGTGTGAGAGGAGATGGTAACTCGAGCATCGCAGCAAGCTCTGCGTCTCTCTCTAGGTACTCGTCTCCAAGAACCAAACCCTCGCTAGGTGAATGCACTGGCGGCAGCTCCAACAGTGCAGCAAACTCCGGGTCTAGGGCTAACGACTCCGGCTCAAACTCGGCCTCAGCCTCTGTCGGAACGTGAAGGTAGGGTAGGTGCTCCTCAACCGGGATAGTCCACCTAACCCGACTATGAAAGAACTGTTTTGTGTATGGCTAAGGCAAAACCAGCAAAGTCACCGATCTGCTCAGGGTCATCGCCGATCAGTGCGATGTGGTATCAGGATATGGCATGTGCCCAACCATGCCACTCGCCGAGCAACCGTACCGTCAAGTCGGCCATCGTCTGATACTCAGTAACAAAGTGACGAGCTGCGTAGAAGCGTGCAGCGAAGTCACTAACCAACTGTCCGATATCATGATTCGGGTCCACCTCATAGTCATGGTACTCGTCTAGAATCTCATCAACTACTGTACGCTGTCTCAAAGGTCGACTCTTCCGAGCCGTAACACGGGTAGCAGACATCCTACAAAGTTTTGAAGAGAACATGGATCAGTAACTGGTAGGATAATTAACATATCTTAAAGAATTCTTAAATTACAATCAGAATATTCCATTATTCAAAATTGCAATACTTAAATCACTTAATCACAGCTTATCTTAATCATCTAGCAATTTCAAGAAATTGCACTCAAACAATACATATATATATAAAAAAAAAATTTACGATTTTATTTTCATTCTTTTGCTTATTATTCTATTACTTCCTCACTTTATTTCTTTCTCGAAGAAAATTTCTTGACGATTTCTTTCCATTCTTTTAACTTATCAACTTATTTATTCTTATTCTTCTTGTTATTCTTTATTTCATTTCCTTAAAAGGAAATTCTTACGGCTTTTGTTTTCAAAAACAAGTCGACTCCAACGAGTCTGTTACTACTTTCTAGGCATTTGCACGTTACTACTTGTTAGTCTTCTTGTTATTCTTCTTGTTAGTCTTTTTAGGCATTTGCACGTTACTACTTTCTTTTGATTAACTAATAAACGAGACTCGATCAATTCTCGTCTACAAACTGACTCGGCTCATTACTCGACACTTAGGTCAGTAGATAATGGATGTCGATAACTTATAACGACTTAAAAGTTCACAAGGAACGAAGTTGAAAAGGATTCAACTTAGGAAACTAAGCTTTGGAAACTTACTGCACATTACAGTAGTTCTGGAGTTCGCACAGAATAGAGCAATTTAAAACAGGGGATGAATCTTACACCAAAAGAAAGCCAAGGGTGTCTAGTTTACACTCCAATTTACGGATCTCGATTTCGTTAAGTGATCTAGAAGTTATGACAGTTTCCGTGAAACGTCGCAAAACAGTCGCGCGAAACCCTAATGCTCGACAAAACTCGACGCACGATTCCCTAGGTTCTATTAATGCTATTCCACTTTTATTTTCACTAAATTTTCATCTCAATGCAGTCTACATGCAAAATCCCTTAATCGGGTTCACATTCACGTCTTTTGATTAAACAAACGACGAGCATTTCCTCGTCATTTCCAACTAACCAATTACTATACCAAAACAATTTCAAATTCAAATCCTATTTTATTTTCGTTTATCAACTTCTCGTTTCTTAACTATAAATCATAACATCATGTATCTCGGATGGAAAAGTCGTCAACTACACTATCGTTCGTTTATCAATAACAATCATTATTATCAAAAAGGATTTCCTTATTCGACTTTTCTACCGGCTTTTAAACTCGTTTCTTCGTCTCTTATTCAAAATCGAACCTTCTTAGAATTCGTTCAAACTTTACGGTTACGATCATTAACTATCAAGATTATCATAGGTTCGAATCACAAACCTAAATCATTACTTATGCTCGACTTATCGTCGATTGTTCGTCTCTTAACAAAACTTCTACGTTCTCCGTTTTCGTTTAAATTTTACAACAACGATCATCATCTAACAAGCATCACTAATATGTAAACCATATTCTAAAAACATTATCGATCTTCAACTTTTATCGACGAGTTTCCGTCTCTTACGTTTTTTGTTTTATTTTTAAAAAAATCCCAAATAAATATATATTCATCCTCAATCATCCTATATCTCATTTCCATTAACCAATCAAGCATATCATATCATTTACTACACCAAATCATGCATTCTTTCTCTCTTACAATTCTATTTTTATTTTTAAAAATTCTAAATCAATTCATGTAGTCAATTAACAACATGTAGAACACTAATTCATTGATCGAACAATAAAGAAATCAAGCTAGCAAAAACCCCTAAAACTACTAAAAAATTTCGTAATTACATAGATTCAAGGGAGATGGTTTTCTTCTTGATTTGATCCATAAAACCTAATTTTAAACATACTATAACATGAGTTAACCACAGGACATCATCCTATTCCATCTCCTATGTTTCGAAAAAAAGAAAATGATGGGAAAGGATTTGTGTTCGGTTCATAACGTAGGAGAAGTTCTCACCTTGCAGAATATGAACTCGGAAATGAAGTTAATCGGTAGACGGGAGACTTGTGTTCTTGAGAAGAGCTTGGAGGATGAACTTCAATGGAGGAAAATGAGAGAAAAATGAGAGAGAGAGAGAGAGTGATGGGAGGCGGCAATGAGAGGAGAAGAAAGAAGGTGATGACAAGGTGTTTTACTATACATGAAGGTTGTTGGGAAATTTATTAAAGTTTTGATTGATTCCAAAACCAACTGACCCCAACCGAGTAGATATTGCCAGATCCTATTGTTAATAGTTAGGCTCGTTGTTTGAGCATTGTTGAGATTTTATCTTTACATGTCTCCAGCTGAAGACGACAACAAGGCATCACTCGGAGAGAACATCAGATTTAATTAAAGACAACTGAGTGTTTAAAAAGGGGGAAGTTACGTTCACAAGATAGAACATCAGTTGAGCAATTCAAAATGGAAGAAGAAAGTTATCTGAGCGTTTGAGCCATCTGAGGGTTCAAGTTTCAGAACATCAGCTAAGTTCAAAGGGGGAAGATACAAGAGAACATCAGTTTTAAGAAAGACGACTGAGCGTTTGAAGCCAACTGATCAGAGTCAGATACAGGAAGGACAACTGAGCGTTCAAGATGGAACATCAGTTGTAGGACTCAATCAGTTAGATCAACAGCTTGAAGTTCAAAGTCAGCTGAGAGTTCACATGTTCCTACTCAGACAGAAGCATTCAGATAGAACATCAGCTGAAGACCAATCAGATGAAGATCAAACGACTCAACCGTTGCCTTTAAGCGTGAGTTGATTTTTATACGAGTTAATTTCCACCACATTCCGCTAAGCACTTCACTTCCAGCAGTAGTTCTGAGTGTTGCATTACTCGGTTGTATTATTTTTAGAGGGTTGTTTTTAAAAAGCTTCATCTGGTGTATTCCCCTCCCCCCATACACCAGAACTCGTATCGGGACCATCAAGTGGTATCAGAGCAGTGGTTCAAACGACTACTGACTCTGTTTCACAAGGTGTGAATTCGAGGTGTTTTCTTCAGTGGTCAACTGAACAGATCTCTTCATCACGCTAGTTCATATCTGCTTGCTTTTTCATTCTGTTGTTGTGTGTAGATGGATGTTAAAGACAAGATCGTGGTCATGTTCTCGGTTGTGAACTATACATCCTGGAGAACTCGAATGAAGAAGATCCTACTGTTAAAGCATCATCGAATGCAACAAGTACTCACATTCGGACCGATCATCATCAGAGAGAGAATCACTCGCACTCCTACAAATCCCAACGATGGGGATGCAACTGTGGAGTTAGTGGAGAAGAAGCCAGAAGACTTCACTCCAGAAGATGCCAAAGTGAGCCAGTTGAACATCTGGGCTCAGAGCACGATCATGTCCACAGTTGGACAGGACTATCTGCCTTGGATAGAAGAGTGCGAAACCGCTAAAGAGATGTGGGATATCTTGGCATCTCTAAGTGAAGCAAGCGACGAAACAAAGAAGAAGAAGTTTTCACATGCCTGCCAAGATTTCGACAATTTCTGCCTGAGAACTGATGAAACTATTGATCAGTTAGAGCTCCGGTTCATGGACACCATCAGAAGGATCCAGTCCATCCGAAGAGGAAAGTATACTTTGAGAGAAATCAACCTCAAAGTATTACAAGCTCTACCAGCTGAGTGGGATACCTTTACCAATATCCATGAGAGCCGAGCTGACCTTGGTGAGATGGGAACTGAAAGATTGTTCTCAATTCTGAAGGGAAATGAGTACAAGGTGAACCGACGAAGGTCAACTCAGTCCTCGGTTCAGACGAGTCGACATGAGGATGTTGGTTCAGCCACCAAGTCAGTAGCACTCCGAGCTGACTATTCAAAGCCGCGAACATCAAGGCCGACACGATCTGCGGACACAGCTACAAATGAGCCAAGCAGAGAAGAACTGCAACAGAACATAGCCACCCTGTCAAAGAAGCTAGCTGACATGGACACTCGGTTCGGAAAATACAAGAGGTTCTACAAATCTAACCGAACTCGAGATAACTCAAAGCCTGTGAACAATGGTTGCTTTGAATGCGGCAAAGAGGGTCATTTCAAAGCAGATTGTCCAGACCTCTCGAAGAAAGAGAGAGAAGCGTTGAGGGCCAAACAAATAGGAAAGAACAAGGCCATGGTTGCAAAAGAAGCAGCTGACGACATGGACATCTTCACTGACACTGAAGATGAGGATGAGCTGACTTCCACCAACAACGTTATCGGTCAGGATCAATGCCTCATGGCACTTGGAACCAACCAGGATGATACTGAGGTACACTCTAGTCCTGCTAATTTAAATTCTTCCAATATTTCTAACATGCAGGAAACATTAGATGAAGAGTTAGAACCCTCCTGGAGTTACTTTCAAGAACTCAGTGAGGAACTACATCAGCAATCGGTTGAGTTTAAGAGTCTTCAAGAACAGTTCTCCAAACTTGAAGAATCCTTAACCGAAAAGGACGATCTGATTAAGAGTCAAACTGAAGAGATAAATAATCTCAAAAGTCAACTGAATGTGGTCAACCGAACTAATGCTCCAACTGACGAGGAGTTGACAAATCAGATCAAGGACCAGCAAGATCAGTTGAAAAAGCAAGAGGCTCAGATCGACCAGCTGATAAAGAAGAGGAGTAGATGGAGGACAGAACGTTCCATCGGTTGGGACATCAACCGAGGGGGAATGTTCCAAGAGTCAGAAGAGGAATCAGAGGCGTCGGAGACACAATCGAAATCGAACTCAGAACCGACCTCTGAATCAACCTCAGAGTCAACATCAGAAAGAATGGAACCAACCGCAGAACCGACAAGGATCCAACCATCTGAATCAACATCGGTTCCATCATCAGTTCAACCAGAGGTTCCAACCGAGTAAACCGATAAGGAACATGTCGAACAGCTGCAGATATTCATGCCACAACATGAACCACCAACAGGGCATGAATAGCTATAGACAACATTCAGGGAGTTGGAATCCGAATCAGCCACAAAGATTCTAACATGGCGTCCAACCTCATAGACAAATCAAACATGATAAAAAGCGCCATCAAAACAGGGGGAAAGCCTCTCCTCCGAAAGCTTACAATGGGAGAAATCCATCTCCTCCTAAGAAACAGAACATCACTACTAACAACAAGCCTAAGGACAACTGAGGTGTTGTTATAGTTGATGATGAAGAAAAAGTGATCTGGAATGATAAATCTATCTGAGTATACAGGGAAAAACGAATCACAGTTCAAGGGGGAACTGGTTCTAACCCTCCAGGACCCAACTGAAATTGGGGACCTAAGCGAGTTTCTCCTTGCAGGTACAGGAGAAACAGCTGAGGAAGAATAAAGCATCACGAACCATGTGGGTGATGGATAGTGGATGTTCGAAACACATGACAAATCTGAAGGATTTGCTTGGGAGTTTCGTGGAGAAAGAAGGACCTTCAGTTACCTTTGGTGACAACTCAAAAGGTCACACCAGAGGCTACGGTACCCTTGAAACCAATCACGTGTCGATTTCTAATGTTTCATATGTTGATGGATTGAAGCATAACTTGCTCTCCATCAGTCAATTCTGTGATAATGGTTTCTTTGTCAAGTTTGATGCACAGGGTTGCAGGGTTAAAAATGTCGGATCAAAGCAGGTCATATTGTTGGGAAATCGACCCTCAACCGGGAATGTCTACTATGCTGACTGGAACAGTAGTCCTCATGACACCTGCCTGTTATCAAAGAGCAGTTCAGATGTGAGCTGGCTGTGGCACAAAAGGCTCAACCATCTGAACTTCAAGACTATGAACCGACTTGCCAGACAAGAACATGCAAAAGGCATACCAAACCGAGTGTTTTCAACAACACATATCTGCAGTGCATGCCAGTTGGGAAAGCTCGCTAGATCCTCATTCCGGTTGAAGACAACTCCCTCAACCGACCGAGTGTTACAGCTGATCCACATGGATCTCTTCGGGCCAGTCACACCAAAAAGCATGAATGGTAACGAGTATACACTTGTTGTAACTGATGATTATTCCAGATACACGTGGACCATTTTCATGCGTCACAAGAGTGAAACCCGAGATGAGCTACCCAAGTTGATGGATCGGATATCAAACCAACAAGAGATGAAAATCATTTCCATCCGATCAGATCGTGGAACCGAGTTTCTAAATGAAACCATCATCGAGTACTGCGAGAAACATGGAATTACTCATCAAACATCAGCTACGCGTACTCCGCAACAGAATGGAGTAACTGAGCGAAGGAACCGAACGCTGAAGGATGCAGCTACATCCATGTTGACAAGCTCAGCTCTGCCAAATAGATTTTGGGCTGAGGCCATCAACACAGCCTACTATACCCAGAACCGATCTTTTCTAACCAAGCGGTTGGGAAAGACTCCATACGAGCTATGGAGACACAGGAAGCCTGATATTTCATATTTTCGCGTTTTTGGTTCTAAGTGTTATATTCACAACAATGGGAAGACTCAGTTAAAAACTTTGATGCCAAGGCTTCGAAAGGCATATTTCTCGGATATGCCGCTCGAATCAAGGCTTATAGAGTTTTTAACAATAGCTCTCGTGTTGTGGAGATAACACCTCATGTTAGTTTTGATGAATCTACTTTTGGGTGCAGGGAACAAGCTAAAGGACAACAGGCTGATCCACATGTTCCACCTATTCTCACCAGATCGGAAGCACTAAGGGAAAAGAATCTTGCTGAACCATTGGTATAGGCAACCGAGGATGATGATCCATACTCCTCTGAAGATGAATGCGAGGACCCCAGCTCATCTCAAGGGGGAACTCCAGCTGATGTCACTCCAACTGCATCAGCATCCGAAGCCCAACCAAACTCGGTTCAAAATATTATCAATGTTGAGGATCCAGACTCAATAGCTAATCAATCACCAGTTCTGAAGATTCCAGCATCTCCTACGGGTCAAGATTCACCATCAATTGAAATCTTGTTGCAAGAAGAAGGAAGACGCAACCAAAGATGGTATGAAGATCATTCCACTGACAACATCATCGGAGATCCAACCGAAGGTGTGCATACAAGGAGCAGAGTTGCAAATCCAGATTCGACTGAGGAAGATTCCAACACTTGCGCTCAATATGCTGAGGAATTGGCAGTTCTTGAGGAGTTCGAGCAAGCTGGAGATGTTGCCATGATTTCTTGCTTCGTAGCTGATATACCAGAACCGAAGAATGTTGTGGAAGCTCTCAACTGTGTTCACTGGACAACAACCATGCAAGAAAACCTGAATGAATTTCTACGCAACTGTGTATGGGAGTTGGTAGAAAGACCAAATAGCGTCAAAGTCATTGGATTAAACTGGATTTTCAAGAACAAGAGAGACGCCATTGGATTCATCGTGAGGAATAAGGCAAGGTTGGTAGCTCAGGGATATTGCCAACAAGAAGGAATCGATTTTGAGGACTCCTTCGCACCAGTTGCAAGGCTGGAAGCCATCCGAATCTTTCTAGCCTATGCTGCATTTCACAAGTTCAAGGTCTATCAGATGGATGTGAAGTGTGTCTTCCTCAACGGTGATATCAAGGAAGATGTATATGTTGAACAGCCTCCCGGTTTTGAAACTGGAGATGGAAGAGTGTACAAGTTGAAGAAAGCAATCTATGGATTAAAACAAGCACCCAGGGCTTGGTATGACACTCTTTGTGGTTTTCTTCTGAACTCGGGTTTCAAACGAGGGTCAGTTGACAAAACACTGTTCACCATCAAAGTTGGAGAAGATATACTTGTTGTGCAAATCTACGTCGACGACATCATATTCGATTCCAAGTCGGAGGAGCTGTGTGAAAAATTCTCAAATCTCATGAAGGAGAAGTTCGAGATGTCGATGATGGGCGAGATGAATTATTTTCTTGGACTTCAGGTGAAGCAGTCATCAAAAGGAATTTTTATCAATCAGTCCAAGTATACAAAGGAGCTCATCACCAAGTTCGGATTGCAGACAAGTAAGACCACAAGGATCTCGATGAATACTAATTAGAAGATTGAACCTGGAACTGAGGAAAAGCTCGTGGATGCCAGTAAGTATAGAGGGATCATCGGTTCTTTGCTATATCTAACCGCCAGTCGGCCAGACATATCTTACGCGGTTGGAGTGTGTGCTCAGTTCCAAGTTCAACCGAGGGAAGCTCACATGTTGGCAGCAAAGAACAACATCAAGTATCTGAAGGGAACTGTAAATGTTGGGTTGTGGTATCCAACCGACGACAACATCCAACTGACCGGATACTCAGATGCAGATCTAGTCGGAGATCGGTTGGACAGGAAGTCCACATCTGGACACTGTCAGTTCATGGGAAGCAAGCTAGTTTCGTGGTTCTCCAAGAAACAAGCATGTGTTGCCACTTCTACAACCGAGTCAGAGTATATGGCTGCCGGTAGCTGCTGCATGCAAGTGTTGTGGCTCAAGCAACAGCTGAGAGACTATGAAGTTGCAACTGGACAGGGTCCCATTCATTATGATAGCTCAAGTGCCATTGCTATCTCTTTGAATCCCGTTCACCACTCTCGGACGAAGCACATTGACATCCAACATCATTTCATCTGAGACCATATTGAGAAGAAGGACGTATCCATGGAGAAGATTCCAACTGAGATTCAGAGAGTAGATATCTTCACCAAACCTCTAGCCGAAGCACGGTTCAAGATGTTATGTGATTTACTTGGATTGTTGGATCCATCAGATGAGGAACCAGCTGAGGTGAAGAGATAGATATCCATCTGAGGGGGAAGCTCAGATAAAGGGGGAATCTCAGATGCAGATCACCAACCGAAGACATCAGATGCGGATTGCCAACCGAAGACATCAAACGTCAGGTGAACAGATGAACTCGAATCAGCTGATGGTATGCTGCAACGTAGGATCAGACATCAGCTGAACAGACGAACTCGAGTCAGCTGATGGTATGCCGCAACATTGGAACACAGCTGATTCCAACATCAGCTGATAGGTGAACACAGCTGATTCTGACATCAGCTGGGTAGGTAACATTTATGGCTGAAGGTGTTATGATCTTAAATGAGAATGTTTGAAATAAATTCAAACATTTCTGAGCAGGCCAGTTACATTAAAATAGTCATCATGCCGCATTTAATGTAAAGTACGGCTGAACATCAATAGCCTACTTTATAGTGCGACTGGGCTGACATGAAAAATTGTACACCTTCTCACGCACTGGTTGGAACTCGGTTCATGACATCAAGTCAAAGCTAGTCAACAGTCGTGTGATCTCAGCCGTTGATGGATTCGTGCCATTCAATCCTAGCCGTCGATTTCAACCGAGTCAAAAACTTATAAAAGGCGGAAAATCAAGAAGTGATCTCTTACCTTCCTCATTCGTGTTTATCTGCAGTTACTATTCATCATCTTCTCAGATTTTGTCTAACCTTTTTCTGCAAGATTTTCCTTCCTTCTTATATATATCTTCTCAGTGATATTAAATGGCACCCAAAGGAAAGAAAATGGCTTCTTCCGGACCCTCTCTAGTCCCCACCTCGTATGAAGAATCGTTCGACCTGCTGGTTTCGAAGATTCACTTCGAGCAGATCCTATCTGACGATGAATTGGAGTCACCGGTGTTGGCTCCCCTTGCAAATATACTCAAGGAGAACGGCCTACTGGAATGGGCAAAGCTCTTCTCCTCCCACCTGCTCAGGCGCCAGGTCGGAAAATTCTATGTGAATCTGCAATCGTCCATCGACAGCAGAGATGGAGTCACAACAGAAGTCTCTTGTCGGCAACGCGACGTTCTGGCCAGAACCATTTGCCGTGTTTCTGTCCCCATTGCAGTGTCCGACGTTCTTCGCCACATCATACCTGTAAACCACACCGCCACGGAGTTCTTTGAAAACATAACTGATGAGCAAGCCGATGAGTTTCTAGAGAATGCTCTGATCACTTCGGAAAGATTAAAGAGCAATATGCAGAGGACCAAATTAAAGCCAGAACATCGACTCCTGTTTGATGTTGTCTCCAAGGTCGTGTACGGCTACAGTGGAGCGTTCGGAGACATCAGCCGACCGAAACTTAAACAGTTGCTAGCATTGGAGCACAAACACGAGATCAACTGGTTCCAATATTTTCTGTACCAGCTGACCCTGGAGAAGAAGAAGATCTCCGAGACCACAACCGACTCAGGGGAGAGATTGTTGAGTGTCAAGGGGACTTTAAATTTCAGTTGTAAAATATCTGCTCTGATCCTGCTCGCAACCAAGGGTCAGAACATGGTATGGGAGGACTGCGAGGAGACCCCTGTGAAGAAATTGATGATGTTCCCAACAGCAAAGAAGGCGCAGGAGGTGATTAGGAGTGTCTATACTCCTAAGGAGAAGAATGATGCTGGGAAGACAACTGAACCCAAGGACACAGCTGAGGAGGCACCAGCTGTCACTCGCCCCTCCAAATCGAAAGCTGCACGCCGACGCAGAGCTGAGTCGGAGAAAGAGAAGGCGGAGGAGCCTGCCCAGAAGAAGCTGAGGGTGAGATTCAAGAAGACGGTTGCCATGCCGACTGAGGAGCATGCCGAGGAGCCAGCTGAGGAGCCAGCTGAGGAGCCAGCTGTTGATGCACCAACTAAGGAGGAGGCACCGTTGAGACGGCACCAGCTGAGGAGCCATCCGAGTCGAGCCACTCAGCTGAGGCAGCTGTCTTCAAGATCGTCCCTCACGTTGCTGGAACAGATGAGGTGGAAGGAATGGAGACGGACGTGACATCGGATGCTTCTTCCTCCTCAGAGGAAATTGAAGACGTTCCAACCTCCCCCACGGCAGGAGTTGATGCCGTACCGCCCCAAGAGCCTCTTGCTCTCTCAACCGAATCACAGCCAAATGTTCCCAGCTCATTGCTCGATGCTAACATTGAGACCGTTTCTTCGGCCAATGTTGAGGAACCTATTGATACCCCCCTCCCCACAGAATCTGATATTGCGAGCTCCCAGCTCGATGCCAATGTTGAGACCACTTCTTTGGCCAACATTGATGAAACCCTTTAACCATTTCCTTATGAGAATCTTTCTCCCTCCTCCATAGATGACGAAGGTGACCTTCAGGCCGTCGCGCTGGAGCATGAAGGCAAGGTGGCCTACTGCTTCCAGAAGCTGATAGGGATGTTCCCAAAAGCTCTTGACATGCCAATCTTCGCTACTCTTGGAACCGAGCTATTGTACCAGTTCAACCTGATCTTCAGTCACTAGTATGTGAAGGAAGATACAATCAGGGTACACAGCTTCGACCGGCTGAAGGCAGACGAGTCTCGCATCCGAGACTACTTCAACTATGCCAACCTGGAAGTCGCCTACAACAACAAGGTGGCACTACTGACACGTCGTCTGGACCTCAGCAAGGTAGAAGGCACTGATACCAGGGAAACAGCTGGACAAGATTGCATTGAATTCCTCGACAACATGCTAATCAAGTCAGCTCACTTCCTCAATAATCTGGACGCAGCCGCCGCCGCAGCAAAGAATGAAGAAGAAGAGCTTCAACTGTACATGGCCAACCGTCAAGCCATGGTTACAGTTGAGCAGCCAGCTCTGATTGAACACTAAGCTCCAGCTGATCAGCCAGCGCCCTCAACTGAAGACATTTGCGAGCTGATAGCTGAGAGGGTGAACCAGCTGAGGATGGAGATGCTTGCCAACTTCCAGCAAAACAAAGAAGATCAGCTGAGGATGTTGGAAGCACAAGAGGAGAAGAACAAGCAGCTGGTGGAGGAGAATGTTTCACTAAAGACAAAGCTGGATGAATTCTCCTCCTCCACCAGCCAAGACAATTCTGAACTGAAGACGACCTTCCTTGGGATCAAGTCTGAGCTAAACGTCTTCCAATCCTTGTCTGATTCCAACCTCGCTAAATCCCAACAGACTCAGGATGAAGAATGGGAGTCTCAGTTCGAGTCAAGATGGGCTGAGTTCGTTGCTTTCCAGACCGAGGTAACTAAAACATTCGCTGGATTGAGGAAAGCCGAACAAGAGCGCCATGACTCCGAACTGGCGAAGAAGGTGGGAATAGAGTGCGCGGTCGATGAACTCTTCAACCATATTCAACAAGCCGAACAACAGCTCACCTCTCTGGATGGATCAGTAGCCAACCTTGTTGCTGATGCCAAAAAGGGGGAAGATAAAGAGACGGATGTTGAGATGCAGAGGGAAGAAGAGACCCAGGCTGAGGAAGAAATACCAGATGCTGCAAAATCCCAGCTGAAGAAGAAGACTCAGAAGAAGAAGTCCGCTCCCAAGTCAACCGAAGTCGGCGGAGCTGAAATGGAAAAAGACTTGGAGCAGGCGGAGCAGTTTGGAGTTTCTTACAACTCCATAGCCGAGATCGCAGCCGTGCTTGATTCGGAACTCGACGGTATCACAACCGAAGAGTGTATTGCAGCTGCCAAGGCTATGGATGTTGCTGAGAAAGATTATATAAATCCAAGCTGGATCAAGAAGTTTGCTGCCAGCCAAGCTCGAAGAGTCTACCAGTTCGAGGAGGAGCTGAACAAGATAACCAAGAACTTGGACCGGAACATCGCCTCCCGCAGCCATCGCCGAATTGACAAACATCAGGTTAAGGCTGAAGCTCGGCTGAGACAGCAGAGGTTGCCAGGGAAGGTGAAGGTCCAAAGTCGGTTCAAGCATGTAGATAAGTGGATACCAGCCAAATGGAACGAGGACTGGGAGTCGTTCAAGCAAGAGTTTGTGAACGACTTCTATTACAGAAAAGTCTTCTCAACCGACGATCCGAGGAGAGCTTTCAAAGAAGCGCCGACCGAGCTGCACACTGGGGACCCGGAGATGTTCAGTCAGTTCAGGCGTGCGATGATAGAAGCAAAACTGGATTTGAACACTGTCCACGTCCCTCAGAAGATTACATATAAGCCTCCCTTCCTCCCAGACTCTCGCAACCCTAACAGAACAAAGATTGCAGCTGAGGCAAGGCAAGTCTGCAAAGAGCACGGGGTTGACATTTTGAAGGAGTCAGCTGAAAAGAGAGAGATTTTTGTTAGAATGTTTAGTAAGTATGGGCTCAAGTATTAGCTCAGTTAGTTTTTGAGCAAGTGATGTAACTTTTGTCTTTTTGTGCTTACCTTTGTAATCATTAGTTGTAATAAAAACTATTCAGTTATACGATTCAACTTGACGTACAGTCTCTCATTGTCCAAGCTCTGAATCGCAAAGTTATTTCAATATCATGTTATAACTGTGCTAACCCTTTGAGGTTTTAATCTTATAGACTGTCTAGAATTTCAGCTGAGATTTTGGATAGGTCAGTAGGATTTAGATCAGTTTGATTTGTAAGAACTTTATAAGGGTTTTGGCATCATCAAAAAGGGGGAAATTGTTGGGAAATTTATTAAAGTTTTGATTGATTCCAAAACCAACTGACCCCAACCGAGTAGATATTGCCAGATCCTATTGTTAATAGTTAGGCTCGCTGTTTGAGCATTGTTGAGATTTTATCTTTACAGGTCTCCAGCTGAAGACGACAACAAGGCATCATTCCGAGAGAACATCTGATGTAATTAAAGACAACTGAGTGTTTAAAAAGGGGAAGTTACGTTCACAAGATAGAACATCAGTTGAGCAATTCAAAATGGAAGAAGAAAGTTATCTGAGCGTTCGAGACATCTGAGGGTTCAAGTTTCAGAACATCAGCTTAGTTCAAAGGGGGAAGATACAAGAGAACATCAGTTGTAAGAAAGACGACTGAGCGTTTGAAGCCAACTGATCAGAGTCAGATACAGGAAGGACAACTGAGCGTTCAAGATGGAACATCAGTTGTAGGACTCAATCAGTTAGATCAACAGCTTGAAGTTCAAAGTCAGCTGAGAGTTCACATGTTCCTACTCAGACAGAAGCATTCAGATAGAACATCAGCTGAAGACCAATCAGATGAAGATCAAACGACTCAACTGACTGTCAAATGTTGGAGGTCAAAGGTTAAGATTTGAATTTCAAATAAGGAAGTCACGTGAAGGTTTGACTCTCTGTCATTACCTCATTTGGCCCAACACGAGGCTGTCTCAGATGGAAAGTAGAAGCATGCAGTTGCCAAATCCAAAAAGTCTATAGAGATGAGAGACAAGCCATCGCTTTCAAAGAACAGAGATCAACAGCTCTTCCAACGGCTAGTTGATTCTCTCCTCCTATATATAGAGGCCTTCATTCATTCAACAGAGATACAAGACAGACAAGAGCAAGAAGAGATCAAAGAGTGAAAGAAAGAACCAAATACTTCACACGAGCTGAGCTGCATTCAATCTCTTAGAACATCATTAGTTGAGAGTTCTAGAGTAATAGATTCTGTCTTAGTGTCTTTTGATCCAACCTTGAGAACCTCACTTGTTGAGAGTTCGTAGAGTGTTAGATCATAGCTCACTTCTTGTTCGACCTATTAGTTGGAACCCCACCCTTTCTTACACCTGAAAAGGTTATTAGGACCCTACTCTTCCCGTAACTGAGTAGATAGGTTGATTAGTACCCGTAAACTAATCTGTAAGGTTGATAAGTACCCGTAAACTTATCTCAACGGTTGCAAAGCCCGCGTAAGCTTTGTGGTTTGTCCAGAAGAACTTGGACTGAGTTGTGTGGACTCACAACTCCCCGTGGACGTAGGAGTTATCTCCGAACAACGTAAATTCTTGTGTGTTGTGTTTAGTTTTTCAGTTACTTATTGCATATTCAACTGACTTACTAATCTGCATACAAACTGTATTATTCCATACCAACTGTTTTGGTTATTGACCAACCTTGCCTTTAAGCGTGAGTTAATTTTTATACGAGTTAATTTCCACCACATTCCGCACAGCACTTCACTTCCAGCTGAGTGTTTCTTACTCGGTTGTGATTCCAACTGAGTTGCATTACTCGGTTGTGTTATTTTTAGGGGGTTGTTTTTAAAAAGCTTTATCTGGTGTATTCCCCCCCCCCCATACACCAGAACTCGTATCGGGACCATCAAAGGTGTAAAAAATATCCAACTAAAGGTGGTGACTCACTTAAGGCGTGTTTGGTTGCGTTTTATTTGACGGAAATATCTCGATTTCGGGTCTTAAATGACGTTATAAAAGTCGAGAAAAACTTTCTTAGGTAGTTACACATTCGACGAAATCTAATTCGACCGTTAGATTAGAAATAAATCACATTCACGGAAAACCTAATTCATTTTTCAAAATCCGAGAAAAAGTCGGGATAAGACAGTCTAAAATTAGCCCGAAAAAATCATAAAAACTAACTTTCTCCGGTGAACTCGTATCGAAGAAAAAGTGAATATAAAGTTCGACGGTTTTTCAATCTGAGTTTTCGGACGAAAAAAAACTATCGGACGCGAAAACCATAATACAATAGTCGTTTGACCGACTTCTGGAATTTATTTTCTGAAACGGATTTCACCGTAAATCTTAGAATCGAAAATCCTTAACTTAGGCGTGCAAAGCCTTAATTATTAATTAACTTTTTATTTTAATGACGGAATAATTATCCGGGGTATTACAATACCGGCTCCGCCGACCGGAAAATTAAAGTTTGGAGGAGAGAGGGTCAGATGCACGTGGCGGTCGCGACGCTGGAGAAGCACAAATTGGCGGTGAACGCACTCGCGCTGGGCCGGGACGGTTCGGTTCTGCTCTCCGGTTCGTGCGACCGGTCCATTCTGGTGTGGGAGAGAGAATGCAGCGCCGCCCACATGGTGGTGGTGGAGGCGTTGAGGGGTCATGGAGAGTAGTCTTCTTCGGTCAAAATGGTTTGTCCGACAATTAATTTTTTGAATTTTTCTTTTTTGTTATTAGATTATGTTGATCCACTTCTTCAATGTCTCTCGTTTTCAAATTATTTCGTCATCTACTTTGGATCTCAATCTTACTATTTGAATATTATTTTTTTATTTCAATCAAGATGAACATTTGAATCATTGTTTGATTTTGTGAACTTGTTATGGAGATTAGTGTTACTCGCTACAGATCTGGTATAATGTTGAGTAGGTAAGAATAAATATTTGTGTTCTGGGTCTTTCTTTGCATACAGATCTTGTATATTTGGTGAAGTAACCAAATTATTTATAGGTGTACTCATCAAAAAAATTAGAGTAAAATTTTTTGGTTACTGATAGAAATGTTTTTTTGTGATGTAACAAAAAGTTATATCATATTTAGTGAATCATCAAAAAATGTGTACCCATTTTTGTGACTGCTCAAAAAATGTAATTCAATTGTTATATGTAGTAATCATAAATTTTTTGTGAAGTCACAAATTGTTAAATCATATCATATCTGCTAAATAGTTTCCAATTATATTTTGTTATATAATTTTAGGAAATATTGATGGATAAATATTTGTCTATGAACCGTACAATTTGTTACCACTCAACACAATTTGTAGTATTTATTTGCTTATTTGAGATTAGCTTTGGCGAAATTTTGTTTATCTGTCTTCCGTAAGTTTATTTTGATAATTTGTGTAGGAGGGCTGGAGGTATAAGCGGCAAAAGTGCACACAAAGTTTGTTGAATTTTGCAGTACAAGTGCTTCTTTTGGGTTTGGATGGAAAACTGAATATTTCGTGTTGGAGTGGAACTCAGAATAAATTATGGTGTTGTTGATGTATATTTATGGTTGACATTAGTAATTATTTTTTGTTGTGTGTTTGTGCAATTAAGCTTTTGTTGGATCCAGAAATAGTTTGTGTATTTATATTGGGTTGTATTGATGTTTCATCTATTTGTAAGTTCTGGTTAAAAACATTTTTGGTCCAACCTCAAAATTTGTTAGGTAACTAAACAAATTGATACCATCAATAATTGTTTTTAAAATGTTGTGGAAGAACAAATAATTAAAATTTTATTTTATAGTACATAACAGCGTTGTATTCTGTGATATAACAAAAATTAATTTACAAAATTTGGTGATGTAACGAAAATTCTTTGTAAAATTTAGTGGAAGAACAAATAATTCATATATTTTTGCTCCGTTTTTTTTTGTGACTTAACATTTTTTTATAATGTAACAAAAATTACTTTTTCAAAAAAATAGTTATGTAACAAATTTTCCTTGTAAAATTTGGCGGAATAACAAATACTTCTAAAATTATTGAAACTTCACAAATTTTATTTTTGTGACTTAACGTCTTTTTTGTTAAGTAACAAATAATTTAATTATTTTTATAGTTAACATAGTTGTATTATGGGATATAACAAAAATTGATTTTGACGAAATTTTGGTGTTGTAACAAAAATTCTTTGTAAAATATAGTTTAAGAACAAATAATTTATATATTTTGGCTACTTATCAAAATTTATTTGGTGACTTAACGTCGTTTTTTTTTTTTTTTGTAACAAAGTTTGTTTTGTAAAGTAACAAAAATTGCTTTTAAAAAGTATTGGTAATTTAACAAATTTTCATACTAAAATTTGGTGAAATAATAAATAATTCTAATATTAATGATTTTGCACATTTTTTTTTTGTGACCTAACGACTTTTTTGTACGGGTAACAAGGTTTATTTTGTGAGGTAATAAAAATTCATGCTAATAATGTAGATGTGGTGCAATAAGATATAAGTCATACTAAAAATGAAAACAAGTTTAGTACATAAGAAAGTGAGAAGTTTAAAATAAAGATTTAAGAAAACAATAACAACTCAACAACATAACTAATTTCAATTAACAAAATAAGGACATTTCCGATGTGTATGGTTGGTGTCACGACAAATGCTGGAAGCCTTAGGTTTTATTGGGGGAAGGTGTTGAAATACTACCATATGTTGTACACGTGGAATTGTAATGACCACATTGATTGCACCTATAGCAAAAACGAGATGAAGAAGTTATTTTAAACTTACTTCACATGAATAAAAATATGCTTTTTAGTAATGAAAGAAGCAATTTTTAAACATTAAACATATATGAAGGTCATTACGATATTGTAAAATCTTATTGTGACTGCGCATAATTTTTTGTGTATAAGATTTAGTGTGACTGAACAAAAAAGCAATAACATTTGTTGTTATTGCTTGAAAAAATTATATCATTTTTTGTGACTGCCCAAAATCTTTTGTGCTACAATAAGATTTTTGTGAATGCTCAAAAAATTTATATCATTTTTTGTGACAGCTCAATTTTTTTTTTAAAAAATCACTACTTGTGCATGATTAAAGATAAATTAATTTTAATAATGGTATATGAAAGAGTTGAAGAATTTAGTACGCAAATTTTAATACCAACCAAAAGCAGTCACAAATTTTTGTGATGCAAACTAGATTTTTTTGAGGAGTCACAAAACTCTTGGTGAAAACTGTTTACCAGGCATGATATGATATAAAAATTTGTGACTTCACAAATTCTCATTTGTTGACTTCACAAATAATTTATTTGTTGACTTCACAAATAATATATAACAATTCCAGAATCATTCAGTTGCATTGAGTACTCACTACAACAACCCAAATATATTGAAAATCCAATCAGATGACTTTCAAAATAAATTAGTATAATTGTGAAAAACAATGAACCACCTAGAAAACATTTAAAAAGGTTAGAGGTATACATGACAAAAGTAAAAAATGTGACTTCACTATTTATCATGCAGTAAAAAATATTCAGGTAAACATTTGTATCAGTAACCAAAAAATTTTACTCTAAGTTTTTTGATCAGTCACCAATATATACTTTGGTGACTTCACAAAATAATTGTAACTTGTACACAAAATATTTGATCAGTAACAAAAAATAATTCATTTTAAGATTAGTAACAAAAAAATACTTTTACTCTGATTGTAGTTCTTTCACATAAACTTCATCTTACAAGATGTCTATATGGTAATTACATTTTTACACCACATCTGTATAATACTTGATAATTCAAGAAGTGATGTTACTCCAATTTGTGTTTTTAATCCTCGTCCAAGAAGTGTAGCGAACGAATCACGAAATTTAAAGGATGTTTTACTTTCCATACATCCAAAAGCAACAAATGAGCAAATCCCATTGAAAAATTGATATCTTGATTTACTATTCATATATATCACAAAAACCACAACCAATCTCCCATAGCAATAATCTACTTGCCTAAATAATAATTGCAGCTAAACGAAAAAAAAAGCTACATTAAACTTGCCTTCCAACTTTACGAGAGAGCTGCTCGATGAAACCAGGCGGCCTCACAAAATCCACCAGGTAAAGATTATCAATTTCATTCAACGGCAAATTCTCAGCTCTGCAATATTACAAAGACCTTAAGCGCGTGCAACAAATAAACAAATTTTAATTGGATTAAGTTCGAATTGACGATATTAAAACCTGAGAGGAGAGTAGACAGTGTTGGGGAAGAAGAGAGGAGGAGCGGCGGCCGGAGAGTGAGAAAAGTAGAGGTATGCCGCAAGGAGGCGAAGGCACCATCGGGGCAGGGATAGTGATAAAGCACCGCCACATACTCAAAATTTGTTACTCCACAAATATTCATTATTACATACTCAAAATTACGCCACATCTGTACATAGTTAACAATTCAAACCACAAATCAAATTCTCTACAATTTCACAAAATCCCCAATTCAAATCCCTAGATTTAACGGCCAACCATTGCAGATCGAAGTCGTCGTATGTGGGCTTTCCTTCGGTCAGGTGCTGTTGGACTTTATTCGAACCTGTTGTTGCTGTTTGCGAACCGTGCCCGACGGAGAGGTAGAGTGGAGCGGCGGTGGGAAGGGGAAGGCTTGCGGGGAGAGAGAGAGAGAGAGGGAGATGTGGAATGATGAATGGATTTGCAAATTAGAACAAAAAAAGGAAAATGTGTAAGGGAATGAAGAATGGCAAAAAGTGTTTGTCGCCAAAAATATAGCTCGGAATCTGTATAAAGACTTACCGGAAAACTAGCTCGGAACACGAAGATTGGTCACCGGAATTAAAACCCTACAAAAAAGTAAGAGTGAAATACAAAGAGAAAAAATGTTAAGATACACAGATAAACAGAAAAAGATGAACAACAGATGAAAAAGAAGAAAGATAAATAAAGATCACCAGAATAATTGCTCCAACACCGAATACTGTAGACGAAAGTCGAAATCTGTTGACTGGGATCATTGAAATTCGACGAAAGAAGAAGAAGACACCCTTCTTTTAAAGAGAGAAAATGAAAGAACCAGCCATATTCTAAAATTCATCGAAGGAGAAGGAGAAACACTTCTTTTAGAAAGAGAAATTGAAAGCCTTCTTTTACAGACAAATTTTGAAAATCTTTGAAGAAGAAGAAGAAACCAGACTTTAAGAGAGAGAAATCCCAAACGTGAATAATACAGAAAGAATGACCTGGAAATCAAAAGGTGAGGATATGATGGGTAATACAAATTGTATAGGAGGGTAAAAAAGAGAAAAAGTGCTAAATTTTTAAGTTTTTATAAGAAGTGCTAGTTTTTAAAAATACTATCTAAGAAGTGCTAGATTTGGGGATTTTCTCTAGAATCAATGTGTATTTTCTCATCTTTTACTCCACCAGTTTTATTTGGCCAATTTATTTATTAATCGGCCGAATAAATAACTATATTTTATAGTTTAATTTAATTTAATTTAATTTGGTCAATTTATTAATTGGCCTAATAGATAATTATTTTTTGTAGGAGTTTTATTTAGCCAATTCATTAATCGGCCGAATAAATAACTGCTATATTTATATAGTTTAATTTAATTTAATTTGGTCAATTTATTAATTGGTCGAATAGATAATTATTGTTATTAGGAAATTTATTAATTGGCCGAATAGATAATGATTTTTTGTAGGAGTTTTAATTGGCCAATTTATTTATTAATTGGTCGAATAAGTCTTACTAAAAAATTGTGAGATGAGAAAATTTATTTATTTTTTGTATTTATTCAATATTTTTAATGATTGGAGTCTCATTGAAAAATAATAAGCGAAAGAATATTTCAGAAAAATAATAAAATTTTCAAGAAATAATATAACTATTTATTCGACCAACTAATTAATTGGTCAAATAACATCAGTGGTATTTATTTAAATAATAAAAATATTCATTGATACTAAGTATTTATTTAGTATTCCTAATGGTTGGTGTTTGATTGAAAAACAATACGGGATAGAAATTTGTGAAAAATATTAATTAAGATGCAATATTTGTATATGAATATTAGAAATTGGTTTTAGATGCGCACGTTTTAGTTTTTTGAATTGTATATGGGGTTAGATTCTAGAGATAAGTATGTGATATTTTAATTAAGGAAATTTTAATAGAATTATGACCTAAAATGTATAAAATAGGGATTTAAGATAAATAGAAATACTCAAAGGAGGTCGTGCCACGTAGGACCTAAATTTAAGGGGAGGGCTAGAATCCGCAATGGTTTTAATAATATATAGATTTTTGACATTATTAATTTATAATAACATACTATATATTACTTATTATATTTATATAGTAATAATTTCGGATACTTCATGTATATTTGTTGTAATATTAATTTATAATATTAATAGTATGTCGCAGCCCCAAATCTCGAAGGACGGCAAAGCCGGGGTGCGACTAGGGGTTGGATTAAAGAAGCGGGGAAGAAGGAGAATAAATGAATAAACAGACAATAACTAAACTACAACTGATATCTATGACGAGACTTTATTAAAAGAAAGAGAGTCGATCTCGAAGAATCACTCGACAGAATTGTTCTTAAAAGGAACTAAGTTCAAAGTACGGGACTTAGATAAAAAAGATATACATTGACACAAAAAGAGTTCGGTTTGGCAGCGGAAAGCGTAAAGCTTGACACACAATTCTTCATCCTATTTACAACTCTTTACTCAACCTTCGCCGCTCCCGTCACTCAACCTGCACATTTATAAAATATATGCAGGGATAAGTATAAACATACTTAGTGGGCACATTGCCGAAAACATATCATAAGTATAGATTAAATCATGCATCTCAATAAATAGCGCATCGGGGTTTTTCATCAAATGCCCGTGCCTACTAAACATTTTCTTTCACTTTTCACAATATAGGTTGGCCAAGCCTTTACAGATGTTACGTTCAAACTTGTCCAACTTCTGTTTCAACGCCGGGGAAGAGTTAACTTCTTCCGCGCACGTTCTATTCATCGTGGCTGGCTACCCCCTCAACAGAGTACCGGACACACCGGCTACCGTGTACATTAAACCCTGGAAAACCCTTTTTGGTTAACTCAGCGGTCCGATCGATTAGTTAACCCCTTTTGGCTAACTCAGAAAGGCACAAGAGAACTCACATAAAACAAAGAATTTTCATGCCTTGATAATCACTTTAAAACACAGTTATAAAACGATAAGTAAACATTTTTGAGCAATGCTCACTTTATTTTGATAGATAGAAAAGCCCACCTTAGGCGATTACAGAACTAAAATATGAGCTTCCGTCTTTGGTCTTCTGTCCTATCCTTGACCTCGACTTCCTCCTTTTATCGTAAATAATCACACTTTAGTAAACGGTCGCAACGATAAAAGAAAAAGAAAATCGAATTCGGTTTTAAGACTTTTAGGCCTTTCCACTTTAACTAATCTCTTTCGATTAACTAAGAAACGGGACTCGAACATTTCTCGTTTAGAACTCACTTGGTTCCTTACTGGACACTTAGGTCAGGTAATAACGGAAGTCGATAACTTATAACGACTTAGAAGTTCACAAGGAACGAAGTTAAAAAGAAATCAACTTGAGAAAATGAGTTTTTGAACTTCTCTGCACAAGGCAGTAACTCTGGAGTTCATACAGAACAGAATTCTGCGAAACAGAGGATGAATTTGGTACTAAAAGAAAGCTACGGATGTCTAGTTTATCGTCCAATTTTTGGATCTCAATTTCGTAAAGCGAGCAGAAAGTTATAACAGTTTCCGTAAAGGGTCGCAAAACAGTCCGCGGTAACCCTAATGCTCGATAAAACTCGACGCACAATTCCCTAGGTTCGATCAATGCTATACAACATTTATGCGCGTGAAACTACTATCATTTTACAGTTAAGTCATACGTTCCTTTATTGGGAACACCTTCACGTCTCTTGATTAAACAAACGACGAGCATATCCTCGTCTTTTTCAACTATCCAATTACTAAACCAAATTCCAATTCAAATTCGATTTTAATCTTCTAACTTCTATATTCATATCTCGTATAAAAATATCGTCAACTAAAATCTCGTTTATTATTCGACAACAATCATTAATATCAAATTAGTTTCCTCATTCGACTTTCCTATCGACAATTAAGCTCGTTTCTTCACCTCTTACTAAAAACTCGACTTTCTTAGAATTCGTTCAAATTTTCCAATTACGTTCATTAACTACTAAGATTAGCAAATATTCAAACCATAAACCTATATCATTATCCATACTAAACTTATCGTCGATTCTTCGTCTCTTACGAGAAATTCAATATTCTCTGAATTCGCTCAAACTTTCCAATTACGTTCAACAACTACTAAGATTTACCAATATGAAAACCATATACTCAAATTATTATCGAATCTTAACTTTTCATCGGTTCTTCGTCTCTTACGATTCCTATTTTATTTTTAGAAAAATCCAATTAAATTATATCATGAACTATACACTTACTACATCTCATAAATCATATTACATCATCCAAATCATAACAAATACTCCATCAAATCCCTACTTCTTTCTCTCTTACAACTTGGTTTCTATTTTCAGAAAATTCTCAATTAATTCCCACATCAATCTACTAATACATAGAACACAAATCTAAAAATTAATCATCTAAAATCCAACTTAAACATTAAATCCCTAATTCTTAAATTTTCGGTAATTTCAATTATTAAGGGGGGGGGGGTGATTTTCATTTAATTCCAACCATAAAAATCCAATCTTAGGCATGAAATAACATGTATTAATCTTAGAACATCATCCTACATCTACTTGAAATTTTCGAAAATAATAAGTTTGAAGGAAATGAATTTTGTTCTGTTCAAACTATAGAGGAAGCTCTTACCTTGACGATTATGTGATCGGATTTAAGATCGATCGGAAGATGAACTTTTTGTGGAGCTTGAAAGCTTGAAGAACTTCAACAATGGTGGAAGAAAGAGAGATGAGAGAGAGAAGAGAGAGGAGGCGGCAATGAGGGAGAAGAAAGAGAGAAGAAGTGATGAGGTGTTATGATAATTATAACATAAAGTTGATAAAAATCTAACAAGGTGAGTCATGGGGTGTAGGTGGCGGTTTATGCTTGATTTTTAAGCAAAAATATCGCGTTTTACGGGTCTAATACGGCGTTTATAAATCGAGAAATCAAAATCCTAGACGGTTACGTTTTTGACGAAATCTAATTCAACCGCTAGATTAGAAATAAATCACTTACTCGGAAAGCATATTTCGATTTCCGAAATCCGATGAAAAGTCGGGACATGACAGTCCAAGATTCGCCCGGAAAAATAATAAAAACTGACTTTCTCCGATAGACTCGTATCACAGAAAAAATGAATGTAAAGTGTGACGGTTTTTCGATCTAAGTTTTCGAACGAAAATTCTATCGGACGCGAAAACCCTAATACAGTAGTCGTTCAACCGACTTCTGGAATTTATTTTCAGAAACGGATTTCACCGTTAGTCTTAGAATTGAAAATCCTTAACTTAGGTGTGCAAAGCCTTAATTAATAATTAAATTTTTATTTTAGCGACGGAAGAAATATCTGGAGTATTACATCCTACCCCTCTAACAAGAAATTTCGTCCCGAAATTTACATACCTTCTTCAAAAAAGGTAAGGGTATTTCTCTTTCATCTTTTCTTCGAGTTCCCACGTGGCTTCTTCTTGCCGATGGTGATTCCATAGCACTTTAATCAAAGGTATCTACTTATTTCTTAATTCTTGTTCTTTTCGATCCAAGATCGATAATGGTTTCTCTTCATAACTTAAGTCGGACTCGAGAACAACGTCTTGCTGGTTAATTATGTGCTTAGGGTCAAAGACATATTTTTGTAATTGACATACGTGAAATACGTTATGGACACTTCCTAGACTTGGCGGTAAGGCCAATCTATAAGCAACAGGTCCTATTTTCTCCAAAATCTCATAAGGTCCTATAAACCTTGGTCTGAGTTTACCCTTAACACCGAATCTAATGATTCCTTTAGACGGAGATATCTTGAGAAAAACCTTATCCCCAACTTCAAAGCTAAGATCGGTTCGACGATCATCGGCGTAAGACTTCTGTGGGCTCTGGGCCTCTTTCATTCTAACTCGAATTTGTTGAATGATCTCGATCATTTCACTGACCGTATCGGGTCCTAGGTTATTTCTTTCACCTACTTCATCCTAATAAAGTGGTCACCTACATTTCTTTCCATACAATGCCTCGTAAGGCGCCATTCCTATCGTTGCTTGATAACTATTGTTGTACGCGAATTCGACTAATGGTAAGATCTTTTCCCAATTTTCACTTCTATCCAATACTACCGTTCTTAACATATCAACGAGTATCTGAATCGTTCTCTCGGATTGTCCATCCGTCTGAGGGTGAAAAGCGGTACTAAAATTAAGTTCGGTACCTAACTCCTTCTGCATAGTGATCCAAAATCTTGAAGTGAATTTGGCATCTCTATCAGATGTTATTGACTTCGGTATTCTGTGTAGACGTACAATCTCACGGACATACAACTGTGTCAACTTCTCTGATCCGTAGGTAATTGAGATTGGTAAAAAGTGAGCTGATTTTGTGAGCCTATCGATAACTACCCAGATGGCAGTATTTTCTTTCTTAGTTTTGGGCAAACCTGTCACAAAATCCATGGCTATATCTTCCCACTTCCATGTTGGAATACTTAATGGCTGTAACAACCCGTATGGTCGTTGGTGTAGAGCTTTCACTTGTTGACAAGCCAAACATCTTTCTACAAACGAGGCAACGTCTCGTTTCAAACAGTTTTACCAGAAATTCTTTCTTAAATCTTGATACATCTTCGTACTCCCTGGGTGTGCTGTATATGGCGTATCCTAGGCCTCACTCATGATATCGTTCTTCAATTTGCCGTCTTCAGGGATACAAAGTCTGCCTTCAAATAAAATCGCATTATCTGGTGCCTCAGAATAACCGTCCGGTTTATTCGTTCTTATCCTTAGTCGAAGCTTCTCATTCGACTCGTCCTTTCTCTGAGCACTTATGATTCTTTCTCGTAAGTCTGGTGTAGCTACTAGTGCTGCTATATGGTTTGTTATCGTTTCAGGTATATCCAGCACTTTTAAGTCCATTTTCTCAAATTCTCGTACAAGAGTTTCTTCCTCAACAAAGAGACATCCTAACTTGGTTGGAGTCTTGCGACTCAGCGCGTCAGCTACAACGTTTTCTTTTCTTGGATGGTAATTGATACCACAATCATAATCCTTTACTAGTTCGAGCCATCGTCTTTGTCTCATATTCAATTCCTTTTGCTCGAAGAAGTACTTCAAACTCTTGTGATCCGTAAAAAGCTCAATCCTAACACCATAGAGGTGATGTCTCCAAATTTTCAACGCATGCACAATGGCTGGTAGTTCTAAATTGCGGGTTGGATACTCAACTTCGTGAGGTCGAAGTTGTCGTGAAGCATAAGCTATCACCTTTCCATCTTGCATCAATACACACCCTAATCCGTTCTTTGAAGCATCTGTATAAACCACGTATTCCTTATTCGCTTCTGGCAGAGCTAACACGGGTGTTGTGGTTAACTTTTCCTTGAGTGTCTGGAAACTTGTCTCGCATTCGTCAGTCCATTTATACTTGTTTTCCTTTCGGAGCAGTTGCGTCATAGGTCTAGCAATTATAGAAAATCCCTCGATGAATCTTCTATAATAGCCGGCTAAACCTAAGAAACTCCTAATTTCGTTCGGACTTGTTGGCGATTTCCAATCGCGTACTGCCTCTACCTTGGCAGGATCTACTTTGATGCCTTCTGATGATACTATGTGTCCAAGAAACATTACTTCCTTCAGCCAAAACTCGCACTTACTGAATTTAGCATAAAGTTTCTCAGCTCTAAGCGTTTCTAACACTATTCGCAAGTGTTCCTCGTGCTCCTTCTCATTCTTGGAGTAAATGAGAATGTCGTTGATGAATACTAAGACGAATTTGTCTAAATACGGGTGAAAAACTCGATTCATGAGATCCATGAATACTGCGGGAGTGTTAGTCAAACCGAATGGCATAACTAGGAATTCGTAATGGCCATATCTGGTTCGGAATGCAGTCTTAGGTATATCCTCGGGTTTGATTTTCAATTGGTGATACCCAGATCTTAAGTCTATTTTCGAAAAGACACCTGCGCCCTTAAGCTGATCAAAGAGGTCTTCTATCCTTGGCAAAGGATACTTATTCTTAAAGGTGATCTTATTTAGCTCTCGATAGTCTATGCACATCCTCATAGATCCATCCTTCTTTCTGACGAACAAAACAGGTGCTCCCCAAGGTGAAACACTCGGTCTAATGAAACCAAGGTCTAACAACTCTTGCAGTTGGATCTTAAGCTATTCTAACTCTTTTGGTGCCATCCTATATGGGGCTTTTGCTTTGGGGGCCGATCCTGGTTCTAAGTCAATTGTGAAGTCTACGTGACGGTCGGGTGGTAAACCAGGTAATATTTCTGGAAAGACGTCTTCATATTCGTTAACAACTTTTACGTCTTGAATGGTCTTCGTGGCTCCTGGTTCTTCAACTAAGTATACAAGATAAGTTGTGCAACCCTTCTTCTTCATCAACTTCTTGGCTTGTAGGGCGGATATTATTGGTATCCCCCTGCCTATTGCAATCCCATGAAATTCTGTCGACTCCTTTCCCGGTGGCTGGAAAGAGATTTTCCTCTCGTTGCAAAGAATCGTGGCATAATTCTCAGACAACCAGTCCATTCCTAGAATTATGTCTACACCCCACATTATCATAACGTTCAAGTTGTTCTCTTTAACCTTAATAGTTCCAATTTCTAATTCTAGGTTAGAGCAAACATGCTTGGAAGTAGTGATCTCTCCTGAAGGTGTAGCTACTCTCATAGCGTGTTTAGCTCGTACTGGTCTGATATCTAAGTTATCCGCACACGAACCAACAATAAAATAATGTGATGCGCCAGTATCAAACAGTATCTTAATAGGGGTATTATGAAGTTTACCCATACCTGCTAGGTTTTCCTTGCCCTTATTTTGTGCACTCTATTTAATCGCACATGCCCTGACATTCTGTTGCTGTTGAGCGTGCTGCTGGAACTGCTGCTGTGTCATCTGCTGCTGCGGCTGTGCCTGAATCGCTCTCAAAGGCTGGGGCTGTCCATACTGATTGTGTCCTGCCGCTTGCAACGGTTTCGGGCAATCCCTCTTAATGTGCCATTTCTGCCCACAGTTGAAGCAACTTCCCGAGTTTGCTCGACAGATCCATAGTGTACCCTATTACACTTGGGACGGGTAGGAATGGTAGCTCTTTCTTGGTTATTTTCTCCTTGGTTGTTCCTTTGTTGCCCTTGTGACTGACCTTGCTGGTTATTTCCTTTCCATGGTCCTGCTTGATTATTTCCTTGTAAATACAGTCCTGACTAACTGTTTCCTTGCCATGGCTTCTTGCCATAATTATTATTCTGGTTAGGCTGCTGATAGCCTTGCTGATTTTCATTCCTCTGGTTTCCTTGATTATTGGAGTGTTGATAGTAGCCACTGTTGTTTCCCCCTTTCCATTTCCTTTTCCCTTGATAGTTGCTATTATTGTTGTTGTAATAGCCTCGAGTCTTAGTCTGGGTTGAGGCTGGCGCGGGTGTTATGGCTTTCCTATCATCAGGCACTACTGCCTCCATTTCTAGAGCTCACCCTAGTACCTCGGTGTAGCTCAATCCTCTATGACTAGCTAGCGCTATACCAAACTCATGCTTAAGTCCCCCACGGAACTTCTTTGCAATCTTATCTTTAGTATCTACCTGAGCAGGTGCATACCTTGACAACTCACAGAACTTTGCGTCGTACTCGGTCACTGTCATCTTTCCTTGTTTTAAATTATAGAACTCAGCCTCTTTCTGAGCCCTATAGGTCTTAGGTACGTGCTTATCGTACAATGCTTCCTTAAATTCCTCCCAAGTGAAATGAACCAGGTGCTCCGCAGGTATAACCTTTTGCCTAGCTTCCCACCAGTAGTCAGCTGGTCCGGAAAGCTGGAATGCAACGCATAACAGACGCTCCTCATCAGTACATCTGAGGAGTTTGAAGATTCTCTCTATGGTTCGTACCCAAAGCTCAGCATCGCTTGGGTTACTAGATCCATTGAACAACGGTGGGTTTCGTTTGAGGAATAAGTCCTCAATATCACGACAAGGTGGTGGTGGAGGTGGTGATAGTGATGGTGGTGGAGGGGTATCTTGTCGTCCTTGTTTCTCTTCTCTATCGTTTTGTGCTTGATGTCTACCACGTCCCCTGGGCCAACCAGGTCCTCTTCTGTTGTTAACTACTCTTGGCGACATTCTTGAACTATAGGAAACAAGAATTCTCATTAGCATTTTGATTTTATGCTTTCGTTTTACTTGCTAAACCTCTCTCCAACTTAAACAAGTTCATGGAAAAGAAATAGATAATAATTTCGATACTAGCTTTATAAGTTTTAACTTCCCAAGTTAAACCAGAATGTTTATCTAAACTTTTCTTCTAATCGCGTTTAGAAGAAACTTTCACAAGATCAAAGCCCACTCACGGGGTTATATATTATATACACGTCAAAAGAATACTAATTTTGCCTCCAACGAGGACTTATACAAAAAGTTAGACTACGACTAGTCTAAACTAGGCTAACTGCCTATCTATGTACTGGGTGCACTAACAAGTTGCATCTCCGTATCTACTGAAAGTACTAGAACAGAAACAATTCATAAAATTTCGTATCCGCGTAGAGTACTGCAAAAAGAAGTCTGCTGATCCGACTATGTACAAGACAAAAAGAAACTTCTACTACTACGCGTCTAAGACGCTCTGCTCAACTAGTTGCAGTCAAGTCACTGCTACCCTCTACGGCCTGAAACTCCTCGGGGTCCTCCTCCGAGTCCTCCTCCGGATCCTCCTCCATCGGATCCTCCTTCGGATCCTCCTCCGGATCCTTCTCTGAATCCGTACCAAAGACGAGCTGAAGTGCCTCGTCAACCCTCAAAGTGGTGCCTTCTAACAGTACAAGTGGTGGTGGCGAAGGCAAGTCCGTAACAGTCCTCTCTGAGTCGTCCAAACTAGTCTCTATTGTACGCTTCTTCAGGGGAAGAAGGTGCTCAGGAAGTGAACTAGGCACGTATGCCTCTGCAGAACGGGCCCTGGATGGTCCCTCCTCGAACTGTCCTCGGACCCTCGTCCACTCCGCACAAATCTCCTCAAGTGGTGTAAGAGGAGATGGTAACTCTAGCAACGCAGCAAGCTCTGCGTCTCTCTCTAAGTACTCTGCTCCGGGAACTAACTCCTCACTAGGTGCAAGTACTGGCGGCAACTCTAACAGTGCGGCCATCTCCGGGTCCATGGCAAACGGCTCAGGCTCGGGATCAGTAGGGATGTGGAGGTAGAGAAGGTGCTCCTGAACCGGAACAGACCACATGAAGTGCAAGGTGGTACCAGGCGATGTCGTGTGCCCAACCGTGCCACTCGTCGGGCAGCCGTACGGTCAAATGGGCTATTGCCTGATGCTCCGAAACAAAGTGACAAGCTGCGTAGAAACGTGCAGTGAAGTTACTGACTATCTGCCCTATATCATGGTTTGGGTCTACCTCGTAGTCGTGGTACTCGTCCAAGATCTCATCCATCAAAGTACGTTGTCTCAGGGGTTGGCTCTTCCGAGCCGTGAAACGTGTAGCAGGCATCCTACAAAGATTTTAAGAGAGCATGGATCAGTAACTGGTAGGATAATTAACATATCTTAAGGAATTCTTAAATTACAATTAGAATATTCCATTATTCAAATTGCAATACTTAACCACTTAATCACAACTTTTCTTAATCATCTAGCAATTTCAAGAAATTGCACTCAAACAATACATGTAACAAAAACATTTCCAGCGATTTCTTTCCATCTTTTTTTTATCTTATTATCTTATTATCCTTTATTTTATTTCCTTAAAAGGAAATTTTTACGGCTTTCATTTATAAAAAAAAGTTGACTCCAACGAGTCTGTGTTCATATCACTTTACGCATGTGATATTCGTTTATTCACTTTGATTCTCTTTATTCTTTCCTTTCCGATCCGATCGTTTTTTTTTAATATTTTGGAACCAACGCTTCTTAGAACGTCTATGTTCTCAAAGAATCGGGAAGGCCTTAGAATTAGTCTAGATTCTCGTGCCAACAAAACATCTTAATCAAAGAAATTATAGCTCACATAATTTCACATACTTTCACAAAGTATAGTAATCATACTTTCACATAATTCACATAATATCACAAAGTATAATCACTTACACTTCAATCAAATCATACTTGGCATACTTATTCACAATCATACTTGCATAAAAAATTTCTTCTTAAAAGAAATCATACTTCTGAAACTCTTTCCTTTCTTTCCATCTCTGGTTGAGTCGACGTAGCGGGAGGTTGAGTTGTCGTCTACACTCTTAAACTTAGTGTTACGACCTAACTTTACTTGAAAGAAGACTTAGGTGTAGAGCATATACAAATACTCCACCTTACTACTGAAAGGAACTTGTATGCAGAGCAGAAACGACTGCTCTGATACCACTCTATCACAGCCCCAAATCCCGAAGGACAGCAAAGCCGGGGTGCGACTAGGGGTTGGATTAAAGAAGCGGGGAGAGGAATAAATGAATAAACAGACAATAACTAAACAACAACTGATATCTATGAACAGACTTTATTAAAAGAAAGAGAGTCGATCTCAAAGAATCACTCGACAGAATTGTTCTTAAAAGGAACTAAGTTCAAAGTATGGGACTTAGATCAAAAATATATACATTAACACAAAAAGAGTTTGATTTGGCAGCGGAAAGCGTAAAGCTTGACATACAGTTCTTCATCCTATTTACAACTCTTTACTCAACCTTCGCCGCTCCCGTCACTCAACTTGCACATTTATAAAACATATGTAGGGCTAAGTATAAACATACTTAGTGGGAACATTGCCGAAAACATATCATAAGTATAGATTAAATCAGGCATCTCGATAAATAGCGCATCGGGGTTTTTCATCAAATGTCCGTGCCTACTAAACACTTTCTTTTACTTTTAACAATATAGCTTGGCCAAGCCTTTACATATGTTACGTTCAAACTTGCCCAACTTCTGTTTCAACTCCGGGGAAGAGTTAACTTCTTCCACGCATGCTCTATTCATCGTGGCTGGCTACCCCTCAACAGAGTACCACACACACCGGCTACCGTGTACACTAAACCCTGGAAAACCCTTTCTGGTTAACTCAGCGGTCCGATCGATTAGTAACCCCTTTTGGCTAACTCAGAAAGGCACAAGAGAACTCACATCAAACAAAGTATTTTCATGCCTTGATAATCACTTTAAAACACAGTTATAAAGCGATAAGTAAACATTTTCGAGCAACACTCACTTTATTTTGATAGATAGAAAAGCCCACCTTAGGCGATTACAAAACTAAAACACGAGCTTCCGTCTTTGGTTTTCTGTCCTATCCTTGACCTCGACTTCCTCCTTTTATCGTAAATAATCGCACTTTAGTAAACGGTCGCAACGATAAAAGAAACAGAAAATCGAATTTGGTTTTAAGACTTTTAGGCCTTTGCACTTTAACTAATCTCTTTCGATTAACTAAGAAACGAGACTCGAACATTTCTCGTTTAGAACTAACTCGGTTCCTTACTCGACACTTAGGTCAGTTAATAACGAAAGTCGATAACTTATAACGACTTAGAAGTTCACAAGGAACGAAGTTAAAAAGAAATCAACTTGAGAAAATGAGTTTTTGAACTTCTCTACACAAGGCAGTAACTCTGGAATTAATACAAAACACAATTCTTCGAAACAGGGGATGAATTTGGTACCTAAAGAAAGCTACGGATGTCTAGTTTATCGTCCAATTTATGGATCTCAATTTTGTTAAGTGAGCAGAAAGTTATAACAGTTTCCGTAAAGGGTCGCAAAACAGTCTGCGGTAACCCTAATGCTCGATAAAACTCGACGCACGATTCCCTAGGTTCGATCAATGCTATACAACATTTATGCGCGTGAAACTACTATCATTTTACAGTTAAGTCATACGTTCCTTTATCGGGAACACCTTCACGTCTCTTGATTAAACAAACGACGAGCATATCCTCGTCTTTTTCAACTATCCAATTACTAAACCAAATTCCAATTCAAATTCGATTTTAATCTTCTAACTTCTATATTCATATCTCGTATAAAAAATATCGTCAACTACAATCTCGTTTATTATTCGACAACAATCATTAATATCAAATTAGTTTCCTCATTCGACTTTCCTATCGACAATTAAGCTCGTTTCTTCGCCTCTTACTAAAAACTCGACTTTCTTAGAATTCGTTCAAATTTTCCAATTACGTTCATTAACTACTAAGATTAGCAAATATTCAAACCATAAACCTAATCATTATCCATACTAAACTTATCGTCGATTCTTCGTCTCTTACGAGAAATTCAATATTCTCTGAATTCGCTCAAACTTTCCAATTACGTTCAACAACTACTAAGATTTACCAATATGAAAACCATATACTCAAATTATTATCGAATCTTAACTTTTCATCGGTTCTTCGTCTCTTACGATTCCTAATTTATTTTTAGAAAAATCCAATTAAATTATATGATGAACTATACACTTACTACATCTCATAAATCATATAACATCATCCAAATCATAACAAATACTCCATCAAATCCCTACTTCTTTTTCTCTTACAACTTGGTTTCTATTTTTAGAAAATTCTCAATTAATTCCCACATCAATCTACTAATACATAGACCACAAATCCACAAATTAATCATCTAAAATCCAACTTAAACATTAAATCCCTAATTCTTAAATTTTCGGTAATTTCAATTATTAAGGGCGGGTGATTTTCATTTAATTCCAACCATAAAAATCCAATCTTAGGCATGAAATAACATGTATTAATCTTAGAACATCATCCTACATCTACTTGAAATTTTCGAAAATAATAAGTTTGAAGGAAATGAATTTTGTTCGGTTCAAACTATAGAGGAAGCTCTTACCTTGACGATTATGTGATCGGATTTAAGATCGATCGGAAGATGAACTAGTTGTGGAGCTTGAAAGCTTGAAGAACTTCAACAATGGTGGAAGAAAGAGAGATGAGAGAGAGAAGAGAGGGGAGGCGGCAATGAGGGAGAAGAAAGAGAGAAGAAGTGATGAGGTGTTATGATAATTATAACATAAAGTAGATAAAAATCTAACAAGGTGAGTCATGGGGTGTAGGTGGCGGTTTATGCTTGATTTTTAAGCAAAAATATTGCGTTTTACGGGTCTAATACGATATTTATAAATCGAGAAATTAAAATCCTAGACGGTTACGTTTTTGACGAAATCTAATTCAACCGCTAGATTAGAAATAAATCACTTACTCGGAAAGCATATTTCGATTTCCGAAATCCGATGAAAAGTCGGAAGACAGTCCAAGATTCGCCCGGAAAAATAATAAAAACTGACTTTCTCCGGTAGACTCGTATCGCAGAAAAAGTGAATGTAAAGTGTGACGGTTTTTCGATCTGAGTTTTCGAACGAAAATTCTATCGGACGCGAAAATCCTAATACAGTAGTCGTTCAACCGACTTCTGGAATTTATTTTCAGAAACAGATTTCACCATTAGTCTTAGAATTAAAAATCCTTAACTTAGACGTGCAAAGCCTTAATTAATAATTAAATTTTTATTTTAGCGACGGAAGAAATATCTGGGGTATTACATAGTATATACTACATTTCAATTTTTAATAGTTTTATATTCTTCGTTCCTAAATATAAATTATATAACTCATTTTTATTATTAATTATATGTTTAATAATTATGAAAAATAAATTATTTTTTAAGTTAGTCTATAAGTAGCGCCAATAATAAAAACTTGGTAATAAAAAATACCTACGGAAACTATAAAAGTATATTTAATCAACATATATACATAGAATTCTCTTTTATTTTTCATTCAATCAGTGTCTAAAAAAATATTGAAAATGTAAATATATCTTTCTCGGTCTTTGATTACTATTAGATGTAATATCCTGGATATTTCTTCCGTCACTAAAATAAAAATTTGATGATTAATTAAGGCATTGCACGCCTAAGTTAAGGAATTTCAGTTTTAAGACTAATGGTGAAATCCGTTTCTGAAAATAAAATCCAGAAGTCGTTCAATCGACTACTGTATTAGGGATTTCGCGTCCGATAAAATTTTCGTTCGATAACTCAGATCGAAAAACTGTCTGACTTTACATTCACTTATTTTGTGATACGAATCTACTCGTAAAAGTCAGTTTTATTTATTTTTTCGGGCGAAATTTTGACTGTCAAGTCTCAACTTTTCGATGGATTTCGGAAATTGAATCATGCTTTCCGACTAAGTAAATTATTTCCAATCTATTGGTCGAATTAGATTTTATCGAAAATGTAACCGTCTAAGAAATTAATTAAGCAATTTTAGTATGCAGTATTAGACCCGTAAAATGAGATATTTTGGACTAAAAATCTCTCTCCCAACCGCCTCTCTCTTTAATTAGGTTGTCATCTTGCATTTGTCTTCCACTTTAACACTTTATACCATAATATCTCCCTCTCTCGTCCCCCCCAAACCGCCACCCCCCCTATTTCCTCTCTTCTCTCTCTTGTTCTTCCATCTTCAAGTCATCTTCAGGAAGTTCTTCAAGTTCTTCAAGCTCTCAAGTTCCATAACTTGTTCATTTCTCAAGCAATCTCAATTTCGATTACATATTTGGAAAGGTTAGAACATCCACTTCATTACTATCCAAAAAAAAATCCATTCCTTTATTTTTTTGAAAATTTCGAAAATTGTAAGAGGTGTAGAAGATGATGTTCTAAGTTTATTACATGATTATTAATGCTTAGGATTAAGTTTCTATGGTTTAAATCAAGAATAAATCATGTTAGTAATTATTTGATAAATCTCGAAAATTACATGAGCATGTAGTTGAAGATTGAGCTTGAAATTAGATGTTTTATTTGTGGATTATCATTCTATGTATTAGTATGTTGGCGTATGAATTGTTTGGGAATTTTCTAAAAATAAAAACGATATTGTAAGAGATGAAGAAATAGGATTTTGGTTGAGTAATTGTTATGTTTTTGATGATGTGTTATGATTTATGAGAAGTAGGAAGCATGTAGTTGAATATATATTTTAGTTAGATTTTTCTAAAAATAAAAAAAAATGAAATCGTTGGAGGCGAAGAATCGCCGATAGAATTAGTTTTGATAATGATATGAACTTATGGATTGCATATTAGTTAATCTAAGTAGTTAATGATGATAATTTGAAAATTTGAATGAATTCTAAGAATGTCGAACTTTTTGTAAGAGACGAAGAGTCGAACATAATTGTCGATAGAAAAATAGAACGAGAAAACTAATCGAATATTAGTGATTGTACATGTGTTAGGTTAGTTGTTGAATTATTTGAGAATTAACTAACAACTTTGGAAAATCGAGTTCTTGAACCGATAAAAATGACGTGAATTGATTAAGTATTAGTTATAATGATGTTAGTATGTTAATATGATTATCATTAAGTATAAAGATGATAGAAACTAATTTGGTTTGAATTGAATTAGTAAAACTTCAAGAATCGAAGAAAGTAAGTAGGTTTGAAATCAATGAAATGAGAAAACGAGGGTTTGTATGTTTCCGATTGATGATATGGTTGGTGTATTGATGATATGCATGATTACATGTACTTAGTTTAAATTTCTTAGATTTTATAAAAATGTTTAAGAAAATCGACAACGATGTCCGTTGCTCGATAAAAACGATGTGTTTGATGATTATGAGTATATGTTAATTGATTTGAGTTAGTTGATGATTAATAAGCATGAGTGTAGTTGATGATGATTTCATATGAGTTATGAAATAGAAGTTAGAAGTTAGTTATAATTTGAAATTGAAATGAAATTACTAAGTGTTTTCGTTAGTTGAAAAGACGAGAGTTGATCGTCGTATTTTTAATCGAAGAACGTGAAAGTGTTCACATTAAATGATTGTGTGATTTGACTATAAATTGATGGAAATTTCATGCACATAAAGGTTGTATAGCATTGATCGAACCTAGGGAAACGCGCGTCGAGTTTTTAAACGTCTAGGGTTTCACGGACAGTTTTGCCACCCTTCACGGAAACGGCCATAACTCTTTGCTCGTTTAACGAAATCAAGATCCGTAAATTGGACAGTAAATTAGACTCCCATGTATTTCTTTTGACATAAGGCACATCCCCTGTTTCGAAATACTCTGTTCTGTAGAGGCTCCTAATCTACTGCCTTGTGCAGAAATTTTCTAAAACTCATTTTCTTAAGTTGAATTCTTTTCAACTTAATTCTTTAAGAAATTTTAAGTTGTTAAGAGTTATCGACTTCCGTCTTTAACTAATCTAAATGTCGAGTAATGAACCAAGTTAGTTCTAAACGAGATGTGTCCGAATCTCGTTTCTTTTAAACCAAAAGAGATTAGTTAAAGAGCAAACGCCTAAAAGACTTAACCGAATTCGATTTGCTTTTTCTTTAATCGTCTCGACCGATTTACTAAAGCATGTTTGTTGTGATAGAAGGAGGAAGTCTCAATTAAAAGAAAGGACGGAAGACCGAAGACAGAAGTTCATGTTTGTTAGTAACCGGTTAAGGTGGGCTTTTCTATATAACAAAATAAAGTGAGCGTTGCTCAAAATGTTTACTTATTGCTTTATAAGTGCGTTTTCTAAATGATTATCAGTGCATAAAAGAATTTGTTTTTGTGAGTTCTTTTGTGCCTTTCTGAGTTGGTTCACCAACTAATCGATCGGACTCCGAGTTAGTGACACCGTTAGGTGCTTTCTAGAGTTAGTGTTCTGGTAGCCGTTGTGTGTGGTACTCTGTTGAGGGGTAGCCAGCCACGGTGAGGGGTAGCCGTTAGGTGCTTAAGTTTTATACTTTAAACCTAAGCTACTCTGAAAACAACTTGGTCGAGCGATCCTTCAAGATCGACTCTCTTTTGTTAATGGAATTAGTTCATAGATATCATCTTGTTTATTATTACTGGTTAATGCATCTATTCAGGTAGTTATCCCCCCCCCCTTCTTCCCCGCTTCTTTAATCCAACCCCTAGTCGCACCCCAACTTTGCCGTCCCTCGGGATTTGGGGCTGTGACATTAGAGATATCAATTTACCATGAACTAACGAGACGATTCAACTAGACATAAAAAGAACAAATCTTTGCTAAATTTATATTAACTTTATAGTGTTCAGATTTTCATTGAGTACTATTACTCAACAAGTTTGCGATGGGTATATATAATAAGATAACTATTTTAATCGAGATGTAGTAAAATAAGATTTGAAAAATACATAATGAAAATGCAAATATATCTTTCTCGGCCTTTAACTAAGATTAGAGGTATCAATTTACCATGAACAAACGAGACGATTCAAATAGACATAAAAAGAACAATTTCTTATTAATTTCAGTTAATATTAATTTCATACTGCTCAGATTTTTATCGAATACCATTACTCAACAGTTTTGCGACGAGTATATACAATAAAGTCACTATTTTAATCAAGATGTGTAATACCCCGGAAAATCTCGACTGACTTAAAAATTTAAAGTTAAAAATAAAAATGGCTTTGTACGCCGAAGTTTACGATTCTGAATTCTAAAACCAACGGTGAAATCCATTTTTGAAAATAAATTACGGAAGTCAGTCAGATGACTACTCTATTTAGGGTTATCGCGTACGAAAAGTTTTTAGTTCTGGAACTCAGAACGGAAAACCGTCTGATTTTTACATTCACGAAATCGAGATACGAACTTGCTTGAGAAAGTTCGTTTTTATGATTTTCCGGACGAAACTCGGACTGTGTTGTCCCGAGGTTTTGTCAGAATTTATATTTTAAATATTATTTTCCGATTAAGTTTAATACGTTAGAATTTTTGGTCGAATCGGAATTTGACGATTTTGTGCTGAGTTACGTATTTCGTCGTTCGATTTCCGTAACGACGTATCGCGCCGCAAAAAGGGCGTAATTTCTTCTTTTTCCTTCTTCTCTAGCCGACATCATGCTCTCTCTCAAGCATGATATTTCATTTATTTTATATTATAAAGCTAATGACTCACTACTTAGATTTTTATTAACTTTACACCTATGTGGTTACTGTTCTATTAACATTAGTCATCACCATCCTCACTTTCTCTCCCTCCCAATTCGGTACACACACATATACTATACTTCTACTTTCTTCATTTCACCATTGAAGATCCTCAAGTTCTTGGAGCAAGATTTTCACACAAGTCATCATCTAACCATCGAATTATATTTCTTTCTTTAGTAAAGTTCAAGGTATTCATCTCCTCTCTAATCCTATCCAATTGGATTCCATTTCTTCTCTTTTCTCTTGTTGGATCGATTTTGGTGATAATGTAATTAGATGTCTTGAGCTTTAATTAAGGTAATTAGATGGATTAGATATGATATCTATGATTAAAATTGAAAGAAAATCAAGAACCCTAACTTCTTCTAAATACTGAAAATTAGGGGAATCATTTAGGATGATTGAGTTCTTCAATTAGTTGGATAATCATGCTTAGGAGGTGTTCGATTGATGATTAAAACAAAAAGAAATCAAAACCCCTATGAATTTAAGTGAGGACCGATTTTTGGCTTAGGGTTTGAATTGGGGGTTTTCAATTTGATGATGTAATAAAACTTGAATTGATCAATTGATGATATAGTAGTATGATTAAGGGATTAATGATGATGTTTGATAAAGAAAATCACCCCCTTTAATTATATGATAATACCGAAATTTTGAGGAAATTTGGGGGTTTTCATGTAGTTGATCTAATTGATGATTTGTTGATGAATTTATGTCTCTAATGATATTAGTTGATGTTATGAATTTAATTGGAATTTTTAAAAAATATTTTGTGGATCGTAAGAGACTAAGAACTCGATTTTAGTTGAGTTTAAGTAATGATATGAGGTGATGATTTATATAATAATGAATCTCGTTAGATAGTGATTGATGACGTAGGATTTGAACGAATTCCGATAACTTTTGAAATCTCGTAAGAGACGAACAAGTGGACATAATTAATAATCGAGAAGTCGAGTAAGGATTCTAACTTGATAATAGTGTTTATAATGGACTAAGGAACGACTTTGTAGTTGACGACATGAGCATTCGGAATATTATAATATGAGTTGTAGTTATAGTCGAGAACTAGAAACGAGAATTGGTTAACTTGATTTTGGTTTAGTAAATGGTAGTTGAAACGACGAGGTTTGATCGTCGTGGTTATAAACGAGTTTTGGAAAAGGACTCCTTCACGTACGGGAGTACGTGTTGACTGCCTTGAGAGTCAAGTTTCATGATAAATCGAGTATGAGAACTTAGAACGAACTTAGGAAGTTATATGTCGATTCTATCGAGCAACTAGGGTTAGCCGCGCCAGTTTTGCGACCCTTCCCGGAAACTGTAATAACTTTTAGCTCGTTTTTCGGATTTGAGATCCGTAAATTGGAGCATAAACTAGACTTTCCAAGATTTCTAACAGTACAGGACGCATCTCCTGTTTCCAATTCGTCTGTTCTGGGCAGTCCCCAGAACAACTGCATTGCGCAGTGAAATTTCAGGATTTGTTTGCCTAAGTTGTTTTCTTCGCAACTTAGTTTCTTTCGATCTTTTAAGCAGTAATAAGTTAACGACTATCTTCTCTACTGACCTAAGAGTCGAGTACGAAACCCCTCGAGTTCTAAACGAGATTTGTTCAAGTCTCGTTCCCCCTTAATTAAAAGAATATAGATTAGCGTGCAAAGGCCTAAAAGCTTAAAAACATGTGAAACTAATTTGATTTTGATTTCGAATTCCGTTTTCTTTTATCGACTCAATGACTTATCGAAGTTATGATTATTTACGATGAAGGAGGAAGTCGACAGTCAGGATAAGGCGAAGAGTCAAACGACGGGAATTCGTTTAGTAGTTATGTAACGTATAAGGTGGGCTTTCCTACTTATAACAAACAAAATGTGGGTTTTTCCACACATCGAAAGTGACATTTATAGCTTTGATAACTGTGTTTTATCAAACGTGATTATCAGGCATAAACTGTTTTATATTTTATGTGAGTTCTCTTGATCCCTTCTGAGTTGGCTGACTAGCTTTCCAGATTTATTAGTTAGCTGACTAGTTAACTTTCGATCGGCTTTGAGTTAGCTACATGTTTTCCAAAGTATGTGCACTTTGTAGCCTGTGGTGTATGTGGTATCCTATTGAGGGGTAACCAGCCACGGTGAATGAGAATTGGACAAGATTTGAACGTAACATCTGTCAGAAAATGCTTGGCCAAGCTACATTGTGAAAATAATAAAATGTTTACTAGACACGGGTTCTTTTTCAAACAAAACCTCGATGTGCTACAAGGACTAAATGCCTGATTTATCTATACTTATGATTATGTTTTCGGCAATGTGCCCACTAAGTACTTTCGTACTTAGCCCTGCATATATTTCTAAATGTGCAGGTTGAAGCGACGAGAGCGGCGGTGGTTGAAGTTGAGTCGAGTTGAGAAGTTAGGATTGCTTTAGCTATGACCTACTTTCCGCTGCAAAACTCTAAGTCTTTTGAGAATATGTACATTAAACAAATCACTATAGTTTAAGTCTGTAATCTTTAACTTAGATACTTTCGAGTACCTTTTGTCGAGTAATCCTTCGTGATTAACTCTTCCTTTATAATAGTCAAGTCTTGTTCATTGAATGTATGATGTCTTTTATGTATGTTTAGTTAGTCAGCCCCCTTCTTCCCCACTTCTTTAATCTAATCCCAGTCGCACCCCGGCTTCTGCCGTCTCTCGGGATTTGGGGCTGTGACAGAGTGGTATCAGAGCAGAGGTTCGTTTTCTGCTCTGGTTACGAGTCAATCTTCTAGTCCGAGTCATTCTTTTAGTGATACCACAGAGTGGTATTGGAGCAGTAGTTTGTTCCTGCTCTGGTTATGAGTCATTCTTTTCTAGTATGAGTCATTCCTTCTAGTAATGCCACAGAGTGGTATTTGTATACAAGTCTTCCTTCGAGTAATAATATAGGGTATTCGTTCATACTCTATATCGAGTCTTCATTCAAGACGTGAGATAGAGTATTTGTATATACTCTAGACCATAATCTTCTTTCAAGTAAAGTTAAGATTTAGTTATGACACTAAGATTAAGATCGTAGATGACAACTCAACCTCCCGCTACGTCGACTCAACGAGGAAAAAAAATTCAGTGATATGATTTCTTTTTAATAAGAAATTTTTGAATGACTATTCAACGAGTTAAGAATGAAAATGGTGCCAAAATACTTTTCATTTATGAAAGTATAAGAATTTATACTTTGTTTGGTTATGTGATTATGTGATAGTACGAGTACTATCTTATGTGAAATTATTTGCGCAATAATTTCTTACTTTTTGAAAAGGTTTATTTGGTACAAGAATCTAGACGAATTCTAAGGATTTCTCCCGGTTCATTGAGAACATAGACTTTGAAACCTAAGGTCTTCTCTGACTATTCGAGAACTTAGACATTTTAAGAAACGTTATTCTAAATGATTTCGAAAGGAGATCCCCAAAACGGGAAGAACTTCTACAAACGGATGTCATGTGCGTGTAGTGACCTGAACAAGACTCGACAGAATCGAATCTTGTTTTTATACTTAGGAGCCGATAATAATTTCTTTCGAGGAAATAAAATGAATAACGATGGGATGAATTAACTTGGTATCAAGTGAACGAAAGAAACGAGTAAACATACGAGAAACGTTGGCTTCATATTAAGAAGGATGTGATCGAGACGAAGAGGATAGAATAAAGGGAATCAAAGACGAATGAAATAAAAAAATGTTACTTATGTATAAGTAACATGACGACGTCGTACCATTTTGTTTTTCAGCAGAGTTGCTATGTACGGACTTTGAGAGGGAGATACGTATAAATATTAAGAATCAAGCACGAAGCTTGATTAAATTTGTCAACAATCGATCGAATTCAACGACGATTAGAACTTATGTTCTAAAGGTTATTCCCTAATTATCATTCCAATTTCTTTTGGAATTTATTTCTATACTTCGTTTTAAACGAAGACTATGACGAGTACGTATATTAAGGGTCATGAACGACAAAGCCTTTCGTAAATGAATGTTACTTTCGAATAAGTAACATGAACAAAGTGAACGCACTTGTTTTAACGAGTGAGAATCGATAAGAAATTTTCTTCGTAAAATATATATATATATATATATATATTAAGATAAGGAATGGAAATAAAATCTTGAAATTTTATTTCTATATATTGTTTGTACGAGTGCAATTTTCTGTGAAATTGCTAGATGTCTAAGATAAGTTTGTTTGCTTAAGTATGGTGAAATTACAATTGAATAAGGAATATTCATTTTGTAATTTGAGGTTTTCCGTAAGATAAGATATTGTTCTCCCTGTTACTGATCCATGTTTCCTAAAAACCTTGTAGGATGACTTCTATTAGTGATATGGCTCAGGAGAGTCAATCCCCACCACAGCGTACTTGGGCAGATCATATTTTGGATAAGTATCGAGTTTTCGAGGCAAACTCGAGACATGATATAGGACAAGGATTAGTAGCTACTCAGCATTCTATTACAGAGGATCAGACTATCTTCGACTTGATTAGACGTCTCCCAGAGGAATGGCATGGTTGGGCACATGATACGGCATGGTACTACTTTGGGACATTGACGACGACGTAGAGCCGACAGGTGATTACAATGGATTCGCTTTAGAGGTACACAGGCGGTTCTTCCAGAACGGACACATGGCAGCATATCCCATTCAGGCGCATCCTCCCTACACTTACTTCCAGGCGGATTCAGAGTCAGATCATGGCGAGATAAGTCCAGAGATGGTTGCACTGTTAGAGATTCTTCCAGCGATTGTACCCTAGCAAGGACACATAGGGGTTAGTTACAAGGCATAATACCCAGTGATTGACGCAGAGACAGCTGACAGGTTAGGGTTACCTATTCTTTTCCTACCCGAGCCTTCTGTGAGAGTTCGAGGATCGTTCGAGGCAGGACCAGAGTACTTAGACATAGACGCAGAGCTTACCTCCCTATTACAGTTACCAACTTCTTACAGACCCCTTGACGAGATTTGTGCGGAATTGGCTAGAGTTAGAGCAGAGTTTGAGGCAGGACCATCCAGGGTCCGTTCTAGGAAGAAGTACGAGTCTAGCTCCCTTCTCCACCACCTGCTGCCTCCGAAGAAGTGGGCGTTAGTGACCTGCTGGGATTACCTAGTTTCAGATACCGAGATGACAGTTTCAGAGATGTCTGCACCGCCACCACTTACACTTGCGTACGGCACTACATTAAGGATTGACGAGGCACTCCAGCTCATTTTTAGTTCTGAAAGTGAGGAGGAGGACACTGATGAGGATCCGGACAAGGATCGAATGAGGACCCTAAGGAGGATTAGGCCATAGAGGGCAGTGGGGACTTGACTGCAGCGAGTTGAGTAGTGCGTCAGGGACGCTTATCAGCAGAGTTAGTAGTCTCTTTTGTTACGTACATAGTCGGATCAGTAACTAGTTTTTGTAGTACCCTAACGAATACAAAATTTTGTGAATCGTTTTAGTTCTCGTACTCCCAGTAGTAGAGTAATGCATTCTGTTAATGCTACATGTACAGTGATAGGCCGACAACCTAGTTTAGACTCGTAATAGTCTAACTTTTTGTGTAAGACATCGTTGGAGGCAAAATCCATATCCCTTTGATGTATATATACATATATACATGACCCATGAGAGGGTTTTTAATTGCAAGGAAGTGTTTATAAATCGTAAAAATCAAATTTGAATGCAAATGAATTCGTATAACAAAAATTTGGTTTAACTTTGAAAGTTAAAAGATTAAGGGGATAGTATCGAAGTCATGTTCGAACTTTCTTTTCCGCGAACTTGATTAAGTTGGAAAGTGGGTTAGTAAGTAACAGAGGGCTTAAAGGTAAAGCGCTAATGGAAATTTTCTATTCCCTATAGTTTAAGGAAAATGCCGCCGAGAAACATTAACAACAGGAGAGGTCAAGGACCTGGCAGGCCCAGGGGACGTGGAAGACGTCAGCCAGAGAATGAGAGAGAACAGGAACAGGAACGAAATGATACCCCATCACCATCACCATCACCCCCACCACCACCCCGTAGGGACATTGAGGATCTTTTCCTCAAAAGAAACCCCCCAAAGTTTGATGGATCGGGCAACCCTAGCGATGCTGAGCTATGGGTGCGATCAACTGAGAAAATTTTCAAGCTCCTCAGGTGTACCGACGAGGAAAGACTAGCATGTATAGCTTTCCAACTCACCGGATCGGCAAACTATTGGTGGGAGACTCGACAGAAAGTGATACCTGCTGAACACCTAGCTCAATTTACATGGAAAGAATTCAGGGAGGCGTTGTACGACAAGTACGTGCCTAAGACATATAGGGCTCGGAAGGAAGCTGAAATCTACAGTCTGAAGCAGGGCAAGATGACGGTTACGGAATACGACGCAAAATTCTGTGAATTGTCAAGGTATGCGCCAACTCAGGTCGATACCGAGGAAAAGATTTCTAAGAAATTCAGAGGTGGACTAAGAGACGAATTGGGACTCGCTTTAGCCAGTCACGGGGGACTAGGCTATACGGACGTTTTAGGGCGAGCACTGGAAATGGAGGCCGTTGTGCTTGATGAGAAGAAAACCATAACACCTACACCAGCTCCAACCCAAAACCAAAACCGAGGCTATTATAACAACAATAATAGCAACTTCCAAGGAAAAAGGAAGTGGGATGGAGGAAGTAGCAGTGACTACAATCAGAATCCTAACCAGGGTAATCAACAAAAGGGAAATCAGAACAACAACAAGAAACAATGGCAGGAAAGCAACCAGTCAGGGTTGTATTTGCAAGGGAACAATCAGGCCAGACCATGGAAAGGGAATAATTAGCAGAGACAGCCACAGGGACAACAGCAAAACTCTAACCAAGGAGGAAATAACCCAGGGAGGGTTACTTATCCGGTTTGCCCAAAATGCAATGGAACCCATCCTGGTATTTGCCAAGCTGGCACGGGCGTTTGTTTTAACTGTGGACAGTCAGGGCACGTGAAAAGGGATTGCCCTACACTACTGAGAACAGCCGGACAGAATCAGCAAGGACAGCCCCAGCCTTTGAGGGCGATTCAGAAGCAGCCTCAACAACAGATGGCACCGCAACTGTTCCAACAGTACGCGCAGCAGCAGCGGAATGCAAGGGCATGCGCCAATAGGCAGACTGGGAAGAATAATGGAAAAGGAAACTTAGCAGGTATGGGAAAACTTCACAACATCCCTAATTGAGATACTGTTTGATACTGGCGCATCGCATTCCTTTATTTGCTGGCTCGTGTGCCGATAACCTAGACATCAGACCTGTAAGAGCTGCATACCCTATGAGAGTAGCTACACCTTCAAAAGAGATCACTACTTCCACGCATGTTTGCTCTAACTTAGAACTAGAAATCGAAACTCCTAAGGTTAAAGCGAACAACATAAACGTTATGATAATGTAGGACGTAGACATAATCTTAGGAATGGATTGGTTGTCAGAGAATTATGCCACGATTCTCTACAACGAGAGAAAAAAATCTCTTTTCAACCCCCGGGTAGAGAACCAACCGAATTCCACGGAATTTCAATGAGTAGAGGAGTACCGATTATATCGGCGCTATAAGCCACGGAGTTAATAAGGAAGAAAGGTATCACAGCTTATCTTGTGTACCTAATCGGAGAACCAGGAGCCAAGAAGACCACCCAAGACGTAAAGAATGTGAACGAATACGAAGACGTCTTTCCAGAAGTTTTTTTGCCAGGATTGTCACCCGATCGACACGTAGACTTTACAATCGACTTAGAGCCAGGAGCAGTTCCTAAATCCTAAGCCCCATATAGGATGGCACTGAAAGAATTAGAAGAACTTAAAATCCAGTTACATGAGCTATTAGACCTTGGTTTCATCAGACCAAGTGTCTCACCTTGGGGAGCGCCAGTGGTATTTGTTAGGAAAAAAGATGGTTCGATGAGAATGTGTATAGATTATTGAGAACTGAACAAGATCACACTCAAGAACAAATATCCCTTACCAAGGATAGAGGATTTGTTTGACCAGCTCAAGGGCGCAGGAGTGTTTTCCAAAATAGATTTAAGATCAGGGTATCAGCAGCCGAAGATTAAACCCGAGGACGTAACTGAAGACCGTTTTTCAAACCAGATAATGCGATTCTTTTGAAGGCAGAATTTGTATCCCTGACAGCGATAACGAACTGAAGAATGACAGCATGAGTGAGGCTCACGATACGCCGTACACAGCACACCCAGGAAGTACGAAGATGTATCAGGACTTGAGAGAGAATTTCGGGTGGAATGGACTAAAACGAGACGTTAGCTCGTGTGTAGAAAGATGTTTGGCATGTCAGCAAGTTAAAATTTTACAATCGACGACCATATGAATTGTTACAGCCATTGGATATCCCAGAATGGAAATGGGAAGGAATAGCCATGGACGTTGTGACAGGCTTGCCTAAGTCAAGAAAAGGAAACACAGCCATTGGGTGATTATCAATAGACTTACGAAATTAGCTCCCTCCTTACCAATTAAGACTACCTATGGATAAGAAAGATTAGCAGTTGTACGTTCAAGAAATAGTACGTCTACATGGAGTACCGAAGGTCATAATATCAGATCGAGACGCCAAATTCACTGCCAGATCTTGGGTCATTATGCAGAAAGAATTGGGAACCAAGCTTAACTTTAGTACAACTTTTCACTCTCAGACAGATGGACAGTCCGAGAGGACGATTCGGATTTAGGTTGGTATGTTAAGGACAGTGGTATTGGATCGAGGCGCGAATCAGGAAGACTTTCTACACTTAGTCGAATTCGCTTACAACAATAGCTAACAGGCCACGATAGGAATGGCTCCGTATGAGGCTTTGTATGGACGAATGTAGATCACCACTTATTTGGGACGAAGTGGGTGAAAAGGAAGAACCTAGTACCATACGCGACTAATGAGATGATCGAGAATGTTCGGCAAATTTGAGATAGAATGAGAGAAGCCCAAAGCCGACAGAAGTTATATGCCGACGACTGTCGCGAGGATCTTAAGTTTTGAGATTAGGATAAAAGTTTTTCCTTAAGATTGCACCTTCTTAGGGAATCGTTAGATTTGGCGTTAAGGGTAAATTAAGACCGAGGTTCATAGGACCATACGAAATCCTCGAGAAAATAAGAACCGTTTCTTATAGGTTGGCCTTACCGCCAAGTTTAAGAATTGTCCATAATGTGTTTCACGTTTCTCAAATGAGAAAATACGTCTATGACCCTAAGCACGTTATTAGTCAGCAAGACATAGTTCTTGAATCTGACTTAAACTACGAAGAAAAACCAATATCGATCTTGAATAGAAAAGTTCAAGAATTAAGAACCAAATCGATACCAATCGTAAAAGTATTGCGGAATCACCACGGGCAGAAGGAAGCTACGTGGGAGCTCGAGGAAAGGATGAAGGAGAGGTAAACTCATCTTTTGCAGAAGATATGCAAATTTCGGGACGAAAATTTTCCAAGAGGGGTAGGATGTAATACCCCGGAAAATCTCAACTGACTTAAAAATTTAAAGTTAAAAATAAAAATGGCTTTGCACGCCTAAGTTTACGATTCTGAATTCTAAAACCAACGGTGAAATCCGTTTCTGAAAATAAATTAAGGAATTCAGTCAGATGACTACTCTATTTATGGTTATCGCGTACGAAAAGTTTTTAGTTCTGGAACTCAGAACGGAAAACCTTCTGATTTTTACATTCACGAAATCGCGATACGAACTTGCCTGAGAAAGATCGTTTTTATGATTTTCCGGACGAAACTCGGACTGTGTTGTCCCGAGGTTTTGTCGGAATTTATATTTTAAATATTATTTTCCGATTAAGTTTAATACGTTAGAATTTTTGGTCGAATCGGAATTTGACGATTTTGTGCCGAGTTACGTATTTCGTCGTTCGATTTCCGTAACGACGTATCGCGCCGCAAAAAGGGCGTAATTTCTTCTTTTTCCTTCCTCTCTAGCCGACATCATGCTCTCTCTCAAGCATGATATTTCATTTATTTTATATTATAAAGCTAATGACTCACTACTTAGATTTTTATTAACTTTACACCTATGTGGTTACTGTTCTATTAACATTAGTCATCACCATCCTCACTTTCTCTCCCTCCCAATTCGGTACACACACACATATACTATACTTCTACTTTCTTCATTTCACCATTGAAGATCCTCAAGTTCTTGGAGCAAGATTTTCACACAAGTCATCATCTAACCATCGAATTCTATTTCTTTCTTTAGTAAAGTTCAAGGTATTCATCTCCTCTCTAATCCTATCCAATTGGATTCCATTTCTTCTCTTTTCTCTTGTTGGATCGATTTTGGTGATAATGTAATTAGATGTCTTGAGCTTTAATTAAGGTAATTAGATGGATTAGATATGATATCTATGATTAAAATTGAAAGAAAATCAAGAACCCTAACTTCTTCTAAATACCGAAAATTAGGGGAATCATGTAGGATGATTGAGTTCTTCAATTAGTTGGATAATCATGCTTAGGAGGTGTTTGATTGATGATTAAAACAAAAAGAAATCAAAACCCCTATGAATTTAAGTGAGGACCGATTTTTGGCTTAGGGTTTGAATTGGGGGCTTTCAATTTGATGATGATGTTTGATGAAGAAAATCACCCCCTTTAATTATATGATAATACCGAAATTTTGAGGAAATATGGGGGTTTTCATGTAGTTGATCTAATTGATGATTTGTTGATGAATTTAATTGGAATTTTCTAAAAATATTTTGTGGATCGTAAGAGACTAAGAACTTGATTTAAGTTGAGTTTAAGTAATGATATGAGGTGATGATTTATATAATAATGAATCTCGTTAGATAATGATTGATGACGTAGGATTTGAACGAATTCCGATAACTTTTGAAATCTCATAAGAGACGAACAAGTGGACGTAATTAATAATCGAGAAGTCGAGTAAGGATTCTAACTTGATAATAGTGTTTATAATGGACTAAGGAACGACTTTGTAGTTGACGACATGAGCATTCGGAATATTATAATATGAGTTGTAGTTATAGTCGAGAACTAGAAACGAGAATTGGTTAACTTGATTTTGGTTTAGTAAATGGTAGTTGAAACGACGAGGTTTGATCGTCGTGGTTATAAACGAGTTTTGGAAAAGGAGTCCTTCACGTACGGGAGTACGTGTTGACTGCCTTGAGAGTCAAGTTTCGTGAGAAATCGAGTACGAGAACTTAGAACGAACTTAGAAAGTTATACGTCGATTCTATCGAGCAACTAGGGTTAGCCGCGCCAGTTTTGCGACCCTTCTCGGAAACTGTAATAACTTTTAGCTCGTTTATCAGATTTGAGATCCTTAAATTGGAGCGTAAACTAGACTTTCCAAGCCTTCTAACAGTACAGGACTCATCTCCTGGTTCCAATTCCTATGTTCTGGGCAGTCCCCAGAACAACTGCATTGCGCAGTGAAATTTCAGGATTTGTTTGCCTAAGTTGTTTTCTTCGCAACTTAGTTTCTTTCGATCTTTTAAGCCGTAATAAGTTAACGACTATCTTCTCTACTGACCTAAGAGTCGAGTATGAAACCCCTCGAGTTCTAAACGAGATTTGTTCAAGTCTCGTTCCCGCTTAATTAAAAGAATATAGATTAGCGTGCAAAGGCCTAAAAGCTTAAAAACATGTGAAACTAATTTGATTTTGATTTCGAATTCCATTTTCTTTTATCGACTTGATGACTTATCGAAGTTATGATTATTTACGATGAAGGAGGAAGTCGACAGTCGGGATAAGGCGAAGAGTCAAACGACGGGAATTCGTTTAGTAGTTCTGTAACGTATAAGATAGGCTTTCCTACTTATAACAAACAAAATGTGGGTTTTTCCACACATCGAAAGTGACATTTATAGCTTTGATAACTGTGTTTTATCAAACGTGATTATCAGGCATAAACTGTTTTATATTTTATGTGAGTTCTCTTGATCCCTTCTGAGTTGGCTGACTAGCTTTCCAGATTTATTAGTTAGCTGACTAGTTAACTTTCGATCGGCTTTAAGTTAACTACATGCTTTCCAAAGTATGTGCACTTTGTAGCCTGTGGTGTATGTGGTATCCTGTTGAGGGGTAACCAGCCACGGTGAATGAGAATTGGACAAGATTTGAACGTAACATCTGTCAGAAAATGCTTGGCCAAGCTACATTGTGAAAATAATAAAATGTTTACTAGACACGGGTTCTTTTTCAAACAAAACCTCGATGTGCTACAAGGACTAAATGCCTGATTTATCTATACTTATGATAATGTTTTCGGCAATGTGCCCACTAAGTACTTTCGTACTTAGCCCTGCATATATTTCTAAATGTGCAGGTTGAAGCGACGAAAGCGGCGGTGGTTGAAGTTGAGTCGAGTTGAGAAGTTAGGATTGCTTTAGCTATGACCTACTTTCCGCTGCAAAACTCTAAGTCTTTTGAGAATATGTACATTAAACAAATCACTGTAGTTTAAGTCTGTAATCTTTAACTTAGATACTTTCGAGTACCTTTTGTCGAGTAATCCTTCGTGATTAACTCTTCCTTTAAAATAATCAAGTCTTGTTTATTGAATGTATGATGTCTTTTATGTATGTTTAGTTAGTCAGCCCCCTTCTTCCCCGCTTCTTTAATCCAATCCCAGTCGCACCCCGACTTTTGCCGTCCCTCGGGATTTGGGGCTGGGACAAGATGTATAAAAATTCTAAACAAATTTAGATATGAAAAAATACACAATGATTTATTCACAATTATGTGTTTAGATACGTGAAATATAATTAATTTATTAAGTTTGATTTACAAATAACGCAAACAACATAAAAACTTCTAAATAAGATACAACTATTTTTAAATATAAGTCAGTCTTTGGAGAGAAATTTTGCAGAGAGAATGAGGGGAAAGTGTTGAGAAACAAAGACAAGTTTTTTCAAAGTTATAATGGTGTGGTTTATTGTTTGATTGTTTATCTTTTGCAACATGTATGTATTTCTTCCATTTCTCATTTTGGTGAAATAAAATACTTATTTACCAAAAAAAAAACTAATTTTATAGTATATTCATATAGATGAAATATAAAGTTATTTCCCGTCGATTCTTGACGGGCTACTGACTAGTATAATATATATTGCCATGTAACACTAATCAATCAAAGCTTGAATAAAAGAAATGTAGAGAAATAAGGTACTTGGCATTGTTTAATTTTTTTTCCTAAAACCATATTTTCTTAAGATACATTTACTTTTTAGGGTGCGTTTACTTTGATAGAAAATGATGGAATTTTTTTTTTATCCTTTTTACATCATTTTCACACGTTTACTACGTTCATTATATTTCATTGGGCAGGATGAATAACCTTTTCGAGTAACCCATTTTCTATCCTTTTCAATTGTGGAAAATATTTACATAGGGGAGGGGGGTGTGATAATATTATTCAATGGATAAAAGGTAAATGTGATCATTTAATTTTCCATCCTAGTAAATATGGGATAATAAATTATGAGAATGTTAATATTGTCTCAAAGTTTCTTGTCCATCTGTAATACCCCGATAATTTCTACTATCTTTAAAAAAAATAAAAGTTAATAATAATTATGGCTTTGCACGCCTAAGATCATGAATTTCAATTCTAAAATTTGCGGTGAAATCCGTTTCCGAAAATAATTTCTAGAAATCGGACGAACGACTACTGTATTAGGGGTTTTCGCGTCCGGTAAGTTTTTCGTCCGAAAACTCAGAATCAAAATCCGTCAGAATTCACATTCACTTTTTCTTCGATACGAGTTCACCGGAGAAAGTTAGTTTTTATGATTTTCCGGACGAATTTTGGACTGTGATGTCCCGACGTTTTCTCGGATTTTGAAAAACGAATTAGGTTTTCCGAGTACGTAAATTATTTCCAATCTAACGGACGAATTAGATTTCGTCGAATTCGAAACTATCTAAGAAAGTATTTCTCGACTTTCTAATCGTCGTTTAAGAGCCGGAAACGAGATTTTCCGTCTAATAATTTCGCACCAAACACGTCCTTAGCGAGTCACTATGCCTTGTCAGATATTTCATCCTACTTTATGACTAATATAGTGAGTCATCACCTTCTCTCCTTCATCCTCATTTCCGCCACCTTACATCCTCCATCTCTCTCTCATTTTTTCTTCTTCTCCCACCATTAAAGCTCCAACTCCAAGCTTTCCTCAAGCTCATAAGTCTTCCATCAACCGATCAATTTCAATTCCGAGTCCATATTACGAAAGGTATGAACATCTCTTACCATTTGAACCGAACAAGTTTTGATTTCCATCATTTTATTTTTTTTCGAAAACTATGAGAGGAAGAGGCATGTTGTTCCTTGTTCGATACATGTTCTAGGATGTTTAGAATCGAGTTCTACGGTTTGAATCATGAAGAAAATCACTCCTCTTTGTCTTAGGGTATTACCGATTTTTTTTGTCAAATTTGGGGCTTTGATCGTAGCTCGATTTCTTTGGTGATTGAATGATAGATTAGTGTTCTTCATGATGTTAATTGACTATATGAATTGTTTTAGATTTTTCTAAAAAATAAAATTTGAAACCTAAGAGACGAAGAAGGAACGATTTAGGATAGTAAATGTTATGATATGCTCGATTGTTTAATGGAAATGAGATATACAATGTATAAGGATGATTATATATTTAATTGGAATTTTTCTAAAAATAAAACAAAAAATGTAAGAGATGAAGATGTGTCGATAAGTTGAAGCTCGATAACGTTTTGATAATATGATTTGCATGTTAGTAATGCTCGTTAGATGATAATCGTTGTCGTAAAATTTGAACGAAAACGGAGAACGTAGAATTTTTGTTAAGAGACGAACGATCGACGATAAGTCGAGATTAAATAATGATATAGGTCTACGATGCGAATATAAGTAAATCTCGATAGTTAATGATCATAATCAGAAAGTTAGAACGAATTCTAATGACGTTGGAATTTTGGTAAGAAACGAAACAACGATCCTAAGTAACGATAGAAAAGACGAGTAAGAAAAGTAATTAGATAATAGTGATTGTTATGAATAAGAGAACAAGTTTGTAGTTGACGGCTTTTGCATTTGAGTTATGAAATGACGAATTATAGTTATGAACGAGAAGTAGAAACGAGAAGTTAGGATTTGTTTTGGTATAGTAATTGCGTAGTTAATGAGACGAGGTTTTAAACGTCAAGCTTATAAATGAGAAATAAAAAGGAGTTCAACACGTATGAGGATACGTGTAGACTGCATTGAGTCAGGAATTTCGTGGAAAATGAAGTGGAATAACGTAAGTCGAATCTAGGAAGTCGTGCGCCGAGTTATCGAGCCTTAGGGTTAAACTCGGACTGTTTTGCGACATTCCACGGAAACTGCCATATCTCCTAGCTCATTTATCGGAATTGAGATCCGTAAATTGAAGAGTAAACTAGACATCCGTAGCTTTCTTTTGGTATAGGGCACATCCCCTGTTTCGAAATCACCTGTTCTGTACAAGGTTACTGATCTGAACAGTGAATGTTCAAACCTTAGATTCTTAAGTTGAATTCTTCTCAACTTGAACTCTTTCGATCTTTTAAGTCGTTTCAAGTCAGCGATTACTTTTTTTTTTCTATTGACCTCAGTGTCAAATACAGAACCTTTTGAGTTCTAAATGAGATATGTTCAAGTCTTGTTCCCGTTTAACTAAAAGAATCTAGTTTAGCGTGCAAAGGCCTTGAAAGCTTAAAAAAACATAAAAGACTAAATCGTTTTCGATTTCGATTTCCATTTTCTTTTGTCGTCTCAACGACTTATCGAGGATATATTTTATGTACGATGAAGGAGGAAGTCAGCATAAGGAAAGGACGGAAGATTGAAGAACGGAAGCACGTTTAATAGTTCTGTAATCTATAAGGTGGGCTTTTATATATGAAACAAAACGAGCAATGCTTGAAAACCTTTTCTTTATCGCTTTGATAATCGTGATTTCAAAGTGATAATTATGGCATGAACTGTTTTGTGTTTTATGTGAGTTCTCTTGTACCTTATGAGTTAATTAAAAGGGGTTAACTAACGATCGGCTTTGAGTTAGCTATTATGCTTTCTAAAGTTTTGTGTACACTGTAGCCTGTGGTGTATGTGGTATCCTGTTGAGGTGTAATGCCCCGTAAAAATCTTTACGTTCTAAGAAGTTTTAAGTAAATTAATTAAAGGCTTTGCACGCCTAAGTTGGAATTTTTGATTTATAAGACTAACGGTCGAATCCGTTACTAAAAATAATTTACATAAGTCGGCTAGATGACTACCATATTAGAGGTTAGCGCATGCGAAAAGTTTTTAGATCGTAAGCTTAGAACGAGAAACCGTTTAATTTTACGTTTCAAAATCGCGAATACGAGCACGCCGAAAAAGTTTGTTTTTACGTTTTTCCGGACGAAACTTGGACTTGTCGTTCCGAGTTTTAGTCAAAATAAATTTTAGAAATTTATTTTCTAATTAAGATCATACGTTAGAATTTATAAGTCAAATCGAATCACGACGAATTTTTGTATCGAACAACGTCTTCGTCGTTCGTTTTTCCGTAACGTCGGATCGCGCCGGAAAAACCCGTAAAATCTCAAAAAAATCTGCATGGCAGCCGCCACCTCACCATGTTTAGGTGTTAACATGCATGTTAATACACCCTAAGCTAATGACACCTAAACCTATCTTTATGCATGGTCAACCATTAATCATTTCACAAGCTTAGACAAAACAATTCTTTCTCTCTCTTTCCACTCTCTCTCTCGGCCACTCTCTCTATCTCTCCCTCAACTTCATCTTCTTCATCTCTTCAATCCTCCATTGAAGACTTTACCAAGAACTTGAAGAACTCACACAAACCATCCATCCATCCATTCAATTCCATAACTTCATTCATTAAATCTTAAGGTATTTTCATTCTCTACAACCCTATCCAATTAGATTTTCTTTTCTTCTCTTTTCCCTCATGTTCGAATTTTTAAGGTGTTGGAATGGAAGAAATGATCTTAGAATAATGTAATTGGATATGCTAGACATGATATTTATGGATTAAAAATGATCAAAAATAAGAAACCTAACATCTAGGTTAATGCAGAATTTTTTTTGAAAATTGTAGGATTTTTGTTTTTCTTCTTTTGATTGCAAATTCATGCTTAGTAGAGGTTTAATTAGTATATAGAATGAAAAGGGATTGAAAGCCCTATGTTGTTATGAAATTGAGTTAGGGTTTGAAGTATGAAATTAGGAGTTTTTGCATGTTAGTTGTTTTTGGAATTGCAAGTGAATAATTAGAGATATAAGAGCATGTTTGGTATATAAATGTTATTAATTTAAAAAGAAAATCATTCCATAAACATATGTTCAAAACCAGAAATTTTAAAGTAGTTAGGAGTTTTCCACATGATCATTTAAAGTGATGATTTGTTAGTTGATTATTGTTACAAATCATGTTAATTGATAATAGGAATTAATTGGAAATTTTCTAAAGATGTTTAATGGAATGTAAGAGACAAAGATCACTATATAATCTGAGTTATAAAGATGTTAAGACATGTTAGCATGCATGAAAACGATTCCTATTAGACGTAGATTAACGTCGTAAAGTTTGAACGAAAACCGACGACTTTTAAAGATCGCATAAGAGGCGAATATCTAGTTGTAACTAATAATCGGGAAGTCGGATGAAAATTTTAACTTGATATTATTGATTATAATGAAATTTGGAACATCTTTCTAGTTGACATCGTAAGCATCCGAGTTCATATAATATGGGTTAAAGTGATAATCGGAAACTAGAAAACGTTTGGAATTTCTTTGTTGGTATAGTAATTGATAGTTGAAATCCGACGTTAGAACGTCGTGCCTTTGAGTAAGTGAGAAGGAGTTTGTCACGTACGGAGGTACGTGATGACTGCCTTGAGAGTTCAGTTTCTAAAAAAGTTGAGTACGAAGATTTAAAACGAACCTAAAACGTTATACGGCGAACTTATCAATAAGCTAGGGTTTCACGGCAGTTTTTGCGACCCCTGCCGGAAACTGTAATAACTTCCAGCTCGTTTATCGGATTTGTGATCCGTAAATTGGAGCAGAAACTAGACTTCCTAAGCTTTCTAGTGGTATAGGGCTCACCCCCTGTTTCCAAGTCCTCTGTTCTGGACAGCCTCCAGAGTTACTGGACTGTGCAGTAGAAATTTCAGTTTCTTGTTTTCTAAGTTATTTGGTTCACAACTTAGTTTCTTTTGATCGTTTAAACCGTTTTATCTAACGAATACCTTCTATCTGACCCTAGAGTCAAGGATCATACCTTTAATGATGAAAACCAGTCGAGATCGTATCTTATATCTTATCTTTTCTTTAAAGATGTAATAAACGAGAAATATTCATAAGTCGTGAAATGAGCTATAAATGAAATCGCCTAAGTTGGTTCTTCCCAACTTAGTTTCTTATAATCCTTAAAGTCGTTTTAAGACATCGACAACCTTCTCTACTGACCTGAGAGTCGAGTACGAGATCTTTCAAGTTCTAAACGAGATTGGTACGAGTCTCGTTTCCCGTTAAGTAAAACGAATCTAGTAAGCGTGCAAATGCCAAAAAAATAAAATGACTAGAACTTTCTTCGATTCTCTTTCTTCGAGTATCTTTTACGAACCGTTTTTAAGTATATTTTATTTTACGATGAAGGAGGAAGCCAACTATAGAGAAAGGACAGAAGATCTCAAGTTGGAAGCGTTTGTTTTAAGTTCTGTAAAATAAGGTGGGCTTTTATATACAAATAAAACGAGCAATGCTCGAAAAATCTTTCTTTATTGCTTTGATATCTGTGTTTTCAAAGTGATAATATGGCATGAACTGTTTTAAGTTTTTATGTGAGTTCTCTTGTACCAATCTGAGTTAACATTCGTGTTTTCCAGATTTCTGAGTTAACCTTCGGGTTTTCCAGACTTTTAGAGTTAGTCTATTTTTAGATTAACTAACGATCGGCTCTGAGTTAGCTGCTAAGTGCTTTCCAGAGTTAGTGCACTTTGTAACCTGTGGTGTATGTGATATCCTGTTGAGGGGTACCAGCCACGGTGAATTAGTAGTGGTCAAGATTGAACGTAACATCAGTCAGAAAATGCTCGCGCGAGCGATTTATGAGAAGAAGTCAGAAAATGTTTAGTAGACACGGATTCTTTCAATAAAACCCCGTGTGCTACACTTATGAGATGCCATTTTATCAATATTTATAAGTATGTTTTCGGCATCGTGCCCACTAAGTACCTTTGTACTTAGCCCTGCATTGCTTTCTAAATGTGCAGGTTGAAGCGACGGTGAGCGGCGACGGTTGTTGTTGTTGAGTTTAAGGATAAGATGCTTAGTAGAACTCTTCCGCTGTCAATCTCTGTTTTTCTTTTGAGATGTATTTTGAACAACTCAGTAGTTTATGTCCGTATATTTGAACTTAGTTTTATCTTTTGTACTTATGTCGAGTAATCCTTAGGGATTAACTCTTTCTTTTCTATAATCAAGTCTTGTTCATAATTTATCGATGTTTATCATGTATGTTTAGTTAATTAGCCTCCTTCTTTCCCCCTTCTTTAATCCAACCCCAGTCGCACCCCGGCTTCTGCCGTCCCTCGGGATTTGGGGCTGTGACAGAGTGGTATCAGAGCAGAGGTTCGTTTTCTGCTCTGGTCATAAGTCATTTCCCTAGTATGAGTCATTCTTTTAGTGATACCACAGAGTGGTATCAGAGCAGTGTTCGTTTTCTGCTCTGTTTCTGAGTCATTCCTTCTAGTATAAGTTATTCTTTTAAGTGATACCACAGAGTGGTGTCAGAACGGGCTTCCTGCTCTAATGATGAGTCATTCCTTCTAGTATGAGTTAATGCGAGTCATTCTTTCAAGTACGAGTCATTCTTTGAAGTAATATCATAAAGTGGTATTTTTATACAAGTCTTTCTTCGAGAAGTAATATAGAGTATTCGTTCGTACTCTATATCGAGTCTTCTCTCAAGTCATGAGACATAGTATTTGTATATACTTTGGATCGGAGTCGTTTTTCCAAGTATAAGATAAGAGTTAGACTATGATGTTAAGATTGAGAACGTAGAAGTCAACTCAACCGCCCGCTACGTCGACTCAACAAGGAAAATGTGAAAGAATTTTATAAGGAGATTTCTTTTAATAAGAAAAGTTATGAGCAAGTATTCAGTGAAAATGTGAAAACGAGAATGAGTTGTGTTTTAAAAATGAGAATTTTACAGAAGTATAATCTTTATACTTACATGATTATGCGATAGTACAAGTACTATCTTATGTGAAAATATGTGCGCAATGATTTTTCTCTTTATGAAAAAGTATGCTGATACAAGAATATAGACGGATTTTAAGGGAATTTTCCCGGTTCAATGAGAACATAGACGTGAAACTTAAGAGCTTTCCAGTTCTTCGAGAACTTAGACGTTTTTAAGAAACGTTGTTTCGAAATGATTTCGAAAGGAGATCTCTAACGTGAGAAAGACTCCCTCTGATGGATGTCACGTGCGCTTAGTGACACGAATAAAGATTCGGCAAAGTCGAACTTGCCGTCTAAAAATATTTCCTGCGAGGAAAAGAAATAAAATGAATAAAAATAATTCGATAAATCGTGTTAGTGAAAGAAAGAAGCGATAGAACGTTCGAGAAGCTGTCGGCTTCAAGTTAAGAAAGATATGAACGAGACGACAACTGGAACTTAGCTTTTCAGGGAGTTTTTCTTAAGTTATATTTCTTTTTCTTTATATGGAATTAAATTCCATATTTTCGTCTTGAGCAACGACTACAATTAGCACGAGTATTAAGAGTCGTAAGCGATAAATTCTTTTGAAATGGATGTTACTTTTGAATAAGTAACATGAACAAAGTAAAAACACTTTGTTTTAATAAGTGAAAAACCGTTAAGAGTTAGTTAAGAAAAAAGGAAATAGAAGAATTAAAATGAATAATGGTACAGTGAAATAAAAAGAATGAAAATAAAATCCTTTATGTAATATATATATATATGATGAATGAGTGCAATTTCTTGAATTGCTAGAAGTCTTATTAAGTGGTTGGTTTAGATGTTGATGTTACAATTTGAATAAGGGATATTCACTTGTAATTTATGTTTTGATTAAGATAAGTTGTTTTCTTTTTCTACCTGTTACTGATCCAAGTTACCTTAAACCTTTTGTAGGATGGCTAGGACCCGTGTCAGGGCTCGGAAGAGTCAGCCCTTGGCCTCGTGCAAGCGCACCATAGTGGATATATTGAAGGATGAATATTACGAGTTTGAGGTAGACCACGGAGAAGAAGATGTGGGACAGATTGTCAGTAATTTTTCATCAGCTTATTACCCAGTGAGACACCTGATCAGGGAGAGTCAGGCAATTTTAGATCTGATCGTGCACCTACCGGACGAGTGGCGCGGATGGGCGCACCGGGCAGCTTGGTACTACTTGGGGATTCTCGGCGACGACACAGAGCCAACAGGCAACTACGCTGGTTTTGCCTTGTGTGTGCACAAGCGTTTCTTTGAGAACAGGCATATGATTGCCCTTCCTTTGGAGCCACACATCCCCTACAATCACTATCCAGCCGAGACAGAGCTTGAGGAGCTTGACCTAGACCCAGATATGTTAGAGTTATTAGAGTTGCCACCAGATGGGGTACTAGAGGAGGAGCTTGAGGCTGAGTTAGAGCAGCCCGAGGAGGACGAAGAGACGGTAGTTCCACCAGAGTCACCACCGGCTGCACAGCAGATTGAGGAGTTGATCCCGGGTTCTGGTTTTGTAGAGGTTGACGCTGAGACAGCCGCGTTGTTGGGATTGTCTACACCATTTTTGCCAGACGTTTGTGTTAGGGTCAGGGGACCGTCGGAGACGAGACTGTACAGAGAGGGACCAGACTGTAGAGAGATCGACGCGGAGCTTACCACCATGTTGGAGTTGCCTTCTCCACTTACACCACTGGCGGAGATTTGCACGAGGTGGGGAGTACCTTGGAGGCACACGGAGGCAGGACCGTCTAGGGTCCGTTCTAGGGAGGAGTTTGAGACAGGTTTAGATTCAGTTCCCGACCACCTTTTTCCCCTGAAGAAGCGTGCGAGGAGGATCAGTGAGGACTACTTGGTCTCCGACTTAGAGGAGACTGTTTTTGAGGCACCGTCACCCACCGTGTTTATACTTGACGACAGTTCTACTTTGAGAGTGGACCAGCCACTCGAGCTGGTTTATGGTTTGGAGACCGAGGAGGAGGATCCGGAGGAGGATCCGGAGGAGGACCTGGAGGAGGATCCGGAGGAAGACCCGGAGGAGGATCCGGAGGAAGACCCAGTGGAGGGTTGTTAGGTTTTGTAGACCTTGGAGTAGTTTTTGGTTCCTTTTGTGGTTTAGCTAGGCAGTGCTGTATAGATATGGGTGAATATCGGTAGTAATGATAGCTTTTTGTCCTATATAGAGTCGGATCAGTAACTAGTTAGTTTTGTAGTACTCTAACGGATATGAAATTTTATGAATCGTTTCCGTTCTAGTACTTTGATAGACGTGGAGTGCAGTTTGTTAATGCACCCAGTAAATAGTAGGCAGTCAGCCTAATTTAGACTAATAGTAGTCTAACCCCTTTTGTATAAGTCCTCGTTGAAGGCAAAATTAATATTCTTTGGGACGTATATATATTTATGACCCGTAAAAGAGGGTTTTAATCAAGTAAAATTTCTTATGAATCAAGTAAATGAAAAATAGAATGTTAAATAAACTAGAGTAACGAAGAAATGAGCTTAACCCGAAGGTTAAAAGATTAATAAAAATGATATCAAGCTAGGTTCGATATGATGTTCCACGAATTTGATTGAGTTAAGAGTGAGCTAGTAAGTGCCAAATGAAATTAACAGAAGGAAACTAATGAGAGTTATCAATTCTTCTCTAGACTAAAGAAATGCCGCCAAGAAATGTAAACAATAGGAGAGGTCGAAGACCTGGAAGACCAAGAGGACGTGTAGGACGTCAACCAGAAAATGACCAAGAACAAGAAAATGAGCGGAATATTACTCCATTCCCATCTCCACCCCCGTCACCATCACCACCACCTCCACCACAGCCCCGTAGAGATATTGAGGATCTTTTCCTCAAAAGAAGCCCTCCAATGTTTAATGGAATTGGAAGCCCTAGCGATGCTGAGCTATTGGTGAGATCGACCAAGAAAATTTTTAAACTCCTCAGATGCACTGATGAGGAAAGAATGTTGTGTGTCGCATTCCAACTAATGGGATCGGCAGACTATTGGTGGGAGGCAAGACAAAAGGTAATACCTGTTGAGCATCTGGCTCGTTTTTCATGGGAAGAATTTAAGAAAATTTTCTTTGACAAATACGTCCCCAAGACGTATAGGGCGCAGAAAGAGGCTGAATTTTACAACCTGAAACAAGGAAAGCTAACTGTGACGGAATATGACGTCAAGTTTTGCGAATTGATGAGATATGCGCCGACACTGGTCGACACAGAGGAGAAATTATCAAAGAAATTCCAGGGTGGTTTACGTCATGAGTTAGGAATCTCTTTAGCTAGTCATGGAGGACTAAGTTATTCAGATTTACTGGGAAGAGCACTGGAAATGGAGGCCATCGTGCCTGATGAGAAGAAGGTTGTACCAACTGCGTCAGCACCAGTGCAGAATCAGAATCGAGGCCACTACAACAACAACAACAACAACAGCAACTACCTGGGGAAGAGAAAATGGAGTGGAGGAAGTAGCGGAGGTTACAATCAGGGTTATAACAATCAAGGAGGGCAGAGAAGAGGTTATCAGCAACCTGCCAACAACAACAACAGTGGAAAAAGGCCGTGGCAAGGAAACAACCAATCAGGATTGTCCATTCAAGGGAACAGGCAGAACCTGCCGTGGAAAGGCAATAATCAGCCGAACCAGCCGCAAGGGCAACAGAGGAGTTTTAATCAGGGAGCGAATAACCCAGGGAGGGTTACCATTCCTGTCTGCCCGAAATGCAACCGAGCCCATCCTGGAGTCTGCCAAATGGGTACCCCTAACTGTTTCAACTGTGGACAGAAGGGACATATGAAAAGGGACTGCCCTAAACCGCTTCAAGCAGTACCTCTCCGAGCAGTCCAAGCACAACCGCAACAGCCACCTATGAACCAGCAGCAATTTCAGCAGCATGCACAACAACAACAAAATGCGAGGGCATGCGCTATCAAACAAAGCGGTCAGCGCAAAGGAAAAGGCAATCTAGCAGGTATGGGAAAACTCCACAACATCCCTATTAAGATATTGTTTGATACTGGCGCATCGCATTCTTTCATTGCTGGCTCATGTGCCGATAACTTAGACATTAGACCTGTAAGAGCTGCACAATCTATGAGAGTAGCCACACCTTCAGGAGAAATCACTACTTCCACACATGTTTGCTCTAACTTAGAACTAGAAATTGGAACTCATAAAATTATAGCGAACAATCTAAATGTTATGATAATGTGGGACGTAGATATAATCCTAGGTATGGATTGGTTATCAGAAAATTACGCTACGATTCTCTGCAATGAGAGAAAAATTTCTTTTCAACCACCGGGTAAAGAACCGACCGAATTCCACGGAATTTCAATGGGTAGAGGCGTACCAATTATATCAGCCCTTCAAGCCACAAAACTTATGAAGAAGAAAGGTACCACAGCATATCTTGTATACCTAGTTGGAGAACCAGGAGCCGAGAAGACCATTCGGGACGTAAATGTCGTAAACGAATACGAATATGTTTTTCCAGAAGTGCTACCAGGATTGCCACCTGATCGTCTTGTGGACTTCACGATCGATTTAGAACCAGGAGCAGCTCCTAAGTCTAAAGCCCCTTACAGAATGGCACCGAAGGAACTGGAAGAGCTCAAAATCCAGTTGCAGGAATTATTAGATCTTGGTTTTATCAGACCAAGTGTTTCACCTTAGGGAGCACCCGTGCTGTTTGTTAGAAAAAAGGACGGATCGATGAGAATGTGCATCGATTACCGAGAACTGAACAAGATCACTCTCAAGAACAAATATCCTTTGCCAAGGATCGAGGATCTGTTCGATCAACTTAAGGGTGCAGGAGTCTTTTCCAAAATAGATTTGAGATCAGGGTATCATCAGCTTAAGATTAAACCTGAAGATGTACCTAAGACCGCTTTTAGAACTCGATATGGCCATTACGAATTTTTAGTGATGCCATTTGGTTTGACCAACGCTCCAGCCGTATTCATGGACCTCATGAACAGAGTCTTCCACCCCTACTTGGACAAATTTGTTCTAGTATTCATTGACGACATCCTTATTTACTCTAAAAATGAAACGGAGCATGAGAAACATCTACGGATAGTGTTGGAAACACTAAGAGCTGAAAAACTCTATGCCAAATTCAGTAAATGCGAATTTTGGTTAAAGGAAGTAATGTTCCTTGGACACATAGTATCGACAGAAGGAATTAAGGTGGATCCAGCCAAAGTAGAAACAGTGCAAAACTGGAAGGCACCAACAAATCAGAATGAGATCAGAAGTTTCTTGGGATTAGCTGGTTATTACAGAAGGTTTATCGAGGGATTTTCTACAATCGCTCGCCCGATGACGCAGCTACTCAGGAAAGATACCAAGTTTAAGTGGACGGATGAGTGCGAGAAAAGTTTCCAAACTCTTAAGGAGAAGTTAACTACAGCGCCAGTGTTAGCACTTCCAGACGCAAATAAAGAATATGTGGTTTACACCGACGCATCGAAAAATGGATTAGGTTGTGTCTTAATGCAAGACGGACGAGTGATAGCTTATGCTTCACGACGACTTCGACCCCACGAAGTTGAGTACCCAACCCACGATTTAGAACTTGCAGCAGTAGTACATACGCTAAAAATTTGGAGACACCATCTCTATGGTGTAAGAGTTGAGATATTCACCGATCACAAGAGTCTGAAGTACCTTTTCGAGCAAAAAGAACTAAACATGAGACAAAGACGATGGCTCGAATTAGTCAAGGATTATGACTGTGGAATTAACTATCATCCAGGAAAAGCTAATGTGGTAGCAGACGCATTGAGTCGCAAAGCCCCAACGAAGTTAGGATGTCTTTTCGTAGAAGAAGAAACTTTAGTACGAGAATTCGAGAAGATGGATATCAGAGTGCTTGACACACCAGCAACGATAATAAGTCAAATAGCAGCACTTGAAGCTACACCAGATTTAAGAGAAAGAATCATTAGTGCTCAGAGGAAAGACGAGTCAATGGAAAAGTTAAGAGTAAGGATAAGGACAGATAAGCCAGAAGAATATTCGGAAGCTCCAGACAATGCGATACTTTATAAAGGCAGAATTTGTATTCCCGACAACAACAACGAGTTAAAGAACGAAATTTTGAGTGAGGCTCACGATACGCCTTACACAGCACATCCAGGAAGCACAAAAATGTACCAAGATTTGAGAAGAAACTTTTGATGGAATGGAATGAAACGAGACGTTGCCTCATTTATAGAAAGATGCCTAGCATGTCAACAAGTTAAGGCTTTACACCGACGACCGTATGGATTGCTACAACCGTTGGATGTCCCAGATTGGAAATGGGAAGGCATAGCTATGGACTTTGTCACAGGCTTGCCTAAGTCGAAAAGGGGAAACACAGCAATTTGGGTAATAATTGATAGACTTACGAAGTCAGCTCACTTCTTGCCGATTAAGGCTACATATGGATCAGAGAGACTAGCTCAGTTGTATGTAAAAGAGATTGTACGTCTGCATGGAATACCGAAGGTCATAATATCATATAGAGATGCTAAGTTTACCTCGAGATTTTGGATTACAATGCAGAAAGAATTGGGAACAGAGCTAAATTTTAGTACAGCCTTTCACCCACAGACAGATGGACAGTCAGAGAGAACGATTTAGATTTTGGTCGATATGTTAAGAACAGTAGTTTTTGACCGAGGCACGAATTGGGAAGAAATTCTACACTTAATTGAGTTTGCGTACAACAACAGCTATCAGGCCACAATAGGAATGGCACCGTTTGAGGCTTTGTATGGGAGAAAATGTAGATCACCGCTTTATTGGGACGAAGTAGGTGAGAGAAAGAACCTAGGTCCAGATGCGATTAATGAGATGATTGAGATAGTTCAACAGATTAGAGATAAAATGAAAGAGGCCCAGAGCCGACAGAAATCGTATGCAGACGACCGTCGAACCAACCTTAAGTTTGAAATAGGAGATAAAGTCTTTCTTAAGATATCCCCGACCAAAGGAATCCTTAGGTTCGGAGTTAAGGGTAAATTAAGACCCAGGTTTATAGGACCATATGAAATCCTCGAGAGAATAGGATCAGTCGCGTATAGATTGGCCTTACCGCCAAGTCTAGGAAGCGTTCATAACGTTTTTCACGTTTCTCAGTTGAGAAAATATGTTTACGATCCTAAACACGTTATTAGTCAGCAAGACGTAACTCTTGAATCTGACCTAAGCTATGAAGAAAAGCCGATATCGATCATAGATAGAAAAATTCAAGAATTAAGAACTAAATCGATACCAATAGTTAAAGTGTTATGGAACCATCACGGGCAAGAAGAAGCCACGTGGGAACTCGAGGAGAAGATGAAGGAACGCTATCCTCATCTTTTTGCAGAAAGTAAGCAAATTTCGGGACGAAATTTTTCATAAGGGGGGTAGGATGTAATGCCCCGTAAAAATCTTTACGTTCTAAGAAGTTTTAAGTAAATTAATTAAAGGCTTTGCACGCCTAAGTTGGAATTTTTGATTTATAAGACTAACGGTCGAATCCGTTACTAAAAACAATTTACATAAGTCGGCTAGACGACTACCATATTAGAGGTTAGCGCATGCGAAAAGTTTTTAGATCGTAAGCTTAGAACGAGAAACCGTTTAATTTTACGTTTAAAAATTGCGAATACGAGCACGCCGAAAAAGTTTGTTTTTACGTTTTTCCGGACGAAACTTGGACTTGTCGTTCCGAGTTTTTGTCAAAATAAATTTTAGAAATTTATTTTCTAATTAAGATCATACGTTAGAATTTATAAGTCAAATCGAATCACGACGAATTTTTGTATCGAACAACGTCTTCGTCGTTCGTTTTTCCGTAACGTCGGATCGCGCCGGAAAAACCCGTAAAATCTCAAAAAAATCTGCATGGCAGCCGCCACCTCACCATGTTTAGGTGTTAACATGCATGTTAATACACCCTAAGCTAATGACACCTAAACCTATCTTTTTGCATGGTCAACCATTAATCATTTCACAAGCTTAGACAAAACAATTCTTTCTCTCTCTTTCCACTCTCTCTCTCGGCCACTCTCTCTATCTCTCCCTCAACTTCATCTTCTTCATCTCTTCAATCCTCCATTGAAGACTTCACCAAGAACTTGAAGAACTCACACAAACCATCCATCCATCTATTCAATTCCATAACTTCATTCATTAAATCTTAAGGTATTTTCATTCTCTACAACCCTATCCAATTAGATTTTCTTTTCTTCTCTTTTCCCTCATGTTCGAATTTTTAAGGTGTTGGAATGGAAGAAATGATCTTAGAATAATGTAATTGGATATGCTAGACATGATATTTATGGATTAAAAATGATCAAAAATAAGAAACCTAACATCTAGGTTAATGCAGAATTTTTTTTGAAAATTGTAGGATTTTTGTTTTTCTTCTTTGGATTGCAAATTCATGCTTAGTAGAGGTTTAATTAGTGTATAGAATGAAAAGGGATTGAAAGCCCTATGTTGTTATGAAATTGAGTTAGGGTTTGAAGTATGAAATTAGGGGTTTTTGCATGTTAGTTGTTTTTGGAATTGCAAGTGAATAATTAGTGATATAAGAGCATGTTTGGTATATAAATGTTATTAATTTAAAAAGAAAATCATTCCATAAACATATGTTCAAAACCAGAAATTTTAAAGTAGTTAGGAGTTTTCCACATGATCATTTAAAGTGATGATTTGTTAGTTGATTATTGTTACAAATCATGTTAATTGATAATAGGAATTAATTGGAAATTTTCTAAAGATGTTTAATGGAATGTAAGAGACAAAGATCACTATATAATCTGAGTTATAAAGATGTTAAGACATGTTAGCATGCATGAAAACGATTCCTATTAGACGTAGATTAACGTCGTAAAGTTTGAACGAAAACCGACGACTTTTAAAGATCGCGTAAGAGGCGAATATCTAGTTGTAACTAATAATCGGGAAGTCGGATGAAAATTTTAACTTGGTATTATTGATTATAATGAAATTTGGAACATCTTTCTAGTTGACATCGTAAGCATCCGAGTTCATATAATATGGGTTAAAGTGATAATCGGAAATTAGAAAACGTTTGGAATTTCTTTGTTGGTATAGTAATTGATAGTTGAAATCCGACGTTAGAACGTCGTGCCTTTGAGTAAGTGAGAAGGAGTTTGTCACGTACGGAGGTACGTGATGACTGCCTTGAGAGTTCAGTTTCTAAAAAAGTTGAGTACGAAGATTTAAAACGAACCTAAAACGTTATACGGCGAACTTATCAATAAGCTAGGGTTTCACGGCAGTTTTTGCGACCCCTGCCGGAAACTGTAATAACTTCCAGCTCGTTTATCGGATTTGTGATCCGTAAATTGGAGCAGAAACTAGACTTCCTAAGCTTTCTAGTGGTACAGGGCTCACCCCCTGTTTCCAAGTCCTCTGTTCTGGACAGCCTCCAGAGTTACTGGACTGTGCAGTAGAAATTTCAGTTTCTTGTTTTCTAAGTTATTTGGTTCACAACTTAGTTTCTTTTGATCGTTTAAACCGTTTTATCTAACGAATACCTTCTATCTGACCCTAGAGTCAAGGATCAGACCTTTAATGATGAAAACCAGTCGAGATCGTATCTTATATCTTATCTTTTCTTTAAAGAAGTAATAAACGAGAAATATTCATAAGTCGTGAAATGAGCTATAAATGAAATCGCCTAAGTTGGTTCTTCCCAACTTAGTTTCTTATAATCCTTAAAGTCGTTTTAAGACATCGACAACCTTCTCTACTGACCCGAGAGTCGAGTACGAGATCTTTCAAGTTCTAAACGAGATTGGTACGAGTCTCGTTTCCCGTTAAGTAAAACGAATCTAGTAAGCGTGCAAATGCCAAAAAAATAAAATGACTAGAACTTTCTTCGATTCTCTTTCTTCGAGTATCTTTTACGAACCGTTTTTAAGTATATTTTATTTTACGATGAAGGAGGAAGCCAACTATAGAGAAAGGACAGAAGATCTCAAGTTGGAAGCGTTTGTTTTAAGTTCTGTAAAATAAGGTGGGCTTTTATATACAAATAAAACGAGCAATGCTCGAAAAATCTTTCTTTATTGCTTTGATATCTGTGTTTTCAAAGTGATAATATGGCATGAACTGTTTTAAGTTTTTATGTGAGTTCTCTTGTACCAATCTGAGTTAACATTCGTGTTTTCCAGATTTCTGAGTTAACCTTCGGGTTTTCCAGACTTTTAGAGTTAGTCTATTTTTAGATTAACTAACGATCGGCTCTGAGTTAGCTGCTAAGTGCTTTCCAGAGTTAGTGCACTTTGTAACCTGTGGTGTATGTGATATCCTGTTGAGGGGTACCAGCCACGGTGAATTAGTAGTGGTCAAGATTGAACGTAACATCAGTCAGAAAATGCTCGCGCGAGCGATTTATGAGAAAAAGTCAGAAAATGTTTAGTAGACACGGATTCTTTCAATAAAACCCCGTGTGCTACACTTATGAGATGCCATTTTATCAATATTTATAAGTATGTTTTCGGCATCGTGCCCACTAAGTACCTTTGTACTTAGCCCTGCATTGCTTTCTAAATGTGCAGGTTGAAGCGACGGTGAGCGGCGACGGTTGTTGTTGTTGAGTTTAAGGATAAGATGCTTAGTAGAACTCTTCCGCTGTCAATCTCTGTTTTTCTTTTGAGATGTATTTTGAACAACTCAGTAGTTTATGTCCGTATATTTGAACTTATTTTTATCTTTTGTACTTATGTCGAGTAATCCTTAGGGATTAACTCTTTCTTTTCTATAATCAAGTCTTGTTGATAATTTATCGATGTTTATCATGTATGTTTAGTTAATTAGCCCCCTTCTTTCCCGCTTCTTTAATCCAACCCCAGTCGCACCCCGGCTTCTGCCGTCCCTCGGGATTTGGGGCTGTGACATGAGGGGTAGCCAGCCACGGTGAATTATGACCGGTCAAGATTGAACGTAACATCTATGAAAAATGCTCTGTAGAGCTAACCTTTATGAAAATGAGAATGGAAATGTTTAGTAGGCACGGGCTCTTAAAAAGAAAAATCCCAGTGCGCTACAGAAATGAAATGCCTGATTAGCTATACTTATGATTATGTTTTCGGCAATGTGCCCACTAAGTACTTTTGTACTTAGCCTTGCATATGTTTTTTAAATGTGCAGGTTGAAGCGACGGAAGCAGCGACGGTTGAGTTAGAGTGAATAGAGTTAAGGAAGACTTTTGTTTATAGTTCACAAATCCGCTGCTAGACTCTAAACTCTTTTTGATGTTATGTATAATAATCACTTTAGTCTAAGTTCTATAATATAACTTAGAAGCTTTTGAAGTATCTTGTTCGAGTGATCCTTCGAGATCAACTCTTCCTTTCGTTAATGAAGTCTTGTTCATAGAAATTATGCCATCTCTTATGTATGTTTATTCTTTCATCCCCTTTCTTCCCCGCTTCTTTAATCCAACCTCAGTCGCACCCCGGCTTCTGCCGTCCCTCGGGATTTTGGGCTGTGACACCATCATTTTCCAATGAAAACATTTCCATCAAAGTAAACGCACCCTTATATTATAATGCAATACCGCACAGTTCATAACTAGAGAAAAACAAAATAATTTCCATAAAGATAATAATTTTTTAAGTTAGTAAAATAAACATAATATAATAAATACATATAGACAACAATTATAATCTACTATGATTTATATCATATAAAGGATTGAAAATATTATCAATGTCAATACTATTTAGCCTTAAAAATAGATTTTAACAATGAAATATCTAAATAATTAGATATAAGTTGTTACAATAATTAGTTCTCTATCTGATGAAAATATGAACAATACATATTAAACATTAATATCGAATAATGCAAATATACAAGCATTTTAAAAAAATTAACAAAAATTCTATGTCAATTAAAATCCAAAAATATTTTTTAAAAATTCGTACTCGTTCGCCAGTCAATTAAAAATATTATTTTTATTCGTCACGTTCCGAATTTGTATAGTACTCTATCCATCTCTGATAAGTGTGGTGGGGAAATGCAACATTGAGTTTTAGGAAAATATAATTAAATATTTGTTCAGTAGGAAAAAGAAAAGTCACATATATAGGTTGTTATGATGTACAAAATATTAAACTAAAGATAACTCAACTAGTAACAAAATCAAGCTCTGATTGCATGAATCGAACTAAAGCATACTCAATTAATGACAAATTAAAATATGATAGCACCAACATATTTAATATATTAAACAAAATACCTCTAAAATTTGATTTAATAGCGTTTCAATTAAAATTACACTTGTACATGAAAATACTTTTATTGTCGTACTTATAAAAGTATGAATTTAAAAACTACAAAATCATCATCATTATCATTATTATTATATATTACTAAAAGGAAAATGATTCTTGTTTTGAAAAAATCCTACGGCACCCCTAATATTCCACCATTCATATTTATCTAAATTCTCAAATTTTTGAATTTTTAAATGTAAAATAATAGATTTTAAATATCTATACTAAAATCTTGTGTTACATATCGGTTTCTCAATGAAACTTCACCTATTGAAAAGCCTATAAATACCTAGAATCACGAGAGGATTTTGAAAGTAGCACTTTTTAGATAGTTTTTTTTAAATCTAGCACTCCTTATAATAACTTATAAATTTAGCACTTCTTGACATTTTTGCCCTTCCATCACATATCTAGTAACAAAAAAAATATTTGTGACTGAACAAAAAAAGACATTCCACCACCACAACCCCACCACCGCCGCCACCCTGCCACCACTTTCCAGCCACCGCCGCCGCCGGCGATCACAAAAAAAAATTTGTGACTGAACAAAAAAAAAAAAAACCACCACCACTTTCCCATGGTCGTCGTCACAGTCGCCGCCGCCGCCGCCGCCACAAATTTTTTGTGAAGTCAGAAAAAAAAAAGAAAAAATTTGTGACTGAACAAAAAAAAAAAACTTCAACCACCACTTTTCCGCCGCCGCCGCCGCCATGCCGCCACCGCCGCCGTCGTACCGCCGCCACTGTCGCCGGCGGCCACAAATTTTTTGTGAAGTCACAAAAAAATGGATTAACTTTTGTGAAGTCACAAAAAATGGATTAAATTTTGTGAAGTCACAAAAAATTTTGTGAAGTCACAAAAAAATGGATTAAATTTTGTGAAGTCACAAAAACTTCAATTACAGATCCCCTTCTCTTTTCTCCATCCCTCTCCTCCGCCAAGCAAAGCAAAACAAATCAACAGCATTAACATGGCTGAAAACACACACTACACCTACTACAACACAGAAACATAGAATCAACATCAACATCACAATTCAAAAAATTCAACACAAAAATCATACACAATGTCCAGTAGTATTATACCAAAAATGCAATCAAATGTCACCCCAAATTATACACAATTTATAAAAGACAATAATCTCTTAGAAATTAATACAAATTAATCGAATAATTTCTGAGATTATTAACACCATTCAATCAAAGAATTATTATATATTAATGGACACGTTTTTAAGACTTCTGTTTGCCAGAGATCTGGACAGCGGCAGCATCTTCCTCCTTCTTGGACTCGGGTGAACGGAGAAGATTGAGGGAAGGTGAGCAAGGGAAGCCGACAGCGGCGGCGCCTTGGGCGTCAGAGCTAGGCACCGACCTTCCGAGGACTGACCTCCTCCCTACGCTCCGGTCACTCACAGCAGCGGCGATCTGTGGAGGGAGCGTTCGCCGGAAAAAGCACAGCGGACTGGTGAGGATCGCGCTGGCGACGCCGACGAGCGTGCTGGAGTGCGAGAAGCGGGCCGACACGAACGCTGACGAGCGTGCCTGGTGGAGCTGGATCCGATCTGCTAGAGGCGGTCGAGCATCACCTCGAATCCGATGGTGAAGTTGGTGGGGAGATAGGCGGCGGCGGAGGTGAAAGCCGCCCTTGTCACAGCCCGACTTCCCGAAGGACGGCAGAGCCGGGGTGCGACTAGGGATTGGAATAAAGAAACGGGAAACAAAGGGAAAACTACTGAATAAATGATATTTGTAACATAAACTACTATGAATTTGACTTCATTGTATAAAAAAAAAGTCGATCTCGGAAGATCGCTCGACAAAGTTTGATCAGTGAAAGCTAGGTTTAAAGTGTAAACAACTTAAACCGAAAGGATTTACATTAATAAGAGAACCGACTTTACTTAGTGAAAGAAAGAGTAAATCACGGAGGATCACTCGACATAACTACTCTAAAAAGGGACTAAGTCCAAAGGATGAAACTTAGTTCTAAGTTATACTTTAACTGAAACTAGTTTACAAAATTGGCAGCGGAAAATATAGAAATGATATCACATATCGAATGTGATATCGAGGCTCAACTAAACTTCTTTCCTGAGAAAAGACCTTTACTCAATCTCCTCCGCCGTCGTCACTCAACCTGCACATTTAAAAACAAACATGCAGGACTAAGTACCAAAGTACTTAGTGGGCACATTGCCGAAAACATTTTATATGTATCGCAACGGGGTTTTTTTTCTTTAAAAGGCCCGTGCTTACCAATTATTAAATCAAATCATGCATCTTTTCATAAACACTTGTATAAATACTTTTACTGCTGAACACTTAATTTCTAAATGACACACTGTGGGTTTTTAAACTCACATCCGATCGTCTGGAAAGCACCTGAGGGCTAACTCAGAAACTATCCCTCTGGATAGCACCTGTGGGCTATCCCAGAATGTGATCGTTTAGTTGGAATTATCTGGATAGCAGCCTGAGGGCTATCTCAGAATCCAATACTCTGGTTAGCACCTGAGGGCTAACGTAGAGAGACATAATAGAATTCACATAAACAAATCATTTAAGCACTGATAGATCTTTAATACTCACTTATTAGAGCAATACGTAACCACTTTCGAGCAACGCTCGCATATAAATACTTTAATACTCATTTATCAATAACATGTAATCACTTTTGAGCAACGCTCACATAATATCACTTCACAAGTAACGGCATTCAACGTAGTTTTGGTTTTAGAAGCCCACCTCGTTCGTTTACAGAACTATAACACGTGTTTCCGTCTCTGATCTTCCGTCCTGTCTTCTAACCTCGACGTCCTCCTTCTTTGAACGTAAATAATAAAACAACGATAAGTTGTCGAGTCGATAAAAGAAAAAATGGAATTCGAACTGAAATCGAATTAATCTTTTAAGTTCTTAAGCTTTTAGGCATTTGCACATTAATCTAACTTCTCTAATTAAATGGGAACGAGACTCGAACACATCTCGTTTAGCACTTTTTTGGTTTCTTACTCGACACTGAGGTCGGTTAAAAATGGTAGTCGATGGCTTATATCGACTTAAAAGATCGAATGACATTAAGTTGAGAAGAAATCAACTTAGGAAACTAAGTTTTGGAACAAACTGTACAGATCAGTAAGTCCACCCAGAATAGGGGATCTCGAAACAGGGGGCGTTCCCTGTACCAAAAGAAAGCCACGGATGTCTAGTTTACTCTCCAATTTACGGATCTTGATTTCGTTAAGCGAGCTAGGATTTATGACAGTTTCCGTGAAACTGCGCAAAACAGTCCGAGTTTAACCCTAGGGCTCGTTAACTCGACGCACGGCTTCCTAGGTTCGACTTATGTTTTTCCTCTGTTTTTCTCACGAAATTACTGTCTTATGGCAGTCAACACGTAACCTCACACGCGATGATCTCCTTTTCATTTCTCGATTACTAATACGACGATTAAAAACTTCGTTATCAAACTAACCATTTACTATACCAATCAAGTTCTCGTTTCAAATCCTAACTTCTCGATTACAACTACAACTTATATTATTTCATCTCGGATGCGAATATCGTCAACTACAAAGTTGTTCCTTAATCATTAAGAGTCATTAATATCCGATCATTTCCCTTATTCGACCTTTCTATCATTACTTAAGCTCGTTACTTCGTTTCTTACCAAAATTCCAATGTTATCGGAATTCGATCAAACTCTACCACATTATCCAACATCTATCAAGGTTCATTAATACGCAAATCATAACCACAAATCAAAACCTAATCTCGAATTATTATCGAACCTTCGTCTCTTACAAATTTCATTATAATATTAGAAAAGTCCCAATAAATCCATATACTCATCTACCATCAATTAAAGCATTATTCCATCATTAAATCCTTAATAGGATCAAACCTCATTAAGCCCCCTAATTCCTTATAAATTTTTGGTAGTGACATTAATTTAGGGGAAGTGATTTCTTCCTCAATTTAATCCATTAATATCATTTCTAATTCTACTACATCAAGAATAAATCAAAGATTAACCTTACAACATCATTAATTGAATTTCAAAGTTGAAACCCTAAGCCTAAATTTCAGTTTTCATTAGATTCATAGGGATTTTTATTTATTCTTTCATTAATCAACAATTAAGTCATTCCTAAACTTAATTATCCAAGTAATTAAGCTCAAAACATTAACCTTTCACAACCCCTAAAATCGGTCCTCATAGAAAATTAGGGCTTTTGATTCTCCTCCATTAATTAACCATAGAATTCACTTCCTATCCATCTAATTACATATATTAAGGATCGAATCATCCTAATTCTAAATCCCCTAAATTTCGGTCATGAAGAAATTAAAAGAAATAAGATTTTACTTGGATAGAAAGATAGAGGAGATCATTACCTTGATGATTTATGAAAGATGGAGTGAAATTAATGGATAGATGATGATCCTTAGGGAAAATCCTTGCAAGATGTGAGCTTTAATGGAGTTTTTGGATGAAAGAAAATGGAGTGAGGGATGATGGTGGTAGTGGCGGTATGAGAGGGAGAGTTGTGAGGAATATTTGGCTAATTTTATTAAGTATTAACCAACAACTAATAGGTGTCCTCTTAGAAACATCTAATGACTTATGAGTCATCAAGAAATAACAATAAAAAAATGAAATATCAAGTGTAAGAGTAAGGGTAGAGGTCGGCTGCCATGAAATAAATTTAGGAGAAATGCGCGTTTTTCCGGCATGATACGACGTTACGGAAATCGATAGATAAAATACGTATTCGGCTCGATTCCGTCAAAATCCGAATTGACCTTAAATTCGGACATATTTTTCCTACTCGGAAAGTATTTTTTAAATTTTATAAGTTTTAAAAACTAAACAAAATTCTGGACATCACAGTCCGAATTTTGTCCGAAAAATCACAAAAATTAACTTTCTCCGGTGAACTCGTCTCGAAATTTCGTGAATGTAAAAATCAGACGTGGGGGAGATGTGGAGAGAGAGAGAAATTGAAACCCTCTTTTACAGACAGATTTTGAAATCCCCAAATTGAGGAAGATGAAAATAAAAGGATGGGGATATGAAGGGAAATATAAATTGTAAAGGAGGGTACAAAAGTAAGAAAGTGCTAAATTTATAAATTTTTATAAGGAGTGCTAGATTTAAAAAAAAAACTATGTAAGAATGCTAGAAAGGGGGATTATCTCTAGAATCAATGTGTATTTTCTCATCTTTTGTTCCACCAGTTTTATTTGGCCAATTTATTTATTAATCAGCCAAATAAATAATTATATGTTATAGTTTAATTTAATTTAATTTGGTCAATTTATTAATTGGCCGAATAGATAATTATTTTTTGTAGGAGTTTTATTTGGTCAATTTATTAATTAATTGGGCGAATAAATAACTGCTATACTTTTATAGTTTAATTTAATTTAATTTGGTCAATTTATTAATTGGCCGAATAGATATTTATTTTTATTAGGGAACCAATTTATTAGTTGACATAATAAATGGTTCCAAAATAGTTTGGATAATTTATTGGTTGACCGAATTAAATTTGGAAATAGTCTAATATTTTTTTATTTAATTTGATAAAAAAATAAGTAATTTCTAATTTGTCAATTAATTAGGTAGACGCGCCAATTCCTAACTGACGAGTACCTCAACTTGGGTTCCTACGTGACACATTTTCATTCTTTATTCTTATTAATTTTAAAATTTTCATTTCATTCATTTTTTCATATATTTTCTAAAATCTAGAATTGTCAAAAATTGTGCATTATAAATCAAAATCGTGGTCAACGGGTCAATTCTGACCCAGAACCGTGGCTATAGACGAGCCAATTCCCAACCGATACTCGAATTTTTTTTTATTTTATGCTTTTTTCCCATGTATTTTCTAAAATCTATAATCGTCATCCATGAAATAATTTTTACGTTATTTGTAATTGGGTTTCCAACTTTGCATAATTTATAATTTTAATTAACGAATACTACTATACGATTAAGGACGATAACGAATAGTACAATCATTATTTTTATTAAAATTTTAGATCTATATAAATCCTAAATAAATTTTATAAATTACGCACTTATAAATCAGAGTCGTGGTTAACGAGCCAGTTTCGACGCAGAACTGTGGCAAAATTACTTTTTAATTGAATTCGAGATGTGTTCAAGGGATATAAATTCTAAGCGAGTTTAGTAGATTGCATAATCGAATTATTTAATGCTAAAATAATTAACAAATAATATTGTAATATCCCGGATATTTCTTCCGTCACTAAAATAAAAAGTTGTTAATTAATTAAGGCTTTGCACGCCTAAGTTAAGAAAATTCAGTTTTAAGATTAACGGTGAAATCCGTTTCTGAAAATAAATTCCATAAGTCGTTCAACTAACTACTGTATTAGGGTTTTCGCGTCCGATAGAATTTTCGTTCGAGAACTCAGATCGAAAAACCGTCTGACTTTACATTCACTTATTTTGCGATACGAGTCTTCTTGTAAAAGTCAGTTTTATTTATTTTTTCGGGCGAAATTTGGACTTTCATGTCTCAACTTTTCTTTGGATTTCGGAAATCGAATCATGCTTTCCGACTAAGTAAATTATTCCAATCTAATGGTCGAATTAGTTTTAGCCAGAAACGTAACCGTCTAAGAGATTAATTAATCGATTTTAGTATGCAGTATTAGACCCGTAAACGAGATATTTTGGGATTTTAATTCCCTCTTAACCGCCTTTCTCTATCCCTCTCTCTTGATATTTTCTACTTTATGTTAAATATCCCTCATTAGTCATCACTTTCTTCTCTCTTATTCCACCCCCCAAACCGCCACACCCTCCCCCCCCCCAAAACACTCTCTTCTCTCTCTTGTTCTTCATTTCAACAATTACCAAAGTGCATTCTGTTACACTTAGCGCAGGTAGGAACAATGATTCTTCCTTGGTTATTGTCTGCCTGTTGTCCCTGCCAATGTCCTTGTTGGTTATTTTCCCTCCCTTGTCCTGATTGATTATTCTGATCCGGCTGTTGAAAGCCACGCTGATTTCCACCCCGGTTCCCCTGATTGTTGTAGTGCTGATAGTAGCCACTGTTTTTTTCTCCTTCCCTTTTCTGTTTTCCTTTATCGTTGTTGTTATTGTTGTTGGAATGGTCTTGAGTTGGAGCCTGGGTTGCTGCTGGTACGGGCGCTACAATCTTTCGTTCATCCGGCACAACTGCCTCCATGTCTAAGGCTCGTCCAAGTATGTCTGTATAGCTCAGTCCTCCATGGGTGGCTAGTGCCACTCCTAGTTCGTGTCTAAGTCCCCCACAGAACTTCTTTGCTCTCTTCTCGTCGGTATCTACCTGCTCGGGTGCATACCTTGATAGTTCACAAAAGGTTGCATCGTATTCAGTCATTGTGATCTTCCCTTGTTTCAGACTGTAGAACTCTGCTTCCTTCTTTGCTCTATAGGTTTTAGGGATGTACTTGTCGTAAAATGCTTTCTTAAACTCATCCCAAGTAAACTGAGCCAGATGCTCTGTCGGAATAACCGTCTGCCTAGCTTCCCACCAGAAATCAGCTGGTCCGGTGAGTTGAAACGCAACACACGAGAGACACTCCTCATCAGTACATCTGAGAAGTTTAAAAATTCTTTCTGTAGCTCTTACCCAAAGCTCAGCATCGCTCGGGTTTCCTGATCCATTAAAGACAGGTGGATTTCTTTTGAGGAACAGATCCTCTATGTCACGACGTAGTAGTGGTGGAGGTGGAGGGGTTTCCTGACATCCTTGATCTTCCTCCCTCTCATGTTGTCTATGACCTCTTCCCTGTCCTCTAGGCCTACCGAGTCCTCTTCTTCTGTTATTCACTACTCTTGGCGGCATTTTGAACCTAAAGAACCTAAAGGAATTAACTTATCTTAATCATCTAGCAATTTCTCAAATTGCAACCAAACTCTTAACGGTTCTTAGCTTACCTAACCATCTCATCTTACCTTAATCATCTTAACTTAGACTTCTTAGTTTTTCTTGAAGAAAACTTTTAATCGGTTCTTAATCATTAAAATAAAGTAACGACTCTACTTTGTTCATGTTACTTATACGAAAGTAACATTCGTCTCTTATTCGCTTTGATTCCCTTTATTCTGTCCTTCCCGTTCCGATTGTCTCTCGAATAATTTGAGACTAACGCTTCTTAAAACATCTATGTTCTCAATGAATCGGGAAGAATCTTAGAGCAAATAGTCTAGGTTCTCAACCCAACGTACTTCTCAAAATAACAGAAATTATAGCTCCAATAATTTCACATACTTTCACAAATTATAGTACTCATACTTTCACATAATTCATCCTTGGCATACTTTGTTCTTGACAGAAGTATATCTAATACTTCAAACTTTCAAAATAATAACACTTTTGATATCTTTCTTTTTTTATTTGGTTGAGTCGACGTAGCGGGAGGTTGAGTTGTTTACTATATTCTTAAGTTTAGTGATACAAACTAAACTTTACTTTCTCAAAAGAAGACTCAGGTACAAAGTAGAAACAATCGCTCTGATACCATTTTGTCACAGCCCTAAATCCCGAGGGACGGCCAAGCCGGGGTGTGTCTAGGGGTTGGATTAAAGAGGCAGGAAGAAAGGGAAATTACTGAATAAATGAATAAATTAACATCTATAACCGAGATAAAAATACTATGAACTGATTCTTATTAGACAAAAGAGAGTTAATCTCGAAAGATCGCTCGACAAAGTTGTGATCAGAGAAGACCAGGTTTAAAGTATGAACAACTTAATACGAAAAGATTAACATCAATAAGAGAGTTATTTTGCAGCGGAAAAACGTAAAATGATAACACAATTCTTCTTTCTTATAAACGACCTTTACTCAACCTCCTCTGCCTTCGTCACTCAACCTGCACATTTAAAAACAAACATGCAGGGCTAAGTACATAAAGCACTTAGTGGGCACACTGCCGAAAACATATCATACATAGTATAGATTAATCAGGCATCTTTTCATAAACACTCGTAAGACTTATACTGTTGTACACTTAATTCTGGATAACACACTGTAGGTTAACTCAGAATCCGATCGTCTGGATAGCACTCTGTGGGCTAACTCAGAATTTGTCCCTCTGGATAGCACTCTGTGGGCTATCTCAGAATCTGATCGTTTAGTTGGAATCTCTGGATAGCACTCTGTGGGCTAACTCGGAATCCAATACTCTGGATAGCACTCTGTGGGCTAACTCAGAGAGGCACAAGAGAATTCACATAAAACAATTCATTATGCACTGATAGATACTTTAATACACACTTATTAAAGCAGTAAATAAACACTTTCGAGCAACGCTCATTTTATTTTGATAGAAAAGCCCACCTTAATCGTTTACAGAACAAACTTTAACCTTCTGTCTTCCGTCCTGTCTTCAACTCCGACTTCCTCCTTTTATCACAAATAAACAAACTTTAACAAGCGGTCGAGACAATAAAGGAAAAGGAAATCGAATTCGTTTTAGACTTTTAGGCCTTTGCACTTTAACTAATTTCTTTTGATTACAAGAAACGAGACTTGAACACTTCTCGTTTAGAACTAACTTGGTTCCTTACTCGACACTTAAGTCGGTTAATAATGGAAGTCGATAACTCATAACGACTTAAAAGTCCTTAAGGAATTGTGTTGAAAAGAATTCAACTTAAGAAAATGAGTTTTGGAAATTTCCTGCACAAGGCAGTAGTTCTGGAGCTTATATAGAACAGAGCATTTCGAAACAGGGAATTTTCTCTATACCAAAAGAAAGCCACGGATGTCTAGTTTAATCTCCAATTTACGGATCTCGATTTCGTTAAGCGAGCTAAGAGTTATAATAGTTTCCGTGAAATGTCGCAGTTCAGTCCGCTTGAAACCCTAATGCTCGATAAAACTCGACGCACGATTCCCTAGGTTCGATCAATGCTATACAACCTTTAAACTCACGAAAATTCCATCTCAAGGCAGTCAACATGTACAATCTTTTATGACAAACTCCTTCACATTTCTCGATTAAAAATTCGACGTATATTTTCTCATCTTATAACTAATGAAGTACTAAACCAATTCAATTCAATTTCACTTTCATTCTACAATTTCTTGTTTATAAACTATAACTTATATCATCTCATATCTCGGATGGAAATATCGTCAACTACAAACTCGTTCATTTATCAATAACAATCATTAATATCCAATTAATTTCCTTATTCGACTTTTTCTATCGACATTTAGACTCGTTTCTTCGTCTCTTATCAAAATTCCAACCTTCTTAGAATTCGTTCAAATTTTCCGGTTACGATCATTAACTAACAAGATTAACATATGTTCAAATCATAAACCTAAATCATTATCTAATCTCGACTTATCGACGATTCTTCGTCTCTTAATAAAATTTCAACGTTCTCCGATTTTGCTCAAACTTTACAATATCGTTCATCATCTATCAAGATTCACTAATATGTAAATCACATACTCAAATTATTAACGAGTCTCAACTTATCGACGACTTTTCGTCTCTTACGATTTTTATTTTATTTTTAGAAAAATTTCAGTAAATTATATAATCATCCTCAAACATACTACATCTCATTTCTATCATCATATTATACAAATCATAACATATACTACATCAAATTCTCACTTATTTCTCTCTTACATTTTATTTTTATTTTTAGAAAATTCTAAAATAATTCATGTGATCATCTATCAATGCATAGAACATGAATCCACCAATCAATCATCTAAAAATCGAACCAAACATCAAACCCCTAAATTTCTCTAAAATTTCGGTATTCATCAATTTTTTAGGAGGATGATTTCTTCTTAAATCTAACCATGGAAATCCAATTCTATGCATCTAATAACATGAATTAATCAAAGAACATCATGCTTCTTCTCATGAAATTTTCGAAAAAAATCAATGTTGAGGGAAGGAAGTTTTGTTCGGTTCAATCTCGAGAGGAAGCTCTTACCTTGTCGATTATGAACTCGGAAATAAGAATGATCGGTAGATGACTATCTTGTGGAGCTTTTGAAAGCTTGAAGAACACTTCAATGGAGGATTTGAGAGAGAGAATAGAGAGAGAGGGGCGGTTATGGGAGAGGGAGGGAGAAGGTGATGAATAAGTTAGAGAATATTTCACAAAGTGAATAGTATCTAACAAGGATGACTCACTACCCTAAGGTGGCGGTTTAGGCTTGATATTTTAGTCGAAATATCGCGTTTTACGTGTCTAATACGACGTTTATAAATCAAAAAATTATTTTCTTAGACGGCTACATTTTTGACGAAATCTAATTCGACCGTTAGATTAGAACTAAATCACATACTCGGAAAGCATATTTTGATTTTCGAAATCCGATGAAAAGTCGAGATAAGACAGTCCAAAATACGCCCGGAAAAATAATAAAAACTGACTTTCTCCGGTGAACTCGTATCGAAGAAAAAGTGAAAGTAAAGTCTGACGGTTTTTCGATCTGAGTTTTCGAACGAAAATTTAATCGGACGCGAAAACCCTAATACAGTAGTCATTCCACCGACTTCTGGAATTTATTTTCAGAAACGGATTTCACCATCAGTCTTAGAATTGAAAATCCTTAACTTAGGAGTGCAAAGCTTTAATTAATTAGAAAATTTTTATTTCTTGTCGGAAGAAAATATCTGGGGTATTACAAAAATTTCTATGGTTGAAATCAAATAGAAATCATGTTGGAATTTATATGGTAATTTTCGAAATACATGTACTAGTTCCATTCGAAATTTTTGAGATCATTAGGTGAAGTATGAACTTGATTTTAGATGATTGGTTTGTGGATTATCACTCTAGGTATTGATATATTGATGTATGAATTAATAGGGAATTTTCTAAAAATAAAAAACAATATTGTAAGAGAAGAAGAAATAGGATTTTGAATGAGCAAAGGTTGTAGTATTGATGATGTGTTATGATTATTGAGAAGTAGTAAGTATGTAGTTCATTATATATTTAAGTTAGATTTTCTAAAAATAAAAATGAAGATATGCATGAAACTCTAGTTTGATCTATGGAATCATGAGAAATTTATTAGATTATGTTATAACTTTGTATTTGATGATTTGATGAGTAGTTATGAAATATAACATCAAGAATGAATGAAATAAATCAAGTATGCATGTAGTTGAAATTTTCGATAGGTAGTAGATGAACTTAGGTGATTGATTTGTGATTTTGATGTTGTGTGATTCATGTTATGTTCTATAAATGATTTATGAATTAATCTAAGCATGATAGCAATTAAAATTATGAAATTTAAACAAGTATGTTAAAAGTTAGAGAAAAATCGATGCATATATGAACTTTAAGTCTATGATTTTTGTGTTTCACATGTTAGATGATCATGATTTAAGTTTCTAAAATTATAATTAGGTTAGTTATGCATGATAAAATTAAGAATGGAATTTATTGAACAAGTATAAGAATATTTGTATGTAAGTAGATGGAATTAAGACTATATTAAATAAATTATGATTTCTACATGTTATAAGTTGTGTTTGATGATTGATAAGTGAAATTAGAATTATTTGAAGCATGATAGAAACTTGAATCGATAAAATCACATGTCGGAATCAAAAGTTATGAAAACGGACCCGTAGTAGGCTATTTTCAAGTATGAACTTTAGATCTATGAATATATATGCATAAAGTGAATATAGTAATGATATGCATGAGTGTAGTTGATGATGATGTTATACAAGTTATGAAATATAAATTAGAAGTTAGATATGATTTGAATTTGAAATGAAATTTGTTAAATAATTGGTTAGTTGAAAAGACGAGAAAGTGCTCGTCGTTTTGTTAATCGAGAAACGTGAAGGTGTTCACGTTAAATGATTGTGTGTGTTGACTGTTATGTGATAGAAATTTCATGCATATAAAGGTTGTATAGCATTGATCGAACCTAGGGAATCGTGCTTCGAGTTTTAAAAACGATTAGGGTTTCTCGGCAGTTTTGCGACCCTTCACGGAAACGGCCATAACTCGTAGCTCGGTTAACGAAATTGAGATCCGTAAATTGGAAAGTAAACTAGACATCCGTGTCATTCTTTTGACATAAGGCACATCCCCTGTTTCGGAAAAATCTATTCTGTAGAGGCTCTATACCTACTGCCTTGTGCAGAAAATGTCTAAAACTCATTTTCTTAAGTTAAATTCTTTTCAACTTAATTCTTTAAGAACTTTTAAGTCGTTAAGAGTTATCGACTTCCGTGTTTAACTAATCTAAATGTCGATTAAGGAATCAAGTTAGTTCTAAACGAGATGTGTTCGAATCTCGTTTCTTTTAAAACAAAACAGATTAGTTAAAGTGCAAACGCCTAAAAGACTTAACCGAATTCCAATTATTTTTACTAAAGCATGTTTGATTGCGATAGAAGGAGGAAGTCGCAATTAGAAGAAAGGATGGAAGACCGAAGACGGAAGCTTTAGTTGTTCTGTATATCGCTTAAGGTGGGCTTTTCTATATAACAAAATCAAGTGAGCGTTGCTCAAAAATGTTTACTTATTGCTTTATAAGTGCGTTTTCTAAATGATTATCAGTGCATAAAAGAATTTATTTTTGTAAGTTCTTTTGTTCCAGTCTGAGTTGGTTCGCCATCTACGCGATCGGATTCTGAGTTAACCGGAACGGTTTTCCAGAGTTAGTGTACACGGTAGCCGGTGTGTGTGGTACTCTGTTGAGGGGTAGCCAGCCACGGTGAATAGAACGTGCGCGGAAGAAGTATACTCTTCCCCGGCGTTCAAACAGAAGTTGGGCAAGTTGAACGTAACATCAGAAAAATGCTTGATCAAGCTATTGTGAAAAGAAAATGTTTAGTAAGCACAGGCCTTTGATGAAAAACCCCGATGTGTTACTTTTTGAGATGCCTGATTAATCTATACTCTTATGATATGTTTTCGGCAATGTGCCCACTAAGTATGTTTATACTTAGCCCTGCATGTACTTATAAATGTGCAGGTTGAATGACGGTAGCGGCGTAGGTTGAGTAGAGTTGTACATAGGAAAGAAGAACAATGTTTCAGTCTACGTTATTCCGCTGCAAAACTATTTCATTTTGATGTATAACTTTTTGGTCTAAGTTTCATACTTTAAACTTAGTTTATTTTAAGAACAATTCTGTCGAGCGATCCTTCGAGATCGACTCTCTTTTATTTTATTAAAGTCAGTTCATAGATATTAGCTGGTTTATTATTATTAGTTAATGTGTTTATTCATTTATCCCCCTTCCTACCCCGCCTCTTTAATCCAACCCCTAGTCGCACCCCGGCTTTGCCGTCCCTCGGGATTTGGGGCTGTGACAAAGTGGTATTAGAGCAATTGTTTCTGCTCTGCATCCAAAATTCTTTCAAGTTAGTCCAACAGAGCATTTGTCTATGCTCTGCACCCGATTCTTCGTTCAAGTAAAGTTTAGTTCTTTTCACTAAACTTAAGAATGTAGTTAACTACTCAACTTCCCGCTACGTCGACTCAACCGAAGAATAAAAGAAAGAAAAGTATCGGAAGTGTTGTTTCTTTTTACAGAAAGTTTATGAATAAGTATGCAAGTATGTTGTGAATAAGTATGCCAAGTATGAATTTATTTAAGTATAACTGTTACACTTTGTGATATTATGTGAAATTATTTGAGTCATAATTTCTTTGATTGAGATGTATGTCGGCATGAGAACCTAAACTATTACTCTAAGACTTTTCCCGATTCCTTGAGAATATAGAATTGATAAGAAGCATTGGTTCCAAAATTATTCGAAAAGCGTTCATGAAACAAGAAGAACCGAACCTATTATAGACGAATGTCACATGCGTATAAGTGACATGAACAAAGTCTCTTTGGAGTCAACTTTGTTTTAATAATTAAAGAATCGATAAGTTAAAAGTTGGAAAATTTTTTATTTTTTATTTTTATTATTAAGTATTTGAGTGCAATTTCTTAAAATTGCTAGATGCTTAAGATAAGTTGTTATTAAGTGGTTAAAGTATTGCAATTTGAATAATAGAATATTCTAATTGTAATTTAAGAATTTCCTTAAGATATGTTATTATCCTACCAGTTACTGATTTGTGTTCTCTTAAAAACTTTGTAGGATAGTTTCGAGACGCGTTACAGCTAGGAAGAGCAGACCCTTGAGACTAAATACCATGGTAGACGAGATATTGGATGAGTACCATGACTACGAGGTAGACCGAACCACGACATAGGACAGATAGTCAGTGACTTCGCTGCACGTTACCACGCAACTCGGCACTTTGTTACAGAGCATCAGACTATAGCTGATTTGATTAGACGGCTTCCCGACGAGTGGCGTCGGTGGGCACACGATATCGCCTGGTACTTTCTTACACTGGCCAGTGATGCCACCGAGCCGACAGGTGACTTTTCCGGATTCGCTCGAGCCCTACACGAGCGTTTCTTTGAGAGTAGGTTCATGGTGTCTGTTCCTGTTCTTGAGCACCACCCCTACATCCATATCCCAGCTCTTCTTGTGCCAGAGCCTTTTGTCATCGATCCAGAGTTAGCTGCACTGTTAGAGTTTCCACCGGTTCTTACACCCGTTGAGGATTTATTTCCAGAAGCAGGGTACCTGGAGATTGACGCAGAGCTTGTTGTGATGTTAGAGTTTCCGTCTCCACTTGCACCACTCGAGGAGGTTCCTGCACAGGCAACTTTACTCGTTGGGGACGAGGGTTCGACCTCTGACCAACCCCAGTCTTGGACGAGGGTCCGAGGACAGTTTGAGGCAGGACCATCCAGGGTCCGTTCTGCAGAGGCATACGTGCCTAGTCCATCCCGGGAGCACCTGTTTCCCCCGAAGAAGCGGTCAGTAGTGACCAGCTTTGACGACTTAGTCCCATGCTTAGAGAGGACCGTTTTGGAGGTGCCTCCGCCACCACCTCTAGTACTTTTGGATGGCACCACACTTAGGGTTGACGAGGCGCTTCAGCTAGTCTTTGTACAGACTCGGAGGAGGATCCAGAGGAGGATCCGGAGGAGGATCCGATGGAGGAGGATCCGGAGGAGGACCTAGAGGAGGAGGACCCCGAGGAGCTTCTGGCCATAGAGGGCAGCACAGACTCGACTGTCGCCTTTTGAGCAGAGAGTCTTAGACGTATAGTAGTTTACTTTAGAAATGTCTTGTACATAGTTCGCATCAGTAGACTTCTTTTTGTAGTACTCTAAATGGATACGAAATTTTATGAATCGTTCCCGTTCTAGTACTTCCAGTAGGTACAGAAATGCAATCTGTTAGTGCATCTTGTATATAGATAGGCAGTTAGCCTAGCTCAGATTAGTTGTAGTCTAGCTTTTTGGTATAAGTCCTCGTGGAGGCAAACTTAGTACTCTTTTTGACGTGTATATATATATATAACCCCGTGAGTGGGCTTTGATCCAGTGAACGTTTGTTCTTACCATGTTTCGATGGTTGCTCGTAATTAACTTGCGAAGTTAAAGGTTTCATAGAAGTAGTGCGGATGATATTATCTATTTCTTTCCGTGAACTTGTTTAAAGTTGGAAGAATCTTACTAAGTGGGTGAATTTTTTTTTTTTTATTAAAACAAAAGTGCTAATAAGAAATTCTTGTTGTTTATAGTTTCAAAATGCCGCCGAGAGTAGTAAACAATAGAAGAGGACCTGGTAGGCCTAGGGGACCAGGTAGACGACAAGCAAGAGGTGAAAGGGAAGAGGAACAAGAACGTCATGAAATCCCTCCACCTTCACCACCACCATCTCCACCACCACCCCGTCGTGATATTGAGGACCTATTCCTCAAATGAAACCCACCCATGTTTAATGGATCTGGTAACCCGAGCGATGCTGAGCTTTGTGTGCGATCCATTGAGAGAATCTTTAAACTCCTCAGATGTTCTGATGAGGAGCGTCTTTTGTGTATCGCATTTCAACTCTCCGGACCAGCTGACTACTGGTGGGAGGCTAGACAGAAGGTCATACCAGCTGAGCACTTGGCTCATTTTACTTAGGACGAATTTAAGGAGGCATTGTATGATAAATACGTGCCTAAGACTTATAGAGCACAGAAAAAGGTTGAGTTCTACAATCTGAAGCAAGGAAAGATGACAGTCACAGAATATGATACGAAGTTCTGTGAGTTATCAAGATATGCGCCTGAGCAGGTAGATACCGAGGATAAGATAGCAAAGAAGTTCCGTGGGGGACTTAAGCACGAGCTAGGTGTAGCACTAGCCAGTCACGGAGGACTGAGCTGCACGGAAATACTAGGACGAGCCCTAGAGATAGAGGCCGTAGTGCCTGATGAAAAGAAAATCATGACACCCGCATCAACCCCAACCCAGACTCAGAATCGAGGCCATTTCGGCAACAACAATAATAGTAACTACCAGGGAAAACGGAAATGGGAAGGAAGAAACAACAGTGGCTACTATCAGCACTTCAACAATCAGGGAAACTAGAGTGGTAATAGCGAGACTTTCAGCAGCCTAACCAGAATAACAACTATGGCAAGAAGCCATGGTAAGGGAACAATCAGTCAGGACTGTATATACAAGGGAATAATCAAGCAGGACCGTGGAAAGGAAACGGCCAGGAGGGTCAGTCACAGGGACAATAGAGGAACAACAACCAGGGAGGGAATAACCAAGGAAGGATCACCATTCCTGCCTGTCCGAAGTGTAATAGGGTACACTACGGTGTCTGTCAAGCGAACTCTGGTGTTTGCTTCAACTATGGACAGAAGGGGCATTTTAAGAAGGATTGCCTGAAACCCTTACAAGCAGTAGGGCAAAACCAGTATGGTCAGCCCCAACCTTTGAGGGCAATTCAGGCACAGCCGCAGCAGCAGATGACGCAGCAGCAGTATCAACAACACGCCCAACAGCAACAGAATGCCAGGGCATTCACGATCAAGCAAAGTGCGCAGCATAAGGGCAAGGGAAACCTGGCAGGTATGGGTAAACTTCATAATACCCCTATAAAGATATTATTTGATACTGGCGCATCGTATACTTTCATTGCTGGCTCATGTGTGGATAACTTAGACATCAGACCTAAACGAGCTAATCACGCTATGAGAGTAGCTACACCCTCGAGAGAGATCACCACTTTTATGCATGTTTTCTCTAACCTAGAATTAGAAATTGGAACTCTTAAGGTTAAGGCAAACAACTTGAATGTTATGATAATGTGGGATGTAGATATAATCTTAGGAATGTACTGGTTGTCTGAGAATTATGCCACGATTCTCTGCAACGAGAGAAAAGTTTCTTTCCAACCCCCAGGAAAAGAGCCGATAGAATTTTATGGGATTTCAATGGGCAAGAGGGTACCGATAATATCCGCTCTACAAGCTAGGAAGTTGATGAAGAAGAAAATTTTCAAAGCTTATCTTGTATACCTAAGTGAAGACCAGGAACCGAAAAGACCATACAAGATGTGAAAATTGTTAACGAATACGAAGACGTTTTTCCAGAAGTGTTACCAGGTTTACCAGCAGATCGTCATGTAGATTTCACAAACGACTTAGAACCAAGATCGGCCCCCAAATCAAAAGCCCTATATAGGTTGGCACCAAAGGAATTAGAAGAGCTTAAGATTCAACTGCAAGAGTTTTTAGATCTTGGTTTCATTAGACCAAGCGTTTCACCATGGGGAGCACCTGTTTTGTTCGTTAGAAAGAAGGATGGTTCTATAAGGATGTGCATAGACTATCAAGAGCTGAATAAGATCACCCTCAAGAATAAATATCCTTTGCCTAGGATAGAAGACCTCTTTGATCAGCTTAAGGGCGCAGGTGTGCTTTCAAAAATAGACTTAAGATCCGGATATCACCAATTGAAAATCAAACCCAAAGACGTACCTAAGACTGCTTTCTGAACCAGATATGGCCATTACGAATTCCTAGTTATGCTATTTGGTTTGACTAACGCCTCCGAAGTATTCATGGATCTCATGAATAGAATTTTCCACCCGTACTTAGACAAATTCGTCTTAGTTTTCATCGACGACATTCTCATTTACTCCAAAAATGAGGAGGAGCACGAGGAACACTTGTGAATAGTGTTAAAAACGCTTAGAGCTGAGAAACTTTATGCCAAATTCAGTAAGTGCGAGTTTTGGCTGAGAGAAGTCATGTTTCTTGGACAGATCGTATCAGTAGAATGCACCAAAGTAGACCCTGCCAAGGTAGAGGCAGTGCGCAATTGGAAGTCACCAACAAGTCCAAACGAAATTAGGAGTTTCTTAGGTTTAGCCGGCTATTATAGAAGATTCATCGAGGGATTTTCTACAATTGCTAGACCTATGACGCAACTACTACGAAAGGAAAACAAGTACAAATGGACTGACGAATGCGAGACGAGTTTCCAGACACTCAAGGAAAAGTTAACCACAACACTAGTGTTAGCGCTTCCAGAAGCGAACAAGGAATACGTGGTTTATACAGATGCTTCAAAGAACGGATTAGGATGCGTTTTGCTGCAAGAAGGAAAGGTGATAGCTTATTCTACACTACAACTTCGACCCCATGAAATTGGTTATCCAACCCACGATTTAGAACTAGCAGCCGTTGTGCATGCATTGAAAATTTGGAGACATCACCTCTATGGTGTAAGGGTTGAGATTTTTACGGATCACAAGAGTTTAAAGTACTTTTTCGAGCAAAAGGAATTGAATATGAGGCAAAGAAGATGGTTCGAATTAGTCAAGGATTATGATTGTGGTATCAATTACCATCCAAGAGAAGCAAACGTAGTAGCGGACGCGCTGAGTCGCAAGACTCCAACCAAATTAGGGTGTCTCTTTATCGAGGAAAAAACACTTGTACAAGAATTTGAGATGACGGATTTAGAAGTGCTCGATACACCTAAAATGATAACGACCCAAATAGCAGCGCTAGTAGCTACACCGGACTTACGAGAGAGAATCATAAGTGCTCAGAGAAAGGACGAGACGATCGAGAAGCTACGTCTAAGGATAAGAACGGATTAACCAGAAGGTTATTCCGAAGCACCAGATAATGCGATCGTATTTGAAAATAGACTTTGTATCCCTGATGACGACGAATTGGAAAACGATATCATGAGTGAGGCTCACGATACGCCATATACAACCCACCCAGGGAGTACGAAGATGTATCAAGATTTAAGAAGGAATTTCTGGTGGAACGGATTGAAACGAGATGTTGCCTCGTTTGTAGAACGATGTTTGACTTGTCAACAAGTGAAAGCTTTACACCAACGACCACAAGGGATGTTGCAGCCATTAAGTATTCCAACGTGGAAGTGGGAAGATATAGCCATGGATTTTGTGACAGGTTTGCCCAAGTCTAGAAGAGAAAATACTGCCATCTGGGTAGTCATTGATAGGCTCCCAAAATCAGCTCACTTTCTACCAATTCAAATTACCTATGGATCAGAGAAATTAGCACAGTTGTATGTTCGTGAGATTGTACGTCTGCACGGAATACCAAAGTCAATAACGTCCGATAGAGATGTCAAATTCACTTCAAGGTTTTGGATCACTATGCAGAAGGAGCTAGGTACTAAACTTAATTTTAGTACCGCTTTTCACCCCCAAACGGATGGACAATCCGAGAGAACAATTCAAATACTCGTAGATATGTTAAGAACGGTAGTATTAGATCGAAGTGCGATTTAGGAAAATATCTTACCATTGGTCGAATTTGCTTACAACAACAGTTATCAAGCGACGATAGGATTGGCGCCTTACGAGGCACTGTATGGAAGGAAATGTAGGTCACCACTTTATTGGGATGAAGTAGGTGAAAGGAAAAATCTAGGACCGAATTCAGTCGGTGAAATGATCGAGATCATTCGACAAATTCAAGTCCGAATGAAAGAAGCCCAGAGCCGACAAAAGTCTTATGCTGATGTTCGCCGAACAGATCTTAACTTTGAGATTGGGGATAAGGTTTTCCTCAAGATTTCTCCATCTAAGGGAATCATTAGATTTGGTGTCAAGGGTAAACTCAGACCAAGGTTTATAGGACCTTACGAGATTCTGGAAAAATTAGGACCTATTGCTTATAGATTGGCCTTACCACCAAGTCTAGGAAGTGTCCATAATGTTTTTCACGTATCTCATTTGCGAAAGTATGTTTTCGACCCTAAGCACGTAATTAACTAGCAAGACGTTGTTCTTGAATCCGACTTAAGTTATGAAGAAAAACCACTGTCGATCTTGGATCGAAAAGCGCAAGAACTAAGAAACAAGTTGATTCCATTAGTAAAAGTGTTGTGGAGTCACCACGGGCAAGAAGAAGCCACGTGGAAACTCGAAGAAAAGATGAAAGAGAAATACCCTTACCTATTCGAAGAAGGTATGCAAATTTCGGGACGAAATTTCTTGTTAGAGGGGTAGGATATAATATCTCTGATATTTCTTCTGTCACTAAAATAAAAAGTTGTTAATAAATTAAGGCTTTGCACGCAAAGAAATTCAGTTTTAAGACTAATGGTGAAATCCATTTCTGAAAATAAATTCTAGAAGTCGTTCAACCGACTACTGTATTAGGGTTTTCGCGTCCGATAGAATTTTTGTTCGAGAACTTAGATCGAAAAACCATCTGACTTTACATTCACTTATTTTGCGATACGAGTCTTCTGGTAAAAGTCAGTTTTATTTATTTTTTCGGGCGAAATTTGGACTGTCATGTCTCAACTTTTCTTTGGATTTCGGAAACCGAATCATGCTTTCCGACTAAGTAAATTATTTTCAATCTAATGGTCGAATTAGTTTTCACCGGAAATGTAACCGTCTAAGAAATTAATTAATCGATTTTAGTATGCAGTATTAGACCCGTAAACGAGATATTTTGGGATTTTAATTCCCTCTTAACCGCCTCTCTCTCCCTCTCTCTTGATATTTTCTACTTTATGTTAAATATCCCTCATTAGTCATCACTTTCTTCTCTCTTATTCCACCCCCCCAAACCGCCACCCCCCCCCCAAACTCTCTCTTCTCTCTCTTGTTCTTCATTTCATCAAGATCTTCATCAAGTTCTTCAAGCATCCAAGCTCCATAACTTATTAATCTTCCTATCGATTTTAAATCCGAGTTCATAGTTAGCAAGGTGAGAGCTTCCTCTTCATCATTATCCAAACAAAATTCCATTCCTTTAATTATTGAAATTTTCAAAAATGGTAAGAGGAGTAGGAATGTTGTTCTAAGTTATTTACATGGTTATTAATGCTTATGAATGAATTTCTATGGTTGAAATCAAATAGAAATCATGTTGAAATTTATATGGTAATTTTTGAAATACATGTACTAGTTCCATTCGAAATTTTTGAGATCATTAGGTGAAGTATGAGCTTAATTTTAGATGATTGGTTTGTGGATTATCACTCTAGGTATTGATATATTGATGTATGCATTAATAGGGAATTTTCTAAAAATAAAAACAATATTGTAAGAGAGGAAGAAATAGGATTTTGAATGAGCAAAGGTTGTAGTACTGATGATGTGTTATGATTATTGAGAAGTGGTAAGTATGTAGTTCATTATATATTTAAGTTAGATTTTTCTAAAAATAAAAATGAAGATATGCATGAAACTCTAGTTTGATCTATGGAATCATGAGAAATTTATTAGATTATGTTATAACTTTGTATTTGATGATTTGATGAGTAGTTATGAAATATAATATCAAGAATGAATGAAATAAATCAAGTATGCATGTAGTTGAAATTTTCGATAGGTAGTAGATGAACTTAGGTGATTGATTTGTGATTTTGATGTTGTATGATTCATGTTATGTTCTATAAATGATTTATGAATTAATCTAAGCATGATAGCAATTAAAATTATGAAATTTAAACAAGTATGTTAAAAGTTAGAGAAAAATCGATGCATATATGAACTTTAAGTCTATGATTTTTGTGTTTCACATGTTAGATGATCATGATTTAAGTTTCTAAAATTATAATTAGGTTAATTATGCATGATAAGATTAAGAATGGAATTTATTGAACAAGTATAAAAATATTTGTAGGTAAGTAGATGGAATTAAGACTATATTAAATAAATTGTGATTTCTACATGTTATAAGTTGTGTTTGATGATTGATAAGTGAAATTAGAATTATTTGAAGCATGATAGAAACTTGAATCGATAAAATCACATGTCGGAATCAAAAGTTATGAAAACGGACCCGTAGTAGGCTATTTTCAAGTATGAACTTTAGATCTATGAATATATATGCATAAAGTGAATATAGTAATAATATGCATGAGTGTAGTTGATGATGATGTTATACAAGTTATGAAATATAAATTAGAAGTTAGATATGATTTGAATTTGAAATGAAATTTGTTAAATAATTGGTTAGTTGAAAAGACGAGAAAGTGCTCGTCGTTTTATTAATCGAGAAACGTGAAGGTGTTCACGTTAAATGATTGTGTGTGTTGACTATTATGTGATAGAAATTTCATGCACATAAAGGTTGTATAGCATTGGTCGAACCTAGGGAATCGTGCATCGAGTTTTAAAAACGATTTGGGTTTCTCGGTAGTTTTGCGACCCTTCACGGAAACGGCCATAACTCGTAGCTCGTTTAACGAAATCGAGATCCATAAATTGAAAAGTAAACTAGACATCCGTGTCATTCTTTTGACATAAGGCACATCCCCTGTTTCGGAAAAATCTATTCTGTAGAGGCTCTATACCTACTGCCTTGTGCAGAAAATGTCTAAAACTCATTTTCTTAAGTTGAATTCTTTTCAACTTAATTCTTTAAGAACTTTTAAGTCGTTAAGAGTTATCGACTTCCGTCTTAACTAATCTAAATGTCGATTAAGGAATCAAGTTAGTTCTAAACGAGATGTGTTCGAATCTCGTTTCTTTTAAAACAAAACAGATTAGTTAAAGTGCAAACGCCTAAAAGACTTAACCGAATTCGAATTATTTTTTTTCTTTAATCGTGATCAATTTACTAAAGCATGTTTGATTGCGATAGAAGGAGGAATTCACAATTAGAAGAAAGGACGGAAGACCGAAGACGAAAGCTTTAGTTGTTCTATATATCGCCTAAGGTGGGCTTTTCTATATAACAAAATCAGGTGAGCGTTGCTCAAAAATGTTTACTTATTGCTTTATAAGTGTGTTTTCTAAATGATTATCAGTGCATAAAAGAATTTGTTTTTGTGAGTTCTTTTGTGCCATTCTGAGTTGGTTGGCCAACTAAGCTATCGGATTCTGAGTTAACCGGAAGGGTTTTCCAGAGTTAGTGTACACGGTAGCTAGTGTGTGTGGTACTCTATTGAGGGGTAGCCAGCCACGGTGAATAGAACGTGCGCGGAAGAAGTATACTCTTCCCCGGCATTGAAATAGATGTTGGGCAAGTTGAACGTAACATCAGAAAAATGCTTGATCAAGCTATTGTGAAAAGAAAATGTTTAATAAGCACGGGCCTTTGATGAAAAACCCCGATGCGTTACTTTTTGAGATGCCTGATTAATCTATACTCTTATGATATGTTTTCGGCAATGTGCCCACTAAGTATGTTTATACTTAGCCCTGCATGTACTTATAAATGTGCAGGTTGAGTGACGAAAGCGGCGGAGGTTGAGTAGAGTTGTACATAGGAAAGAAGAACAATGTTTCAGTCTACGTTATTCCGCTGCAAAACTATTTCATTTTGATGTATAACTTTTTGGTCTAAGTTTCATACTTTAAACTTAGTATATTTTAAGAACAATTCTGTCGAGCGATCCTTCGAGATTGACTCTCTTTTAGTTTATTAAAGTCAGTTCATAGATATTAGCTGGTTTATTGTTATTAGTTAATGTGTTTATTCATTTATCCCCCTTTCTTCCCCGCCTCTTTAATCCAACCTCTAGTCGCACTCCGGCTTTGCCGTCCCTCGGAATTTGGGGCTATGAAAAATATTTTTTTTGATCTATCATATATTAGTACTATTTAATAATTTTATTAATTTTTATAATTTTCCATCGATTTCCGACGGATTATACGCTAGTTACTAATTAAATATAAATAATTTATAGAATACCGGGTTTTTTTGGATTGAATAAATAAATCAATACTATATTCCTTTAATACAAAATTAGGCCAAATACAAAGTATTTCTATATAAATAACAATTTTCACCGTTCACTTTTATTTGTACGAGAATGAGATGTGTCAAATTAATCTGGTCAAAATAATAAAATTTTCATATAATTGAATATTTTCATAATCACTTTTATTTGACATTGGATGTATTAAAATATGATGCTTCATTTTTACTTTATACTGAAATGTCCTCCCTCCATCCCACTAAATACGATTTGTTTTTTATTTTGGAACGTCCCACTATATTTGGTTTGTTTCCTTTAAAGGAAACAATTAGTGTATATTTAGCATTATAAAAAATATTGCATTCACACTACATGCCCCACCATCCTATTTAAACCCTACTAACCTACTCCCACTACACACTATTCACCATCCCATCTATAACATTTAGCATTATAAAACTATTACATTCACACTACACTAAACACTCTTTTTCTTAGTCTCCTTGTCCATACGAACTAGATCGTATTCGGCGGGACGGAGGGAGTAATTTTTGTAAATATTATTATAAATAAAAAAAGGAGAATACATGAGATGTCACACAGGACCTTGAACTACGTTGTGATATAATGGTCCTACATTATGGTGTAAAGGTTCCACGCTTCCACCTATATGTGGTGTAATGTTTTATTTGATTATATAAATATATATTCTTGTTGTAATTCTCTTAAAAAAAGAATGAGATATCTGAATCCGTAGATAGATTTATTTTAGAGACATAATTTGAAATAGCCATAATGACCATTAAAATATAAATTTTGGCCCACCTCCTTCAAAAATATAAATTTTGGCAATTTTTTTCAATTTGAGACGAAAATACCCTTAATAAAATGCGGAGCGGGTCGGGTCGGACGCGGGCGGGCACGGGTAGGTTCGGGCCGGGTATGAGGCAGTTGGTACTTCTGGTACAAATTTAGTCATATTAGTACCAATATTTTTATAACATCTGGTACAAATTTAGCCTTATTAGTACCAATTGTTCCAGATTTAGTACAATTAGGACGAATTGTCGAATTAGTTCCAAATGTTCCAAATTATGACATGGTACTCTTGCGACGAATATTCCAATTATTCCAAGTTATATTGCTCCTATTTTGCAGCTCCGCCTTCGGCCTCGATTTTACGGCTCCGGCTTCGCTCCGATTACTAATATAAAGATAATCGTCGGGCAACAATTTAGATTTCTTCAGCTCGCTCCGCGGCCTTCGGCTCCCTTCGCTCGAATCTTGACCAAAGAAGAAGCGGCAAACAAAAATATGAATAGGCAAACAAAAATTTAGAAATTAAAAAAAAAACTAAAAAAAGAAAAAATCTGAAAAAAAAAAAAGAAATAACAAGAAAAAATTGGAAAATAAAAAAAACAAAAGAAATCTGAAAAAAAAAAAACAGAAAAAAAGGAAAAAAAATCTGAAAAATAAGAAAAAAAACAGAAAAAAACTGGAAAATAAAAAAAAAAACAGGAAAAAAAAAAAGAAAAAAAAAATTTGGAAAGGAAAACAAGCGTCAATAAAATGGATTAAAGAGTGATGGATCAAAAATAGAAGAGGGAAATGGTATTTAGGTCCTAAGTTCAAAAAAATGACCATAATTTATATTTATGAAGAAGATGGGCCAAAATTTATATTTAATGTTCATTATGGCCATATCACATGATATTTTCTTTATTTTAATTAACATGACATTTATACATGGAGAACTTAAAACAATAACAATGATTTTTTTTTTCTCTGTATAGAATATGTATGGTACATGACTAACATTAAAACATAGTAATAAAATTAATACTATAACATTACTACCGTATCCCTAGAAATGTAAAAATTAAATTGTAAAATATAAAATGCACAGTTAATAGTTAAATACAAATAAAAAAAGTTATACTACTATATGAATAAAGTATAGAATATTGACTGATGAGATACTTATTGGTACTTAGACTGTCTGCAGTGGTATTGTCTCTAAGGGGTGTCTCTAAGGATTTTTTGGAGATAGAGACAGTGAGCTGCAGTGAGGCTGTCTCTAAGGAATTTCTGAATTTATATTTTGCATTAATTTTAATAAGAAAAATTGAAATTTTCATTAATTTAAACAAATAACTAGTATAATACATTAATTGAAATAAAACAAATAAAAACATCACATTAATTGAAATTAAACAAATAAAAAATATCCTACTCGTCAACTGCTCCAAATCGGCTCCAAAGATGCTCGATCAAATCATTTGTGAGTCGATGGTGCTTCCTTACATCTCTCAATGCGGCGTCCCGTTTGAGAAAATTCTTCCATGATTGTGGTGCAGGGACATGAGTAACATTACTACCCGGCGTTGTTTCTATGTCCTCTCTCCAGTTCTCGGCATCATCCCTCTCGTCTTCAATGATCATGTTGTGCAAAATAATGCACGTAAACATGATGTTGCGGAGGTGCTTTGTGTAAAAGTTCCGCGCCGGGTTCCGGATAATTCTCCAACAGGCCTAAAGAACACCGAATGCCCGTTCGATATCCTTCCTCGCCTCTTTCTGCATCTTCTTAAACCGCGCCACCTTCTTGTCTATTGCAAGCGGAGGAGCCTTGATCAGAGCAGCCCAATCCGGGTATGTCACAGCCCCAAATCCCAAGGGACGGCAAAGCTGGGGTGCGACTAGAGGTTGGATTAAAGAGGCGGGGAAGAAGGGGGAATAACTGAATAAACATACATTTAAAACAGAATAATTACTATGAACTTACTTTGTTGAATAAAAAGGGAGTCAATCTCGAAAGATCACTCGACATATTTGTTTTAGAGTAAGCTCGGTTCAAAGTATGAAAACTTAGACCGATAGGTTACACAATAAAAAGTGTATCAGTTTGCAGCGGAAAAACGTAGAATGATATCACATATCAAATGTGAAATCGAGGCTCAACTAAACTTTACTTCCTTAAGTACGACCTTTACTCAACCTCCTCCGCCTTCGTCACTCAACCTGCACATTTAAAAACAAACACGCAGGGCTAAGTACATAAAGCACTTAGTGGGCACATTGCCGAAAACAACTCACAAGAGTATAGATTAATCATGCATCTTTTCATAAACACTCGTAAGACTTATACTGCTGTACACTTAATTCTGGATAACACACTGAAGGTTAACTCAGAATCCGATCGTCTGGATAGCACTCTGTGGGCTAACTCAGAATCTGTCCCTCTGGATAGCACTCTGTGGGCTATCTCAGAATCTGATCGTTTAGTTGGAATCTCTGGATAGCACTCTGTGGGCTAACTCAGAATCCAATACTCTGGATAGCACTCTGTGGACTAAATCAGAGAGGCACAAGAGAATTCACATAAAGCAATTCATTATGCACTGATAGTTACTTTAACACACACTTATTAAAGCAACAAGTAAACACTTTCGAGCAACGCTCATTTTATTTTGATAGAAAAGCCCACCTCAATTGTTTATAGAACAAACTTTAACCTTCTGTCTTCCGTCCTGTCTTCTAATCTCAACGTCCTCCTTCTAACATAAGATAATCACACTTTAATAATCGGTCGAGACGATAAAAGAAAATACAAAATTCGGAATTGGTTAAGTCTTTTAGGCCTTTTCACTTTACTACTTTCATTTGATTAACAAATAAACAAGACTCGATCAATTATCGTTTATAAACTGACTCGGTTCATTACCCGACACTTAGGTCAGTAGATAAATGGATGTCGATAACTTACAACAACTTAGAAGTTCACAAGGAACGAAGTTGAAAATAATTCAACTTAAGAAATTAGGTTTTCGAAACTTCCTGCACAATATAGTGATTCTGGAGTCCATACAGAACAGGTACTGTCACAGTCCCAAATTCCGAGGGACGGCAGAAGCCGGGGTGCGACTGGGGTTGGATTAAAGAAGCGGGGAAGAAGGGGGCTAACTGACTAAACATACATAAATGACATCAAACATTCAAAGAACAAGACTGGAATATAAATAAGAAAGGGTTAATCCCTAAGGATTACTCGACAAAAGTACAAAAGAAGCTAAGTTCATATTTACAGACTTAGACTACTGAGAATTGTTCAAAGTATACATCCCAAAAGGTTCAGAGTTCTGCAGCGGAAGAGTTCTAACTAAAGCAACCTATCTTTCAACTCAACATCAACCGTCGCCGCTCACCGTCGCTTCAACCTGCACATTTAGAAAACAATGCAGGGCTAAGTACAAACGTACTTAGTGGGCACAATGCCGAAATCATAGTCATATGTATAATAATCTGGCATTTTATAACCGTAGCGCATCGGGGTTTTGTTGAAAAGGCCCGTGCCTACTAAACATTTTCTAACTGATTTGTGTAAAGCAGCTTGCGCAAGCATTTTTAGAGTATGTTATGTTCAATCTTGACCCAAACTAATTCACCGTGGCTGGTACCCCTCGACAGGATATCACATACACCACAGGTTACAAAGTGCACTAACTCTGGAAAGCACTTAGCAGCTAACTTAGAGCCGATCGTTAGTTAACCTAGTTAGATTAACTCTAAAAGTCTGGAAAACCCGAAGGTTAACTCAGAAATCTGGAAAACACGAATGTTAACTCAGATAGGTACAAGAGAACTCACATAAAATAGTTGAAACAGTTTATGCCAAGATTATCACTTTGAAAACACAATTATCAAAGCGATAAATAATACTTTCGGGTTGTGGAAAAACCCACATTTTAATTGATATAGATAAAAGCCCACCTTGATTTACAGAACTTAAAGCAAAACTTCCAACTTTGGATCTTCCGTCCTTTCTCTACAGTTGGCTTCCTCCTTCATCGTAAAATGAACATACTTTAAAAACGGGTTGTAAAGGATAATCGATTAAAGATTTAGTTATTTTATTCTTTTGGGCATTTGCACGCTTACTAGATTCGTTTTACTTAAACGGGAAACGAGACTTGTATCAATCTCTTTAGAACTTGAAAGATCTCATACTCGACTCTCGGGTCAGTAGAGATGGTAGTCGATATCCTAATACGACTTTAAAGATTAAGAGAAGCTAAGTTGGAAAGAATCAACTTAGGTGATTTACTTTAATTCTTTGAATGATTTAAGGAATTTCTCGTTTATTACTTCTTTAAAGAAAAGATAAGATATAAGGTCTCGACTGGTCTCCATCACTAGAGGTCTTGTACTTGACTTTAGGGTCAGTAGGTAGATGTTCGATAGATAAAAACGGCTTAAACGATTGAAAGAAGCTAAGTTGTGAACTAAACAACTTAGAAAACAAGAAACTGAAAATTCACTGTACAGTCCAGTAACTCTGGAGGCTGTGCAGAACAGAGGACTTGGAAACAGGGGGTGAGCCCTGTACCAATAGAAAGCTTAGGAAGTCTAGTTCGTGCTCCAATTTACGGATCACAAATCCGATAAACGAGCTGGAAGTTATAACAGTTTCCGGCGAGGGTCGCAAAACTGCCGTGGAAACCCTAATTGATTGATAAGTTCGCCGTATAACGTTTTAAGTTCGTTTTAAATTCTTGTATTCAACTTTTTTAGAAACTGGACTTTTAAAGCAGTCATCACGTACCTCCGTACGTGACAAACTCCTTCTCAACTTGTTCAAAAGCACGACGTTCTAACGTCGGATTTCAACTATCAATTACTAAACCAACAAAGAAAATCCAAACGCATTCTAGTTCTCGATTACAACTATAACCCATATTATATCGACTCGGATGCTTATGATGTCAACTAGAAAGATGTTCTAAATTTCATTACAAACAATAATATCATATTAGAATTCTCATCCGACTTCTTGATTTTCAATTACAACTAGATATTCGTCTCTTACGCGACTTTTCAAAAGTCGTCGGTTTTCGTTCAAATTTTACGACGCTAAACTATATCTAACTTGAATCATTTTCATGCATGCAAACACATCTTAACATCTTTATAACTCAGTTTATAAGGTGATTTTAGTCTCTTACATTTCATTAAACATTTTTAGAAAAATTCCAATTAACTTCTATAATGAATTAATATGATTTGTATTATAATTCCATTAACAATTCATCATTTATATCAAGCATGTATAAACTCCTAATTATTCTATAAATTTCTGGTTTTATATAGATGTTAAGGGGTTGATTTTCTTCTCCAATTAGCATCGTTTATTCACTAATCAAACTATTATAACAACTATTAATCATTTGCAATTCCAAAAACAACTAACATGCAAAAATCCCTAATTTATAAATTAAACCCTAATTGAATTTCATAACAACATAGGGCTTTCAATCCCTTTTCATTCCATACACTAATTAAACATCTACTAAACATGAATCCATGATCAAAAGAAGAAAAACAAAAATCCTACAATTTTCCAAAAAAATTCTGCATTGACAAAGTTTTTAGGATTTTTGGTTTTGATCATTTTTAATCCATAATTATCATATCTAACATATCTAATTACATTATTCTAAGATCAAAACATCTATATCATCACTTCTTAAAATTCGATCAAAAGGAAAAATAAAAAGAAAAGGATTTTTGGATGGATAGAATCAAAGAGAAGTTGAATACCTAAAGATTTAATGAAAGATGTAATAGGTTTTGTTGGATGATTGATGACTTGTGTGGTTTTCTTCTTCAAGAACTTCAAGGTATCATCAATGGTGGATGGAGAAGTGGAGAAGATGAAGAAGAAAATAAAGAATGGAGATGGAGAGAGAGCTGCCGAGAGCTAGAGAGAGATGGGGTTTTGTCTTAAGTGTTGTTATGATGAATAGGTTGAAAGATGTATAAAGTGTAGACAATGTGTCACTTAGCTAAGCAATATTAACATGCATGTTTGCCACTAAAACAAGGAGGTGTCGGCTGCATGTATACACTTAAGAGGGTTACGGGTTTTTCCGATGCGATCCGACGTTACGGAAAAACGAACGACGAAAAACGTTGTTCGGTACAAAAATCGTCGTGATTCGATTTGACCTTAAAAATTCTAACGTATGAACTTAAATGGAAAATAAATTTACAAAATTTATTTTGACAAAAACTCGGGACGACATAGTCCGAGTTTCATCCGAAAAAACATAAAAACAAACTTTCTCGGCGTGTTCGTATCGCAAATTTGTAAACGTAAAATTAAACGGTTTTCCGTTCTTAGTTTACAAACTAAAAACTTTTCGTACGCGCTAACCCCTAATACAGTAGTCATCTAGCTGACTCCTGTAATTTATTTTTAATAACGGATTCGACCGTTAGCCTTAGAATTCAAAAATTATAAACTTAGGCGTGCAAAGCCATTTATTTAATTAACTTTAAACTTCTTAGAACGTAAGGAATTTACGGGGCATTACATCCTACCCCCCTTACGAAAAATTTCGTCCCGAAATTTGCTTATCCTCTATAATTGCTTGAAGTACTTCTTACTCGGCATAACTTTCTCTTGCCTGTAATGATCTTTATACTGCTATACTATTCGTCTCGACTTGCTTTTTAACTTTTGCGCTTTCTGATCCAAGATCGCTTTCGATCTTTCCTAATAACTTTAGTCGATTTCAAGAACGACGTCTTGCTGATAGAACTTCGTGTATAAAAATGAATATACGTTACTTCATCGAAATGAGATATACTTAAAATAAGTATTTCATAAACTTGGCGATAAAGCCATAACTTATTCATATTGGAGTTACCTTTCCCAAGTTACTTACTAATTATATAGATCTTTGTCGAAGTTTGAACTTGTCACAAAATTAATGTTTCTTTTTAACGGAGAAAACTTAAGGAGCTTTCATTTTCCTTTTCGATTATTAAGTTCGAATTATTGTATATACTTAGGACTTTTGTCTTCTTTAAAACTTGTTTTCTTCTGACTCGAATCTATCGAATGATCCCGATCATTTTATTGACCGCATTTGGTCCTGAATATTTTTTTTTTGCTTTCATCTACCTTATAACAATAAGGTAGCTATGTAAATCTTTTCTTTCTACAAGGTCTCGTAAGTCGTAATTCCTATCGTAGCTTAATAGTTGTTGTTATAACAACTCGGTTGTTTGGCTACGTGTTCTTCAATTCACTTTTCGGCTAATATTATCGTTCTTAGCATATCAACGAGTATTTGAATCATTTTCTTGGACTATCCATTCAACTGGCGGTGAAAAGCGGTACTAAAGTTAGGTTTGCTATCTGACTTTTCTGCCTTGTAACCTACAACCATCTCGTCGTCATCGGAATTACTAAGTCCACTCTTAAATTTCTATCACAAACTCATTGCTTCAGAGTCGCTGTCTGGTTTATCCATTCTTATCCTTAGTCGAGGCTTATCCATTGACTCGTCCTTTCTCTTGATATTTATAACCTTTCTCATAATTTGATATAGCTACTTGTGCCGCTATTCGCCCTGCGATCGATGCTGATGCATCATGCATTTTTCTATATCTATCTTCTCGAATCCTCATATAAGTGTCTCTTTTCCGACGAAAAGATACCTAAACTTAGTTGGAGTCTTACGACTCAGCGTATCTATTCTTACTCTTAACTTTTCCTAGATGGTAATTATTTTCACAAACGTAATATTTTACTAGTTCGAGCTATCTCCTTTGTCTTATGTTAATTCCTTTGCTCGAATACACGCTCCAAATTCTTATGATCTGTGAAGATCTCATCCCTTGTACCATATAGATGGTGTGTCCGAATTTTCAATGCCAGCTCTACGGCTGCAAGTTCTAAGTCGTAGGTTGGATATTCAATTTCCTGGGATTAAATTGTCGTGAATCGTAAGCTATCACTTTCTCATTTTGCATTTACATCATACTGTCTCATTCTTTGTAGCGTTAACATCCATCTCGTATTCCTTATCATTTTTGGGAGGGCTAAATCTGGGGTAATGATCAACTTTTCCTAGAACATCTGCGTTCCTATTCCACAATTGTCTGTACATTTATTCTTTTCTTCTATGTAGTTGTGTCATAAGTCTTAGTAATTAAAAAAAAAATTCTTAATGGAAACTTCTATTATAACTGTCCAACTTGGGAAACTTCTTATTTCATTCAGACTGGTAGGCGATTTATCATTTGAGTACTGCCTCTACCTTGGCATGAATCTGTCTTAACATCTTCTGTCGACACTATATGTCCAAGAATTATTTCTTCTTCACTCGAACTTGCTCTTCTGAACTTGGCATCTAGTTTCTCGACTCTAAGTATTTCTAGTATTATTCGTATGTGTTCTTTGTGTTCATCCTCATTCTTAGGGTAACTGAAATTGTCGTTGATAAATACTAAAATGAATTCTTTTCTAAGTTTAGGTGGAAAAATTCTATTCATGTGGTTCATGAATACTACGGAGCACTAGCCAACTAACGACATAACTAAGTATTTGTAGTAGTTTTATCTGGTTTGAAAGAGAATTTTTGGGCATATCACCAGTTTATCCTTTAACTAAAAAATGCATAGACCTTAAGTCTATCCTCACAATTGTACTTGTTCCCTTTTTAAGTTTATCAGGGGTCTTCTATTCTCGTTAAAGGATACTTACTCTTAAGGGTTATCTCTATTTAACTTTTGACAGCCTATATACCTTCTTGCAGAATCATCTTTCTTTGATGATGAATATCTAAAATATTTTCCATGGTGAAAACGTTTGTCTAAAGAAATTGTCATCTAACAACTCTTGCAGTTGGATCTTAAGCCCCTCTAACTCCTTTGATACCATTCTACATAAAACCTTTAATTTGGGAGCTACTTGTAGTTCTAATTCGATCGTGAAACCTACGCGTCAATCTGGTGATAAATCAGATAATATTTCATATAATTCTGTAGGTTCTCTATTTGGGATTTTTTTTAAAAGAGATTTTTCTCTCGTTGTCGAGAATAGTGGTAATTCTAAAATAACTCGACAAAACTCGACGCACGATTCCCTAGGTTCGACTAATGCTATTCCACTTTTATTTTCACGAAAATTTCATCTCAATGCAGTCAACATGCAATATCCCTTAATCGAGTTCACATGCACGTCTTTTGATTAAACAAACAACGAGCATAACCTCGTCCTTTTTCAACTAACCATTTACTAAACCAAATTAAATTACAAGTTCAAATTCTATTTCTACTTCTCGTTTATTAACTATAACTCATATCATCTCGTATCTCGGATGGAAATATCGTTAACTACAATATCGTTCATCAAACGACAACAATCATTATTATCAAATTGGTTTTCCTTATTCGACTTTTCTATCGACGTTTAATCTCGTTTCTTCGTCTCTTATTAAAAATCCAAACTTCTTAGAATTCGTTCAAATTCTACAGTAACGATCATTAACTATCAAGATTAACATAGGTTCGAATCACAAACCTAAATCATTATCTAATCTCGACTTATCGACGATTCTTCGTCTCTTAGCGAAAAACCAACATTCTCCGATTTTGTTTAAATTTTACAATAACGATCATCATTTATCTAGCATCACTAATATGCCAACCATATACTCAAAACATTATCGAGTCTCAACTTATTGTCGGGTTTTCGTCTCTTATATTTTTCAATTTATTTTTAGAAAAATCTCAATAAATTATATCATCATCCTTAAACATCCTACATACCATTTCTATTAACAATTCATGCATAACATATCATCTTCTTCATCAAAACCTCACTTGTTCTTCTCTTACACTTTCATTTTTATTTTTAGAAAATTCTAATTTAATTCATGTAGTCATCTAACATCATATTGAACACCAATCCATCTAACAATCATCAAGAAAATCGAACTAACAAAAACCCCTAATTTCTTCATATATTTTGGTAATTACAAATTAATTAGGAAGGTGATTTTCATGAAATTTCAACCATAGAAATTTAATTCTAAGCATACTATATCATGTAATAAACATAGGTTCATCATGCTTCTTCATCTCCATTTTTTTCGAAAAAAAAACAAGTAGATGGAATCGAGTTTTTGTTCGGTTCATAACGTAGACGAAGTTCTTACCTTGACGTTTATGGACTCGGAACTAAGATTGATCGGTAGATGACGAACTTGTGGAGCTTTTAAAGCTTGAAGAACTCTTGAAAATGGAAGAAAAGTGAGAGAGAAGACATGAGGGGGGGGGGGGTAATTTAGAGGGTGGGAGAGAAGGAATGAGGTGTTATGTTGTTGATAATATCTCTTAAAGTAGGATGACTAATCAAGGGTGTGAGTCATGGGGGGGGGTAAGGTGGTGGTTTTGGGTAGATAGTTTAGTCGAAATATCGCATTTTCGGGTCTAGAACGACGTATTAAAAATCGAGAAATAATTTCTTAGGCGGTTACGTATTCGACGAAATCTAATTCGTCCGTTAGATTAGAAATAAATCACATACTTGGAAAACCTAATTCGTTTTTCAAAATTCGATAAAAAGTCGGGACATCACAGTCCAAATTTTGTCCGGAAAAATAATAAAAACGGATTTTTACTAACTTACTCGTCTCACAAAAAGGGTGAATGTAAAATCAGACGGTTTCTCGATTTGAGTTTTCGGGCGAAAATTTTATTGGACGCGAAAACCCTAATATAGTAGTCGTTCAACCGACTTCTGGAATTTATTTTTAGAAACGGATTTCACCGTTAGTCTTAGAATTGAAAATCCTTAACTTAGGCGTGGAAAGCCTTAATTAATTAGAAAATTTTTATTTTTCGACGGAACAGAAACGCCGGGTATTACATTCTACCCCTCTAACGAAAAATTTCATCCCGAAATTTGCTCACCTCTTTCGCAAAAGTTTCGACGTAGCTTCCTCTTGCCCATGGTAATTCCAGAACACTTTACTAATCGTATCGACTTACTTCTTAACTCTCGCACTTTTATATCCATGATCGATTGCGGTCTTTCTTCATAACTTATAACTTAATCAAGAACAACGTCTTACTGATGAATCGCGCGTTTTAGAATTGAACACGTACTTTCTCATACGAGATACGCAAACATAATAAATATTTCATAGACTTGACGACACGGCCAATCTATATAACATTGGAACCTATCTTTTTCAAGATATCTACTAATCATATATAAAGCTTCGTCTAAGCTTATACTGAACGCGAAGAAATAATCACAATAATCCTTAGCAGGAAAATCATGAGGAAAATCTTGTTCTCATTTTCTAAATTTAAGTCTGATCAACATATATCGTTTAAGACTTTCGTCACTTCTAGACTTCCTTCTCTTTGGTTCGAATTTGACGAAAGAATTGATCTATCACTTCACCGAGCGAATCTAGTTCTAGATTTTTCTCTCTTTCATACAAGGCCTCGTAAGGCATAATACTTATCGTAGCCTGATAACTATTAGATTTTGATCTAACACTATCATCCTTATCATTTCTTCTAATACTTGAATCGTTCTCTCGGATTCACTTAAAATTCTCTCTCGTAAGTCCAGTGTAGCTACTAGTGCTGCTATTTGGTTTAGTTATTGTCTCAGGTGTATCTAGCACTTCCAAATCCATCATCTTAAATTTTTTTTGTACAAGTGTTTCTTTTTTGATTAAGAGACACCCTACTTTAGTTGGAGTCTTGCAACTCAGTGCGTTTGCTACGTCGTTTGCTTTTCCTGAATAGTAATTGATACCACAATCATAATCCTTCCATCCCATGGGTTATATCCATATTAAACATTTTCATTAACTCTTTACTTTAAGCGTTTACTTACTTTACTAAACCCCTTTTCTTTCCACTTAAAAAGTTCACAAAACTGAAACAAGTAATAACTCCGATACTAGTTCTATAAACTTTTTAACTTCCCAAGTTAAACAAGTTCCTTGTTAAACAAGTTGAACTAACACGATTTAGAAGAAATTTTCACGAAGTCAAAGCCCACTCACGGGGTCATATAAACATATACGTCGAACGAGTACTGTTTTGCCTCCAACGAGGACTTATACAAAATTAGACTACTACCAGTCTAAGTTACGCCAATTACTTGCCTAGTGACCCTTGCCCTTGTCCTGTGCTTCTGGCCCATTCACAAATGTCCATGCATGCTGCTCTTGTTGTTGTGGATGTGGCTGAGCTTGATTAGCTCTCAAGGGTTGGGGCTGACCATACTGATTCGATCCTACTGGTTGCAATGGTTCTGGACAATTTCTTCTCACGTGTCCCTTCTGACCACAGTTATAACACCCATCAATGTTTGACAAACACTTACCAAAGTGCATTCTATTACACTCAGGGCAGGTAGGAACATCTTTCTTGGTTATTTTCTGCCTGTTGTCCCTGCCACTGTCCTTGTTGGTTATTTTCCCTCCATTGTCCTGATTGATTATTCTGATTCGGCTGTTGAAAGCCACGCTGATTTCCACCCTGATTTCCTCATTCCTATTTCCTTTTTCCTTTAAAACCGCTGTTATTGTTGTTGGAATGGTCTTGAGTTGGAGCCTGGGTTGGTGCTGGTACGGGCGCTACCATCTTTTGTTCATCCGGCACAACTGCCTCCATGTCTAAGGCTCGTCCTAGTATGTCTGTATAGCTCAGTCCTTCATGGCTGGCTAATGCCATTCCTAGTTCATGTCTAAGTCCCCCACGGAACTTTTTTGCTATCTTCTCGTCGGTATATACCTGCTCGGGTGCATACCTTGACAATTCACAAAAGGTTGCATCGTATTCAGTCACTGTCATCTTCCCTTGTTTCAGACTATAGAACTTTGCTTCCTTCTTTGCTCTATAGGTTTTAGGGATGTACTTGTCGTAAAATGCTTCCTTAAACTCATCCCAAGTAAACTGAGCCAGATGCTCTGTCGGAATAACCTTCTGCTTAGTTTCCCACCAGAAATCAGCTGGTCCGGTGAGTTGAAACGCAACACACGAGAGACGCTCCTCATCGGTACATCTGAGAAGTTTAAAAATTCTTTCTGTATCTCTTACCCAAAGCTCAGCATCTCTCGGGTTTCCTGATCCATTAAAGACAGGTGGATTTCTTTTGAGGAACAGATCCTCTATGTCACGACGTAGTGGTGGTGGAGGTGGAGGGGTTTCCTGACGTCCTTGATCTTCCTCTCTCTCATGTTGTCTATGACCTCTTCCCGGTCCTCTAGGCCTACCGAGTCCCCTTCTTCTGTCATTCGCTACTCTTGGCGGCATTTTGAAACTAAAGAAATCAAGAATTCTCATCAACTTCATGCTTTAAGCACTTACCCATTCAATAAGGAATTAACTTATCTTAATCATCTAGAAATTTCTCAAATTGCAACCAAACTCTTAATGGTTCTTAGCTTACCTTAACCATCTCATCTTACCTTAATCATCTTAACTTAGACTTCTTAGTTTTTCTTGAAGAAAACTTATAATTGGTTCTTAATCATTAAAATAAAGTAACGACTCTACTTTGTTCACGTTACTTATACGAAAGGAACATTCGTCTCTTATTCGTTTTGATTCCCTTTATTCTGTCCTTCCCGTTCCGATTGTCTCTCGCTTATTTTTGAAACCAATGCTTCTTAAAATGTCTATGTTCTCAATGAATCGGGAAGAATCTTAGAGCAAATAGTCTAGGTTCCAAACCAACATACTTCTCAAAATAACATAAATTATAGCTCAAATAATTTCACATACTTTCACAAAGGTATAACAATCATACTTTAATCAGTTCATACTTTTGCTCAGCAAAAGTATAACTATCATACTTCAATTAATTCATACTCGTTACTTAACAAAAGTATATCTCATACTTCAATCAATTCATACTTGGCACTATTTGTTCTCAACATGCTTGCATACTTATTCACAAATTCTTGCATACTTAATCAAATATTTCTTCTTAAAAGAAATCATACTTCCAAAACTCTTTCCTTACTTTCCTTCTTTGGTTGAGTCGACGTAGCGAGAGGTTGAGTTGTCGTCTACACTTTTAAACTTAGTGTTACGACCTAACTTTACTTGAAAGAAGACTCAGGTGTAGAGTATATACAAATACTCTATCTTACTACTCGAAAGAAACTTGTATGCAGAGCAGAAACGATTGCTCTGATACCACTCTGTGGTATCACTAGAAAAATAACTTACGACCAGAGCAGAACCGAATGCTCTGATACCACTCTATCACAACCCCAAATCCCGAGGGACGGCAAAACCGGGGTGCGGCTAGGGGTTGGTTTAAAGAGGTGGGGAAGAAGGGGGAATAACTGAATAAACAGACATTTAAAAAGAATAATTACTATGAACTTGGCTTCATTGAATAAAAAGGGAGTCAATCTCGAAGGATCACTCGACATATTTGTTTTAGAGTAAGCTCGGTTCAAAGTATGAAAACTTAGACCGATAGGTTACACAATAAAAAGTGTATCAGTTTGCAGCGGAAAAACGTAGAATGATATCACATATCAAATGTGAAATCGAGGCTCAACTAAACTTTACTTCCTTAAGTACGACCTTTACTTAACCTCCTCCGCCTTCGTCACTCAACCTGCACATTTAAAAACAAACATGCAAGGCTAAGTACATAAAGCACTTAGTGGGCACATTGCCGAAAACAACTCACAAGAGTATAGATTAATCATGCATCTTTTCATAAACACTCGTAAGACTTATACTGCTGTACACTTAATTCTGGATAACACACTGAAGGTTAACTCAGAATCCGATCGTCTGGATAGCACTCTGTGGGCTAACTCAGAATCTGTCCCTCTGGATAGCACTCTGTGGGCTATCTCAGAATCTGATCGTTTAGTTGGAATCTCTGGATAGCACTCTGTGGGCTAACTCAGAATCCAATACTCTGGATAGCACTCTGTGGACTAAATCAGAGAGGCACAAGAGAATTCACATAAAGCAATTCATTATGCACTGATAGTTACTTTAATACACACTTATTAAAGCAACAAGTAAACACTTTCGAGCAACGCTCATTTTATTTTGATAGAAAAGCCCACCTCAATTGTTTATAGAACAAACTTTAACCTTCTGTCTTCCGTCCTATCTTCTAATCTCAACGTCCTCCTTCTAACATAAGATAATCACACTCTAATAATCGGTCGAGACGATAAAAGAAAATAGAGAATTCGGAATTGGTTAAGTCTTTTAGGCCTTTTCACTTTACTACTTTCATTTGATTAACAAATAAACAAGACTCGATCAATTATCGTTTATAAACTGACTCGGTTCATTACCCGACACTTAGGTCAGTAGATAAATGGATGTCGATAACTTACAACAACTTAGAAGTTCACAAGGAACGAAGTTGAAAATAATTCAACTTAAGAAATTAGGTTTTCGAAACTTCCTGCACAATATAGTGATTCTGGAGTCCATACAGAACAGGTCCCTTCTAAACAGGGGATGTTATCTATACCAAAATAAAGCCATAGGCGTTTAGTTTACTCTCCAATTTACGGATCTCGATTTCGTTAAGCGAGCTATAAGTTATGATAGTTTCCGTGAAGTGTCGCAAAACAGTCCGCGCGAAACCCTATTGCTCGACAAAACTCGACGCACGATTCCCTAGGTTTGACTAATGCTATTCCACTTTTATTTTCACGAAAATTTCATCTCAATGCAGTCAACATGTAATATCCCTTAATCGGGTTCACATTCACGTCTTTTGATTAAACAAACAACGAGCATAACCTCGTCCTTTTTCAACTAACCATTTACTAAACCAAATCAAATTTCAAGTTCAAATTCTATTTCGACTTCTCGTTTATTAACTATAACTCATATTATCTCATATCTCGGATGGAAATATCGTTAACTACAATATCGTTCATCAAACGACAACAATCATTATTATCAAATTGGTTTTCCTTATTCGACTTTTCTATCGACGTTTAATCTCGTTTCTTCGTCTCTTATTAAAAATCCAAACTTCTTAGAATTCGTTCAAATTCTACGGTTACGATCATTAACTATCAAGATTAACATAGGTTCGAATCACAAACCTAAAGCATTATCTAATCTCCACTTATCGACGATTCTATGTCTCTTAGCGAAAATCCGACATTCTCCGATTTCGTTCAAATTTTACAATAATGATCATCATTTATCTAGCATCACTAATATGCAAACCATATACTCAAACATTATCGAGTCTCAACTTATTGTCGGGTTTTCGTCTCTTACGTTTTTCAATTTATTTTTAGAAAAATCTCAATAAATTATATCATCATCCTTAAACATCCTACATACCATTTCTATTAACAATTCATGCATATCATATCATCTTCTTCATCAAAACCTCACTTGTTCTTCTCTTACACTTTCATTTTTATTTTTAGAAAATTCTAATTTAATTCATGTAGTCATCTAACATCATATTGAACACCAATCCATCTAACAATCATCAAGAAAATCGAACTAACAAAAACCCCTAATTTCTTCATATATTTCGGTAATTACAAATTAATTAGGAGGGTGATTTTCATGAAATTTAAACCATAGAAATCTAATTCTAAGCATACTATATCATGTAATAAACATAGGTTCATCATGCTTCTTCATCTCCATTTTTTTCGAAAAAAACAAGTAGATGGAATCGAGTTTTTGTTCGGTTCATAACGTAGACGAAGTTCTTACCTTGACGTTTATGGACTCGGAACTAAGATTGATCAGTAGATGACGAACTTGTGGAGCTTTTAAAGCTTGAAGAACTCTTGAAAATGGAAGAAAAGTGAGAGAGAAGACATGAGGGGGGGGGGGGGGGTAAGGTGTTGGTTTTGGGTAGATATTTTAGTCGAAATATCGCGTTTTCTGGTCCAGAACGACGTATTAAAAATCGAGAAATAATTTCTTAGGCGGTTACGTATTCGACGAAATCTAATTCGTCCGTTAGATTTGAAATAAATCACATACTTGGAAAACCTAATTCGTTTTTCAAAATCCGATAAAAAGTCGGGACATCACAGTCCAAATTTTGTCTGGAAAAATAATAAAAACGGATTTTTACTAACTTACTCGTCTCACAAAAAGGGTGAAGGTAAAATCAGACGGTTTCTCGATTTGAGTTTTCGGGCAAAAATTTTATCGGACGCGAAAACCCTAATACAGTAGTCATTCAACCGACTTCTGGAATTTATTTTCAGAAACGGATTTCACCGTTATTCTTATAATTAAAAATCCTTAACTTAGGCGTGCAAAGCCTTAATTAATTAGAAAATTTTTATTTTTCGACGGAACAGAAACGCCGGGTATTACAGGATAGATCTCATCGGTTAAGTAGTAACCACTGTCGTAGGGCTTTCCGTTCACCACATACTGGCACGCGGAGCACGTTCTTCAAGCACGTCCTCAAATAGGGGCGACTGATTGAGGATGTTGATATCGTTGTTGGAGCCGGCTACTCCAAAAAAGGCGTGCCAGATACATAAGTCTTGAGACACCACCGCCTCAAGAATCAAGGAAGGCACGCTTATATCTCCTCGAGTGTAGGCGGCCGACCACGCCTTCGGGCAATTCCTCCACGCCTAGTGCATGCAGTCCAGGCTACCGAGCATCCCCGGAAAGTCGTGCCTCTCCTCGTGCATCCGCAGCAGCCGAGCGATGTCTTGTGCATTTGGCCTCCTCAAATACACATCACCGAATAGGTCGGTGACACCTTTGCAGAACTTCCGGAGGCAAAGACGGCCGGTGCTATCGCCGATCTTCAAGTATTCATCGAATGTATCAGGCGCTCCATCGGTGGCTAGTTGGCGAATGGCCATTGTGCACTTTTGCACCGACGTGAGGCCCCATTTGCTGGTTGCATCTTGCTTCTGCTGGAAGTATCGCACATTCTGCTGCAACACCTTGCAAATCCTCAAGAACAAATGCTTGTGCATCCGAAAACGCCGGTGGAAAAATGTTAGGCCGTACGTCGGGTTGTCGTTAAAGTAGTCGGCCATCAACTGCTGTAGGGCCGCCTCCCGATCGCGGTGTACGACCTTCCTCTTCACCTTCTTTTTTTTCTTTTTGGCGAAGAGTCGAGCGGCAGCAGCTTGGAAGTTCGTCAGCATCGATAAAATCTCGTCGTCGGTTCCATGGGAAGAGTAGCCGGTTGAGGAGTCGGACGACGAAGACATTTTTTTTTGCAAAATATTTGAGAGAAAACTAGAGAGAAAATAAAAGGAGGAAGATGAATTTGGTGTGGAAAAAATTGTGGAATGAAGTATATATTTATAGGGATGAATTACAAAAAAAAAACATTAAAATCGGCTGAATAGCCGTTTATATCCGTTAGATCCTCATAGCCGTTGTGCGATTTTTCTTTTTTTTTTTAATTTCTGGCGCGTGCAATGCACGCGCCTATTTAAAAAAAAATTGAAAACGGCGTTCCGTGGCGGCCACGCGCCATCTCGAAACTGTCTCGTCGCAGCGAGATGGTCTCGAGCCCTCTGTCTCTGGATCGCGGTGTCCCGTCGCAGCGGATGTCTCGAGCCACAGTCGAGACTCTCTGCTGCGGGCAGTCTTATTGGGGCATTAAGTATATAATAAGGTAATATAATTATAAATCATGTAAGTGAAAGAAAAGAGCCAACCATGGTCAGGTTTGTAAGATTTTGTTTTGTTTTGCAATTATTTCAAAAGCTGAATATAAGAGGTACCATGTGTAGGCAGATTAGGGAAATGGATGCAATGCATGATGTTGTAGCCACTTGTCTCCCCAGGTAGTGGCTCTTTTTTCTCTCTTTTTTTTTTTTGGTGCGTGTACGTAGAGCTTGGTTGGTCAGGTCTCAACATTATATTCACATTTAATAGGGACTTCTCTCCTGAATGGAAGATCTTTTGACATCACCGCACATTATTTTATTTTTGTTTGCTTAATAATAATGATAAATGGATAAATGTTATCGGGACAATTACCAGTTTTAGTCTTAAAAATCATTTTAACTAATATTATTTAAAATTATCAGTATTTTTTTTTTTGAAAATCGGTCAAACCAATTCCTTTATTTTTTGTAAATAATTTTATTAATTAATTATAAATTATATTTTTAAGGGATACAATAGTAAAACAAAAAAATAAAAAAAAAGCTGGCGGTTTTAAATAATATTAATTGGAGTGATTTTCAAACTTAAAATCGATTAGTTATTAGGACAACAGTTATCCATTTATCATTACCCTTTATTTAATTTGATTATTTTGTATCTAAAAAGCATTTGGCTACCTCATTAAAGATCATTGATAGATATGGGGCCACGTACTACTACTGATTGAGTTATAGAGACTCTGAATTATATAGAAAATATATTTTATATGTTTTTATATATAATCTTTTTTTTTTTTTTGAGAAACATATATAATCATGTATATTTGTTTTTTTGTGTGATTTCGAGAATTGGTTATGGTCAATTAAAGAACAGCGGTTGTTTGGTCATTCATACATTTTATAAATTGTTACGTCATTATGTTTGTTACGAGAGAGTAATCTTTTAGGGTGGTAGTCTCAATTTTCTTTTTGTTTTCTTTTTTTACTCTATTAGGACATCTTAATATTATGTATTTTCCATAACAATAAATCAGCGTTCACTTGGCGGCCAGATACACGCGTGAAAAAATAAAGGAAAGTTGATTATAAAAATGAAAATAATTACATGTTCCCCTTGGATTTATGCTTCCCCAATTAAGGAATATTTTCATTTTCAAAACTTATATTACCATTTTTTGCTTGTGTGGTCGGTCACAGTGTGTCCAAATGGCACTACCATTTTCATAATATAGTAACACTATTAATCTAGAGAAATTTTCTAGTTTTAAATATTTTATATATCACCTGGTGGGACCTCTACACAAGTAGAATTGAACCCACAATACTTGTGGTACCTCAGTCGACTACTTTTGCTAGACCTCATCGACGTAAATCACTTCATATTAAGGTACAGAGAGAAAGAAGGAAAGCTCACACAAAAAATCTTCATTGAATTAAAACTTGATACAACTCATGAAGAAGAAAAATACAAGAGACAAACTACTTATACAGATATCTAACTAACCAATGACACGATGGAACCAATAGTTAGACGACACATCAGCAACTACGACACATCAGCACATCAGCTAAGAAGGAAAGGAGAATAAACACATGCATGAAATACAAGCATGCATGCAGACTCTCAATAGCCCCCCTCAAGATGGGAGAAAAATACTAAGAAAACCCATCTTCAGCATGATGTTCTTCAAAGCAAGAGCAGTTAAAGGTTTGGTGAAGACATCAGCAAGTTGAAAAGAGTTGCGAATATGCACAGGCTTCACCACTCCTTCAAGAAATTTATCCCTCACAGTATGGCAGTCAATCTCTATGTGTTTAGTTCTTTCATGAAACACGGGATTATTGCATATGTAGACAGCTGCATTATTATCACAGAATAGAGGAGTCGCCTTGTGTTGTTGCACTCCAAAATCCATAAAAAGATTTCTTATCCAAGTGATCTCATAAGAGGTTTGAGCCATGGCTCTATATTCTGCTTCAGCAAATGATCTAGAGATAGTGTCTTGCTTCTTAGACCTCCAGGAAATCAAAGATGATCCAAGAAAGATAGCAAAAACAGTAATAGATCTGCGAGTGGTGGGGCAAGCTGCCCAATCAGTATCAGAAAAGGCAGTTAGATCCAATGAAGAAGAATTAGCAAAAAATAAACCATGACCAAAATTCCCTTTTAAATACTTCAGAACTCTTTCAGCTGCAAGGAAATGACCAGTGCATGGTTTTGACAAAAATTAGCTCAAAGTATGAACAACATGTGTGATATCTGGCCTTGTGATGCAGAGGTAGAGAAGTCTTCCAATCAATCTCCTGTATGGAGTAGGATCTTCCAAAGTTGTACCTTCTTCCAGAGACAAATGTTTTCCAGACTCCATTGGTGTAGAGCAAGGTCTACAGTTGATAAGACCTGCTTCTGTAATTAAATCCAATGCATATTTCCTTTGACAGACATGAATTCTAGTAGTATTTCGAGCTATTTCTAAACCAAGAAAATAAGATGGTTTGCCCAGATCCTTGTACTTGAAGGACTTGCTCAGGAAAGATTTAAAAGAATTCACCAAAGAATCATCATTACTTGCCAGCAAAATGTCATCAACATAGACAATCAAACCAAGAAATTTTCCATCATCTGTTTTCTTGTAGAAAAATGAGTGATCAGAAGCTGATTGATGAAGACCAAAAGCACTCAAAACTTCTAAAAACTTCAAATACCACTGTTTTCTTGCCTACTTAACACCATACAAAGATTTATTGAGCTTGCACACTGAACCAGGAGGGTATGGATTCCCTTTATCATCAACTAAGCATGGTGGAAACTCCGTATATATATCCTCATCTAAGTCTCCATAAAGAAAAGCATTGTTTATGTCTAAATGAGACAATGACCATCCAGAGACAGCAGCAAGAGAAAGCATAACTTTAACAGTAACAAGTTTTGCAACTGGAGAAAAGGTGTCAAGAAAATCTACACTTGGTTGTTGAGTGTATCCTTTTGCAACCAACCTGGCCTTATATCTGTCCAGAGATCCATCTGCAAAGAACTTTGTTCTAAAAATCCATTTACATCCAATAGTAATTTTGTCATGAGGCAATAAAGTAACAAACCAAGTGTTATTCTTAATCAATGCCTCTAATTCAGCTTGCATTGTCTTCCTCCATTCAGCATATTTCACAGCTTGGTGATAGAAAGAAGGTTCAGGAATAGATGACAAAGAACAAATAAGCCTGAAATAGGCAGAAGAAAGTCTTGAATAGGAGATATATTTGTGAATAGGATAAGGTGAATGAAGAACTGAATTGCAAACATAGTCAGAAAGATGAGAAGGAGGTCTCACTGATCTTCTTGACTTTGTAGCAGGAACAGATGAATAAGTAGAAGAAGTTGGAATGGAAGCTGAAGGAATTGAAGCTGAATGAATTGAAGCTGAATGAATTGAAGTAGTATTCAAATCATTCTCTGGAGTGAAAGTGAATTGAGGATCAGGAAAATGAGATGGAGAAAGATGGGCAAAAGGAAACTCTGTTTCATGAAACACAACATCTCTACTAATAGTCACTTGATTTGTGTCCATATTTAAGATCTTATGACCTTTGTACCCAGAAGGATATCCCAAGAAGCAACATTTCACAGCTCTAAGATCAAATTTGGATCTTGTTTTATCCAATGTAGATGCAAAACAAAGACATCCAACGACTCTAAGATAAGAATATGATGGTGGTTTCTTGAAAAGCATCTCAAAAGGAGTAAGATTGTGAGGTAAAACAAAAGATGGAATTATATTTATAAGATAAGCAGCATGTATGCATTCCCCCCAGTATTGAATAGGTAGATGTGACTGAAAAATGAGATTTCTAGCCACATTCAATAGATGTTGGTGTTTTCTTTCTACTCTAGCATTTTGCTGAGGAATAGCAACACAAGAATGATGGACAAGAGTTCCATATTGAGTATATAATTCCCCTAAATGAAACTCAGGTCCATTATCACATCTAATGATCTTAATTCTTTTCCTAAATTGAGTGAGAATAGTGCTGAAAAATTTTGTAAGAATATCCTTAACATTTGATGCAATCCAAGATTGAAGATCTGAAGATTTTATTTATTTTATTTTCATTTTCATTTTTATCTATTGTAGGCCAAAACTAAGGCTTTATTTTAGTTATTTTGTAGTTTTATATTTTATTAGGTTAAGGATTTGTTTCCTTATTAGTTTAGCAATTGTTTCCTTACTAGATTAGGATTATGTTTTCTTTAATTTAAGAATTTGTTTTTCCTTATTAGAGTAGGACTCTATTGTATTCCACCCCTATATATAGGTCTAGTAGAGCATGGATTAAATAATGATTTGATGAATAATATTTTGTGAGTTTATCTCCTTCAGTTCGTTCACCAAACTAGCGGATTGGCAGCATGCCACCGTGATGTTCATATCGACGTATCGGCGAGTCAACCATCCCTCGTTCGTGTGTCATTTATCATCCCCAAGTTGTTGTGTCGTCTCATCGTTGGATTTTAGGAAACAGCCGTACGCCTAATTCACTTTGAGAAACTGATTCAGAGATTTTGAGATATTCCATCTTATCCAATTCGGTTCAAATTTGGTCTTGGGTGTATACTATTCACGTCGGCGTCTGCGGCTCCGGCAAGAATCGTATCATTTGGTATCAGAGCCTATTCTGAACCTCTATCTTTTATTTGTTTTGTCTTAAAAAAAAAGAGAGAAAAAAGGAAAGAAAAAAATATTGTTCTTTTGATGCAGGTTTGAATCTTTGGATTTGAGGACAAATCCATTTCAACAGAAGGGGAATGATGCAATCCAAGATTGAAGATCTGAAGATTTTATTTATTTTATTTTAATTTTCGTTTTTATTTATTGTAGGCCAAAAATAAGGCTTTATTTTAATTATTTTGGTAGTTTTATATTTTATTAGGTTAAGGATTTGTTTCTTTATTAGCTTCGGATTTGATTCCTTATTGTTCAATGATTTGTTTCCTTATTAGTTTAGTATTTATTTCCTTATTGTTCAAGGATTTGTTTTCTTACTAGATTAGGACTCTTTTGTATTCCACCCCTATATATAGGTCTAGTAGGGCATGAATTAAATAACGATTTGATGAATAATATTTTGTGAATTTTTCTCCTTCAGTTCGTTCACCGAACTAGCAGATTGGCAGCATGCCACCATGATGTTCATATCTACGTATCGGCGAGCAAACCATCCCTCGTTGTGTGTCATTCATCGTCCCCGACTTGCTGTGTCATCTTATCCTTGGGTTTTAGGAAACAGTCGTACGCCTAATTCACTTTGAGAAACTGATTTAGAGGTTTTAGGATATTCCATCTTATTGACTTATCAAACAGATTACCATCACCGTTTGTGTATCATTCATCATCCCCGAGTTGCTGTTTCAACATCAAGTTGGGTTTTAGGGAATTTCTATTTGCCTAATTCACTTCGCGAGATAAACCAGAGGTTTTGGGATATTCCATCTTATCCGGTTCAGTTTAGATTTGGTCTTGGGTGTATACTATTCACGTCGGCGTCTGTAACTCCGACGAGGATCGTATCAACATCAGACTTACATCTCATCAAGAAGGTCCAAACAAAATGGGAATGATCATCAACAATTGTGAGAAAATAGCTATAGCCTTGAACTGTGGAAGTTTGATAAGGTGCCCAAATATCACAATGTATCATATCAAAGATTTCTTCAGATATATGATCAGAAACATGAAAAGATAGACGTTTCTGTTTAGCTAATGGACATATCTCACAAATGGAGTGTTTACAAGAAGACAAAAACAGATCTCTAGAAAGAGTTTGCAGCTTATTGTAGGATAGATGACCTAATCTCTGATGCCACACTTCAGCTGAGATTACATTTGCAATTCTAGGAAGGGAAGAACAAGATGAAGAAGTCGCCAAAGCATATAGATTCCCAATGAGATTACCCTTCCCAATCACAGTTCCCAGAGAAACTTTCTGAATAACAAAACAATCATCAATAAAAGTTACTGAAAAGTTTGAGGAAGAAGTGAGGCTACTCACAGAGATTAAGTTGTAAGAAAAACTAGGAACACATAAGACTGAGGGAAGCTGCAAAGAAGAAGTAAGAGAAACAGTGCCAGTGCAGGTCACTAGAACACTACTACCATTAGGTAATCTGACATGAGAGTTATAAGCTGGAGTAGAATTCAGAAACAAGGAAGGATCACAACAAACATGATGTGTTGCTCCAGTATCTAACAACCAAAGAGAAGAAGAAGTAGTAATGGAACAAACAAGAGGATTGACAGTGATCATAACACTGAATGGAGGAGAGGCAGCTGTTGAGGTATTGTCTCAACTTCTGCTCTCTGAAGTAGTTGATGTATTGGCCACAAAAGAAGATGAATTAGATGATAAAGCATTAAGCTGCATTTGACTCTGCAAATAGGAAAGCATCTGTACAATATCTGCAGTAGACAAACCAATAGAACCTTGAGAAGGAGCTACACTCATTTGATTTATTGCTCTACCTCCAGTATTAACTCTATTATCAGATCTATTTCCAAGATCCATTATTAGGTGGTCTTCCTCTGCCACGTCCATAACCAAGAGGATACCCAATGATTGAAAAACACTTATCCACTGTATGATTTGTTTTTCCACACTTTGTGCACAGAAATTTGCCTCTGCCTCCCCCCCCCCTTTCTCGAGCAAGGCCTGTCGTATTGATCATGGAGCCTGGTGATTCAACACCAGATGAAGATATTGGAGGAAGAATAAATTTAATAGAACGCTGGCGTTCTTCTTGCAACACTACAACAAATATCTTCGACAGAGAAGGAAGAGAACCAGAAGAAATAATGTGAGATCGAAGTTGAGAAAATGATGGATTTAAACCGATGAGAAATTGCATAGAACACTCCTGCATCTGGAATTCACTCCACTTGCGAGCACTACCACATTTGCAGGTATCACAAATACACTACTTCGAAGGTTGAAAATCCTTGAATTCATCCCATAGAACACGAAGCTTCGTGTAATAGGTGCCAACATCATCAGATCCTTGGCGAAGTGTGAACAATTGTTGCTTGAGCTGACAAATGCGAGCTAAATTGCCTTGAGAAAATTGATCTTGAAGATCGCTCCAAATCAGAGAAGCGTTATCAAGATACATGATGCTCGAGCTAATTTCAGGAATAACTGCATTGCAAAGCCATGAAACCACCATGTTGTTACAATGCAGCCATTATGAGTACAACAAATCAGTGGCTGGAGGTCGAGTGATGGTGCCATCAACAAAGGCCAACTTATTTTTCGCCATAAGTGCAGTAATCATAGATCGGTGCCAATTGTTGTAGTTCGATCCGTGAAGCTGTTGAGTGATGAGTTGAACGTCTGGATTGTCACTACTAGAGAGATAGTAAGGGCTGCTAACATCTTCAAACGGAGAAATGTGAGCAAGATTGCCATTTCGAGCTGGCGGAGCCATTAAAAACACAAAGAAGAAAAAGAAATCAAAAAAAAGATTGCCGGAAAGACGATCGCCGGAGAATGATTAGCAAAAATCAGCAGAAGAGAAGTGTAAGCTCTGATACCATATTAAGGTACATAGGGAAAGAAGGAAAGCTCACACAAAAAATCTTGATTGAATTAAAACTTGATACAACTCGTGAAGAAGAAAAATACAAGAGACAAACTACTTATACAGATATGTAACTAACCAATGACACGATGGAACCAATAGCTACACGACACATCAACAACTAAGACACATCAGCACATCAGCTAAGAAGGAAAGAAAAATAAACACATGCATGAAATGCAAGCATGCATGCAGACTCTCAATACTTCATTTTATGATATAGTCACGTCAATCTCTCTATTTTATGATGCATGATGGGCAACCTGGATGCTACCCCCCTTTCCCTACCCCCTCAATCCGATATGCTACCATGTGGATTAAGGCAATAGTATTGAGGAAAGAAAATGAAAATTAGCAAACTTATTATTATTAACCAACCATGGTCAAGGTCAATATCTAGGTGGCATGCATGTCACTATTTATCACTGTAGCCTTCTGCACACTTTATTAATTGTACTTTTGTGAAATTCAGTGCCAATAATTCTTAATATAAAATCTGTCATTTTTTAAGAATTAGTGAAAACTAATTTGGGATTAATTATAATCATTATACTTTTTTCTGTGGGAACGAAATCTTCAAATTTCACAATTGGAATTTGATCCTGATAAAATCATTTGAGAGGATTTTATAAGTAGCACTTCTTAGACAGTCTTTTTAAAATCTAGCACTTCTTATAAAAACTTAAAAATTTATCATTTGTTGACAATTTTACCCTTACCTCGTCAATTAACCTAATTGCTTGTACAGTACAAAATAAGAAATACGCGGTTCCATTTCTTCCAGAATTCAAAATCAGTCGTGTTTCATTTTCTCTCTCTACACAACAGAGCTTCTCTTCTCCTGTTGACGGCGATTTCGGTGGATAATCTGACTTTCCGAGTGACATTTAGGATTTAGGTATAGTGTTCATCCTTTCGTCGTTCCCTTTTCTTTCTCTAAAACCAGGGTTTTTTTGTCTTCTTCGACGACGATTTCTATCTGAAATCTCAAATACCGAGCGATGATATTCGCAAAAAGGTATAGTTTACATCACCTCGTAAAATTCTTTGTCAAAATTCAATTTTTCCATGTGTTTTTGTTCTCGAAAAAACCCTTCAAGTGTAAATGTGTTGTGGTTGCAGAGAGTAGTAAAATGTCAGGAGAGATCTTTGATTCCGGTGAAGATTATACGCAAACCCTAGGTACAATCATTCCAACCACTGACACACAAACGGAGGTACCTTTACCGGTGAGTTGTATAGTATTGAGCTTCGAATAGGTTTGGTAGTGACATTTCCCAGCATTGTTTTATAGTTTTCGTGTACTGTTTCGAAGCCCCATATAAGTGGTCCACGAAAAGTTGAATTCATTTTATGGGCAAATGTAATCGAAAAGGAATATCTGTTATGGATCTATTTTTTTCATGAATAAAGATGCACGTGTGAAGTGTTTTTTGGTCAAATAAGGCAAACAAACAACGAATATAAGATGTTGACATTGTTTATAATTAGTTTTTTTGGTAATGAACAAGAATACAGGTCTTGTTTTTTTTACTTCACACAAGTTGACATTAACTTGGTAATGCTATAAAGCATCATTTATTTTCTATGAACTTGTAGATGTGTGTTTGTTTGTTCAGTCTTTTTTTTTTGTTAATGGTGGCTAAGATGTTATTGTTTCAAAATATTTGAAATTGTTTTGTTACTTAACAAAAGTTGAAAGTAATTTGTTAATGCTATAAATCAATTTTTTTTTTGTGAATCCACAATAGTCTGTATGCTTGTTGTATAATAATCTTAAAGAATAGTATGCTTCATACCACAAATTTTTTGATGAACTATTTTGATGCATTTATTTTTTTAAAAATATGCTACAGCCTGCTGAGTTACTTGTTAAAAATATGTTTCAAAAATTTGTTACTTCCCAAAAATATGAGCTACTGATTGAAATCTTTATTTTACATCTTACACCTGGTCAATTTGTGGATGAGTGTTTCTAAATTCTTTGCAAAACACACCAAAAATATGGCTCGTTGCTAGTTAATCCTTAAAATATTTTCTATAACTGATGAAAATATTTGTAGAAAATTTGTTAATGTAAAATGTACTATTGTTGTATGTAGGAGGGCTGGAGGTTCAAGAGGCCAATGCTACAAGGAGTTAGCCAAAGGGTGAATCACCACTGTAAAGAGAAGATCCTCAGTAGCATTCGAACGACATTAAACAATCATGGCGCGACGCTTTTCAGTCAATTTGAAAATTCCTGTGTTGGCAAATTTTATGATTTTCCGGGCAAATTGGGGAAGTCCATGAGCACAGTACACGAGCTTATGACTTACTAAATAGTGAAGAAAACTGAAGAAGCATACACTACTCGAGAATTATGTTTTTTTGTAAAGGGGAAGGTGGTGAAGTTTCGGCGTCAAGAATTTGCACTTGTTACGGGGCTTCGATTTGGAGGTTCGGAGTTCAACCCTCATAGAAAAAGACATTTGATCGGTCCAAATTCATTGTATGCGACTTGGTATGTGGCAACAAAAACCAGTTTTGGAAGGTTGTGGGATGATTACAAGGCATCTAAATTTAGGACTGGGGAGGAATATTTAAAAGCATCAAAAATTCTGTTTGTATATAGTGTTCTTCTTGGAGTGCAAAAAACTAAGACAATTGATGAGTGGATTTGGGCTTCAGTGGAGAATGAAAAGCTGTGGAAAGCTTTCCCTTGGGGTAGTTTGTCATACCAGCACCTTATAGAGAACCTAGATTCAATCAAAACGCATAGGAAGGGGGAAACCAAGAGCACAGGATATCATGTTAATGGATTCGTCGCTGCATTCTTGGTATGTTTTTTATCAAAAATTGCTCTTTCCTTTTATTGAATCTGACTTTATGTCTTTTCCTGTATTTTTACTATTTCTTTCGGAGTTGATGTATTTTTATTGGTCTCTTGTTGTTGTTATTGTTTGGCAACAAGGCATGGATCATGTGTGCATTTCTTGAGGTAGGGAAGGAATCTGGACTGAGGAATGATACTTGTATTCCCAGGATGTTGAGGTATGATTATTTATCATCCCATCTGCTGGAAATGATTGAAGAGGTAAATATTCGGTTAAGTAAGTAAATTAAATTTGTTGAATGAGTTATAGAAATGTTAATTGGCTGTCCTTTTGTGTTTGTTTTTTTGTATAAATAAAGATAGAGGAGACGTTGAAGCCATCTGACGATGAACTGGAGTCTGTTTATTGGGAAACATTGGAAGCAGAAGGAGAGCATTTTAAGATGCATTTTCCCAAATACGATGTGATTGTTCGAGCATTGTCATTGTCTGACAATGAAGAAGCTGAAATGGATGATAGAGTTGTGGCTGTGAAAAAGAGACGTAAAGAAGTGGCATAAGATTCTGGTGATTTCATCAGTGTGAAGGAGGCAACAAAATTAATCACATCAATCTTGATGAGTGACGATGTGGTTAATAAGTTTGCCAATGTAATTGCACGAATTGTTCTGAAGAAACTAGGGGTAAGATGTGGAAGTTAGAAGTGAGGTTTATAAAATATAAATAATAAGCTATGTCAGCTGAATCGGTTGCTTATTGCAGGAGCAGGTGCTACCAGGGGTTCATGTTGTAGTGGATAAATCTATGGCAGGTGGTAGTGGAGTGAAGGATGGTCCAGGTGTTGTGATAGAGGTAGATGAAGAAGAAGAGGAACGGATGAACCGACTGAGAGAGATGGTAAATTTGGTGCATTGAATAGATGAAATTTTATTCTCGCATTAAGAATTTAATATTGATGTGGTCTTACAATGCAAAAACAGAAAAACAAATGAAAGGAGAATAGGGCTGGAGATTCGCCTTCGACACTTTTCAGCAAAATAACAGAGGAGGTTTTAGTTTAATGTTATTTTTAAAAATTGTTGTTGAAAGCATATAACCCAAAAATGTGTGATGTTGCAGATTGTAACTCAGCAGCAGCCAGTGAATCTTGGAAGCCCTATGACAGATGTTGTGCCAAAAAAGGATGTGAATGTTTGTAAGGAAGGAGTGAAAAGTGATGAGGTATTATGTATGTTGAAATTTTAGGTTAGAATTGCATGTTTATTCTATTTTTTTTTTTTTATGTACATGTAGAATATGTGATTGATATTATTTATGTTTTAGGCAAAAAAACAATTGAATCGTGAATCACCGTCACATTTGACCGGGGGTGAATACAATGATACCGAGCTAGCATGAGTGGTGGAGAACATCGTGACAGATTGTGGGCTAGTACAAACTGAGGTTTGTCACTGCGCAATATACATTACACTGTGTAGATAGTTTTTTAGCAAATCTTTGTTTGGTTGGGTTTGAAGCATTCAAATGTGTTGTTACATTTGTTACTGCGCCCAAATATTGTGATTTATGTATTATATTTGGGATTTATCATCCAAAGCATGTTTTATTTTGTTACTGCTAAAAACTTTTATATTAGGCCCTTAACTTTTACATATGTTCTTATATTTGTTACTGATCAAAATTCATAATGAGTGATATCCTGATTTTGTTACTCATAAAAATTTATTATGATTGATAGCCTAATTTTGTTACTGATAAAAATTTATTATTATTGATATCCTGATGAAAAGTAATGTTACTGATTTTACAACATCTTTTCTTATATTTATTACTGAACAAAATTCATAATGAGTGATATCCTGATTTTGTTACTGCACAAACTTTATTAGGATTGATATTCTGATTTTGTTACTGATCAAAAATTATTATTATTGATATCCTGATCAAAAGTGATGTTACTGATTTTACAACATCTGTTCTTATATTTGTTACTAATCAAAATTTATTATGATTGATATCCTGATTTTGTGAATTCAGAAAAAAGTGATGTTTTTGAACTGAATGTTAAGAAATTTGATATTATTTTTGTTACTCCACATTTCTGTGGTTGCGGAATCAGAAAGGTTTACTCTTGTTCTGTATGTGGACTTCTAAAGAAAAATTCATCGGCGTATAAGACTTCAATACGCACAATTGCTTTTGGAGATGAGCCAGATGAATTCGTGGAAGAAGCGTGCAATAGTGCACACGCTGTCACACAAATGGCAGCTGAGAAGAAGAAAGAACAGCTAAAGAGAAAAGGAAAAATCATTTCTCGTAGTGGAGGTGAATCTGCTTCACCTAGCACGAGGAAGCAAACCACAACAGCAAAAACATTGGATAATGAAACTCAGACCTTTGAAATTAGACAGGACATTAGTGAGGACAAAGAGAAAAGCAGCGGTGTTGTGCAATCCATACATGGAAAATGAGAAACGGGGAGGACACTATCTGAACTTCAAGAGCAGCAATGGAACGTAATAATATTAATTATTAAAATTATTATGTCAATTAGTACATTTTTAGAATATTGGTGTTGCATCAAACTTAGGATAATTTGTTATATCTATCTTTGTAGGAGAAATGTAGGACTTCCTTCTCCTGTTGATGCAAAGTGGTTCAAGGTGATAGAGGATGACACCCAAGAATTGAGATTGGCGCACATCGAGGCGTATCTATCCTGCTTGCACAACTTTCTAGAGTATACAAAGGTTAAGTCTATTGATCTACGAATCGGCATCATATCAGCTAGATTTATGGTTAGTATGTTATATGAGGTATTTTTTTAAGTTATTGGTTTGTTGTGATATCATGTTTTTATGTTGATTGTTGGGAAATTTATTAAAAGTTTTGATTGATTCCAAAACCAACTGACCCCAACCGAGTAGATGTTGCCAAATCCTAATGTTGGTAGTTAGACTCGCTGTTTGAGCATTGTTAAGATTTTATCTTTACAGGACTCAGCCTGAAGATGGCAACAAGGTTTCACTCGGATAGAACATCGGGTGTAAGAAAAACACCTGAGCGTTCAAGTCTCAGAACAACAGCTAAGTATTCAAAGGGAGAAGATGCAAAAGAACATCAGTTGTAAGAGAGACAACTGAGCGTTCGAAGCCAACTGATCAGATACAAGAAAGACAACTGAGCGTTCAGATTCAGAACATCAGTTGTAGGACTCGAACCAAGAAGATAAACAGCATGAAGTTCAAGTCAGCTGAGAGTTCAACTGTTAGCACTCAGATAGAACATCAGCTGAAGAACAAATCAGATGAAGATCGAAACTCTCAACCGACCACCCCTTGTTGAAAGACTAATGTTGAGATTTGAAATTCAAATAAGGAAGTCACGTGAAGGTTTGACTCTCTGTCATTACCTCATTTGGCCCAACACAAGGCTGTCTCAGAAGGAAAGCAGAAGCACTCAGTTGCCAAATCCGGAAAGTCTGCAGAGATGAGAGACAAGCCATCGCTTTCAAAGAACAGAGATCAACGGTTCATCCAACGGCTAGTTGATTCTCTCCGCCTATAAATAGAGGCCTTCATTCATTCACCAAGACTACTGAGATGAGACAGACAAGTGCGAGAAGGGACCAAAAGAGCGAAAGAAAGAACCAAATACCTCACACGAGCTGAATTGCATTCAATCTCTAAGAACATCATTAGTTGAGAGTTCTAGAGTGTTAGATTCTGTCTTAGTGTCTTTTGATCCAACCTTGAGAACATCACTAGTTGAGACTTCGTAGAGTGTTAGATCATAGCTTACTTCTTGTTTGAGCAATTAGTTGGAAACCCACTTTCTCACATACCTGAAAAGGTTATTAGGACCCTACTCTTCCCGTAATTGAGTAGATAGGTTGATAAGTACCCGTAAACTTATCTTAACGGTTGCAAAGCCCGCGTAAGCTTTGTGGTTTGTCCAGAAGAACTTGGACTGAGTTGTGTGGACTCACAACTCCCCGTGGACGTAGGAGTTATCTCCGAACCACGTAAATCTTTGTGTGTTGTGTTTATTATTCAGTTATCTTATTGCATATTCAGCTGACCAACTAACCAGCATACAAACTGCATTTTTCCATATCAACTGTCTTGGTTATTGACCAACCTTGCACTTAAGCGTGAGTTGATTTTATACGAGTTAATTTCCACCGCATTCCGCACAGCACTTCACTTCCAGCTGAGTGTTTCTTACTCAGTTGTGATTCCAACTGAGTTGCATTACTCGGTTGTGTTATTTTTAGGGGGTTGTTTTTAAAAGCCTTTACTGGTGTATCCCTCCCCCCCCATACACCAGAACTCGTATCGGGACCATCATTGATGATTATGTTTCTTGTACAACAGAAAGAACTGTACGAGCTGTGGCAGCATTATAACAGTGAAGAGACCATGACACAGTTTAACTCAGACGAGGATGAAGAAATTTCTGTATCACACTTGTTCAAGTTAGCACAGTATGTTCATGCTGAAATACATGGATAGAAGAATCAGAAGGAGTGGTGGAACTATGATTGGGTAATTTATCCTCTCATTTTTAATTGTGCTTATAATACATATATTTGTTATAACAGTGTTCTAATTAATTGTTATTTTTGGACAAATAATATGTACAGAAATAACCAAAAACTAAAGCACCTATGGATCATGTATGAGAATTGATAGAAAGGTGAATTTTTTGGAACTAAAAAGTTAATCCTTTTTTGTGAGTTCAAATTGATGGTTCATTGTTTTGTGACTCAACAAACATATGAGTCGTCTTTTGTGACTTGATGAAAACTTGTATAATTTTATGTGACTGCACAAAAATGTGATACTATTTTATTAGTGATAGATATTCGACTATCGAATTTTCTTCATGGACAGTGTATGGATGGGTTGTTGTATATAGTTTGTGAATTCTGAACAATGTGTATACTTGATAGTCAGTGTTCAAAACAACTTCTAACATGAGATATATTGTATGTTTAAACAGCTTGTTACAGTTTACCGTGGGCTTTACGGATGGGCCGCTTTGGAGATCGAATTCCCCACTCATAATTTGATCATATATGACTCAAAGGTGCACAAGTTTGATGCTGAAGATATCGAAGAATCCTGCAACATTCTGGTTCCACTCTCATGATGGCTGCCACAGGACCTCACTTACAGTGGATTCTACGAGGCACGCAAAGATTTGAGCAGCAAGCCAACTTGGAACATCACCCATATTGACAAAGCCACGATGACAGTCAGAAATATAAATCAGACTTTCAAAACGGGAGGCTATGCACTAAGGACAGTAGAGTCAATTATGGAGAGATCATTCCCAACGAGCTTCATTAAGAAAGACATGGTGGACCATAGGAAGGCTGTTGGACTAAGAATTTTCAAGTACAGTACGGACGGAAGTACGCAAGCTGGAAAGTCAACATAGTTCTGCGCAGGTGTTAAGTTGTTGGATGTTTTAAAAACAATTGATTTATGTTTTGGTTTGATGGACTTGGAATTTTAAACTAAATATTTTTATGGTTAGGAGTTGGGAAGTTGATGTGATAGCGCAAATAATTTATGCGTTTTGGCATAGTTTGGTGTTGGAAGATTTTAAATGGGAGAGGTTTTGGTCTATTTTGAACATGATTTGGTGTGTGTATGCCATTTTGTATGTTTGTGATCGAAATATTTATCTTCGTTTTTGTTGCTGCTAAAATTTGGGATGGGTTACGTTTATTCCATGAAATGAAATATGTTGTATCATTTTCTTGTATCAAGTCAGATATGCTTCTTAGAGTGTTTCTGAACACCCAAAATTTGAGTCGTTATTTGTGACTCAACAAAAAAATTAAACTTGTTTTGGGAATGAACAAAAATATATTCGTTTTTTTTTACTCCCCAAAAAATATGAGACTTGTTTGATTTTGTTTTGTGACTCCACAAAAATATGCGTGATTTTTTGAGATTGCATAAGTTGCTATGAGAGATTTGGTTAGTGGAATAGACCATTAATAAAATTTTACTAATGGCCAGATCAAACGTATTGTAACCATATTGGATTACTGATTAAAATGTTGCTAATTCCAACAATTTTGAGTTGTTTTTGTGACCGCACAAAATTTTGATCCCTTTTTAAACTACATAAAAATGTTTATCTTTTTTTATAAGTCACAAAATTATGTGTATTTTTTTGAGACTTCACAAAAAATGTGTCTTTTTTTTAGAGTACACAAAATTTGATGTAATTTTTATATACTAAAAAAAGTTGTATCATTTTTTGTGAATCAACAAAAATATGTGTAATTTTTTTAGACTTAACAAAAATTTGAATCCTTACTTGTGACTACACAAAAATATATTTTATTTTTAGGAACTACAAAAAAATGTATATCTTTTTTTGTGAATCAACAAAGTTATGTGTAAATTTTTTAGACTTCACAAAAATTTGTATCAATTTTTGTGATTCAACAAAAATATTTGTAATTTTGTGACACTTCACAAAATTGGTATGTTTTTGGAATGTCAAAAATGGGTAGCTTATTTTGTGAATCAATAAAGTTATGTGTAATTTTTTTAGACTTCACAAAAATTTGTATCATTCTTTGTGACTCAACAAAAATATTTGTAATTTTGTGAGACTTTACCAAAGTATGATGCTATTTTTTAGAAAATATGTGTAATTTTAAGATACTATACAAAAATGTGTTTCTTTTTTGGTGAGACAACAAAGTTATTGTGACTATGCAAAAGTTTCTTTTTTGGTGAGACTTCACAAATATTTGTATCCATTATTGTGACTCAACAAAAATATGTGTAATTCTTTGACACTTCACAAAAGTATGATGCTATTTTGGAGAGTGATTTATCCTACAATTATAGAACAGTGTATTAGCCTATGGTTAATGGCCAGATCAAATAGGTGAGTAATTTGTATTTTTTTTAGTTAAGGAAATAGCACAAATGAAATACCATGCATGAGTCAAGTCAATGATGGAGTGATGCATGTTTGTGATTGAATGAATAAAGAAAGGGCAAATAAAGAAGGTCAATAATATAAATATTGTCCGCTATCAAACCAACAGAGAGTGTCAAAATAAACAGACTCAAAACTAACACAAGTTGAGTACATCACAGAGTGTCACACCAACAATAGTTATTTCAATCAACCAAATAAGGACATTTCCTGCGTGTATGATTGGTATCACGACAAATGCTGCAAGCTTTAGGTTTCCGCGCAAGTCTGGGTGCTTTAGTACTCCCCGGCTTCGAAATACTGACATGTGTTGTGCACGTAGAATTGTAATGACCACGTTGTTTGCACTTAGAGCAAAAATGAGACGAAGATCGGGATGATTCAGTCTACAATGGAATATATTTGGTCTTCGGCCTCCCAGCTTGGCGAGGATTACCAGGAGGATAGACAATGGTATCTCGTACATGTGGAGGGAGAATCCAATCATCACGTGATGGATTTGGGTTCACATCACCAGAATACATGTCACACAAGTTACGAGTTGTGAAGAAATGTGACACATAAGATATAGGCTTCTCCTTTGTCGAGCTACAAAAGCAAGAAAAACATCAGTAGTGCTATTATGAAGACAGATGATAATTATGAACTTAAAATTTAAAATATAAACCTTATTGCAACAGATGCGTGAGAACAAGGGAACATGTTAAGATCAAACTCTCAGCATGAACAAGAATGTAACTTTAGATCAACAATAAACTTTTCCCAGATTTCTTTACACAAAACCGTGTGGAGTTAATGGGTTCGACAACCATTGTGAAGCCTTGTTCAATTCTAACAGCTAGTTCATTTGCAATCCTTGGAGAAAGTTCATGTGTACGGCTTAACCCTAGCCGACGCCTCTCAACAAACCAACCACAAATCATAGAACGAACACAGTCAAGTTGAGTGCGTACAGGTAATGTTTTGGCCCAGCGTAACGTTGAATTGATATTTTCGCAAGCATTAGATGTCATCACACCATAACGTCTAATAGGCAAAAAACAATTAGCCCAACGAATAGGATCAATCTCAGACAATCTACAAGCGACTTTGGGACACATATGCTCAATAACATTCATTAGGTGATAAAAGTCCTCCTTCTTAGAACATGATGCTGCCTTTTGGAATACCTTGACAACATTAACACCGTATTTGGAAAGATTTTTCTGAATATGAAAATAACAAAGACCATGCATTACTCCTGGATATACTGTCTCAACCGCTTTGCTAATGCTAACATGTTGATCAGAAACAATAACCAAATCATCTTTTTGAACAAATGCCTTCTTCACTTCAGACAAAAACCATATCCATGATCTATCATTCTCTTTATCGCCAATACCAAATGCAAGCGGAAAAATTTGTTCATTAGCATCCTTAGACGCAGCTACAAACATAACTCCTTTGAACTTACCTTTCAAGTGCGTAGCATCAACACAGATAACAGGACGATATGATGATGCAAAACCGGAAATACAAGCACTGAGAGCCATGAATGCAAATTCAAAAACATTATCCTCATCAGTTTGCAAAGAAACAACAGAACCTGGATTACAAGTTTCAGTCATATGTAAGAAGCCGGGCAATCGTCTGAAAGGGTCATCACTGTCACCGTATATTTGTTGAATGGCACGATTGCAGGCAGCCCATGTCACAAAATATGATATCTAAAAGATAATGGTATAAATTTGTAAGTGCAACTGCAAAACTGAACTTCTAAGAAATATATTTGTGTATGAACAAATATGTAAGATATAATTTTGTTAATTAACAAATTACACAATGATAAGCAGTATTCAAAAATGACAAATAATTACTGTTAATTATTTTAAAAAGATAAAACGTACCTTGAAACCAAATTCTGATTGAACATAGTGCACCATTTCTTTGGGGTGCAAAATAGCACCTCGAACCATTCGACGGGGAGCAAAAAGAGCACCGACAACAGTGGAGCACATGGTCCGGTTCTTATTAACTCTCGAGTCCAACTCACATATATGGGGTGCTTTCCAATGTGTGATTCTCCAAATACCCTTTGCACAAGGAGCACCAGACCGCATATGAAATTGGCACCTATCAGGGAACTTACAATGCACATAATACTTCATTCCACTTGAACACTCAACTGAAAACTCACACTTATTAGTCAAATGATAAACACCAGCAGCATACAAGCTTGATTTATCAATATACATAGCACCTAAAGCCCAATCATCGGTACTGAACTTCATTTAGAAGTCACCCTCGATACTACAATCCGTAATAGGTACAATTGCTTGATCTAAGTGTGTCCCATGTGTGGGTGCCTTATTAGAACTCACTTGTTGAGGATGGTAAATACTACAGGGAGGTGAATTATTAGAAAGAGGAGTCACAAATTGATTGTTGTGAAGGAATGGATGAAAAAGTGGAGCAGGCTCCCCGTTATTGTAAAAGGAATCATACTGATATGAATCCTCATCATCCAAACTGTCATCACTAACAACATCGTCTGGATCAAAATCGTCATGATCATTGTCCTCACCAGATTGACAACGATCACAACATAGACTCATCAATTGATGACTTATCAGCATGTTTTATTTTCAGATTCGTCACATCTGGTTGGTTACAAGGTTTCACAGGTGATGTCACAGTGACAAAGAATCTTCTAACACCATTCTCCAAAGCAAAATTGAGCTCAACATCATTAGTTACATTAAGACGTACAGAACTACGATCTTCTATTAGAGACCCAAGCAAACAAGATACTACACATAATCCAGAAAAGTGTTCAACACCACCTATGTTTAACTGAATTTTGCTTAGGAAAACAGAAAATGAACGCTCGTCACTCGATAATAGCAACAACAACTTATCACCGCCTTGGTACAAATCATTAATCCATACACCACCATAGTGCACTACAACAGAGATAAGATCCATCTGAAAAATGCAGGTTGGATTAAAAAAAAAAAGATAATCTGTTAGTTCCAAGTTACCGATGCTGGTAATAATACAGAGAAATAGATGTTGATTTAACATCAAATCTGGGTAACTTATATTTTGTTGTACCCAAAAGAATGAAGAGAAATTCCCCCAAAAACAGGAAGATGAAAGAAATGAAAACCCTAAATCGATTAAGGCACTAAAATATAATTGAACCACAAATACCTGAAATTAAGAGGACGACTGTAGGCAAAGATAGCAAGTTAGTTGATCGAAAACCCGTATAGTATTCTTCTTGGAGGGAACATGAGAGTTGTGTTCAGACGATGGTCGCGAAATGAGAATGTGTGGAAATTGGGGATTGTGTAATGAAAAGAAGGGGAAGATGAATATATGGTACAATCGGTTAGGCCAAATAATGTATAAAATTTAAAAAATTTGCTATAACTAGAAACGCGCTTTTAAGTTTGAAGAACCTGAAATGTCAAAAAAATTTAAAGTTCGAAAATTGATTGAGACAATAAAGCTTAATGATACCTTTTTGTTAAGTCGCAAAACTTTTTAACCATTAAAGCTGAATGATACTTTTTTTGTGCTGTCACAAAAAATAGTAACGAAATATTTAGGGAATCACAAAAATAATAAAGATAACTTGCTGTTAATGGTCTTTTGTTGTTAAAGAATCATGATTATATGGAGCTTTTGTTGGTCTTTTGTTGCCTCAAAAAAATTAGTTAAATGGTTTTCAATGTTTTCTTTTTTTATGAATAATAATTTGATGTTAATATGACAATTATTTTTATGAATAATAATTTGATGTTAATAATAATTAGTGAATCATAAAAAAAATGTTACATTTATTGTGAATGCCAAAAAAAATGAACAAGGGTTGTTACTGATAATTTTTTGTTAAAACAAAAAAAAAAGTTCTAAACATTTGAAACCTGGCAGATAATATACTACAAGAAAGTAATAGCTTTGACACAGAACACGGCTTCCTTAATGAAAAGACATACACTGAAATAGGCAGTCCTAATAGATAACTTATAATTACAAATTCAGTTCAAAAGCTAACGAGCAAAGACAAAAAGAGAGACCAACAAAGCTGCAATGACATAGTTCTTCCACATAATCTCAGATTTTTGTGCATGAATTTCCTGTCAGCACTGGAAATGGCTTTGCACAATTTGTCCATAGTCCTCATCAAGCTGTTTGTTAGCTTTTTGGAGTTCATGACACTCAGGCTCCATGTCTTGAAGCTTGTGGTGAAGATCATCGATCTCCTTACGGTAATTGATAGCAATTTGTGATGCAACATAATCTGTTAATTGGAGCCTATGATGCTCTTCCTTAAGCTTCTCAAGCTGCCCTTCATACATATCCATAGCAATACGAAGCTCTTTGATATATTCACAATGATGTTCGGTAACATTTGGATCAATCCAATAACAAAATGAACAAACATCTTTCTGTAAAAATATTGAAAATAGATCAAACGTCTTAACATTGCAACAAGTCAAATATAATAACAATTAACAAAGGAAAAAGACAACGAATACCTCAATGTTGGGACAACTCAAATACCGTCGAGCAGGATCCTCATCAGAATAGAAAGTATTAAGAACAACCTTCAAACCATGCTTACAACGCTTATCATCCATGACCTATCGAGTAAATAAAGGAAAAACACAAAATTTCATGTAGAATAAAATCTTAGTTTCATAAAACAAGTATAAATCATGTGCCTAAAAATTACATTCAGTTACATACAAGTATATAAAATACAGAAATTTAGTTAAAGAACAAAAATTTCAAGAAAGATACAATACATAAATAGGGAACATCAAAGATATATAGACAAACACTGTGTACCAAAAAAAGGGATATTTTGTTATAGCACAAATAGGGAAATATATCTCATATATAAATGTATAGAACAAAAATTGGTACAGCCCAGCAAATGCTTACTACAGAAAATGCTTCAGGGCCAAAAAATAAAGACAAATGGAGAAAGGAAGTCAAACAATAGACACGATGTTATATAGTAAGTGTTATTTGGGGAAACAGAAAAATATGTGACTACACAAAACCAACAAGATTAAATAAAAAAAAAATGAAAACTAACTAAGAATGAGCAGCGGATTTCGAAAAACAAAAATATCAGTGGAGTTAAAAAAAGGATAAAACACAGCAAATCGAAACAACAAAATGTATAACTGTATACAGGGAATGAGCATTGGAGTTCAAAAAAGAAGGAAAAAAAAACAAAGAATACAAAAAAGGCTATAAGTGTATAAAGGTAAAATTGAACCATAACTAAGATTTAGAGAAATGCGATTACTGTATATCGGAAAAAAAGCACCGAAGAAGAAGATTCACGACAGCCACCAAACCCTAGAAAAAAGCACAAAGTATAAATAATAGAGAAGATGAGACGAAGATGAAAAGATGAAGAAAAAGAAACATAGAATAAATTTACCTGAATGATTCAGCCCCTACCGGAAAAAGAGCAACGAAAAAGAAGATTCAGTACAGAAAACAAACCCTAGAAAAAAAATAACAAATTATAAATAAGAGAGAAGAGGAGTAGAAGATGAAAAGATGAAAAAAAAGAAAAAGAGCAGAAATTTACCTGAATGATTTTTCCCAAAGTTGAAGATGGAAGTCGGAAGTGAAAGTTGATTACAGAGAGAAAACGATTAGGAGAATGTCACAGCCCCAAATCCCGAGGGACGACAAAAGCCGGGGTGCGACTAGGGGTTGGATTAAAGAAGCGGGGAAGAAGGGGGATGAATAAGAATGAATGAGTAAACAGACATTAATAACAGAATGAATTACTATGAACAAGACATCATTATATAAAAGGAAGAGTTGATCTCGAAAGATCACTCGGCAAGTTTGTTCGAAAGGAACTGAATTCGTTGTACAGGGTTTAGACCCAACAAAAAGATACATTAACTTCAAAAAGAGTCTGGCAGCGGAAAAACGTAAAGCTGAATACAAGTTCTTATTCTAATTACGACTTCTTAACTCAACATCAACCACCGCCGCTCCCGTCGCTCAACCTGCACATTTTACAAAACATATGCAGGGCTAAGTACAAAAGCACTTAGTGGGCACGTTGCCGAAAATATATAATAAGTATAGATAAATCAGGCATCTCATTTCTATAGCACACCGGGGTTTTTCAATAAATTCCCGTGTCTACTAAACATTTTCACAACTTGGCTTGATCAAGCACTTTTCTGACTGATGTTACGTTCAATCTTGCCCAATAATTATCACCGTGGCTGGCCACCCCTCAATAGGGTTCCACACACAACGGCTACTGTGTACACTAACTTTGGATAGCAGGTCGGCTAACTCAAAGTCCGATCGTTTTAGTTAGCAAGTCGGCTAACTAATAATTCTGGATAGCAGGTCGGCTAACTCAGAAGGGTACAAGAGAACTCACATATAAACAAATCATTTCATGCTCTGATTATCACGTTGAAAATACAATTATCAAAGCTTGTAAACAAATATTTCCGAGCATCGCTCATTTTAGTTCGTATGTAGAAAAGCCCACCTGACTGATTACAGAACTACTATTCGAGCTTCCGTCTCTGGTCTTCCGTCCTATCCTCGGTGCTGACTTCCCCCTTTTATCGTAAATAAACAAACTTAAGCAACTTGAACGCAACGATAAAAGAAACAGGAAATCGAATCAGTTTTTTAGTCTTTTAGGCGTTTGCACTTTTACTACTTTCTTTTGATTAATTAATAAACGAGACTTCGAACAATTCTCGTCTACAAACTGACTTGGCTCAATACTCGACACTTAGGTCAGTAGATAATGGATGTCAATAACTTATAACGACTTAAAAGTTTACAAGGAACGAAGTTGAAAAGGATTCAACTTAGGAAACTTAAGCTTTGGAAATTTCTGCACAGGTCAGTAAGTTCATACAGAATAGGGAACTTCGAAACAGGGGATGAATCTTATACCAAAAGAAAGGTACGGGTGTCTAGTTTACTCTCCAATTTACGGATCTTGATTTCGTTAAGCGAGCTAAAAGTTATGACAGTTTCCGTGAAACGTCGCAAAACAGTCGCGCGAAACCCTAATGCTCGACAAATCTCGACGCACGATTCCCTAGGTTCGATTAATACTATTCCACTTTTATTTTCACGAAATTTTCATCTTAATACAGTCTATATGCAGTATCCGATTTCAATTAATAAATAAACAAATCTGATTTTTGTATTCTTTTTTCTAAGTTATTAGATTAAAACACAATATCAAAACTTAAATAAAATAATATTAATATGATAAAACTGATAAACGTGCCTACGAACGGTGCTTATGGGAGGTGACTAGCATATTGGCTCTCTCTTATATAAGTTAAACAAATAAATTAAATATACTAAAATCAATATAAAACCATTAAAACATTCAAACTAACACAAATCATGCACAGTATGACTATTAAAGTAAAAGAAATATTATATATAAAAAAATCACTTCATTTTTTATAATAAGAATTTAATATAATTACTCTTGATACATATTCTCACAAATTCTAAATAATGGAGTAATTAAATTTAGAATAAGAAAATATTTATTTTCACCATTCAATTTGGTGTAGAAATTACATGAAATGATTTGAGAAATTCCCCAAAAATAGCACTTCTTGGATAGTTTTTTTCAAATCTAGCACTCCTTATAGTTTTTATGATTTTCTGGGCGAATTTTAGACTGTCTAATCCCGACTTTTTCTCGGATTTTGAAAAACGAATTAGGTTTTCCAAGTATGTGATTTATTTCCGATCTAACGAACGAATTAGATTTCGTCGAATTCGTAACTATCTAAGAAAGTATTTCTTGACTTTTATAACGTCGTTTAAAACCCGGAAACGAGATATTTCCGTCTAATAAATCCACGCCAAACGACCCTTAGTGACTCACCACCCCTTAGTTAGATTTTTCTTCACTTTATGTATGTATATCATGAGTCATCCATCTCTCTCTTCTTCTCCTCATTGCCGCCCCATCTTCTCTCTCTCTCTCTCTCTCTCTCTCTCTCATTTTTCTTCCCAATCCTCCATTAAAGCTTCATCATTCAAGCTTTCTCAAGCTCTCAAGTCTCTCATCCACCGATCGATTTCATTTTCGAGTTCGTATTCCGCAAGGTGAGAACTTCGTCTACAATATGAACCGAACAAAATCTTGATTCCATCCATTTTATTTTTTTTGAAACTTAAGAGATGAAGAAGCATGTCGATTCTTGTTCAATTCGTGTTCTAGTATGTTTAGAATTAAGTTCTACGGATCGAATCATGAAGAAAATTATTCCCCTTAGCTTATGTCATTACCGAAAATTTTTAGTAGTTTAGGGGTTTTTCGCAGTTCGATTTCTTTGATGTTTAATTGATAGGATATTGTTCTACATGTTGTTAATTGACTATATGAATTGATTTAGATTTTTCTAAAAATATAAGTTGAAACATAAGAGATGAAGAATGCATGATTTAGTATAGTAAATGTTGTGATATGCTTGATTGGTTAATGAAAATGAGATGTAGGATGATTAAGGATGAATATATTTTTAATTGGGATTTTTCTAAAAATAAAACGAAAAACGTAAGAGACGGAAATCCATCGTTAAGTTGAAGCTCGTTAATGATATTAGAATATGGTTTACATATTAGTAATGCCCGTTAGATGATAATCGTTATTGTAAAATTTTAACGAAAACGGAGAACGTAGGATTTTCGTTAAGAGACGAACAATCGATGATAAGTCGAGAATAGATAATGATTTAGGATTGCAATTCGAACCTTTGATAATCTTGTTAGTTAATGATCGTAACCGTAAAGTTGGAACGAATTCTAAGAAGTTTGAAATTTCGTTAAGAGACGAAGAAACTAGTTTAAAAGCCGGTAGAAAAGTCGAATAAGGAAATTCCTTTTAATAATAATGATTGTTATTGATTGATGAACGAGTTTGTAGTTGACGACTTTTCCATCCGAGATACGAGATGTTATGAGATATGGTTAAGAAACGAGAAGTGGATGAACGAAAATGAAATAGGATTTGAATATGAAATTGTTTTGGTATAGTAAATGGTTAGTTGGAAATGACGAGGAAATGCTCGTCATTTGTTTAATCAAAGGGCGTGAATGCGAACCCGATAAAAGCAGTGTGAGTGCAAATAATTATTTCCTGATAAAAGCAGTGCTCGTCATTTGTTTAATCAAGACATCTTTCGTGAGACGTTCCGAAAAGAAAAACAAGACAACTTTCGCGAGACGGAAGAAGTACTAGTTTACTTTGATTGCATGTTAATTTTGTTATATTTTTAAATTTATTATTTAGGCACTTTAAGCTCAATTGAGTCTCGTATTCTGTTATCGTTCGATTCATGTATTTGAAACTCAATCGATCACAAATTGAGTTTCTATAGTCCAATTGATTCAATATATGATTACAATTAATTCACATATAGCCAGTTTGATACAATTTAAGCTCAATTAATCATAAATTGATTATTGTATAATATGATTGATGCATATGGATCTCAAATGGTCGCTAATTTAAATCTTGTACAGTCCGATCGATACATTTAAACTCAATTGGCCACTAACAAAGTCTCATTTAGTGTACTTGACCACTAAATTATTTTAAGTGTGTTAATTTATTGAAAAATGATCATCTTACTCACAATAATCAAATGAATTATAATTACGACAATCAGTTCCACTATTTGAGCACTAATTTTGTTGTTAATTAATTTATGAAAACATAGTCATTTCACTCACAAGTAATCAAGAAACTGGTATTATAATGATTAAGTCCACTAATTGATCACAAATGTTTTTTAATTTATTTTAATTCATCAAAATAATAATTATCTCACTTACAAGTAATCGACAACTTCGAAATGACGATTAGTTCCACTAATTAAACATCATTTCCTATAGTTTGTTTTAATTTATCGAAACATTAATAGTCTCACACACATATAATCGACGAATTGAGATTACGATAATTATTTTTACTAATTGAACATTTTATAATTTGTGATAATTTATAGAAAAACCAATTATTTCACTCATAAGTACACAACGAACTGATATTATAATGATGATTGTGTTTTATCGAAATACTAATCATCTCACTCAAAATTAATCTCCAAATTGAGAATACGATGATTAGTTCCATTAATTGAACCATAATTTGTTAATTTGTTGAAATACTTATTGAACATTTCGAATTAGGACAGTCAATTTCACTAATTGAACACTATTGTTTGTTCATTTATCGGAACACTACAAGTAAGTCAAGAAAATGAAATTACAACAATCAGTTTTGGAAACTAATATTTGTTAATCGGTTTCTATTAATTTATGATACTCTAAAATTAATAAAAATAATATTGTAATAATCTATAGAAAAATAATTAGAAATTTAAACAAAAATTGCGAAAAATTGATAGTAAGACAATTTGTTTAAAATGTCTAGGCTTATTATTATTATTATTATTATTATTATTATTATTATTATTATTATTATTATTATTATTATTATTATTATTATTATTATGAGTATTATTTTATTTTTTTCCCTTTTCAATGAATCATTAGTAGATTCGCGTTTCTTTCATAATTAAAATTTACTAAAATATTTTATTTTTTCCTCAAAAAAAATATCTTACACTTAAATGCCAGATTATTGTTTTATTTAAAGAAAAAATAGTGCCAAAACGGCTGAATTTTGCCCTAAAATTGACAAATTGCACAGTCAAAGACTCAATTCTCATGTGCGTGCAGACCACGGCGAGGTCGACGAGCAAGGAGGAGATGAGCAGCACTACGACAGAGGTCAAAAACACCACAAACAATGGTGGACACCACCAAAACCCCCAAAGTTCCCAGCTCATAAAATGTGCGGCTAATCCGTCCGACGGTTGCGGAAGAGTTAAAGAAAAAATCCATGCGGCGATGAGGGACAGCAGGACCATGAGGGAACCCGGTTGAGTGAGTATATAGAGGGTGAGAGAGACGTAGTTGACGCGGAAATAGTATAAGTTCTTGCGGATGCGGGAGGCAGCATCGGTGAGGGCATCAGGACGGTAGAAGTCGGAGCGGTTGGCGAGCTTCCAGCCATAGGTTGCGCTGGGAAAGACCATTGCGAATGTCAATGTTGAGGTTGTCGCCGGGAAGATAATAATGAAAATATGTTAGCTTGAAGGGAAATAAGATATCAATAGTGATTGGTCCCACAACACAGTATAATTCATAAATACTTTTGACTTATCAACTACAAATTAAACCAGAGTTCTAATTTTAAATCATTAATAATATAAAAAATTGGTGCAATAAAAATAATTACAAATGTCATCACTTTCCACATGTACGACTGATAAGGCATGGTTTCAGTGAAAGGATGGGTAGCTACTTATTTGCCTGCATGATGTATTGCTAAAACTCTAAAATTCATTTTATGAAAGTGATCCAAATCATAATCAATTAATTTTTCAAAATCCCTTCGGGCGATTAAATTAATTATTGAGTAGCATTGTTTTCTTATGTCATAACCAACAATTTGTTCCCTAACCTCTGCATAAAAGTTCAATGTGGTCCCTTATGAAAGGGATTATGTGAAATTCGAACTGAGTAGCTAGAGAGTATGGTCGATTCAAATAAGAAAGTAAAAATAGAGGTTATGAGCAATTAAAATAACTTCTTCTATATTTATTTGGGCGGATTCGAACACTTGATTATTTAATAATGCCCTCTTGGAATTAATAACAATAATAATTTAATTAAAAATCAACCACAATATAAAATTCAATGAACAAAATTCCGCGAAATTACATACATCCCGTGGCTGTCGGTGCCGAATGGAGTTCAAATCATCTGCAGTTTATATTTCGATATCTAAAACAATGTAATGCTTGGACACGCTATTTCCAGATATACGAGGGTAAAAATAGGAAATTAACGGAATTTTTTAACTAATAATTTAATTTCATAGTTTCGATAATTTGATTATTAATAAACATACACTTTTTAAATTTTAATTATAAAGTTTCATCCCAATTTAAATTCACAAGTTTAAGAGTTGAGTGTGGATAATTGTAAAATTTAGGAGCGGGTGTGCGTGAGATCGATATTTCGGAAAGAGGTCTGAGTAGGAAAGAAATTTTGAAGACAATCGGACAATTTTTTTCCTATTTTAAGCATGTATGTCCAGACATAGTATATTCGAATAGAATTATTGTAAAATAATATATTTAGTGTATGTATGTGTGTGTAAAGTGTGGGCCATTATAATTATTCCAATTCCATGTATTTATTTATGTTACTATTTTAAATACTCCTAATTAGATCTCATGTTTCACGAGCTGTCTTGCTTTCAATCAGATTAGAATTTCACTCTATTATTGAGATTAATGGCTGTTCCATCTTTGATTAATTATGATGTCTTTTAAGCACGATCCTGACTTTATCTCTCATATATTAGTAAATCTTATAATTGAAACAATTGTATTCGAGTAAAAGATTTTGGAATAATTCTTCATATAAATTTATGGTACACAATTCAAGTCCATATATAAATAAAAGCTACTCATAAAATGAATTAAAGAATGTTATAGATGATTGATAAAAGCTAAAATTATTCCAGTGCAGTTTCCAAACTTGGTATTCTATATCTAATAGTGTGACATCTTCTATTATCTATATGGGTAGTGCTATTTGGACATACTATGTCTGGACATACGATGGTAAAAATAGGGATTTGACGGATTTTTTTAACTAATAATTTAATTTCATAGTTTCGACACTTTGGTTATTAATAACCATACACTTTTTAAATTTTGATTATAAAGTTTCGTCCCAATTTAAATTCACAAGTTTAAGAGTTGTGTGTGGATGAGAGTAAAAATTTGGGAGCAGGTGCGCGTGAGATTGATATTTCGGAAGGGGGACTAAGTAAGAAGGAAATTTTGAAGGCAATCGGATAATTTTTTCTTATTTCAAGCATGTATGTCCAGACATAGTATGTCCGAATAAAATTATTGTATCTATATTAGATGAATGATATCTGGCAATTTGTAAATTTAATTATGTGATTAGTGTTTATTCCTCTCAAATAGAATATACAAATCTTCAATTATATATGTGTCATTAATCTAACAGATGCTATAAAGAATGTCATACCATTAGGCAATAGAAGATCCGATCTCTGCAATTTCATAATGCATGGAGATTAAGAACTTTAATCCATCAAAGCATTAATGCTTCCAAGTTCCAAATAACCTAATATATCATATTTGAATTTAAAGTGTTGAATGTTGGAGTGGATTATTTTTTGTAAAAGGTTTTAATCTTGGACTTAGAGACCATAATAATACATCTATTAATTTAAAAGAAAAATGGAACTACACAAATTTGTTATCATGTTTATGTCCTTCAAAATTAGAGGAACACTTGGGTGCAGCAGGTCGCATGGGCCATGCAACCGGGTCGGGTTGGGTTGACTCGATCAATCCGGATTGACCCATTGACCCGGTCAATTTTTTTTTTTAATTTCAATATTTTTTTCGGCTTCGCCTTCGGCTTCGATTTTACGGCTTCACCTTCGCTCCGAATACTAATATAAGGATAATTGGCGGGCAACAATTTGGGCATTTTCGGCCCGCTCCGAGGCCTTCGGCTCCCCTCGCTCGAATCTTGACAAAAGAAGAAGCGGCAAACAAAAAAAAAGAAACGGCAAACAAAAAAACGAAGAGGCAAACAAAAAAAAGTACAATTTAAAAAAAAATTGAAATAAAAGCTGAAAAAAAAAACAGAAAAAGATGAAACTAGGAAACAGGAAAAAAGAAAAGAAAAAAAAATCGGAAAAAAAATAGGCGCGTGCACCCCACGCGCCCCACGCGCTATTGCATGGGGTGCGACGCGTCGTATTCAAGTTTTTGCGTCAAAATTAACTCCGAGGAGTATATTTCAAATCTTTTTTTTTTTAACTTTGCGATCGTGCTAATGGATCCAAAAAATTATTAAGTTATTTTTATTTGCACAATCTCCATACGCGTAGCTAGTTTTTAGACATTTATTTGACGACGGCTACAAGGGCTCGAGAAAGTTGAGAAAAACAACCATCGTTTACATGTCTCGAGTTAGAGTATTATTATAATAAATATTTTTTATAGAAAAACTTTGTAACTACCCCTTCGATGTGTTCATACTATCATCTTTTCTTTATTTAGATGTTCCATTTATATTGTCATCTTTCAAATAAATAAAAAAATTTAATCATTCAAAAATGTTGGACTCTACCCACTTTCTATCTTTTTACTATTCATAAATCTTTTTTAAAATAAATATAATTACGTCTAGCCCACAAATTTGATAGTATCGAAATAATTTGAGTTTGTGATTTTAACCTCGAACTTACTTACCCAATTAATCTATAAAGTAGTCTAAGGAATATTCGTGTGTGTGTGTGTCTTCTTAGAAGTATTTAATTTGTGTTATCATTGTAATAGTACTCTACTTTGCAACTCTACAAATTGTATATTAAGGAGGCCCATCTAACTTCTAGTAATAACCTAACCAATTAATCTTCGTTCAACCAAAAATTGACCCATCCAGTACGGAAAGGGACTACTTAGCCCAAGCCCATCCAGCATAGTCAACAAAAATATTCATATATCATTTCATAATATTCATTTAGATTTAAATATTTATTTATTTTGTTGTTGTGCTGGCTGCACCTACTAAATAAAGACAGAGTAGAGCACGGGCGTCCTTATATTTTGCATTAATTATTTATCAGATATTCTCACCGCCAAAAGTTATGTACAGGAAATAATTAAAAAAAATTAAAACTATTAAATAAGTGGGTCATGAAAATAATATAACTAATTATTTTGTCCGATTCTACTACAACAATAGAGTTAGGTAAAGTTTTGGAGCATGGGAGTGGAGCTGATGACTAGCTCAATTAAATATTTTGGAGCAGATTTAGGGCTGTCAAATTGATCGAACTGTCCAGCCTAAGTCCATCGAGTCAAAGGCAAAAATCATGTTAGATCGAGACACAAAAATTGATTAGATTTTTATTTGAGTAAAATTTCGTTATATCCACTTACTATATATTGAAATTAGTTATATCCATTTATTGAAAATCAAATTAGTTATATCCAATTTGACCTAAATACCCTTAAAATAATTGAAACATGACAAAAAAAACATCACTTCAATTCTGCATTTCACCCGAAAACATGGGAAGTGACCGTGTGTTGCATGGGGAATTGGAATGACAAAGATTCTGTTGACTACTTTATGAATTAATTAGGTTAGATTGGAGAGGTAGGTGATAGTAGAGTTAAAACCCTAATCCCACCCACAAGTTCATGTGAAAGAGTTAAAACCCTGCTAGTTAATGTAAGTTTTATTATTATTTTTTTTTCGTTATTTATTTAATGTAATTTGATCATTAATTTTTTTATTTCATTGATAATGATAGCATTATAGTAAGAACAAAATATATTTTACATCGAAGAACAATTATATAAATTTGAAAAAAAATGATCCCGCTCGAGTTATGTAGATCCCCCTCGAGCGGGATCTAAAAATAATTCAATAATATGCGAGCGGGATTTAGTGTTTGTCGAGTGGGATTAAAAAGTTGTGGACAGAAATATATTATTTTGTGAAATTTATTATATATATTTTAAGTTATGATTTTTTTAATCGTATAAGGTATTAATTTTATAAATTTCATTAAATTTAATTTTCTAGTGATAAAAAGAACATTTTCCAACTCAAATAAATTATATAAATTTAAAAAATATAGATCCAGCTCGAGTTATGTAGATCCCACTCGAGCGGGATCTCAAAATACATCCATCATTTGCGAGCGGGATCTAGAAACCATCTCCAAGATATATCATTCTCGATTGAGCCAACACCTATCGCCAGTGGAAAAACATGCTCGTTGGCATCCTTCGTCATAGCGACAAATAAAATACCTCTATTCTTGCACTTGAGATGAGTGCCATCTAAAACTATCACAGGTCTCATATTGAATGGATACGCGAGTCTGCAGGCGCCGAGAGCCACGAACAAATGCTCAAATCTCCCATCATTTCCAACCTCAAGATCAGTCAGCGTGCCGGGATTTGATTCTTTGAGCATGTGAAGATAGCCAGACAACAACTGGAAGGATTCAACATACCCTCCGTATATACTTTGTATTGCGTAATGCCGTGCTCGCAATGCCAAATCATAACGGATGGTGATACCGAACTCGCGTAACATCTCCTCCATAATGGCCTTTGGCTCCATGATTTTACAGTTGGTTCTGATTTTTCGCTCCACGTAAGCTGCAACAACATTCATCTTGATTTTCCTCGGAGCGGCACGTCGTAGCTGACGGATGCATGAATGCTCAGGAATGAACTTGTGTATTATCCAAGTATTTGTTCCACGTGAGGCTGCACGCAACTCAAATGGACAATTCAGATACTTGCATAAGAACTTCATTCGAATATAATCTAATTTCGGAGTTTTGAATTCAAGTCCTCTCTCCATGTGCCACGTTCCGACTGCAATATTTATCTCTTTTTTGCTGTGGAAAATAGCATCAACACGCAACTCATCATCATCTGTCGGGTCACGATCACGTGCTACGAGAGAAATCGTAGCATCGGGCAGAATCACCGGAACTAACCAGTTGGTTAGATTGCACGCGTCCGTCGTTGCATTGGGACGAATCCATGCACTGTGCTCCACCATAGTAAAATCGCGTAAACCTTCCTCAGTCCAGTCTTTAGATGCTTCACTATCAGTTTGGAGATCAGCACTGTCAACATCTTCATCGTCTGAATCCAACTCGACAGTGCATTGTGGTTCATCATCTTCGTTGTTTGGAACATGACAATCCGGAACAACAGGTACGTGATACGTGGACGTCGCTTCGTAATTATACCCACTAGGATATAAGTTGGAAAAGAAATCCTGAGAATTGATTTGTTGTTGGATACGCTCCATTTCATCAGAATACGTGTGCCCTTGGTCGTATTGAAATGATGACGGCTGCCCTTGGTCGTATTGAAAGGATGACGCCCCAGGTTCTTCGAAATATGGAACATACAAATATATTTGGCTGTGGATGAGATACACGGTTGGACGGGACTCCATGCACAATTGAGCAAATTGTTGACCTGTGCTCAAGAGAATTTTCACAGTGCGTCCACTTCGAGCATGCGATAAATAATACATTTCGTACCGAGTGCTTATCGAATTTCGACGCATCAGCACATCGATGTTATATTTCAAATTGATAAGAGCTGGAGTGGCAGCAAGAACTTGAGTGATCGATTCTGAACCGCCCACATACTCACAATCGTGTCATTCTCCACCATATTTGATGTTGAAATATTTCCATTCTTCCATATTGTGATAAATTTTTATGAGGAGTACAAAATATTTTGATGGTTGTGGTGTTTGAAGATTCATCTCTGCTACCACTTATATAGAATTCATTCATTCATTCAATCAATTGGGTGAGTGAAATTGTACAAATTCACGTGAAAGTAAAATTGTTACATCAATGGTGAAATTTCAACCATTCACGTGACTATTTACAGATGAATTTTCACATCCACCAGTGTCGATTACTATCACACTCAGTTGTATAGTACAATTATTATCACATACTGTATACAAATTATTAAAATCTACGAATTAAAATACCAATACAATCCAAAAAATATGTAAACTATATAAAAAATTAAATAATGTTATTAGTTCCAAAATAATTATATATCCCGCTCGTACAAACTTAACAAAAATGAAGATCCCACTCGAGTGGGATCTTCAATAATATCGAGTGGGATCTTCATTTCTTGTTAGAACACACGAGCGGGATTATTCTAATATAGTTTACATATATTTTCATTTTAATTTAAATCACTTAATAGTTAGACAATTTTATTATATAATTAATTTAATTAAAAATTGAGTAATTAATTAATAATTAGTTTCTAATAATATTTAGCTTTAAGAAACAAAAGATCCCGCTCGAGAATTCGAAGATCCCGCTCGAGTGGGATCTTCAAAAATCTCAAGTGGGATCTTCCAATATATATGAACTAACCGAGCGGGATTTTCCAAAAGTTGTCAAATTGATATAATTATATTTAATGTTATATATTATACATATTTTAGTGTTTTTGATGGTCCCGATACGAGTTACTGGTGTATGGGGTGGGGGGGGGGGGAATACACCAGTTAGGATTTTTCAACTTTCTAAAAACTTAACACTTGAAATCAACTTCAACTGAGTAAAAGGACTCAGTTGGGATCTCACAGCTGAGTAAGCAACCTCAGCTGGAAGAGTGGTGCTGTGCGGAATGTGGTGGAAATGTACTCGTAAAAACAAACTCGCGCTTTTGTGCACGGTTGGTCAAAACCAAAACTGTTGATGTGAAAGTATGCAGTTTGTATGCGGTTAGTTTGTCAGTTGAGATATGCAAATAAAGACTGAACACAAAATAAACACGACACACAAGATTTACGTGGTTCGGAGAGAACTCCTACATCCACGGGGAGATGTGAGTCCACACACCTCAGTCCAAGTTCTTCTGGACAGTTCCACTCAGCTTACGCGGGCTGAGCAACCGTTACAGTTTAGTTTCCGGGCACTAAACAGCCTAAGTCAAGTTTGCGGGTACTTGACGACCTGACTACTCAATTACAGGAAGAGTAAAGTCCTAGCACACTTTTTAGGGTGTGAGAAAGGGTAGGATTTCCAACTACAGCTCGATCACGAATGAGAGCTGGATCTAAGGTTTGAACGAATAAACACTCAACCTAAGATAAAAAACAGTTTCGATCTCTAGGAACCCTCAGCTACTAATGTTCTCTCAAATTGGAACTCTCAGCTGCTGATGCTCTTAGATGATGATTTTGCAGATTTGCTTTTTGCTTTGATTTCTCTCGTGAAAGCTCTTGAATTTTCGTCGTCTATCTCTTCTATATTATTCTCGAATGAGAGAATGCCTCTATTTATAGGCGGAGAGAATCAACTAGCTGTTGGAGGAGCAGTTGATCTCTGATCGGTTGAAAGCGATGGCTTGTCTCTCATCTCTGCAGACTTTCCCGATATGGCATCTGTGCTCTTCTGCTTTCCATCTGAGACAGCCTTGTGTTGGGCCAGATGGGGTAATGACTGAACGGTCAAACCCTCATGTGACTTCCTTTTGAAATTCAAATCTTTGACAGTCAACTTCGGTTTGTCGGTTGAAAGTCTTGACTTTCATCTGAGTGATCTTCAGCTGATGTTCTGTCTGAACCGTTGAACTCTCAGTTGACTTTGAACTTCATCTTGTTGATATTAACTGATTAAGTTTACAACTGATGTTCCAACTAGAACGCTCAGTTGTCCTTCTTGTATTTAGTCAGTTGGGTTCGCTCAGTTGGTTTCCTTCACAACTGATGTTCTGAAGACTTCCCCTTGTTTGCATCTGAACAAATGAACTCTCAGTTGTCTTTCTTCACAACTGATGTTCTGTCTGAGTGACGCCTTGTTGCCATCTTCAGCTGGAGACCTATAAAGATAAAATCTTAACTTTGCTCAAACAACGAGCCTAAATTCTAACATTAGGTTCTGGCAACATCTACTCGGTTGGGGTCAGTCGGTTTTGGAATTCATCAAAACTTATACTAATAAATTTCCCAACAATTTCCCCCTTTTTGATGATGCCAAAACCACTTACAACTTGAAACAACTACTGATCTAAACCTCACTAACTTATCTAAAATCTCAGCTGAAATTCTAGACAGTCTATAAGATAATACATCAAAAGGGTTAGCACAGTTATAACATGGTATTTAAAAGACTTTGTGATTCAGAGCTTGGACAATGAGGGATTGTTCATCAAGGTGAATCTTATAAATGAATAGTTTTCATTACAACTGATTGTTACAAAAGATAGGCTCAAAAACCGAAAATTACAACAGTTGCTAGAAAACTAACTGAGCTAGTATTGTAGCCCATACTTGCCAAAGATCCTTACAAAAATTTCCCTCTTAGCAGGTGACTCCTTGGAGATATCTACTCCATGCTCCTTGCAGACCTGCCTCGCCTCAGATGCAATCTTCTGACGGTTCGGGTTGCTGGAATCCGAGAGAAGAGGTGGCCGATAAGTGACCCTCTTGGGAACTGGAACAGTGTTCAAGTCCAGGTTGGCGTCAATCATGGCCCTCCTGAATTGACTGAACATGCCCGGGTCACCTGAGTGCAACTCGGTCAGCGCCTCTTTGAACGCTCTCCTTGGGTCGTCAGTTGCGTAAACCTTCCTGTAAAGAAGTCGTTCACGAACTCCTGCTTGAAAATCTCCCAATCCTCATTCCACTTGATCGGCATCCACTTGTCGGTATGCCTGAACTGACTCTCAACCTTGGACTTTAGAGGCAACCTTTGTTGCTTCAACCGAGCTTCCGCCTTTGATTGGATTTTGTTGATGCGGCGTCGGCTGCGGGAGGCAACGTTGCGGTCCAGGTTCTGAGAAACCTTCTTCAGCTCAACCTCGAACTGGTTCACCCTCCTCGCCTGGCTGGCGGCAAATTTTCTGATCCAGCTCGGGTTCATGTAGTCCTTCTCCTCTACATCCATAGCCTTGGCCGCTGCAATGCACTCTTCGGTTGTTATCCCGTCGAGTTCAGAATCCAGCTCGGCTGCGATCTCAGCTATGGAGCTGTAGGAAACTCCAATCTTCTTTGCCTGCTCCAAGTCCTTAGACATTTCGGCTCCACCGACTTCGGTTGTCTTGGCAGCAGCAGACTTCCTTCTCCTCAGCTGAGATTTTGATGGTTGAGCAGCTGACACTCCTTCTTCTTAGGTCTCTTCTTCTTCCTGTGCTTCATCCTCCGTCTCCTTCTCTTCCCCCTTTTTGGCATCAGCAACAAGGCTTGCTACTGAACCGTCCAGAGAGTTGAGTTTGGCTTCGGTGGATTGAACACGGTTGAAGAGTTCATCGACCGCACACTCCAGTTCGATCTTCTTCGCCAGTTCGGAGTCCTGGCGCTCTTGTTCTGCCTTCTTCAAGACAGAGAGGTTGTCGTTGACCTCTGTCTGAAAGGCAACAAACTCAGCCCAACGCGACTCGAACCGGGACTCCCATTCAGCATCCTGCGTCTGTTAGGACTTGGCCAGATTTGAGTCAGCCAAGGACTTGAAGACATTCACTTCCGACTTCAAGCCCAACAGAGTGGATTTCAGCTCCGACATGTCCTGACTGGTGGAGGAGGAGAGATCATTCAGCTTCATCTTCAGCTCGGCATTCTCCTCCACCAGTTGTTGGTACTTCACTTCCTGAGCTGCCAAGTCCCTCAGCTGGTCATCGTGTTGGTGCTGGAGGTTGGCGAGCAGCTCGGTCCTCAACTGGTTAACCCTCTCAGCCACTAGCTCGCAGATTTGTTCTGTTGAAGGAGCGAGCTGAGCAGCTGGAAGGGCTTGAGTAGACGGAGCTAGAGGCTCAGCTGTGACCATGGCTTGACGGTTTGCCAGGTACAGCTTCAGGTTCTCCTCCTCTTCTTTTGCTGTGGCGGCTGCTGCATCGACATCTTCAAGGAAGTCGGCTGATTTCACCAACATGCTGTCAAGGAAGTCGACACACTCCTTTCCAGCTGCCTCCCTTGTGTCCTTCCCTTCAGCCAAACTCTGGTCCAACTGTCTAGTGAGCAGCGCGATCCGGTTGTTGTACGCCACCTCCAAGTTGGAATAGTTGAAGTAGGCTCGGATGCGGGACTCATCAGATTTCAGCCTGTCCCAGCTCAGTACCCTGATCGTGTCCTCCTTGACATACCACTGGCTAAAGATCAGGTGGAACTGGTACAGTAGCTCGGTTCCCAGTGTGGCGAAGATGGGCATGTCGCGAGCCGCAGGAAACATACCCAACAGCTTTTGAAAGCAGTAGGCCACCCTGCCTTCGTGCTCGTCAGCAACAGCCTGCAGGTCCTCCGCTTCGTTGATCGGGAAAGGGGTGAGATTTTATGGTTCCGGTTCAAGAGGTTCATCGATGATGGCCAAAGAGTCGATCACAACATCGGCATCGAGCTGAGAGCTCGGAATTTGGGATTCAGTTGGGGAAGAGGGTGGAATGGTTTCCTCAACATTGGCCGAAGGAGCGGTCACGATGTTGGCATCGAGCGGAGAGCTCGGAATTTCTGGCTCGGTTTGGGTAGAGAGAGCAAGAGGCTCTGGGGGCGGTACAACATTCGCTCCAGCTGTGGGGGAGGTGGTAGCATCTTCGAGGTCCTCAGATGAGGAGGATGCATCCGACGTCTCCATGCCCTCAGCCTCATCAGCTCCGGGGCCTCGAGGTGCGATCTCGAATGATGCGGCCTCAGCTGAGCGGCTGGATTCGGAACGCTCCTCAGCAGGTGTGGACTCAACCTGCGCTCCCTCCTCGTCTGGAGCTTGTTCCTCAGCTGGCTCTTTAGCTGGAACCTCAACTGGCTCATCAGCTGACTCGTCAGCTGGAACATCAGTTGGCTCATCAGCTGGCACCTCAGCTGCCTTCTTGATTGCCTTCTTGAACCTTACTCTTAACTATTTCTGGGCAGGTTCGTCAGTCGCCTCCTTCTCAGCGTCAGCTCGGCGACGTGAGGCTTTGGATTTTGTGGGGTGAGCAGCAGCTTGTTCCCCCTCAGCTGTTGACTCAGCTGGCCTTCCCGACTCCCTCTTATCCTTGGGAGTGTAGACACTCCTCAGCACCTCCTGTGCTTTCTTGGCTGTCGGGAATAGCAACAACTTCTTCAGCGGCGTCTCCTCGCAGTCAGCCCAGACCATGTTGCGGTCCTTTGTTGCGAGGAGGATGAGGGTGGAGATTTTGTAGCCGAAATTGAGCGTGCCCTTCACACTCAGCAGCTTCTCTCCAGACTCAGTTGTAGTCTCAGAGATCTTCGACTTTTCCCCCATCAACTGGTTCAGAAAATATTGGAACCAGTTGATTTGGTGTTGGTGCTCCAGGGCCAACAGCTGTTTCAACTTGGGTCAGCTGATGTCGCCGAACGCGCCACTGTATCTGAACACGACCTTCGACACGGCGTCGAACAACAGGCGGTGTTCAGGCTTCAGCTTAGTCCTTTGCATGTTGCTCCTCAACCGCTCTGGCTCGATCAGAGCATCCTGTAGAAATTCATCCGCCTGTTCGTTGGTAATATTCTCCAGGAACTCGGTGGCGGTGTGGTTGATTGGTATGATGTATCGGAGGACATCGGGCACGTCGATGGAGAAGGAGACACGACGTATTGTCCTTGCCGGAACATCCCTTTGTCGGCATGACACCGTCGTAGAAACTCCCTCTGAACCGTCAAGGGGGCGAACAAGATTGACGTAGAATTCTCCGACTTGACGCCTGAGTAAGTGAGAGGGGCAGAGCTTGGCCCATTCCAGAAGTCCGTTCTCGCAGAGAGTGTTGGCGAGAGGGGCTAGGACCGACGACTCTAGATCCTCGTCGGAGAGAATCTGCTCGAAGTGAATCTTCGATACTAACATATCGAACGACTCTTCATACGTTGTAGGCACTAGGGAAGGTCCGGATGATGCCATTCTTTTGCTTTTGGGTGCCATTAAATCACTGCAAAGGCAATATATATAGGAGAGGAAAGATATCTATTTGCAGAAAAAGGTTAGGCAGAAAAACTGGAAGACGATGAATAGTATGATTGATAAGCATGAATGAGGAAAGTAGGAGATATCTTCCTGATTTTTTGCCTTATATAGGTTTTTGACTTGGATGAGATCAACGGCTGGGGTTAAATGGTGCGAATCCATCAACGGCTGGGATTACGCGACTGTTGACTATCTTTAACTCGACGTTTTGATCCGAGTTCCAACCAGTGCGTGAGAAGGTGTACAGTTTCATGTCAGCCCAGTCGCACTATAAAGTAGGCTATGGATGCTCAGCCGTACTTTACATTTAATGCGACATGATGGCTATTTTAATGTAACTGACTAGCACAGGAATGTTTGAATTTATTTCAAACATTCTCATTTAAGAACATAACACCTTCAGTCATAAATGATACCTGGCAGCTGATGTCGATATCAGCTGTATACCTCAGTTGCCGCATACCATCAGCTGACTCGAGTTCGTCTGTTCAGCTGACGTTTGATGTCTTCAGTTGGCAATTCGTATCTGAGATTCCTTCTTCAGCTGAGCTTCCCCCTCCATCTGAGCTTCCCCCTTAGATAGATATCCGATTCTTCAGCTCGGATGACTCTTCATCTCGGATGACTCTTCTGCTCGGATGAGTTTTTAGCTTGGATCCAAGAGTCCTAGAAGATCACATAGCATTTTGAACCGGGCTTCAGGAAGAGGTTTGGTGAGGATGTCAGCTCTCTGAATCTCAGTTGGGATCTTCTCCATGGACACATCCTTCTTCTCAATATGATCTCGGATGAAGTGATGACGAATATCGATATGCTTAGTCCGAGAGTGATGAACAGGGTTTAGAGAGATAGCTATGGCACTCGAGCTATCACAATGAATGGGAACCTGTCCAGTTGAGACTTCATAATCTCTCAGCTGCTGCTTCAGCCACAATACTTGCATGCAACAGCTTCCGGCAGCCATGTACTCTGACTCGGTTGTCGAAGTAGCAACACACGCTTGTTTCTTGGAGAACCATGAAACCAGCTTGCTTCCCATGAACTGACAGTGTCCAGAAGTAGACTTCCTATCTAACCGATCTCCCGCTAGGTCGGCATCTGAGTATCCAGTCAGCTGGATATTGTCATCAGTTGGGTACCACAACCCAACATTGATAGTTCCTTTCAGATACTTAATGATGTTCTTTGCTGCCAACATGTGTGCTTCTCTTGGTTGGACTTGAAAGCGAGCACACACTCCAACTACGTATGAAATGTCTGGTCGGCTGGCAGTTAGGTATAGCAGTGAACCGATGATCCCTCTATACTGGCTGGCATCAATGAGCTTTCCCTCAGCTCCTAGTTCGATCTCCCAGTTTGTGTTCATAGGGATCTTCGTTGTCTTACTTGTCTGCAATCCAAACTTAGTGATGAGCTCCTTTGTATATTTGGACTGGTTGATGAAAATCCCTTCAGGTGACTGCTTCACTTGCAATCCAAGGAAATAATTCATCTCGCCCATCATTGACATCTCGAACTTTTCCTTCATAAGATCGAAGAATTTCTTGCACAGTTCCTCCGACTTGGACCCAAAAATGATGTCATCGACATAAATTTGCACGACAAGTATATCTTCTCCAACTTTGATAGTGAACAGAGTTTTATCAACTGAACCTCGTTTGAACCCCGAGTCCAGAAGAAATCCACAAAGAGTGTCATACCATGCTCTTGGTGCTTGCTTTAGACCATAGATAGCTTTCTTCAGTTTGTACACTCTTCCATCTCCAGTCTCAAAACCAGGAGGCTGTTCAACATATACATCTTCTTTGATATCTCCATTGAGGAATGCACATTTCACATCCATCTGATATACTTTGAACTTGTGATGTGCGGCATAAGCTAGAAAGATCCGGATGGCTTCCAGCCTTGCAACTGGTGCAAAGGAATCTTCAAAGTCAATTCCTTCTTGTTGGCAGTATCCTTGAGCTACCAACCTTGCTTTATTCCTCACAATGAATCCAATGGCGTCTCTCTTGTTTTTGAAAATCCACTTTAGTCCAATCACCTTGACACCATTTGGTCTTTCTACCAACTCCCATACACAGTTGCGTAGAAACTCATTCAACTCTTCTTGCATGGCTGTTGTCCAGTGGACACAGTTGAGAGCTTCTCCAACATTCTTCGGTTCTGGAACATCAGCTACAAAGCAAGAAATCATGGCAACATCTCCAGCTTGCTCGAACTCTTCTAGAACTGCCAATTCCTCAGCATATTGGGCATAAGTGTTGGATTCTTCCTCGGTTGATTCTGGATTTGCAACTCTGCTCCGTGTGCGTACACCCTTGGTTGGATCTCCGATGATGTCGTTGGTGGAATGAACTTCATACCATCTTCGGTTGCGTCTTCCTTCTTCTTCCAACTGTGGCTGTTCAGAAATCTGAGTTGGAGTCTTCAGAGCTGGTGATTGAACAGTTGTTGAGTCTAGATCCTCAACATTTTCAATAGTTTGAACTGAGCTTGGTTGGGCATCGGATGCTGATGTAGTTGGAGGGGCATCAGCTGAAGTTCCCCCTTGAGATGTGCTGAGGTCTTCGCATTCATCTTCAGAGGAATATGGATCCTCATCCTCATTTGCCCATATTAGAGGTTCAGTTCTGTTCTTTTCCCGAAGTGCTTGCGATCTGGTGAGAACTGGTAGAACAGCTGGATCCGCGTGTTGTTCCTTTACCTGTTCCCTGCACTCAAAGGTAGATTCATCAAAACTAACATGAGGTGTTATTTCCACAACACGAGAGCTGTTGTTGAAAACTCTATATGCCTTGATCCGAGCTGCATATCCAAGAAATATGCCCTTCGAGGCTTTGGTATCAAAAGTTTTCAACTGAGTCTTCCCATTGTTGTGAATATAACACTTAGATCCAAAAACACGAAAATAAGAAATATCTGGCTTTCTGCGTCTCCACAGCTCGTAGGGCATCTTTCCCAACCGCTTGGTGAGAAGAGATCGATTCTGAGTGTAGCATGCTGTGTTGATTGCTTCAGCCCAAAATCTCTTAGGCAGTGCTGAGCTTGCTAACATAGATGTGGCTGCATCCTTCAGAGTTCTATTTCTTCGCTCAGCTACGCCATTCTGTTGTGGAGTACGCGCGGCTGATGTCTGATGGGTTATGCCATTCTTTTCGCAATACTCAATGATGGTTTCATTTAGAAACTCCGTTCCACGATCTGATCGGATAGATATGATCTTCTTCTCTTGTTGATTCGATATCCGATCCATCAGCTTGGGCAGCTCATCTCGGGTCTCACTTTTGTGGCGCATGAAGATGGTCCAAGTATATCTTGAGTAGTCATCAGTTACAACCAAAGTATATTCGTTTCCATTAATGCTTTTTGGCGTAACTGGCCCGAAGAGATCCATGTGGATCAGCTGTAACACTCGGTCAGTTGAAGGAGTTGTCTTCAACCGGAAGGAGGACCTAGCGAGCTTTCCCAGCTGGCATGCACTGCAGATGTGTGTTGTTGAAAACACCCGGTTAGGTATGCCTCTTGCATGTTCTTGTCTGGCGAGTCGGTTCATCGTCTTGAAGTTCAGATGGTTGAGCCTTTTGTGCCACAGCCAGCTCACATCCGAACTGCTCTTTGATAACAGGCAAGTGTCAGGGAGGCTGCTATTCCAGTCAGCGTAGTATACATTCCCTGTTGGAGATCGATTTCCCAACAATATCACCTGCTTTGATCCGACATCTTTAACTTTGAAACCCTGTGCATCAAACTTGACAGAGAAACCATTATCACAGAATTGGCTGATGGAGAGCAGGTTATGCTTCAATCCATCAACATAAGAGACATTAGTAATTGAAACATGATTGGTTTCAAGGGTACCAAAACCTGTGGTATAACCTTTTGAGTTATCACCAAAAGTAACTGATGGACCTTCTTTCTCCACGAAACTTCCAAGCAAATCCTTCAGATTTGTCATGTGTTTCGAGCATCCACTATCCATCACCCACATTGTTGTTGATGCCTTCTTCTTCCTCAGCTGTTTCTCCTGTACCTGCAAAGAGAAACTCGTTTAGGTCCCCAATTTCAGTTGGGTCCTGGAGGGTTAGAACCAGTTCCCGCTGGAACCGTGCGTCGCTTTTCCCTGTAAACTCGGATGGATTTATCATTCCAAATTACTTTTTCTTCATCATCAACTATAACAACACCTCGGTTATCCTTAGGCTTGTTGTTCGTAGTGATGTTCTATTTCTTGGGAGGAGTTGGATTTCTCCCATGTTGAGCTTTAGGAGGTGAGGCTTTCCCCCTGTTTTGATGGCGATTCTTATCCTGTTGAGTTTGTCTGTGAGGTCGGACGCCATTGTGGAATCTTCTTGGCTGATTCTGATTCCATTGCCTTGGCTGTTGACGATAGCTGTTCATGCCCGGATGTTGATTCATGTTGTGGCATGAGTAACCATAGCTGTCGTAACTGTTCCACATAGGTTGACTCTGTTGGAACCTCTGGTTGTTGTGGTGATGGAACCATTGTTGATTATGTCGGTTGAAGCTCGGTCGGTTCTGTTGGTTCCATCTCTGCTGTGGTTGGTTTGTTGGTCGGTTATCACGTCGGTTCTGAGCTTGGTTATGTTGTCGATTTTGAGCTCGGTTCTGATTGCGACTCCGACGTCTCCGGTTCCTCTGTTGAGTCTTGGAACATTCCCCCTCAGTTGTAGACTTAACCGACTGTTTCATTGGTGCTCCATCTGCAGCTCCTTTGCCTTTCTCAGCCGCAGTTGCCTTTGTCGGTTGTGAGGGTGTTTGTTCAGTTGCAGACTCAACTGTGTTAGGTTTGGCAACCATGACTTCCTCAGCCTTGGTGAAGGTAGCTGGTGGAATTCCAGTGTCCTTTGCCACGTCGTATCCGAGTCCAGACACATCATCCGTTTGCCGTCTGTATCTGATGAGATTCTCGATGATCTCGGATGACTGATATAGCTTTGTCAGGTTGTCCTTCTCAGTTTGAAGATCCTTGAGAAGACCGGCTATATGCTCGGTCTGGGCATCTGATGTCTTCATCAGCTAGTCGATCTGAGCCTCTTGCTTGTTCAACTGTTCGTTCTGTGCCTTGATCTGTTCCTTCAACTGTTCATCGGTTGAAGCCTCAATTTGGTTGGCTGTACTCAGTTGACTTTTCAGCTGGTCAATTTCTTCAGCTTGTCTCTTGATCAGATCGTCCTTTTCGGTTAAGGAATCTTCAAGCTTGGCGAACTGGGCTTGAAGACTTTTAAACTCAACCGACTGCTGATGCAGTTCCTCACTGAGTTCTTGAAAATCATTCCATGAGGGTTCCAACTCATCGCTCAGAGATTCCTGCATGTTAGAAGTATTAGAAGAATTTAAGCAAGCAGGATTAGATTGTACCTCAATATCATCTTGGTCGGTTCCAAGTGCCATGAGGCATTGATCCGGACTGATGACTTTGTGGGTAGAGGTTAGATCATCCTCATCTTCAGTGTCTGTGAAGATGTCCATATCGTCAGCTGCCTCTTCTGCTACCATGGCCTTATTCTTTGAAGTTTGCTTGGCCCTTAGTGCTTCTCTTTCCTTCTTTGAGAGGTCTGGGCAGTCAGCCTTGAAGTGTCCTTCCTTGCCGCATTCGAAGCAACCATTGGTGACTGGCTTCGAACTGTCTCGAGTTCGGTTTGATTTATAGAAAAGTTTATATTTGCCGAACCGAGTATCCATATCGGCTAACTTCTTTGACAACGCTGCAATGTTCTATTGCAGTTCCTCTCTGCTCGGCTCTTTTGCAGTCGTGTCAGCCGATCTGGTTGGCCTTGACGATCTCGACTTTGAGTAGTCAGCTCGGAGGGCCACTGACTATGATGCTGAGCCGACATCCTCAATTCTATTTGTCTGACTTGAGGGCTGCGACCTCCTTCTGTTGACCTTATACTCATTTCCTTTCAAGATTGAGAACAATCTTTCAGTTCCCATTTCACCAAGGTCAGCTCGGCTCTCGTGGATATTTGTGAAAGTATCCCACTCGGCCGGTAGAGCTTGCAATACTTTGAGGTTTATTTCTCTTAGAGTGTATTTTCCTTTCCGGATGGACTGGATTCTTCTAATGATGTCCATAAACCGGAGCTCTAGCTGATCGATAGTCTCATTAGGTCGCAGACTGAAATTGTCGAAATCTTGACATGCATGCGAGAACTTATTTTCCTTCGTCTCGTCGCTTCCTTCACTTAGCGAAGCCAGGATGTCCCACATCTCTTTTGCAGTCTCACACTCCTCTATCCAGGGCAGATAATCTTGTCCAAGCGTGGACATTATTGTGCTCTGAGCCTAGATATCCAGCTGGCTCACTTTGGCCTCTTCCGGAGTGTAGTCTTCTGGCTGTTTCTCCACATACTCCACCACTGCATCTCCATCGTTGGGATTTGTGGGAGTGCGAAGTATTCTGTCTCGTATGACGATTGGTCCAGATGTGAGAACTTGTTGCATCCTATAATGCTTTGACAGAAGTATCTTCTTCATTCGAGTTCTCCATGATGTATAGTTGACAACAGAGAACATGACTACGATCTTGTCCTTGACGTCCACCTGCACAAACAAAAACAGGACAAAAAAAACGAGCAAGTATGCACTAGCGTGAAAAGATCTGTTCAGTTGACCACTGAAATAAAATTCTCGAATTCACACCTCGTGAAACAGAGTCAGCAGTCTTTTGAACCACTGCTCTGATACCACTTGATGGTCCCGATACGAGTTACTGGTGTATGGGGGGGGGGGAATACACCAGTTAGGATTTTTCAACTTTCTAAAAACTTAACACTTGAAATCAACTTCAACTGAGTAAAAGGACTCAGTTGGGATCTCACAGCTGAGTAAGCAACCTCAGCTGAGTAAGCAACCTCAGCTGGAAGAGTGGTGCTGTGCGGAATGTGGTGGAAAATGTACTCGTAAAAACAAACTCACGCTTTTGTGCACGGTTGGTCAAAACCAAAACTGTTGATGTGAAAGTATGCAGTTTGTATGCGGTTAGTTTGTCAGTTGAGATATGCAAATAAAGACTGAACACAAAATAAACACGACACACAAGATTTACGTGGTTCGGAGAGAACTCCTACGTCCACGGGGAGATGTGAGTCCACACACCTCAGTCCAAGTTCTTCTGGACAGTTCCACTCAGCTTACGCGGGCTGAGCAACCGTTACAGTTTAGTTTCCGGGCACTAAACAGCCTAAGTCAAGTTTGCGGGTACTTGACGACCTGACTACTCAATTACAGGAAGAGTAAAGTCCTAGCACACTTTTTAGGGTGTGAGAAAGGGTAGGATTTCCAACTACAGCTCGATCACGAATGAGAGCTGGATCTAAGGTTTGAACGAATAAACACTCAACCTAAGATCAAAAACAGTTTCGATCTCTAGGAACCCTCAGCTACTAATGTTCTCTCAAATTGGAACTCTCAGCTGCTGATGCTCTTAGATGATGATTTTCCAGATTTGCTTTTTGCTTTGATTTCTCTCGTGAAAGCTCTTGAATTTTCGTCGTCTATCTCTTCTATATTCTTCTGGAATGAGAGAATGCCTCTATTTATAGGCAGAGAGAATCAACTAGCCGTTGGAGGAGCAGTTGATCTCTGATCGGTTGAAAGCGATGGCTTGTCTCTCATCTCTGCGGACTTTCCCGATATGGCATCTGTGCTCTTCTGCTTTCCATCTGAGACAGCCTTGTGTTGGGCCAGATGGGGTAATGACTGAACGGTCAAACCCTCATGTGACTTCCTTTTGAAATTCAAATCTTTGACAGTCAACTTCGGTTTGTCGGTTGAAAGTCTTGACCTTCATCTGAGTGATCTTCAGCTGATGTTCTGTCTGAACCGTTGAACTCTCAGCTGACTTTGAACTTCATCTTGTTGATATTAACTGATTAAGTTTACAACTGATGTTCCAACTAGAACGCTCAGTTGTCCTTCTTGTATTTAGTCAGTTGGGTTCGCTCAGTTGGTTTCCTTCACAACTGATGTTCTGAAGACTTCCCCTTGTTTGCATCTGAACAAATGAACTCTCAGTTGTCTTTCTTCACAACTGATGTTCTGTCTGAGTGACGCCTTGTTGCCATCTTCAGCTGGAGACCTGTAAAGATAAAATCTTAACTTTGCTCAAACAGCGAGCCTAAATTCTAACATTAGGTTCTGACAACATCTACTCGGTTGGGGTCAGTCGGTTTTGGAATTCATCAAAACTTATACTAATAAATTTCCCAACAGTTTTTATTTTAATAAGTTAATTAGTTATTACGTATTCAATATTATTATATAATTAATTTAATTAAAAATTACGTAATTAATTAAGAATTTATTCGAAATAATATTTATCCTTCAACATGGAATGATCCCGCTCGAAAATTAGAAGATCCCGCTCGAGTGGGATCTTCAATAATCTCGAGTGGGATCTTTCAATATTATACATTTAGCCGAGCGGGATTTAAATAGATTTAGCAATTCATATAATTTTGGTTATTTTTGTCTAGTTTAAATATTTTTTTGTTTTTATTTCATATAATTTTGGTTGTTTTTTATGGTTTACATATAGTATCGGAAAATCTGTTTTGAGTAAACCCTAGACAAACTAATCATTACAACACTAATTATCTAATTATTGACCACTTTTGCTAATTTCCATAGCCTAACATCACAATCATTTTCGGTTAATGAGAATAAAAGTATGAAACAAGTCAAATCGTACCTAATGTGTAACAGATATAATATAAAAAATATAACATCAAGGGTAAATTGGTCTCTTCATACCAAACATGGACATAACTAATTTGTTTTACAACAAGTGGATATAACTAATTTATAAAAAGTGAAATTGGATATATTTCACAATTAAGACTTTTTATTTTAATAGTAGTTCATATCCTCCCAAAATACTGATTTTTGTGTAAACATAAACAAGTCGGGTCAGCCGGGCTCAACTCAACCCCACTGCGGTTCAGCTCTTTTCGAGCTTTTCGTAAAGCACACATGCATCTATATTTGAAGTAATCACCACAATCACGTTTTACATATTCGTAAGGTTTCACAAACTCACCAATGAGCATTGCGTTTTGTGATTTTACCTTTTGTATCCATCGACAGAAAGAGAGTAGAGAAATACAGGATGGGAGAAAAAATTGCATTGTTTGGAGTCTGAACTTAACAAAAATATTTAAATTAAGATTTTAATAGTCTACTTCTCAAAGAAAACAAATTAATAATCTGAGCTCAGCGGGCGGTCCAGTCTGACTAGTTACTAAGATTTATTAATATTAATTGAGACTCATCAATCATTAATTAACTTTATTAAAATTTAATTTGTTCACAAAAACTTATTAATCTTTAATTAAATTTATTAATTTCTTATTATAATTTATTAATTCATAAATAGAATTAACTATTATTAGAGTTTATTAATTTTTGTTTGAATAAATCTATACAGCCATGGCTAGCCATAATTTGATTCAATCACAAAAAAAAATCAATTAATTTAAAAATGTTGGTTCTAAATGACTTCTAATATTTAAGCATTTAGATTATAACAATTCATCTTGATATATTTGGATTTGGATGTAATATAAATCTTGATTGATATGATAAAGGAATTACGAATATTTTTGTAGAAAAAAATGAGAAAAAGGGCAAAAAGTTAAAATAATTATTTGATAAAAACAAAGAAAATTCTAACTTAATGGTCCCGGTAACGAGTATCTGGTGTGGGGGGAGGGGGTGAATACACCAGTTGCAATTTTTGTTTTTAAAATCTTTTCACTGAGTTAACTGCCCAGGTCAGTTCGCTGAACAACTGAGCCAGTCAGTTGGAGCTGCTCTACAACTGAGATGGTCAGTTGCAGCTAATCACACAATTAGGTGCACACATGACTTCTTTGACTAAAGATCAACTGTGTATTCCAACTGAGGTTTCAAAGAGTTTAACGTTGCGGAAGTTGGTGGAAATTAAAGCTCGTTACTAAAACTGAAACCTTTATGAAAACGGGGAAGGTCAAGTTCCCAAAACTTAGTGCAGTTTGTGAGAGTGCAGTTTGTATGCTGGGTCAATTGGTTAGGTAACTGAAAGTAAAATACTGAATGTAAATACAAAAATGTAAAGGACACAGTATTTTAACGTGGTTCAGAGATTGACCTCCTATGTCCACGACTTCCTTTTTGGGGAAGTAATCCACTACATAAGCTTCCGCATGTTTATCAAACGTTCTATTTGGTTTGCGGGTACCAAGCAACCTAACCTGTTCGATTACGGGTTCGAACAAAATCTTACAACACTTTTGCGGGCAAGTGTACAGCCTGAGCTTAGATTACGGGTTCTAAGGAGACCTAGTCTTAGATTGCTAGTTCTAAGGGACCTAGATTTGATTACGGGTTCAAAGTGACCCGGTCTTTAATTGCGGGTTCAAAGGGACCTAGTGACTTTGATTCCGAGTTCAAAGACAGACCTAAGGTTTGGGGGATGGGAGTTTCCAACTATGAAGCCTTCTACACAGAGAGAAGTGGAGGCTTTCTTCTAAGGCTTAGAGATTCGATCTTTTAGGAGAGACTCTGTTCAGAAACAAATTAAGCAAGAACTTATATTCTAAACTCGATCAAAGAAGGGGTTTTTTGAGAGGCTAGATGAAAGAACAGGAGGAGGTGTGGACACTCTACTTCTATTGGTCTTTGACTGAGGTCTTCTTGCTGGAGAGTCGGGTGATCTGCTGCTTCTTTGGCGCTCTTATTTTTCTCTCATTTATCTCTCTACGCTAGCCCAAAACTCTCCCATGAGCTTTGATGTGGAGACCTCTATTTATAGAGGGAGATCTAATTAGCAGTTAGAAAGAGCCGTTTGATCTCTACCAAAAGCATGGCACTCCACCTGCTTTACCGAAAACTTTCCTAAAATGGCAACTGTGACCTTCTCTTTTTGCGCGTCTCTATTGTCGGTCCATTTATATTAAGTTTTCCAGCTGACTTGTGCTTCCGAGTAGATTTAAATTTGGACTTAACTCTTTTGCCTTCAACGTCTTCAAAGTCTTCTCTTCTCAACTTTGCGATGTCTGACTTCGACACAATTTTTCTTCATGCTTGAGCTGTAATACCCCGACTATTTCTACTGTCTTTAAAAAAATGAAAGTTAATAATAATTATGGCTTTGCACGCCTAAGATCATGAAATTAAATTCTAAGATTTACGGTTAAATCCGTTTCAGAAAATAATGTCCAGAAGTCGGACGAACGACTACTGTATTAGGGTTTTCGCGTCCGGTAGATTTTTCGTCCGAAAACTCAGAATTAAAATCCGTCAGAATTTACATTCACTTTTTCTTCGATACGAGTTCACTGGAGAAAGTTAGTTTTTATAATTTTCCGGGCGAATTTTAGACTGTATAATCCCGACTTTTTCTCGGATTTTGAAAAACGAATTAGGTTTTCCGAGTACGTAAATTATTTCCAATCTAATGGACGAATTAGATTTCGTCGAGTTCGTAACCAACTAAGAAATCATTCCTCGACTTTTTAATCGTCGTTTAAGAGCCAGAAACGAGATATTCCGTCTGTTAATTTCGCACCAAACATGCCTTAGCGAGTCACTATACCTTTGTTAGATTTTTCTTACCTTTATGTATCTAATAACATGACTCACCATCTCTCCCTCCCATCCCCTCATTTCCGCCATCATACACACACATACTCTCTCTCTCTCTTTTCTTCTTTCTCCTCCATTAAAGCTTCAACTCCAAGCTTTCCTCAAGCTCTTAAGATCTTCATCTACCGATCGATTCCATATCCGAGTCCATATTACGCAAGGTAAGAACTTCGTCTCCAATATGAACCGAACAAAAGCTTGTTTCCCTCTTTTTATTTTTTTCGAAAAACTTAAGAGATGAAATAGCATGTTGTTTCTTGTTCGATACATGTTCTAGGATGTTTAGAATCGAGTTCTACGGATCGAATCATGAAGAAAATCACTCCTCTTTGTCTTAGGGTTATTACCGATTTTGGGAAAAATTTGGGGTTTTGATCGTAGCTCGATTTCTTTATCGTTTGATCGATAGATTAGTGTTCTACATGATACTAATTGACTCTATGAATTAATTTAGATTTTTCTAAAAATAAAATTTGAAACCTAAGAGACGAAGAACGCATGATTTAGTATAGTAAATGTTATGATATGCTCGATTGATTAATGGAATTGAGATATAAGATGTATGAGGATGATTATATATTTAATTGGGATTTTTCTAAAAATAAAATGAAAAACGTAAGAGACGAAGACGTGTCGATAAGTTAGAGCTCGTTAATATTTTGATAATATGATTTGCATGTTAGTAATGCTCGTTAGATGATGATCGTTGTTGTAAAATTTGAACGAAAACGGGGAACGTAGGATTTTCGTTAAGAGACGAACGATCGACGATAAGTCGAGATTAGATAATGATATAGGTCTATGATGTGATTATAAGTTAATCTCGTTAGTAAATGATCATAATCGGAAAGTTAGAACGAATTCTAATAACGTCGGAAATTTCACAAGAGGCAAAGAATCGAACCTAAGTATCGTTAGAAAAGACGAATAAAGAAAGTAATTGGTTATTAATGATAGTTATTGTTAAATGAACGAGTTTGTAGTTGACGACTTTTACATCCGAGATATGAAATGATGAGTTATAGTTGTAAACGAGAAGTAGAAACGAGAAGTTAAATTGTTTTGGTATAGTACTTGTTCTTCCCCTGATCTGTGCAGTAAATTCAAAAACTTAGATTCTTAAGTTGAATTCTTCTCAACTTGATTCTTTTCGATCTTTTAAGTCGTTTCAAGTTATCGACTACTTTCTCTACTGACCTAAGTGTCAAGTATAGAACCGAATGAGTGTCAAACGAGATGCGTTCGCATCTCGTTTCTTGTTTAATTAAAAGAGTTTAGTTTAGCGTGCAAATGCCTAAAAAGTCTAAAGGACTAAAACTCAACTCGATTTTCCGTATTCGTTTATCGTTTGCGACCGAGTTTTAAAGTATGATTATTTACGATGAAGGAGGAAGTCGACACCAAGGATAAGACGGAAGATCAGAAGACGGAAGCACGTGTCTTAGTTCTGTATTCTATCGAGGTGGGCTTTCTTTTATATATGAAACAAAATGAGCAATGCTCGAAAACCTTTCTTTATCGCTTTGATAATCGTGTTTTCAAAGTGATAATCATGGCATGAACTATTTGTTTTATGTGAGTTCTCTTGTACCTTATGAGTTAGCCAAAAGGGGATAACTAAACGATCGGCTTTGAGTTAGTCGAAAGGGACTTTCCAAAGTTTAGTGTACACTGTAGCCTGTGGTGTATGTGGTATCCTGTTGAGGGGTAACCAGCCACGGTGAATTATGAATGGTCAAGATTGAACGTAACATCTATGAAAAATGCTTGCGCAAGCTACATTATGAAAATGAGAAAGAAAATGTTTAGTAGACACGGGAATTCAATGAAAAACCCCGATGTGCTACAGAAATGAACTGCCTGATTATCTATACTTATGATTATGTTTTCGGCAACGTGCCCACTAAGTACTATTGTACATAGCCCTGCATATGTTTCTAAATGTGCAGGTTGAAGCGACGGAAGAGGCGAGGGTTGAGTTAAGAGTTGTCGATAGGGAAGACTGTAGTATGTAGTTTACAATTCCGCTGCCAAACTCTAGACTCACTCATGTAATTATGAATATCACTTTTGGGTTTAAGTTCTGTACTTATAACTTAGAATCTTTTGAGATCTTGTTCGAGTGATCCTTCGAGATCAACTCTGTCTTTTGTTAATGAAGTCTCGTTCATAGAATTTCTATCTTTAATGTTATGTTTATTCATTCATCTCCTTTCTTCCCCGCTTCTGTAATCTAATCCCAGTCGTACCCCGACTTCTGCCGTCCCTCGGGATTTTGGGCTGTGATAGAGTTGTATCAGAGCAATCATTTCTGCTCTGTATACAAGTCTTCCTTCGAGTAGTAAGATAGAGTATTTGCATATACTCAATGCTGAGTCTTCTTTCAAGTAAAGTTAGGTCGTGACACTAAGCTTAAGAGTGTAGACGACAACTTAACCTCCCGCTACGTCGACTTAACGAAAGAAAGAAAGAAAGAAAGAAAGAAAGAAAGAAAGGAAAGAATTTCAGAAATGTGTTTTCTTTTAAGAAAATTTTTGAATAAGTATTCAATAAGTTAAGAATGACAATGGTGCCAAAAAGGAAATTTTGAAAGTATGAGAATCATACTTGTTTTCTATTGTATGAATTATCTGAAATTATTTGCGCAATAATTTCTTTTAATTGAAAGTATGATGGCACGAGAATCTAGATTGATTCTAGGGATTTTTCCCGGTTCGCTAAGAACATAGATTTGAAACCTAAGATCTTTCTGATTCCTCGAGAACTTAGATGTTTTAAGAACGTTAGTTCAAATGATTTCAAAAGGGGATCGTAAAACGGGAAGAACTTCTGTAGATGAATGTCACGTGCGTATAGTGACATGAACAAAGTCATTTTGAGTTGGAGTTCGTCTCGCTCGAACTTCAAGAAGAGATTTGTTATAATTACCAGGAATAGAGTACGAATCTTAGTAAATTTCCAACGATTGCTCGACCCTGACGACGACTAGAACTTTGGTTCTAAAGTCATTTTCCAGTTATAATTCCTTTTCTTTGGAATTTATTTTATTTCATACTTCGTAATTGAACGAAGAATACGACGAGTAAGAGATTCAAGTGTCGAGAAGGACAAAATCTTTGTAAACGGATGTTACTTTTGAATAAGTAACATGAACAAAGTAGACGTACTTTGTTTTAATGAAGTAAGAATCGTTAAGAAATTTTTTTCTTAAGGAAGAAATAATGAAAGAAAGTAATAAAGAATAAAGAAAGAAAGTTTATAAGGAAATAAAGTAAGAAAGTAAATGAATAATAAGATAAAGGATGGAAATAAAATCTTAAAATTTTATTTCTATATATTGTTTGAGTGCAATTTCTTGAATTGCTATATGTTTAAGATAAGTGGTTGTTTAAGTGATGATATTACAATTGAATAAGGAATATTCATTTTGTAATTTAAGTATTTCTTAAGATAAGTTATTTCCCTACCTGTTACTGATCCGTGTTTCTTTAAAACTTTTGTAGGATGGCTAGGACACGCGTTACAGCTCGGAAGAGCACCCCTTTGCCACAGCGTATCCTAGCAGATACTTTACAGGATGATTATCACGGTTATGAGGCAGATTTCGGTGTGGAGGATGTAGGGGAGATTGTGAGTAATTTTTCAGCAGTATACTATGCAGCACAACACTTTATCTCGGAGAGGCAGGCGATATCCGACCTGACTGCATGATTGCCGGACGAGTGGCGCGGTTGGGCGCACGGCGTGGCGTGGTTTTTCCTTGGAATCTTCGGCGACGACACAGAGCCGACAGGCAACTACTCGGGATTCGCTCTAACTATACACGAGCGTTTCTTTGACAGCAGGTTCATGGTGCCAGTCCCTTTGGAGCCACATCTTCCTTACCGTCACTTCCCAGCAGTTACCGGGCCAGAGCCTTTAGACTTGGACCCGGAGTTGGCCGCATTGTTGGAGATACCACCAGATTTTGTACCTAGTGAGGAGTCAGACTCGGAGTCAGAGCAGTTAGAGGTGGACGAGGAGCCCGCAGCTTCACCCGAGTTACCACTTCCACTTAAACCACTTGAGGAGTTGATTCCAGGACCAGGACTCGTAGAGATTGACGCAGAGACAGCTGCCCTGTTAGGGTTATCTAGTCCCTTTTTACCCGAACCTAGTGTGAGAGTCTGAGGACCTTTTGAGACAGGATTAGTTGAGACAGGGTCAGGGTACCGGGTGATAGACGCGGAGCTTGCAGCCATGCTAGAGCTACCATCTCCGCCGACACCGCGTGAGGAGATTTTTGCAAAGTGGGAGGTAGTCAGAGGACAGTTAGAGGCAGGACCATCCAGAGTCCGTTCTAGGGAGGAGTACGAGTCCGGTTCCGTTCCAAAGCACCTTCTTCCCCTGAAGAAGCGTGCAGTAGAGACCAGTGAGGATTTTCTTGTTTCAGACTCAGAGGAGACAGTCTTGGAGGCACCATCACCACCCCCACTTACACTTTCTGACGGCTCTACTTTGAGGGAGGACGAGGCACTCCAGCTCGTCTTTGGTTCAGAGTCAGAGAAGGAGGATCCGGACGAGGACCAGGACGAGGACCTGGAGGAGGACAAGGAGAAGGACTCTGAGGGTTTACAAGCCGTAGAGGACAGTACGGACTTGACTACAGTTTGTTGAGGAGAGCATCGTAGAGGCGTATTTGTAGTAGTAGTAGCTTTCTTTTGTCCTGTACATAGTCGGATCAGTAACTTGTTTTTGTAGTACTCTAGCGGATACGAAATTTTATAAATCGTTTCCGTTCTAGTACTTCCAGTAGGTACAGTAATGCAACTTGTTAGTGCATCCTGTACAGTGATAGGCAGTCAGCCTAGTTTAGACTAGTAGTAGTCTAACTTTTTGTATAAGTCCTCGTTGGAGGCAGAATCAATATTCTTTTTGATGTATATATATATACATGACCCGTGAAAGTGTTTTGATCACAAGAAAGTTTCTTATAAATCATGTAGTAAACCAGAATGTCAAATGAACTCGTGTAACGAGAGTTTAGTTTAACTTGAAAAGTTAAAAGATTAAAGAGCTAGTATCGAAGTTATGTTCGATTTTTTCTTTTCCATGAACTTGATTAAGTTGAAAAAGAGGTGAGTAAGTAAAAGAATGTTTAAAAGAAAAGTCTAATGAGAATTCCTGTTTCCTATAGTTTAAAGAAAAATGCCGCCGAGAAATGTTAACAACAGAAGGGGACCTGGTAGGCCCCGAGGACGTGGAAGACGTCAACCGGAAAACGAAAGGGAACAAGAACAAGAACGTAATGATACCCCTCCACCATCACCATCACCACCACCTCCACCACCACCCTGTAGGGAGATTGAGGAGCTTTTCCTCAAACGAAACCCCCTTGTATTCAATGTATCTGGCAGCCCAGGCGACGCTGAGCTCTGGGTGCGATCTATTGAAAGAATCTTCAAACTCCTTAGATGTACTGATGAGGAGCGACTATCGTGCATAGCTTTTCAACTCTCTGGACCAGCAGATTACTGGTGGGAGGCAAGACAGAAGGTGATACCTGCAGAGCATCTGGCTCGACTTACGTGGAAAGAATTTAAGGAAGTACTGTACGACAAGTACGTGCCGAAGACGTATAGGGCTCAGAAGGAGGCTGAGTTCTACAATTTGAAACAGGGTAAGATGACTGTAACAGAGTATGATGCTAAGTTTTGTGAGCTATCAAGGTATGCGCCTACTCAGGTCGATACCGAAGAAAAGATTTCGAAGAAGTTCCATGGGGGACTAAGACATGAATTGGGAATAGCATTAGCCAGTCATGGGGGACTGAGCTATACTGATGTTCTAGGGCGAGCCTTAGAGATGGAGGCCGTTGTGCCTGATGAGAAGAAAACTGTAACAACCACACCAGCTCCGACCCAAAACCAAAACTGAAGCTATTATAACAACAATAATAGCAATTTTCAAGGAAAGAGAAAGTGGGAAGAGGAAGTAGCGGTGGCTACAATCAGAATTTCAACAACCAAGGGAATCAAAGAAGGGGAAATCAGCAAGGTAATCAGCAGCCCAGTCAGAATAACAGCAAGAGACCATGGCAAGGAAACAACCAGTCGGGGTTGTATTTACAGGGAAATGGACAAACCGGACCATGGAGAGGCAATAACCAGCAAAACCAGCCGCAAGGGCAGCAGAGGAATTTCAATCAGGGAGGAAATAACCCAGGGAGGGTTACCATTCCTGTATGCCCTAAGTACGACAAAACACATCCCGGTGTTTGTCAAGCAGGCACCATCAACTGTTTTAACTGCGGACAGAAGGGGCATATGAAGAAGGATTGCCCAAAACCACTGCAAGCAGTACCTCTGAGGGCCATACAAGCGCAGCCACAGCAACAAATGAATCAGCAGCAGTTTCAGCAGCACGCAACAACAGCAGAATGCAAGGGCATGCGCGAATAGGCAGAGTGGGCAGGATAAGGGAAAGGGAAAAGGAAACCTTGCAGGTATGGGAAAACTTACAACATCCCTATTAAGATACTGTTTGATACAGGCGCATCGCATTCTTTTATTGCTGGTTTGTGTGCGGATAACTTAGATATCAGACCTGTAAGAGCTGAACATCCTATGAGAGTAGCTACACCTTCAGGAGAAATCACTACTTCCACACATGTCTGCTCTAACCTAGAACTAGAAATCGGAACTCTTAAGGTTGAGGCGAACAATTTGAACATTATGATAATGTGGGACGTAGACATAATCCTAGGGATAGACTGGTTGTCAGAGAATTATGCCACAATTCTCTGCAACGAGAGAAAGATCTCTTTTCAACCCCCGGGTAAAGAGCCGATCGAATTTCATGGGATTGCAATGGGCAAGAGAGTACCGGTAATATCCGCCTTACAAGACAAGAAGTTGATAAAGAAGAAGGGTTGCACAACCTATCTTGTGTACCTAGTTGGAGAACCAGGTGGCGAGAAGACCATTCAAGACGTGAAAGTTGTTAACGAATACGAAGACGTCTTTCCAGAAATTTTACCTGGATTACCACCCGACCGTCACATAGATTTCTCGATTGACCTAGAACCAGGATTGGCCCCCAAATCTAAAGCCCCATATAGGATGGCACCGAAGGAGTTAGAAGAACTCAAAATTCAATTGCAAGAATTGCTAGACCTTGGTTTCATCAGACCAAGTGTTTCACCTTGGGGAGCACCAGTGTTGTTTGTCAGAAAGAAGGATGGGTCAATGAGGATGTGTATAGATTATCGAGAGCTGAACAAGTTCACCCTCAAAAACAAATATCCTTTGCCAAGGATAGAGGATCTTTTCGATCAGCTCAAGGGTGCAGGAGTGTTTTCAAAGATAGATTTAAGATCAGGGTATCATCAGCTGAAGATTAAACCCGAGGACATACCTAAGACTGCTTTTCGAACCAGATATGGCCACTACGAATTCTTGGTTATGCCATTTGGTTTGACCAACACCCCTACAGTATTCATGGACCTCATGAATAGAGTTTTCCACCCATACTTAGACAAATTCGTCTTAGTTTTCATAGACGATATTCTCATTTACTCTAAGAATGAGAAAGAACACAAAGAACATCTACGGATAGTGTTGGAAACACTTAGAACTGAGAAAATGTATGCCAAGTTTAGTAAGTGCGAATTTTGGTTGAAGGAGGTAATGTTTCTCGGACACATAGTTTCAGCCGAAGGAATCAAAGTAGATCCTGCCAAGGTAGAGACAGTGCATAATTGGAAGTCACCAACAAGTCCGAACGAGATCAGAAGTTTCTTAGGTTTGGCGGGCTACTATAGAAGATTCATTGAGGGATTCTCCACGATTGCTAGACCTATGACGCAGCTACTTCGAAAAGAAAATAAGTTTAAATGGACAGACGAGTGTGAAAAGAGTTTCCAAACGCTCAAAGAAAAGTTAGCCTCAGCACCAGTATTAGCTCTTCCCGACGCAAACAAGGAATATGTGGTGTATACCGATGCTTCGAAGAACGGGTTAGGTTGTGTTCTAATGCAAGATGGAAAGGTGATAGCTTATGCCTCACGACAACTTCGACCTCACGAAGTTGAGTATCCAACTCACGATTTAGAACTCGCAGCCGTTGTGCATGCATTAAAGATTTGGAGACACCATCTTTATGGTGTAAGGGTTGAGATCTTCACAGATCACAAGAGTCTGAAGTACTTCTTCGAGCAGAAAGAACTGAATATGCGACAAAGGAGATGGCTCGAATTGGTCAAAGATTACGACTGTGGAATCAACTACCACCCAGGAAAGGCAAATGTAGTAGCAGATGCGCTGAGTCGCAAGGCTCCAACCAAGTTAGGATGTCTGTTTGTCGAGGAAGAAACTCTAGTACGAGAATTTGAAAAGATGGAAATAGAAGTGCTCAATACACCAGCAACGATAACCAGTCAACTAGCGACACTAGTAGCTACACCTGATTTACGAGAAAGAGTTATAAGTGCTCAGAGGAAGGATGAGTCGATGGAGAAGCTTTGCCTAAAGATAAGAACTATTAAACCAGATGGATACTCCGAAGCACCAGACAATGCGATATTATTTGAAGGCAGACTTTGTATTCCTGACAGTGACGAAGAATTAAAGAATGATATCATGAGCGAGGCTCATGATACGCCATATACAACACACCCAGGGTGTACTAAGATGTATCAGGACTTAAGAAAGAATTTCTGGTGGAATGGATTGAAACGAGACGTTGCCTCATCTGTAGAAAGATGCTTGGCATGCCAGCAAGTGAAAGCCTTACATAGACGACCGTATGGATTGTTGCAGCCATTAGATATTCCAGAATGGAAATGGAAAGGAAACACTGTGACAGGCTTGCCTAAGTCAAGAAGAGGAAACACTGCTATTTGGGTGATTATCGATAGGCTCACGAAATCAGCTCACTTTATATCGATTAAGACTACCTACAGATCAGAGAAGTTAGCTCAGTTGTACGTCTGTGAGATTGTACATCTGCACGGAGTGCTGAAGTCCATAATATCAGACAGAGATGCCAAGTTCACTTCAAGATTTTGGATCACCATGCAGAAAGAGTTGGGCACCGAACTTAACTTCAGTACAGCTTTCCACCCTCAGACGGACGGACAATCTGAGAGGACGATTCAGATTCTAGTTGATATGCTAAGGACAGTGGTATTGGATCGAAGCGCAAATTGGGAAGATATTTTGCACTTGGTCGAATTCGCATATAACAACAGCTATCAGGCGACGATAGGAATGGCGCCTTATGAGGCATTGTATGGAAGAAAATGCAAGTCACCACTTTATTGGGATGAAGTGGGTGAAAGGAAGAACCTAGGACCAGATACGATCAATGAAATGATCGAGATCGTTCGGCAGATTCGAGATAGAATGAAAGAAGCCCAGAGCCGACAGAAGTCTTACGTTGATGATCGTCGAACCAATCTTAGTTTCGAAGTTGGTGATAAGGTTTTTCTTAAGATTTCACCATCGAAAGGAATCATTAGATTCGGTGTTAAGGGTAAACTTAGACCAAGGTTCATAGGACCTTACGAAATTCTTGAGAAGATAGGACCTATTGCTTATAAATTGGCCTTGCCGCCAAGTCTAGGAAGTGTCCATAACGTGTTTCACGTTTCCCAATTAATAAAGTATGTCTATGACCCTAAGCACGTTATCAGTCAGCAAGACGTCGTTCTTGAATCTGACCTAAGTTATGAAGAAAAACCGATATCGATTTTTGATAGAAAAGTTCGAGAATTAAGAACCAAGTCGATATCAATAGTAAAAGTATTATGGAATCACCACAGGCAAGAAGAAGCCACGTGGGAGCTCGAGAAAAAGATGAAGGAGAGATATCCTTATCTTTTTTAATAAGGTATACAAATTTCGGGACAAAATTTTTCGTAAGGGGAGTAGGATGTAATACCCCGACTATTTCTACTGTCTTTAAAAAAATGAAAGTTAATAATAATTATTGCTTTGCACCCCTAAGATCATGAAATTAAATTCTAAGATTTACGGTGAAATCCGTTTCAGAAAATAATGTCCAGAAGTCGGACGAAGGTCAGCTCGGCTCTCGTGGATATTTGTGAAAGTATCCCACTCAGCCGGTAGAGCTTGCAACACTTTGAGGTTTATTTCTCTTAGAGTGTATTTTCCTTTCCGGATGGACTGGATTCTTCTGATGATGTCCATAAACCGGAGCTCTAGCTGATCGATAGTCTCATTAGGTCGCAGACTGAAATTGTCGAAATCTTGACATGCATGCGAGAACTTGTTTTCATTCGTCTCGTCGCTTCCTTCACTTAGCGAAGCCAAGATGTTCCACATCTCTTTTGCAGTCTCACACTCCTCTATCCAGGGCAGATAATCTTGACCAACCGTGGACATATTGTGCTCTGAGCCCAGATATCCAGGTGGCTCACCTTGGCCTCTTCCGGAGTGTAGTCTTCCGGTTGTTTCTCCACATACTCCACCACTGTGTCTCCATCGTTGGGATTTGTGGGAGTGCGAAGTATTCTGTCTTGTATGACGATTGGTCCAGAAGTGAGAACTTGTTGCATCCTATGATGCTTTGACAGAAGGATCTTCTTCATTCGAGTTCTCCACGATGTATAATTGACTACAGAGAACATGACTACGATCTTGTCCTTGACGTCCATCTGCACAAACAAAAACAGGACAAAAATACGAGCAAGAATGCACTAGCGTGAAAAGATCTGTTCAGTTGACCACTGAAGAAAATTCTCGAATTCACACCTCGTGAAATAGAGTCAGCAGTCTTTTGAACCACTGCTTTGATACCACTTGATGGTCCCGAAACGAGTTTCTGGTGTATGGGGGGGGGGATACACCAGTTAGGATTTAAAAACTTAAACCTGAAAAATCACTTCAACTGAGTAAAAGATGACTCAGTTGGAATTTCACAGCTGAATAAGCGACCTCAGCTGGAAGAGTGAGGCTGTGCGGAATGTGGTGAAAAAAATAAACTCGTTAAATGCAACTCACGCAAAACAGCTCGGTTGGTCAAGAACCAAAACAACTCGGTTGAAAATGTGCAAATGAGGTTTGTATGTCAGTTAGATTGATCAGATAAAAATGCAGATGCAACTGAATAAAAACAAACACAGACACACAAGATTTAACGTGGTTCGGAGATAACCCTCCTACGTCCACAGGGAGGTGTGAATCCTCACACCTCAGTCCAAGTTCTTCTGGACAGAACCACTCAGCTTACGCGGGCTGAGCAACCGTTAAGGATAAGTTTGCGGGTACTTATTGACCTTACAGTTTAGTTTCCGGGCACTAAACAACCTATGTCAAGTTTGCGGGTACTTGACGACCTGACTACTCAATTACAGGAAGAGTAATGTCCTAGCACACTTTTTAGGGTGTGAGAGTGGGTGGGTTTTTCCAACTACAGCTCGATCACGAATGAGAGCTGGATCTAAGGCTTGAACGAATAAACACTCAAACTAAGATCTAAGACAGATTTTCACTCTATGAACCCTCAGCTACTAATGTTCTATCACTCTTGAACTCTCTTGTAATTGTACTTTTCTCTCTTGCTTCAGTCTATCTCGTGTGTGTATCTCTCGAATGAGAGAATGCCTCTATTTATAGGCGGAGAGAATCAACTAGCCGTTGGAGGAGCAGTTGATCTCTGATCGGTTGATAGCAATGGCTTGTCTCTCATCTCTGCAGACTTTCCCGATATGGCATCTGAGCTCTTCGGCTTTCCATCTGAGACAGCCTTGTGTTGGGCCAGATGGGGTAATGACTGAACGGTCAAACCCTCATGTGACTTCCTTTTGAAATTCAAATCTTAACCTTTCTGACAGTCAACCTTGGTTCGTCGGTTGAAAGTCTTGATCTTCATCTGAGTGGTTTTCAGCTGATGTTCTGAACTGTTGAACTCTCAGCTGACTTTGAACTTCAAGCAGTTGATCTTCTTGTTCGAGTTCTACAACTGAGGTTCTGAAACTGAAAACTCAGTTGGTGTCAATCATGGCCCTCCTGAATTGACTGAACATGCCCGGGTCACCTGAGTGCAACTCGGTCAGCGCTTCCTTGAACGCTCTCCTTGGGTCGTCAGTTGCGTAAACCTTCCTATAAAAGAAGTCGTTCATGAACTCCTGCTTGAACAGCTCCCACTCCTCATTCCACTCGGTCGGCATCCACTTGTCGGTATGCTTGAACCGACTCTCAACCTTGGACTTTAGAGGCAACCTTTGTTGCTTCAACCGAGCTTCCGCCTTTGATTGGATTTTGTTGATGCGGCGTCGGTTGCGGGAGGCAATGTTGCGGTCCAGGTTCTGAGAAACCTTCTTCAGCTCATCCTCGAACTGGTTCACCCTCCTCGCCTGGCTGGCGGCAAACTTTGTGATCCAGCTCGGGTTCATGTAGTCCTTCTCCTCTACATCCATAGCCTTGGCCGCTGCAATGCACTCTTCGGTTGTTATCCCGTCGAGTTCAGAATTCAGCTCGGCTACGATCTCGGCTATGGAGCTGTAGGAAACTCCAATCTTCTTTGCCTGCTCCAAGTCCTTAGTCATTTCGGCTCCACCGACTTCGGTTAACTTGGCAGCAGCAGACTTCCTTCTCCTCAGCTGAGATTTGGATGGTTGAGCAGCTGGCACTCCTTCTTCTTGGGTCTCTTCTTCTTCCTGTGCTTCACCCTCCGTCTTCTTCTCTTCCCCCTTTTTGGCATCAGCAACAAGGCTTGCTACTGAACCGTCCAGAGAGTTGAGTTTGGCCTCGGTGGATTGTACACGATTGAAGAGTTCATCGACCGCACACTCCAGCTCGATCTTCTTTGCCAGTTCGGAGTCCTGGCGCTCTTGTTCTGCCTTCTTCAAGACAGAGAGGTTGTCGTTGAGCTCTGTCTGAAAGGCAACGAACTCAGCCCAACGCGACTCGAACCGGGACTCCCATTCAGCATCCTGTGTCTGTTGGGACTTGGCAAGATTTGAGTCAGCCAAGGACTTGAAGACATTCACTTCCGACTTCAAGCCCAACAGAGTGGATTTCAGCTCCGACACGTCCTGACTGGTGGAGGAAGAGAGATCATTCAGCTTTGTCTTCAGCTCGGCATTTTCCGCCACCAGTTGTTGGTACTTCACTTCTTGAGCTGCCAACTCCCTCAGCTGGTCATCTTGTTGGTGCTTGAGGTTGGCGAGCAGCTAGGTCCTCAACTGGTTGACCCTCTCAGCCACTAGCTCGCAGATTTGTTCTGTTGAAGGAGCGAGCTGGGCAGCTGGAAGGGCTTGAGCAGACTGAGCTAGAGGCTCAGCTGTGACCATAGCTTGACGGTTTGCCAGGTACAGCTTCAGGTTTTCCTCCTCTTCCTTTGCGGCGGCAGCTGCTGCATCAACATCTTCAAGGAAGTCAGCTGATTTCACCAACATGCTGTCAAGGAAGTCGACACACTCCTTTCCAGCTGCCTCCCTTATGTCCTTCCCTTCAGCCAGACTCTGGTCCATCCGTCTAGTGAGCAGCGCGATCCGGTTGTTGTACGCCACCTCCAAGTTGGAATAGTTGAATTAGGCTCGGATGCGGGACTCATCAGACTTCAGCCTGTCCCAGCTCAGTACCCTGATCGTGTCCTCCTTGACATACCACTGGCTAAAGATCAGGTGGAACTGGTACAGTAGCTCGGTTCCCAGTGTGGCGAAGATGGGCATGTCGCGAGCCGCAGGGAACAGACCCAACAGCTTTTGAAAGCAGTAGGCTACCCTGCCTTCGTGCTCGTCAGCAACAGCCTGCAGGTCCTCCGCTTCGTTGATTGGGGAGGGGGTGAGATTGTATGGTTCGGGTTCAATAGGTTCATCGATGTTGGCCAAAGAGTCGGTCACAACATCGACATCGAGCTGAGAGCTCGGAATTTGGGATTCAGTTGGGGAAGAGGGTGCAATGGTTTCCTCAACATCGGCCGAAGGAGCGGTCACGATGTTGGCATCGAGCTGAGAGCTCAGAATTTCTGGCTCGGTTTGGGTAGAGAGAGCAAGAGGCTCTGAGGGCGGTACAACATTCACTCCAGCTGTGAGGGAGGTGGTAACATCTTCGAGGTCCTCAGATGAGGAGGATGCAACCGACGTCTCCATGCCCTCAACCTCATCAGCTCCGGGGCCTCGAGGGACAATCTCGAGCGATGTGGCCTCAGCTGAGCGGCTAGATTCGGAGCGTTCCTCAGCAGGTGTGGACTCGACCTGCGCTCCCTCCTCGTCTGGAGCTTGTTCCTCAGCTGGCTCCTCAGTTGGAACCTCAACTGGCTCATCAGCTGACTCATCAGCTGGAACATCAGTTGGCTCATCACCTAGCACCTCAGCTGCCTTCTTGAACCTTACCCTTAACTTTTTCTGGGCAGGTTCGTCAGTCGACTCCTTCTCAGTGTCAGCTCGGCGACGTAAGGCTTTGGATTTTGTGGGGCGAGCAGCAGCTTGTTCCCCCTCAGCTGTTAACTCAGCTGGCTTTCCCAACTCCTTTTTGTCCTTAGGAGTGTAGACACTCCTCAGCACCTCCTGTGCTTTCTTGGCCGTCGGGAACAACAACAGCTTCTTCAGTGGCGTCTTCTCGCAGTCAGCCCAGACCATGTTGCGGTCCTTTGTTGCGAGGAGGATGAAAGCGGAGATTTTGCAGCCGAAATTGAGCGTGCCCTTCACACTCAGCAGCTTCTCTCCAGACTCGGTTGTAGTCTCAGAGATCTTCGACTTTTCCACCATCAACTGGTTCAGAAAATATTGGAACCAGTTGATTTGGTGTTGGTGCTCCAAGGCCACCAGCTGCTTCAACTTGGGTCGGCTGATGTCGCCGAACGCGCCACTGTATCCGAACACGACCTTCTACACGACGTCGAACAACAGGCGGTGTTCCGGCTTCAGCTTAGTCCTTTGCATGTTGCTCCTCAACCGCTCTGGCTCGATCAGAGCATCCTGAAGAAATTCATCAGCTTGTTCGTCGGTAATATTCTCCAGGAACTCGGTGGCGGTGTGGTTGATTGGTATGATGTACCGGAGGACATCGGACACGTCGATGGAGAAGGAGACACGACATATCGTCCTTGCCGGAACATCTCTTTGTCGGCACGACACCACCGTGGAAACTCCCTCTGAAATGTCAAGGGGGCGAACGAGATTGACGTAGAATTCTCCGACTTGGCGCTTGAGCAAGTGGGAGGGGCAGAGCTTGGCCCATTCCAGAAGTCCGTTCTCACAGAGAGTGTTGGCGAGAGGGGCTAGGACCGGCGACTCTAGATCCTTGTCGGAGAGGATCTGCTCGAAGTGAATCTTCGATACTAACATATCGAATGACTCTTCATACGTGGTAGGCACGAGGGAAGGTCCGGATGATGCCATTCTCTTGCTTTTAGGTGCCATTAAATCACTGCAAAGGTAATATATATAGGAGAGGAAAGAAATCTATTTGCAGAAATGGGTTAGGCAGAAAACTGCAAGACGATGAATAGTTATAATTGATAAGCACGAATGAGGAAAGTAGGAGATATCTTCCTGATTTTTCGCCTTATATAGGTCTTTGACTCGGATGAGATCAACGGCTGGGGTTAAATGGCGCGAATCCATCAACGGCTGGGATTATGCGACTGTTGACTATCTTTGACTTGATGTTTTGATCCGAGTTCCAACCAGCGCATGAGAAGGTGTACAGTTTCATGTCAGCCCAGTCGCACTATAAGGTAGGCTATAGATGCTCAGCCGTACTTTACATTCAATGCGACATGATGGCTATTTTAATGTAACTGACTAGCTCAGGAATGTTTGAATTTATTTCAAACATTCTCATTTAAGAACATAACACCTTCAGTAATAAATGATACCTGGTAGTTGATGTCGATATCAGCTGTATACCTCAGTTGTGCTCCTCAGTTGCTGCATACCATCAGCTGACTCGAGTTCGTCTGTTCAGCTGACGTTTGATGTCGTCAGTTGGCAGTTCGCATCTGAGATTCCCCCTTTATCTGAGCTTCCCTTTTCATCTGAGCTTCCTCCTTAAATAGATATCCGATTCTTCAGATCGGATGGATCCTTATCAGCTTGGATGACTCTTCATCTCGGATGAGTTTTTAGCTCGGATCCAAGAGTCCTAGAAGATCACACAGCATCTTGAACCGGGCTTCAGGAAGAGGTTTGGTGAAGATGTCAGCTCTCTGAATCTCAGTTGGGATCTTCTCCATGGACACATCCTTCTTCTCAATATGATCTCGGATGAAATGATGACGAATATCGATATGCTTAGTCTGAGAGTGGTGAACAGGGTTCAGAGAGATAGCTATAGCACTCGAGCTATCACAATGAATGGGAACCTGTCCGGTTGCAACTTCATAATCTCTCAGCTGTTGTTTTAGCCACAATACTTGCATGCAACAGCTTCCGGCAGCCATATACTCTGACTCGGTTGTCGAAGTAGCAACACACGCTTGTTTCTTGGAGAACCATGAAACCAACTTGCTTCCCATGAACTGACAGTGTCCAGAAGTAGACTCCCTGTCCAACCGATCTCCTGCTAGGTCGGCATCTGAGTATCCAGTCAGCTGGATATTGTCATCAGTTGGGTACCACAACCCAACATTGACAGTTCCCTTCAGATACTTAATGATGTTCTTTGCTGCCAACTTGTGTGCTTCTCTTGGTTGGACTTGAAAACGAGCACACACTCCAACTGCGTACGAAATGTCTGGGCGGCTGGCAGTTAGATAGAGCAGCGAACCGATGATCCCTCTATACTGGCTGACATCAACGAGCTTTCCCTCAGCTCCTGGTTCGATCTTCTAGTTCGTATTCATAGGGATCTTAGTTGTCTTACTTGTCTGCAATCCGAACTTAGTGATGAGCTCCTTTGTATATTTGGACTGGTTGATGAAAATCCCTTCAGGTGACTGCTTCACTTGCAATCCAAGGAAATAATTCATCTCGCCCATCATTGACATCTCGAACTTTTCCTTCATAAGATCGAAGAATTTCTTGCACAGTTCCTCCGACTTGGACCCAAAAATGATGTCATCGACATAAATTTGCACGACAAGTATATCTTCTCCAACTTTGATAGTGAACAGAGTTTTATCAACTGAACCTCGTTTGAACCCCGAGTCCAGAAGAAATCCACAAAGAGTGTCATACCATGCTCTTGGTGCTTGCTTTAGACCATAGATAGCTTTCTTCAGTTTGTACACTCTTCCATCTCCAGTCTCAAAACCAGGAGGCTGTTCAACATATACATCTTCTTTGATATCTCTATTGAGGAATGCACACTTCACATCCATCGGATATACTTTGAATTTATGATGTGCGGCATAAGCTAGAAAGATCCGGATGGCTTCCAGCCTTGCAACTGGTGCGAAGGAATCTTCAAAGTCAATTCCTTCTTGTTGGCAGTATCCTTGAGCTACCAACCTTGCTTTATTCCTCACAATGAATCCAATGGCGTCTCTCTTGTTTTTGAAAATCCACTTCAATCCAATCACCTTGACACCATTTGGTCTTTCTACCAACTCCCATACACAGTTGCGTAGAAACTCATTCAATTCTTCTTACATGGCTGTTGTCCAGTGGACACAGTTGAGAGCTTCCCCAACATTCTTCGGTTCTGGAACATCAGCTACAAAGCAAGAAATCATGGCAACATCTCCAGCTTGCTCGAACTCCTCTAGAACTGCCAATTCCTCTGCATATTGGGCATAAGAGTTGGAATTTTCCTCGGTTGATTCTGGATTTGCAACCCTGCTCCGTGTGCGCACACCCTCGGTTGGATCTCCGATGATGTCGTCGGTGGAATGAACTTCATACCATCTTCGGTTGCGTCTTCCTTCTTCTTCCAACTGTGGCTGTTCAAAATTCTGAGTTGGAGTCTTCAGAGCTGGTGATTTATCAGCTGTTGAGTCTGGATCCTCAACATTTACAATAGTTCGAGCTGAGTTTGGTTCTGCTTCAGATGTTGATGCAGTTGGAGGGGCATCAGCTGAAGTTCCCCCTTGGGACGAGCTGAGGTCTTCGCATTTATCTTCAGAGGAGTATGGATCCTCATCCTCAGTTGCCCATATCAGAGGTTCAGCTCGGTTCTTTTCCCGAAGTGCTTGCGATCTGGTGAGAACTGGTAGAACAGCTGGATCCGTGTGTTGTTCCTTTACCTGTTTCCTGCACTCAAAGGTAGATTCATCAAAACTAACATGAGGTGTTATTTCCACAACACGAGAGCTGTTGTTGAAAACTCTATATGCCTTGATCCGAGCTGCATATCCAAGAAATATGCCCTTCGAAGCTTTGGCATCAAAGGTTTTCAACTGAGTCTTCCCATTGTTGTGAATATAACACTTAGATCCAAAAACACGAAAATAAGAAATATCTGGCTTTCTGCGTCTCCACAGCTCGTAGGACGTCTTTCCCAACCGCTTGGTGAGAAGAGATCGATTCTGAGTGTAGCATGCTGTGTTGATCGCTTCAGCCCAAAATCTCTTAGGCAGTGCTGAGCTTGCTAACATGGATGTGGCTGCATCCTTTAGAGTTCTATTTCTTCGCTCAGCTACGCCATTCTGTTGTGGAGTACGCGCGGCTGATCTCTGATGACTTATGCCATTCTTTTCGCAATACTCAATAATGGTTTCATTTAGAAACTCCGTTCCACAATCTGATCGGATAGATATGATCTTCATCTCTTGTTGGTTCGATATCCGATCCATCAGCTTGGGCAGCTCATCTCAGGTTTCACTCTTGTGGCGCATGAAGATGGTCCACGTAATATCTTGAGTAGTCATCAGTTACAACCAATGTATATTCGTTTCCACTAATGCTTTTTGGTGTAACTGGCCCGAAGAGATCCATATGGATCAGCTGTAACACTCGGTCGGTTGAGGGAGTTGACTTCAACCGGAAGGAGGTTCTAGCGAGCTTTCCCAGCTGGCATGCACTGCAGATGTGTGTTGTTGAAAACACTCGGTTAGGTATGCCTCTTGCATGTTCTTGTCTGGCGAGTCGGTTCATCGTTTTGAAATTCAGATGGTTGAGCCTTTTGTGCCACAGCCAGCTCACATCTAAACTGCTCTTTGATAACAGGCAGGTGTCAGGGAGGCTGCTGTTCCAGTCAGCGTAGTAAACATTCCCTGTTTGAGATCGATTTCCCAACAATTTCACCTGCTTTGATCCGACATCTTTAACTCTGCAACCCTGTGCATCAAACTTGACAGAGAAACCATTATCACAGAATTGGCTGATGGAGAGCAGGTTATGCTTCAATCCATCAACATAAGAGACATTAAAAATTGAAACATGATTGGTTTCAAGGGTACCGTAACCTCTGGTATAACCTTTTGAGTTATCACCAAAAGTAACTGATGGACCTTCTTTTTCCACGAAACTTCCAAGCAAATCCTTTAGATTCATCATGTGTTTCGAGCATCCACTATCCATCACCCACATTGTTGCAGACGCCTTCTTCTTCCTCAGCTGTTTCTCCTGTACCTGCAAAGAGAAACTTGCTTAGGTCCCCAATTTCAGTTGGGTCCTGGAGGGTTAGAACCAGTTCCCACTGGAACTGTGCGTCGCTTTTCCCTATAAACTCGGATGGATTTATCATTCCAAATTACTTTTCCTTCATCATCAACTATAACAACACCTCGGTTATCCTTAGGCTTGTTGTTAGTAGTGATGTTTTGTTTCTTGGGAGGAGTTGGATTTCTCCTATGTTGAGCTTTAAGAGGTGAGGCTTTCCCCCTGTTTTGATGGCGATTCTTATCCTGTTGAGTTTGTCTGTGAGGTCGGACGCCCTGTTGGAATCTTTGAGGCTGATTATGATTCCAACTTCCTGAGAGTTGTCTGTAGCTGTTCATGCCCTGTTGATGATTAATATTATGGCATGAATATCTCCAGTTGTTTGAGCAGTTCCTCATTGGTTGACTATGTTGGAACCGCTGTTGATTCAAATGATTGAACCCTTGTTTGTTCTGAGGTCAGTTCCATTCCTTCTGACATTGACTTTGAGGTTGATGCAGAGGTCGGTTCTGGTTCTGAGATCGGTTGCGGTTGTGCTTTCGACGCCTCTGATTCCTCTTCTGACTTTTGGAACATTCCCCCTCGGTTGATACCTCAACCGATGGAATATTCTGTCCTACATCAGCTACTCCTTTTCCCTTCTCAGTCGTAATTTCATTGGTCGTTTGAACTTGTTGAGAGGTGGAAGTTGAATTAGCTTCTGGAGACTCAGCTGTGTCTGGCTCTACAGCTGTAACTTCTACTGGTTTGATGAAAGTTGCTGGTGGAATCCCAGTATCTTTGACAACATCATAACCGAGTCCTGACACGTCATCCATCTGTCTGCTGTAATTTAAGTGGTTTTCGATGATCTTGGATGACTGATACAGCTTGATTAGGTTGTCCTTCTCAGTTTGCAACTCCTTGACGAGTACAGCTATCTGCTCGGTTTGTCCATCTGACTTCTTTATCAGCTGTTCGATCTGAGCATCTTGATTTTTCAACTGATCTTGTTGTTCTTTGTTTTGCTTTGTCAACTCCTCATCAGCTGGAGCCTTAGCCTCGATCAGTTGACTCTTGAGATTCTCAATCTCCTGAGTTTGGCTCGTGATTAGATCCTCCTTTTAAGTTAAGGAATCTTCAAGCTTGGCGAACTGAGCTTGAAGACTCTTAAACTCAACCGACTGCTGATGCAGTTCCTCACTGAGTTCTTGAAAATCATTCTAGGAGGGTTCCAACTCATCGCTCAGAGATTCCTGCATGTTAGAAGTATTGAAAGAATTTAAGCGAGCAGGACTAGATTGTACCTCAATATCATCTTGGTTGGTTCGAAGTGCCATGAGGCATTGATCCGGACTGATGACTTTGTTGGTAGAGGTCAGTTCATCCTCATCTTCAGTGTCTGTGAAGATGTCCACATCGTCACCTGCCTCTTCAGCTACCATGGCCTTATTCTTTGCAGTTTGCTTGGCCCTCAGTGCTTCTCTTTCCTTCTTTGAAAGGTCTGGGCAGTCAGCTTTGAAGTGTCCTTCCTTGCCGCATTCGAAGCATCCATTGGTGATTGGCTTCGAACTGTCTCGAGTTCGTGTTGATTTATAGAAGCATTTATATTTGCCGAACCGAGTGTCCATGTCGGCTAGTTTCTTTGACAGCGCTGCAATGTTCTGTTGCAGTTCCTCTCTGCTTGGCTCCTTTGCAGTCGTGTCAGCCGATCTGGTTGGCCTTGACGATCTCGACTTTGAGTAGTCAGCTTGGAGGGCAACTGACTTTGATGTCGAGCCAACATCCTCAATTCTATTTGTCTGACTTGAGGGCTGCGATCTCCTTCTGTTGATCTTATACTCATTTCCTTTCAAGATTGAGAACAGTCTTTCAGTTCCCATTTCACCAAGGTCAGCTCGGCTCTCGTGGATATTTGTGAAAGTATCCCACTCAGCCGGTAGAGCTTGCAACACTTTGAGGTTTATTTCTCTTAGAGTGTATTTTCCTTTCCGGATGGACTGGATTCTTCTGATGATGTCCATAAACCGGAGCTCTAGCTGATCGATAGTCTCATCAGGTCGCAGACTGAAATTGTCGAAATCTTGACATGCATGCGAGAACTTGTTTTCCTTCGTCTCGTCCCTTCCTTCACTTAGCGAAGCCAAGATGTCCCACATCTCTTTTGCAGTCTCACACTCCTCTATCCAGGGCAGATAATCTTGTCCAACCGTGGACATTATTGTGCTCTGAGCCCAGATATCCAGCTGGCTCACCTTGGCCTCTTCCGGAGTGTAGTCTTCTGGCTGTTTCTCCACATACTCCACCACTGTGTCTCCATTGTTGGGATTTGTGGGAGTGCGAAGTATTCTGTCTTGTATGACGATTGGTCCAGAAGTGAGAACTTGTTGCATCCTATGATGCTTTGACAGAAGGATCTTCTTCATTCGAGTTCTCCATGATGTATAATTGACTACGGAGAACATGACTACGATCTTGTCCTTGACGTCCATCTGCACAAACAAAAACAGGACAAAAATGCGAGCAAGAATGCACTAGCGTGAAAAGATCTGTTCAGTTGACCACTGAAGAAAATTCTCGAATTCACACCTCGTGAAACAGAGTCAGCAGTCTTTTGAACCACTGCTCTGATACCACTTGATGGTCCCGAAACGAGTTACTGGTGTTTGGGGGGGGGGGAATACACCAGTTAGGATTTAAAAACTTAAACCTGAAAAATCACTTCAACTGAGTAAGCGACCTCAGCTGGAAGAGTGAGGCTGTTCGGAATGTGGTGGAAAAAATAAACTCGTTAAATGCAACTCACGCAAAACAGCTCGGTTGGTCAAGAACCAAAACAACTCGGTTGAAAATGTTCAAATGAGGTTTGTATGTCAGTTAGATTGATCCGATAAAAATGCAGATGCAACTGAATAAAAACAAACACAGACACACAAGATTTAACGTGGTTCGGAGATAACCCTCCTACGTCCACGGGGAGGTGTGAATCCTCACACCTCAGTCCAAGTTCTTCTGGACAGAACCACTCAGCTTACGCGGGCTGAGCAACCGTTAAGGATAAGTTTGCGGGTACTTATCGACCTTACAGTTTAGTTTCCGGGCACTAAACAGCCTATGTCAAGTGTGCGGGTACTTGACGACCTGACTACTCAATTACAGGAAGAGTAATGTCCTAGCACACTTTTTAGGGTGTGAGAGTGGGTGGGTTTTTCCAACTACAGCTCGATCACGAATGAGAGCTGGATCTAAGGCTTGAACGAATAAACACTCAAACTAAGATCTAAGACAGATTTTCACTCTATGAACCCTCAGCTACTAATGTTCTATTACTCTTGAACTCTCAGCTGCTAATGTTCTTAGAATTGGATTTTAGCTTGATTCTCTTGTGATTGTACTTTTCTCTCTTGCTTCAGTCTGTCTCGTGTGTGTATCTCTCGAATGAGAGAATGCCTCTATTTATAGGCGGAGAGAATCAACTAGCCGTTGGAGGAGCAGTTGATCTCTAATCGGTTGATAGCGATGGCTTGTCTCTCATCTCTGCAGACTTTCCCGATATGACATCTGGGCTCTTCTGCTTTCCATCTGAGACAGCCTTGTGTTGGGCCAGATGGGGTAATGACTGAACGGTCAAACCCTCATGTGACTTCCTTTTGAAATTCAAATCTTAACCTTTCTGACAGTCAACCTTGGTTCGTCGGTTGAAAGTCTTGATCTTCATCTGAGTAGTTTTCAGCTGATGTTCTGAACTTTGAACTCTCAGCTGACTTTGAACTTCAAGCAGTTGATCTTTTTGTTCGAGTTCTACAAATGAGGTTCTGAAACTGAACACTCAGTTGTCTTCCTTGTATTTACTCGGTTGGGTTTGAACCCTCAGATGTATTTCCTTTTCATCTGATGTTCTCTTCCTTTCTACTGTTTATCATCTGATGAACGCTCAGTTGGTTTCCTTCACAACTGATGTTCTGAAGACTTCCCCTTGTTTGCATCTGAACATATGAACTCTCAGTTGTCTTTCTTCACAACTGATGTTCTGTCTGAGTGACGCCTTGTTGCCATCTTCAGCTGGAGACCTGTAAAAATAAAATCTCAACTTTGCTCAAACAGCGAGCCTAAATTCTAACATTACGTTCTGGCAACATCTACTCGGTTGGGGTCAGTCGGTTTTGGAATTCATCAAAACTCATACTAATAAATTTCCCAACAACGGGGAACGTAGGATTTTTGTTAAGAGACGAACGATCGACGATAAGTCGAGATTAGATAATGATATAGGTCTATGATGTGATTATAAGTTAATCTCGTTAGTAAATGATCATAATCGGAAAGTTAGAACGAATTCTAATAACGTCAGAAATTTCACAAGAGGCGAAGAATCGAACCTAAATATCGTTAGAAAAGACGAATAAGGAAAGTAATTGGTTATTAATGATCGTTATTGTTAAATGAACGAGTTTGTAGTTGACGACTTTTACATCCGAGATATGAAATGATGAGTTATAGTTGTAAACGAGAAGTAGAAATGAGAAGTTAAATTGTTTTGGTATAGTACTTGTTTAGTTTGAAAAGACGAGGTTTTAATCGTCATGCTTATAGACGAGGAATGGAAAGGAGTTCTTCACGTATGATAGTGCGTGTTGACTGCCTTGATGTGTAAATTTCGTGAGAATTTAAGTACGATAACATAAAACGAACCTAGAAAACCGTGCGTCGATTTTATCGAGCATTAGGGTTTCACTCGGCAGTTTTGCGACCTTCCACGGAAACTGCCATATCTCCTAGCTCATTTCTCGGAATTGAGATCCGTGAATTGGAGAGTAAACTAGACATCCGAGGCTTTCTTTAGGTACAGGGAAAGTCCCCTATTTCAAAATCCCCTGATCTGTGCAGTAAATTTAAACACTTAGATTCTTAAGTTGAATTCTTCTCAACTTGATTCTTTTCGATCTTTTAAGTCGTTTCAAGTTATCGACTACTTTCTTTCTATCGACCTAAGTGTGAAGTACAGAACCGAATGAGTGTCAAACGAGATGCGTTTGTATCTCGTTTCTTGTTTAATTAAAAGATTTAGTTTAGCGTGCAAATGCCTAAAAAGTCTAAAGGACTAAAACTCAACTCGATTTTCCGTATTCGTTTATCGTTTGTGACCGAGTTTTAAAGTATGATTATTTACGATAAAGGAGGAAGTCGACACCAAGGATAGGACAGAAGATCAGAAGACGGAAGCACGTGTCTTAGTTCTGTATTCTATCGAGGTGGGCTTTCTTTTATATATGAAACAAAATGAGCAATGCTCGAAAACCTTTCTTTATCGCTTTGATAATCGTGTTTTCAAAGTGATAATCATGGCATGAACTATTTGTTTTATGTGAGTTCTCTTGTACCTTATGAGTTAGCCAAAAGGGGATAACTAAACGATCGGCTTTGAGTTAGTCAAAAGGGACTTTCCAAAGTTTAGTGTACATTGTAGCCTGTGGTGTATGTGGTATCCTGTTGAGGGGTAACCAGCCACGGTGAATTATGAATGGTCAAGATTGAACGTAACATCTATGAAAAATGCTTGCGCAAGCTACATTATGAAAATGAGAAAGAAAATGTTTAGTAGACACGGGAATTCAATGAAAAACCCCGATGTGCTACAGAAATGAACTGCCTGATTGTCTATACTTATGATTATATTTTCGGCAATGTGCCCACTAAGTACTATTGTACTTAGCCCTGCATATGTTTCTAAATGTGCAGGTTGAAGCGATGGAAGCGGCGAGGGTTGAGTTAAGGGTTGTCGATAGGGAAGACTGTAGTATGTAGTTTACAATTCCACTGCCAAACTCTAGACTCACTTATGTAATTATGAATATCACTTTTGAGTTTAAGTTCTGTACTTTTAACTTAGAATCTTTTGAGATCTTGTTCGAGTGATCCTTCGAGATCAACTCTGTCTTTTGTTAATGAAGTCTCGTTCATAGAATTTCTGTCTTTAATGTTATGTTTATTCATTCATCCCCTTTCTTCCCCGCTTCTTTAATCCAATCCCAGTCTCACCCCGGCTTCTGCCGTCCCTCGGGATTTGGGGCTGTGACATGAGTTGCATGGGTCAGTTGAGGAGTCAACTGAGTTGCTGTCCAACTGAGTCCGTGGTCCAGCTGAGCTTGAGGTTCAACTGAGTTCTTCACAAACTACCTCCTTCAGTCTGACTGACATCTTCTGCTTGAATCCTGTAAACATAAAATCACTACGCTCAAACAGTGAGCTCTAGCTAAGTTCAGACTGTTGTTTTTCATCTACTTGGTTGGGGTCAGTTGGATTTTGGGATAAATAAAAACCTTTACTAATTTTCCAAACATAACCATTAATCTTTAAAAAATAAATAATAACCAAAATTTATATAAAATTATTTTCTTGCCCTTATTTTTCAATATTATCTCATCTTATATATGAGTACATACACGAATACACAGATGACAACATACACGAACAATTTTAATTATGGAATTTAATCTCTTAAAATACAAAGACACACAAAACAGACACTAAATGTAATACCCCGAGTTTTATAAGTCTTTAAGTGCGTTCTAAATTTCATAATTTGCCTTAAGTAAATAAGATTTTTCCCAAGAAAAGGAATTTGCTTGAAATGACCAAATTGCCCTTATGTGCTTTGACGTGAATTTTCCCGTTTTGATTATTTGAATCAAGTCTGTGATGCATTGATTGAGTTTATTTATACGAGTTTGAGCATGAGTATGAATTCCGAAGAATTTTGAGAATTTTTACTTATCAGTGAATAGTAACGAGAACCGAGAAAATACTATTCACCGACGAACTTAGAATTTGACCTAATTAGTGTCTTTTGAATCTAGATTTATTTCTAAGACCCCTGAGATAAGTTAGAAGTGTAATACCCCGACTATTTCTACTGTCTTTAAAAAAATGAAAGTTAATAATAATTATGGCTTTGCACGCCTAAGATCATGAAATTAAATTCTAAGATTTACGGTGAAATCCGTTTCAGAAAATAATATCCAGAAGTCGGACAAACGACTACTGTATTAGGATTTTCGCGTCCGGTAGATTTTTCGTCCGAAAACTCGGAATTAAAATCCGTCAGAATTTACATTCAATTTTTCTTCGATACGAGTTCACTGGAGAAAGTTAGTTTTTATGATTTTTGGGGCGAAATTTTGACTGTAATGTCCCGACTTTTCTCGGATTTTAAAAAACGAATTAGGTTTTCCAAGTACGTGATTTATTTCCAATCTAACGGACGAATTAGATTTCATCGAATTCGAAACTATCTAAGAAAGTACTTCTCGACTTTTTAATCGTCGTTTAAGAGCCGGAAACGAGTTATTCCGTCTAATAATTTCGCACCAAACATGCCCCAACGACTCACCATGACTTTAGTTAGATATTTCATTCACTTTATGCTTATATTAGTGAGTCATCATCTCTCTCTCCCCATTTCTCCTTCCATCCGCCACCTTCACTCTTCCTCTCTCTCATTTTCTTCTTTCTCCTCCATTAAAGCATCAACTCCAAGCTTTCCTCAAGCTCTTAAGATCTTCATCTACCGATCGATTCCATATCCGAGTCCATATTACGCAAGGTAAGAACTTCGTCTCCAATATGAACCGAACAAAAGCTTGTTTCCCTCTTTTTATTTTTTTCGAAAAACTTAAGAGATGAAATAGCATATTGTTTCTTGTTCGATACATGTTCTAGGATGTTTAGAATCGAGTTCTACGGATCGAATCATGAAGAAAATCACTCCTCTTTGTCTTAGGGTTATTACCGATTTTGGGAAAAATTTGGGGTTTTGATCGTAGCTCGATTTCTTTGTCGTTTGATCGATAGATTAGTGTTCTACATGTTACTAATTGACTTTATGAATTAATTTAGATTTTTCTAAAAATAAAATTTGAAACCTAAGAGACGAAGAACGCATGATTTAGTATAGTAAATGTTATGATATGCTCGATTGATTAATGGAAATGAGATATACGATGTATGAGGATGATTATATATTTAATTGGGATTTTTCTAAAAATAAAACGAAAAATGTAAGAGACGAAGACGTGTCGATAATTTAGAGCTCGTTAATGTTTTGATAATATGATTTGCATGTTAGTAATGCTCGTTAGATGATAATCGTTGTTGTAAAATTTGAACGAAAACGGAGAACGTAGGATTTTTGTTAAGAGACGAACGATCGACGATAAGTCGAGATTAGATAATGATATAGGTCTATGATGTGATTATAAGTTAATCTCGTTAGTAAATGATCATAATCGGAAAGTTAGAACGAATTCTAATAACGTCGGAAATTTCACAAGAGGCGAATAATCGAACCTAAGTATCATTAGAAAAGACGAATAAGGAAAGTAATTGGATATTAATGATCGTTATTGTTAAATGAACGAGTTTGTAGTTGAAGACATGTTCATCCGAGTTATGAAATGATAAGTTATAGTTGTGAACGAGAAGTAGAAACGAGAAGTTAGAAATTGTTTTGGTATAATAATCGCATAGTTGAAGAGACGAGGTTTTAATCGTCATGCTTATAGACGAGGAATGGAAAGGAGTTCTTCACGTATGATAGTGCGTGTTGACTGCCTTGATGTGTAAATTTCGTGAGAATTTATGTACGATAACATAAAACGAATCTAGAAAACCGTGCGTCGATTTTATCGAGCATTAGGGTTTCACTCGGCAGTTATGCTACCTTCCACGGAAACTGCCATATCTCCTAGCTCTTTTATTGGAATTGAGATCCGTGAATTGGAGAGTAAACTAGACATCCGAGGCTTTCTTTAGGTACAAGGCACGTCCCCTGTTTCGAAATCCCCTGTTCTGTACAGACTTATTGATCTGTGCAGTAAATTCAAAAACTTAGATTCTTAAGTTGTATTCTTCTCAACTTGATTCTTTTCGATCTTTTAAGTCGTTTCAAGTTATCGACTACTTTCTTTCTACCGACCTAAGTGTCAAGTACAGAACCGAATGAGTGTCAAACGAGATGCGTTCGTATCTCGTTTCTTGTTTAATTAAAAGAGTTTAGTTTAGCGTGCAAATGCCTAAAAAGTCTAAAGGACTAAAACTCAACTCGATTTTTCATATTTGTTTATCGTTTGCAACCGAGTTTTAAAGTATGATTATTTACGATGAAGGAGGAAGTCGACACCAAGGATAGGATGGAAGATCATAAGACAGAAGCACGTGTCTTAGTTCTGTATTCTATTGAGGTGGGCTTTCTTTTATATATGAAACAAAATGAGCAATGCTCGAAAACCTTTCTTTATCGCTTTGATAATCGTGTTTTCAAAGTGATAATCATGGCATGAACTATTTGTTTTATGTGAGTTCTCTTGTACCTTATGAGTTAGCCAAAAGGGGATAACTAAACGATCTGCTTTGAGTTAGTCAAAAGGGACTTTCCAAAGTTTAGTGTATATTGTAGCCTATGGTGTATGTGGTATCCTGTTGAGGGGTAACCAGCCACGGTGAATTATGAATGGTCAAGATTGAACGTAACATCTATGAAAAATGCTTGCGCAAGCTACATTATGAAAATGAGAAAGAAAATGTTTAGCAGACATGGAAATTAAATGAAAAACCCCGATGTGCTACAGAAATGAACTGCCTGGTTATCTATACTTATGATTATGTTTCCGACAACGTGCCCACTAAGTACTATTGTACTTATCCCTGCATATGTTTTCTAAATGTGCAGGTTGAAGCGACGGAAGCAGCGAGGGTTGAGTTAAGAGTTGTCGACAGGGAAGACTTTAGTATGTAGTATACAATTCCGCTGCCAAACTCTAGACTCACTTATGTATTTATGAATATCACTTTTGGTTTAAGTTCTGTACTTATAACTTAGAATCTTTTGAGATCTTGTTCGAGTGATCCTTCGAGATTAACTCTTTCTTTTGTTAATGAAGTCTTGTTCATGGAAATTATTCTGTCTTTAATGTTATGTTTATTCATTCATCCTCTTTCTTCCCCGCTTCTTTAATCCAATCCCAATCGCACCCCGACTTTGTCGTCCCTCGAAATTTGGGGCTGTGACAAGAAGCTTATCCGAGATCATATGAAAGAATTCTAAGAGTTTAGATCTTAATGGATTAATTAGCCGATTGATTTTTAGGTTTTCTTCGTTACTTGGAATTTTGACCTAAAAATTTGATATTTGGAATCCTTGATTTATTTCGTGAGATATGAGATAGAGTTGAGATGTTTTCGATGTCGGAAACGAGACGAGGAGAGCTTAGAGCCGTTTTCAGCATAAATGAATCTACCAGAAAACTTTTTCATCCAGGGAAAATTATACGTGTAATAAAATGAGAATCTCTCTCACCTCTCTCCCTCTCACCACCGACCTCCCTCTCTCTCTCTCCCTAATCTCTCCCTAGGTGTAGCCTATTTTCAACTCCTACATGAGAATATCATGATGATATTCCTTTCTTAATCAATTCTAGAGATAAATCATCTCATTTATTTCATTTTCATCATTCATCTCACATCACTCTCTCAACTCTCTCTCTCTCGTGCCTTACCAAGAAGGAAGAGAAAAGAAATTCTCTCTCCCTCTCTCCCCTCTTTGCCGAGAAAGATACACACACACACAAAGATTGAGAAACCTCCATTGAAGATTCCATCTCCAAGCTTCTAAGCATCCAAGTTCAAGAGATCATCATCATCATCATCCTCTCAAATCTTTCCAACTCTAATTGAAGAGGTAAAAATTCACTAAATCTTGAGTTCAAATCCAAGCAAAAACATCTCTCTATTTCCTTAAATTTTCGGCACTCTAGCCCTAAGTGAGATGTTTGATTCTTGTTTCATTTTTTTGGAGGATTCAAGATGAAATCCACCATGGAATTCGAAGCTAGAGATTGAGCCTTCAAACCCCTTCAATTCGGTTTCACCAAGATCAAGAGGAGAAGCTTCGATATAATTTTTAAAAGTAGGTTATTCATTTGATTACTTGTATATATGTAATCTCTAATCCCTAAAAGAAAGAAAGATGCATGTTTTAATTTTATGCTTAGGCAAACTAGGATTCGAGGTGAGAATCGAGTGAAGAAATCGTTAGAGAAATCGAGCCTAGGATTTAATCTATGAATTAAAAGAGAAAAGAGAAATAAAACCCCTAAAAATTCTATGAAAGCCGAGATATAGGAGAAAGAGGAGGAAAAATCGATTTTTGTGATTTCTTGTTGATTTAATGATTTAAATGTGTTTATGAGCATGATTTGCATGGATTTATGCATGAAAAATTTGAGAAAATAATTGTCCTAAATTATGTATGAATGCCGTAAGTTTTGGGGCAAGGAGGAGAAATTTTATTTGATTTATTTCTTGATGATTTGATGATGTTATAAGCATGATATGCTTATGAGTTGTAGATGATTTAAATTCGTTGTGTTGATATTATGAGAAAAATCAATATATATGCATGTTTATGGAAGAAAAATATTTTGATGATTTTTAGTGATTTTGATAAATTTGATGTTATGAAGATTTGAGTATATGTGTATGAAATTTGAAGTCATAGATGTTAATGGGAATTTTGAGATGAAGAAAATGAAAATTTGAGTGCAAAATATGAAAAAAATCGAAAAATATGAACTTGAATACCTAGTGTGTGTTCTAGGTGTTCTTGGTGAAAATATGAGTTTTTGAATGAGTGTTCTTGGTGTTCTAGGTGTTCTTGGTGTAATTTTTGAAGATTTAAAGAACATTAAAATAAATTATGAAATAAAATAAAATTAATTATTTAATTAATAAAATAATTCGAAAATAGAGAAAATAAAATTAAATTGAAATTAAAGAGAAAAATTATTAAATTAATAATGAATTTTGGAATTGAGAAAACAAAGAAAAATAATTCTTTATTAAATAATTAGAATTAAGCAGAGAAAAATTAGTTTTAATTATAAGAGATTAAAAAGAGATAATAATAATTGAAGAAAATAAAAGAGGAGCTCAAGATAAGAAAATCGAGTTAAAAGTTAAGTACAAAAATTGAAACGAGTAGTCGAGGTTAAGACGTTCGATTTAACGAGAAATAACGAAAAATAATAAAGAGTTAATCCTAAGTTAAATAATTTTTCTTTTAAAGGGAAATTAATTAAAGAGTCGAGCAATCTTAAGTCGAGTTTGAGATCATTTACCTGTTTAATAACAAGATTAATAAAAGAGTTTTAAGATAAAAATAGTAGAGTTAGAATTAATTAAATTGGAGAATCAAAAGAAAATTTAGTAAGAGTTGTTTTGATTTGAGAATCAAGTCATAAATTGATAAGTGTTTAATCGCCCTTTTATTAATAAAGTCTAATGTTGAGAAATTGACAATGCTTGAGTAGTATAAATCGAGTTTGATTTTCAAGTCTTTTTAATAAAACGTTAACGTTATCAAGTTTTTAAAATTAATTAAAAGTCGAGATTATATAATATAAGAGTTTAATTGAGAATAAAAAAAAGGATATACTAAATAAAATAAAGTAAGGATACTTATGCGAGTATGTGTATGTGGTTAAGAAAAGATGACGTATTTTGGAAACAATGTCGTATTTTGAGTCGAGAAATATTAAGTGAATATTTTCTAAAAACTAAAATCGAGCAAAGTCTAGTCAATTCATAATTGAGTTTGGAATATGAATCATGTTGAAATTGTTATGCTTGATTGAATATAAATGTTTATGTAAAATATTTGTATTTTGTTTGTGATGAAATGACTTGTACAAATTGTTGAGGATGATTATATATGCAGCATGAATGATTGACATGACGATTAGTTAAATCGAGAATTCGAGTAAGAATTTGAGTAATGTAGTCGAGACAAGAATATTCCCTTAACTAGTGAGAATTTCTAAATAGGAGTAATTTATAACGAGAATATGAGACGAAGTAATTAGTAACCAAGTAGAGTCGACAAGTCGAGAACGAGAAAGTCGAGAAAGGATATTGATTTAGAAAAGATAAAAATAGAGAGAGTCGATTCAAGTAGAAGTCCTTCAGTCGAAGCCAAAATCTACTTTACGTCTTTCGCATCGAGTCTTATTCTTTTATCGATGTCCAATTGTGAAGGACCGAGCGGGACGGACAAGTAGCGAGGACAGTCAAAAGTAAGCCACCTAGCTAGTCTTCGGAAGTCAGGTGGGCTTTTCTAAAACAAAAATCTCCGATGAATGCTATTATTATTATTGAGTATTATTATTATGTGAGTTTTGAAGTTTGATTGACTTGCCGTTTTTATATGAGTTTTGGTATGTTTTATCATCTGCTTAAGATATGAATGCCCTGTGAAAAACAGGAACCCACGTGTGGTATTTGAATGGTTTGAGGTGACTGTGAGCTTTACTTCGGTATAGCCGGTCACAGCGTCTGAGAAGGAGGCGTACTTCTCGGCACAGAGTTAAAGTGGTAGATGATACATGCCTTTGTTGAGTATATATTATGTTTTGACTGCGCAGTCTATTCAGAAAAGAAAATGTTTTTGCATTCACAAGAGCAAGTGATGAGACAAGAGTTGAGTAAATTAAATAATCTATTCTTTGATTAATAAAATTTGAGTAAAGGTGAACGAGATATATGCAAGCCAAAATAATCATATGTGAGTGCATGACTGCTTTGAGTGTTGAGAAAATTTCAATTTGAGAATATGTGGATATTGATGTGATGATGCTTGAGATTATGATTGTGATTGGATGTTGAGAAATATTTGTTTTGAGAATATATATATGATGATGATGTGAATGTCTGTTCTTTTTTATGGTGATTGATTATGTTTGAGTGGAGAATTGAATTGTTTGAGATATGTGAATTTGAGATGATTGAATTATTTGCAGCAATTATTAAATTGATTATGTTTGATAAGTACTGATCGAGAATCATATTCCTCTTGAAAAAGGGAAACATTTTCAGAATCGAGAAAGGTTTCGAGTGAGATAATTCATTCTTTTCAAGTGGCTTAAAATTTTTCTTTTTGCATTTCTTTAAAATGCTGCCAAGACGAAGAAACGTTGGAAATGTTAGAGATGAGGAAGAGGGACAGCGAGATCCTACTCCGCCCCCTCCCAATGAACGTCATGTACAAGAACTCTTTCTTCACCAAAATCCCCCAACCTTCGATGGTAAAAGCAGTCCAGCGGAAGCTGAACACTGGATTCGTTCTCTTGAGCGAATTTTTAGATTCCTTCGTTATACCGATCGTGAACGTCTCGAGTGCATGACGTATCAATTGAAAGGAACTGCCGACTATTGGTGGGAAGCAAGACAGAGGATGTACACTCCAGAAGAGCATGAAAATTTGACGTGGGAACAATGTAAGGAAGCATTGTACGAAAAGTATGTGCCAAGGAGTTATCGTAAGCAGAAAGCAAATGAATTTACCAATCTGAGATAAGGAAAGAAGACTGTAGCTGAGTATGATCGTGAGTTTTACGAGTTAAGCTCGTTTTGCGCCTGATAAGGTAGATACCGACGAGAAAATGTGCGAGCTGTTCCAAGCAGGATTGAGGCAAGATATTCGAGTAGTTCTCGCCAGTCAAAGTGGTCTGACCTTTGCAGAAGCCCTTAACCGAGCCCTAGACATGGAGTTGGCTATGCAGCCAGAAAAAGGATCGCATTCCTCAGCAAATCCTCAGTTCCAAAGCCAAACGACACGACCGTAACTACCCACTAGTCTCAGTTTGGTCAGCATGGAAAGAGAAAAGGAAAATGGAGTGGTGGAGGCCACCCAAGTAAGAAGCCTTGGCAAGGAAAAGGACAACAACAATCTCAGCAACCCCAGAAAGCGAGAGCTCTGCAGGTTAATCGAAGCAATGTGCCTGTAGGACCTCAAGGACTTCCCCCTTGTTCGAAGTGTGGACGGATGCATCAAGGCATCTGTAAAATTGGAAGTAATGTCTGTTATACTTGTGGTCAGCCTGGTCATTTCTTGAACCAATGCCCAAGTAAACAGCAAGGAATGAGTGGCGGAAGGCCAAATCAGTTTCAGCCTTCACAGATGAAAGCAGTTGAAGCAACTCGACAGCAAAAGTTTCTTCAGCATCAGCGTAAGCCACAACAGCTAAAACAGCAACCTTCTCAGCAGGAGCCGCCGTATTTCCAAAGAGCCTTTGCAATTGAGCAGAAACCGTCAGCTAAAGACCCAGAAAACCTAGCAGGTATGGGAAAGCTTAACAGCATAGAAAGTTTAGGTTTGAAAGTTTAGGTTTGAAAGTAGAAGAATCAAACCAGGTGCTTAGAGTCGCAACCCCTTTAGGTAAATCTGCGTTAATTTCGCGTGTTTGCTCGAACTTAGAATTCGAATTCGGAAGCCGTAAGTTGCTAGCGAAATCCCTAAATCTGATTCAAATATGGGATGTAGACATAATCCTAGGAATGGATTGGTTAACCAAGAATTTTGCAACGATTCGATGCGACCTGAGACAAATTTCGTTTCAACCCCCTGGAGAAGAGCCGACTGTAGTTTTTGGAGTTAAGAAGAGAGTAAAGAAGAGTACACCGTTACTTTCAGCTATGAAAGTACAGAAGCTAATGAGAAAGAAGGGTACAAAAGTGTATCTAATTTACTTGAACAAAGATGAGAACCAAGAGCTGAGTATCGATGACATGCCTATCGTGCGAGAATTTAAAGACGTATATCCAGAAGTACTCCCAGGATTGCCTCCTGACCGACAATTGGAGTTTACAATTGATCTAGAACCAGGATAAGCCCCAATATCAAAAGCTCCGTACAGAATGGCCCCAAAGGAACTCCAAGAATTGAAGATCCAGTTGCACGAACTGTTAGATTTAGGTTTTATCCGACCAAGCGTTTCGCCTTAGGGAGCCCTGATTCTTATTGTAAAGAAGAAGGATGGAAGTTTGAGGATGTGCATAGACTACCGAGAGCTTAACAAGATTATGCTTAAGAACAAGTATCCTTTACCAAGGATAGACGATTTATTTGACTAGCTAAAAGGAGCCGGTGTTTTCTCCAAAATTAACTTAAGATCCGGATACCATCAACTGAAGATCAAGCAAGAAGATGTTCCTAAGACCGCTTTCGAACGAGATATGGACATTACGAATTCATAGTAATGCCATTTGGGTTGACTAATGCTCCAGCAGTATTTATGGACTTGATGAATAGAGTTTTTTTTGGACAAATTTGTGATTGTCTTCATAGACGACCTATTGGTATATTCAAGGAATGAAACAGAACACGAGAAGCATCTGCGAATCGTGTTGGAGAAGTTAAGATTCGAGAAGTTGTATGCCAAATTCAGTAAGTGTGAAGTTTGGCTGAAAGAAGTGAATTTCTTAGCACACGTTGTTTCGTCCGAAGGAATTAAAGTTGACATGGAAAAGGTGAAAGCTGTGCAAGATTGGAAATCACTGAAATCAGTTCATGAAATCCATATTTTGAGTCGAGAAATATTAAGTGAATATTTTTTAAAAACTAAAATCGAGCAAAGTCAAGTCAATTCATAATTGAGTTTGGAATATGAATCATGTTGAAATTGTTATGCTTGATTGAATCTAAATGTTTATGTGAAATATTTGTATTTTATTTGTGATGAAATGACTTGTACAAATTGTTGAGGATGATTATATATGCAGCATGAATGATTGACATGACGATTAGTTAAATCGAGAATTCGAGTAAGAATTTGAGTAATGTAGTCGAGACAAGAATATTCCCTTAACTAGTGAGAATTTCTAAATAGGAGTAATTTATAACGAGAATACGAGACGAAGTAATTAGTAACCGAGTAGAGTCGACGAGTCGAGAACGAGAAAGTCGAGAAAGGATATTGATTTAGAAAAGATAAAAATAGAGAGAATCGAGTCAAGTAGAAGTCCTTCAGTCGAAGCCAAAATCTACTTTACGTCTTTCGCGTCGAGTCTTATTCTTTTATCGATGTCCAATTGTGAAGGACCAAGTGGGACAGACAAGTAACGAGGACAGTCAAAAGTAAGCCGCCTAGCTAGTCTTCGGAAGTCAGGTAGGCTTTTCTAAAACCAAAATCTCCAATGAATGCTATTATTATTGTTGAGTATTGTTATTATGTGAGTTTTGAAGTTCGATTGACTTGCCGTTTTTATATAAGTTTTGGTATGCTTTATCATCTGCTTAAGATATGAATGCCCTATGAAAAATAGGAACCCACGTGTGGTATTTAAATGGTTTGAGATGACTGTGAGCTTTACTTCGGTATAGCCGGTCACAGTGTCTGAGAAGGAGGCCTACTTCTCGGCACAGAGTTAAAGTGGTAGATGATACATGCCTTTGTTGAGTATATATTATGTTTTGACTGCGCAGTCTATTCAGAAAAGAAAATGTTTTTGCATTCACAAGTAAACGTTTTTAACTGCATAAATACTTGTGATGCTTCGGCAAGGCAAGTTCAATTGTATAGTTCTAAGAGCAAGTTTCCAAATATTTTTTGCATGTGTTCACTGAGTACGAAGTACTCAGCCCTGCATGTATTTCTAAATGTGCAGGTTAGCGGGATGTGGATGGCGTGGGCGGTTTGGTGGTGTGGTGTGTTTTCTTTTAGTCGAAAGTTGACTGGCAATTACATGTCGTCATACATGTAGTTGTTGGGATCGAGTCGAGGTTTCCGCTGCAATGCTATGATAATGATGTATGTTGATATGTTTTTGAATCAATATTTTGATATTCTGTTGGTTAAGAGGGGTGTGCTCGATACAATTTATGGTTTTTGATGATTCTCGTTTCTTGTGAACTTGATATCCTTATTCCGTTTGGACTTGGTATGTAAATTATCCATGCTCGTTTGATGTTTAAGTTGTGACTTGGAAGCATGTTTTTATTTGTTATCGCTTTCAGTCAATATTCCCTTGTTTTCTCCGAGCATGAATCCCTTATTTGAGTTGAGTTGATGGATGGTTAGTAGTGTTAGCATCGTTAGTCGCACTTCGGGAGTCGGGGTGTGACACTAAAACTACACACTCATATAGAATCACACACACACACTAAAAAAAATATACACACGACACAAGGGGCATTCCAATGTAAATGGGGCACAATGCATTTGTGGATCAAATTTTGCCTAGTGTCCTTCCATTTTTCATGCCATATAAAAAATAATTCATAATTTAAATAGATGTGGGGTTAACTAGCATGGTTAGGTTAACCTATGCTTCAAACGATCAACATTTGCAAATCTTTGTGGGCCATTCATGTGTCCGGCTGGAAGTGATGGCTCCATTGTCAATTCTTCGAACTGCGGATGATTATATCAACTTCCGACGAGTTTGACGTCAGTAATTACATTTTTAGAATTTCCATGTTAGCATGCATGTAATTATTGAAACAGTGGATGGTTTATGAGTTTTATACCGATGCCAAAAATTTTCATTCTACTTTGTACTAAGTATATAGGATTTTATTTTTTTGTTAATAAAAAATCCTCCTCTCTTCCTTCTCGTCTTCTCATTCTCTTCCGACTTCTCCTTCCCGACTTCTCCTTCTCTTCCTGTGTTGTCCTTCTCTTGGATGATTAATAATTTTCTGGTCTCATGAGGAGCTTGCGGGTGAAGGCCTCCGCGGTTGAAATTCAGCTCATGAGTATGTAATTTATAATTTTGTGTTTTAGATATAATGGATTGAGGTTTGCTTGAATTAGGGCTTATTTTTTGTTTCATAGTGATTTAAACTAATTTACCACACATCCTTCCCGAATGAGTATGTATTTTATAATTTTCGTGTTTTTTATTTCATAAATTTGGGTGGCTACAATTTTGAATTGGGGTTTGCTTGAATTGGGGCCTTGTTTTTAATCCAAATTGATTGATTAAAACTAATTACTAGAAAAATCGAAAATCCTTCCCAAATTAGTATGTATTTTATAATATATGTGTTTGTGATTTCATGAATTTGGGATGGCTTGAATGGGGGGTTTGCTTGAATTAGGGCCTTTTTTTATCCAGATTAATTAAAATTAATTTCCTGAAAATCCAAAAATCTTTCCCAAGTGAGTATGTATTTTATAATTTTTTTGTTTTTGATTTCATGAATTGGGGGTGGCTTGAATTTGGGTGGCTTGAATTGGGGTTTGATTGAATTGGGAGTGTTGATTTCATGTATTTTTCGAATTGGAGTACTGCTTCACTGATTTGTTTGTGCTTAGTTTAGTTTAATTTGTCAAATACCTTGCTCTTGAATTGAGTATTTTCTTCGTTTTATTTATCATAGCTTTATTGATTTAAACCAAGTTTATATTATGCTATGATTTTTGTAATTTAGCTGTATATGATTTTGTTATCGAAACCCAATAGGTGTTGAATACGGTTTATGATTTAAATGTTGCGTTGGGTTTGGCGAAGCCTGGTCCCGTTGAATCTCTTGAAGAGAAACGATCTGAAAATATAAAAAAAGATAAGGTTGTTCATAATGAGGAGACTTAAGTGGATAATACATACCCGATTATTCAGAATGTAAAAAAAGAGGATTCTCCCGATCTGCCGGGGAATGTTGAGAATGTTTCAGTGTAGGTTGAGAATGAGGAATTTGACCAAGAATCTTTGCATAAGGAGCTGGTAAAGCAGTTGATTTAAAAGGAATACTGTCACAGCCCCAAATCCCGAGGGACGGCAGAAGCCGGGGTGCGACTGGGATTGGATTAAAGAAGCGGGGAAGAAGGGGACTGACTAATATAAACATACATAAAAGACAACATAATTCTATGAACATGACATTTTTAATAAAAGCGGAGTTGATCTCGAAGGATCACTCAAAGAAAGTGTACTGAAGTATCTAAGTTATAGATTACATACTTAAACTACAGTGATTTACCAAATGTACATAACATCAAAAAGGTCTAGAGTTTTGCAGCGGAAAACTAGTCATATGCTAAAGCATTCCTAACTTCTTAATTCAACTCAACTTCAACTTCAACTTCAACCACCGCCGCTCTCGTCGCTTCAACCTGCACATTTAGAAAACATATGCAGGGCTAAGTACAAAAGTACTTAGTGGGCACGTTGCCGAAAATATATTCATAAGTATAGATAATCTGGCATTTCATAATTTGTAGCACATTGGGGTTTTATTAAAAATAGCCCGTGTCTACTAAAATATTTTCTGACTCATTTTCATAATTTGGCTTGATCAAGCACTTTTCATAGATGTTACGTTCAAATCTTGACCAATTCTCATCCATCGTGGCTGGTTACCCCTCAACAGGATACCACATACACCACAGATTACAAAGTGCACAAACCTTGGAAAGCATATAGCTAACTCAAAGCCGATCGATAGTTATCACCTAATGGTTAACTCATAAAATCTGGAAAACACGAATATTAACTCAGATAGGTACAAGAGAACTCACATAAAACATAAAACAGTTTATGCCATAATTATCACTTTGAAAACACGATTATCAAAGCAATAAAGAAAGGTTTTCGAGCATTGCTCGTTTTGTTTCATATATAAAAGCCCACCTTAATGATACAGAACTACTAAACAGGTTTCCGTTCTTCTGTTCTTCCGTCCTTTCCTTACTTCTGGCTTCCTCCATCATCGTAAAAATAATCACACTTTAAATTCAGTCGAAAAAGATAATCGAATATGGAAATTCGAAATAGGTTTTAGTCGTTTTGTTTCTTTAGGCATTTGCACGCTACTAGACCCCTTTTATTAAACGGGAACGAGACTTGAACAAATCTCATTTAGAACTCGAAAGGTTTCTTGCTCGACTCTTAGGTCAGTAGAGAGGATAGTCGTTAACTCGTTACGACTTAAAAGATCAAAAGGAATTAAGTTAGAAAGGAATCAACTTAGGAAATCAAGTTCTGAAAATTCACTGCGCAATGCAGTAGTTCTGGGGACTGCCCAGAACAGAGAAATTGGAAACAGGGGAAATTCCCTATAACGTTGGAAAGCCTTAGATGTCTAGTTTACTCTCCAATTTACGGATCTCAAATCCGATAAACGAGCTTAAAGATATTACAGTTTCCGGAAAGGGTCGCAAAACTGCCGCGGCTAACCCTAGTTGCTCGATAGAATCGACGTATGACTTCCTAGGCTCGTTCTATGTTATCGAACCTACATTTTCACGATTTTAGCACTTCAAGGCAGTCAACACGTACTCCCGTATGTGAAGAACTCCTTTCCATCGTTCGTCTATTAGCACGACGTTCTAAACACCGGCTTTCAAACTATCAAGTACTATACCAAAACAAGTTAACATTTCTCGATTCTAGTTCTCGATTATAACTACAACTCATCATATAATAATAATCCGGATGCTCATGTCGTCAACTACCAAATTGTTCCTTAGTCCATAATAAGCAATATTATTTAGTTAGAAACCTTACTCGACTTCTCGATTATTACTTATATTCATTTGATCATCTCTTACAAATTTTCCAAAGTTATCGGATTTCATTCATTTTCTATAACATTAATCATCATCTAACGTAGATCATTATTACGTATATCATTACCTTATATCATCAATCAATTTCAACTTAATTGAGATTCTTTGTCTCTTATAATTTCTATAATAATTTTAGATTAATTCCAAATAATTTCTATCATCCACTATTATCATTAGAAAACATAATCTATCATCATTTCATCAATTTAATCAAAGCTCTTAAAATTCCCTAATCCTTCATTTATTTTCGGTTTCAATATGTAATTAGGGAGGGATGTTTTCTTCTTCAACTAACCCCATTATTCCATTTATCACCCTAATACAACATCAATTAATCAATTACAAGTCTTATTACATCATTAATTTGAAATCCCCCAACTCAAACCCTAACTAAATTTTCGGTCCTCTTCTAGTTCATAGGGGTTTTGATTTCTCTTTGTTTTAATCATCAATTAAGCAACTCCTAAGATCAATTATACATTTAATTGAATAATTAATCCATCCTAACCTAAACCCCTAATTTTCGGTATTTCATAGCAATTAGGGTTGTTGGTTTTCTTTCAATTCTAACCGTAGAATTCATATCTAATCCATCTAATTACCTTAATTAAAGATCAAATCATCTATTCTACATCATCATAACAATCGATCCTTATGAAAAATTAAATGAAAAGGATTTTAATTGGATAGAACAATAGATCTAGTGGTTACCTTGAATACTAGTGAAAGAAGAAGTAGAATTAGTAGATGGATAATGATCTTGTGTGAAAATCCTTTACAAAGCTCCAAGATTCTTCAATAGAGAAAAGAAAAATGGAAGAGAGAGTTGTGTGTGTGTGTGTGTCGAAAATTGAGAGAGAGATGTGAGGGAGATGGTGATGACTTGTATTATTGGAATAGTAACTACACTAGGTGGAAAGTTTGGAAGATTTAAAAGAACATTAGGTGTCCTAACTTTATGTTATAAAAATAAATATCAAGGGAATGAGAGAGGGTAGAATTCGGCAATGTGGGGAAGGAAAAAGGAGAAATACGCGTTTTTCCAGCGCGATACGACGTTACGGAAATCGATAGACGAAAAATGTATCTCGGCACATTATCGTCAAATTCCGATTCTACCATAAATTCCAATATATTTAACTTATTCGGAAAGTAATATTTAAAAACTAATTTCCGACAAAAACTCGGGACGTCACAGTCCGAGTTTCGTCCGGAAAAATCATAAAAACGAACTTTCTCGGGCGAGTTCGTATCGCGATTTCGTGAATGTAAAAATCAGACGGTTTTCCGTTTTGAGTTCTAGAACTAAAAAGTTATTGTACGCGATAACCCTAAATACAGTAGTCATCTAACTGACTTCCGTAATTTATTTTCGGAAACGGATTTCACCGTTGGTTTTAGAATTAAATTTTATGAACTTAGGCGTGCAAAGCCATTTTTATTAATAACTTTAAAATTTTAAGTTAGTACGAAATTTCTGGGGTATTACATCCTACCCCCCTTGCGAAAAATTTCGTCCCGAAATTTGCATACCTTCTGCAAAAAGATGAGGATATCTCTTCTTCATCTTCTCCTCGAGCTCCCACGTGGCTTCTTCTTGCCCGTGGTGGTTCCATAGCACTTTAACGATTGGTATCGATTTGGTTCTTAATTCTTGGACTTTCTTATCCAAAATCGATATCGGCTTCTCTTCGTAGCTTAAGTCAGATTCAAGAACTACGTCTTGCTGACTAATGACGTGCTTAGGGTCATAGACATATTTTCTCAATTAAGAAACGTGAAATACGTTGTGGACACTTCCTAGACTTGGCGGTAAGGCCAATCTATAAGCGACGGGTCCTATTTTCTCGAGGATTTCATAAGGTCCTATGAACCTGGGTCTTAGTTTACCCTTAACTCCGAATCTAAGGATTCCTCTGGTCGGTGATATCTTAAGGAAAACTTTATCACCTACTTCGAAACTAAGACTGGTTCGACGTTCATCGGCATAAGACTTCTGTCGGCTCTGGGCTTCTTTCATTCTATCTCGTATCTGCCGAACTATCTCAATCATTTCGTTAATCGCATCAGGTCCTAGATTCTTTCTTTCACCTACTTCGTCCCAATAAAGTGGTGATCTGCATTTCCTTCCATACAAAGCCTCATACGGTTCCATTCCTATCGTGGCCTGATAGCTGTTGTTGTAAGCAAATTCGACTAAGTGTAGGATTTCTTCCCAATTCGCGCTTCGGTCTAATACCATTGTCCTTAATATATCGACTAGAATCTGAATCGTTCTCTCGGACTGTCTATCTGTCTGTGGGTGAAACGTTGTACTGAAGTTAAGCTCTGTTCCCAATTCTTTCTGCATCGTAATCCAAAATCTCGAGGTAAATTTGGCGTCTCTATCTGATATTATGAGCTTCGGTACTCCATGCAGACGTACAATCTCTCTAACGTACAACTGAGCTAACTTCTCTCATCCATAGGTGGTCTTGATCGGTAAGAAGTGTGCTGACTTTGTAAGCCTATCGATTATCACCCAAATGGCTGTGTTTCCTCTTCTTGAATTAGGCAAGCCTGTGACAAAATCCATAGCTATGCCTTCCCATTTCCATTCTGGGATATCTAATGGTTGTAGCAATCCATACGGTCGTCTGTGTAAAGCCTTAACTTGCTGACATGCCAAACATCTTTCTACAAACGAGGCGACATCTCATTTCATTCCATTTCACCAGAAGTTCCTTCTCAAATCTTGATACATTTTCGTACTTCCTGGGTGTGTTGTATAAGGCGTATCGTGAGCCTCACTCAAGATTTCGTTCTTCAGTTCGCTATCGTCATCAGGAATACAAATTCTGCCTTCATAAAAGATCGCATTGTCTGGTGCTTCGGAATATCCATCTGGTTTATCTGTTCTTATCTTTAATGGAAGCTTTTCCATTGATTCATCCTTCCTCTGAGCATTGATGATTCTTTCTTTCAAATCTGGTGTAGCTTCTAACGCTGCTATCTGACTTGTTATCGTAGTTGGCGTGTCGAGCACTTTGATATCCATTTTCTCGAATTCTCGCACTAAAGTTTCTTCCTCTACAAAGAGGCATCCTAACTTCGTTGGAGCCTTGCGACTCAATGCGTCTGCTACCACATTAGCCTTTCCGGGATGGTAGTTGATTCCGCAGTCGTAATCCTTAACTAGTTCGAGCCATCTTCTTTGTCTCATATTCAGTTCTTTCTGTTCGAAAAAGTACTTCAGACTCTTATGATCAGTGAATATCTCAACCCTTGCACCATAGAGATGGTGTCTCCGAATCTTTAACGCATGCAACACGGCTGCGAGTTCTAAGTCGTGGGTTGGATACTCAACTTCGTGAGGTCGAAGTTGTCGTGAAGCATAAGCTATAACTCGTCTATCTTGCATTAAGACACAACCTAATACATTCTTTGAGGCATCGGTGTAAACCACATATTCCTTGCTTGCGTCTGGAAGTGCTAATACTGTTGCTGTGGTTAACTTGTCCTTGAGGGTTAGGAAACTCTTTTCACACTCTTCTGTCCATTTGAATTTGGTATCCTTCCGAAGTAACTGCGCCATTGGCCTAGCAATCGTAGAGAATCCCTCTATAAACCTTCTGTAGTAGGCTGCCAAACCTAAGAAACTTTTGATCTCGTTCGGACTCGTTGGTGACTTCCAGTTGTGCACTGCCTCTACCTTGGTTGGATCCACTTTGATTCCTTCCGCCGATACTATGTGTCCAAGGAACATTACTTCCTTCAGCCAAAATTTGCATTTACTGAATTTGGCGTAGAGTTTCTCAGTTCTTAGTGTTTCCAACACTATCCGTAGATGTTCCTCGTGCTCTTTTTCATTCTTAGAGTAAATGAGAATGTCGTCGATGAACACTAAAACGAATTTGTCCAAGTAAGGGTGGAAAACTCTATTCATAAGATCCATGAATACAGCCGGAGCGTTGGTCAAACCAAATGGCATTACTAGGAATTCGTAATGGCCATATCGGGTTCTAAAGGCGGTCTTCGGTACGTCCTCAGGTTTGATCTTCAGCTGATGGTATCCTGACCTTAAATCTATCTTGGAAAACACTCCTGCACCCTCGAGCTGGTCGAAAAGATCCTCTATCCTTGGCAAAGGATATTTGTTCTTGAGTGTGATCTTATTCAGCTCCTGATAATCTATACACATTCTCATCGATCCATCCTTTTTCCTAACAAACAACACGGGTGCTCCCCAAGGTGAGACGTTTGGCCTGATGAAACCAAGGTCTAGCAATTCTTGTAACTGGATTTTGAGCTCTTCTAGTTCTTTAGGTGCCATCCTATATGGGGCTTTAGATTTGGGTGCTGCTCCTGGTTCCAAGTCGATCGTGAAATCCACATGACAATCTGGTGGCAATCCTGGTAACACTTCTGGAAAGACGTCTTCGTATTCATTCACAACTTTTACGTCTTGGATGGTCTTCTTAGCTTCTGGCTCCCCGACTAGGTACACAAGATAAGCTGTGGTACCTTTCTTCTTCATGAGTTTAGTGGCTTGAAGGGCTGATATAATTGGTACGCCTCTACCCATTGAGATTCCGTGGAATTCGGTTGGTTCTTTACCCGGGGGTTGAAAAGAGAATTTTCTCTCGTTGTAGAGAATCGTGGCATAATTCTCTGACAACCAATCCATTCCTAGGATTATGTCTACGTCCCACATTATCATAACGTTTAAGTTGTTCACCTTAACCTTAAGAGTTCCGATTTCTAAATCTAGGTTAGAGCAAACATGCGTGGAAGTAGTGATCTCTCCTGAAGGTGTAGCTACTCTCATAGGATGTGCAGCTCTTACAGGTCTGATGTCTATGTTATCGGCACACGAGCCAGCAATAAAAGAATGCGATGCGCCAGTATCAAACAGTATCTTAATAGGGACGTTGTGAAGTTTTCCCATACCTGCGAGATTGCCTTTTCCTTTGTGCGGCGCACCCTATTTGATAGCGCATGCCCTCGCATTCTGTTGCTGTTGTGCATGCTACTGAAACTGTTGTTGGTTCATTTGCTGCTGCGGCTGTGCTTGTATGGCTCTGAGAGGTATGGCTTGCAGCGGTTTTGGGCAATCTTTCTTCATATGCTCCTTCTGTCCGCAATTGAAACAGTTGGGGGTGCCTATCTGACAAACTCCGGGATGGGCTCTGTTGCACTTAGGGCAGACAGGAATGGTAACCCTCCCTGGGTTAGTTCCTCCCTGGTTGAAGTTTCGTTGTTGTCCTTGCGGCTGGTTCTGTTGACCGTTGCCTTTCTATGGTGCGTTCTGCTTATTTCCCTGAATAAACAACCCCGACTGGTTGTTTCCCTGCCACGGTCTTTTGTTGCTGTTATTGTTGTTGTTGTTGTTCTGACCAGGCTGCTGATAGCCCTGCTGATTCCCCCTTCTCTGATTTCCCTGGTTGTTGAAGTTCTAATTGTAGTCATTGTTACCTCCTCCATTCCACTTCCTCTTTCCTTGATAGTTGCTATTATTGTTGTTATAATAGCCTCGGTTCTAGTTCTGTGCTGGAGTTGGTGTGGTTGATACAACTTTCTTCTCATCAGGTACGACGGCCTCCATCTCTAAAGCTCTTCCCAAAATATCAGTGTAGCTTAGTCCCCCATGACTAGCTAATGCAATTCCCAGTTCATGTCATAGTCCCCCTTGGAATTTCTTCGATAATTTCTCATCGGTATCAACCTGAGTCGGCGCATACCTAGACAACTCACAAAACTTAGCGTCATACTCAGTTACGGTCAACTTTCCTTGCTTCAAACTATAGAACTCAGCTTCCTTCTGAGCTCTATATGTCTTGGGTACGTACTTATCAAATAGTATTTCCTTGAATTCTTCCCACGTGAAACGAGCCAGCTGCTCTGCGGGTATCACCTTCTGCCTTGCTTTCCACCAATAATCCGCCGATCCAGTTAGTTGGAACGCGACACATAGCATTCTCTCCTCATCAGTACATCTGAGGAGTTTGAATATCTTCTCTGTAGATCTCACCCATAGCTCAGCATCGCTAGGGCTGCCCGTTCCATTAAACATCGGGGGGTTTCGTTTGAGGAAAAGATCCTCAATATCCCTACGGGGTGGTGGTGGAGGTGGTGGTGATGGGGATGGTGATGGGGTATCATTCTGTTCGTGCTCTTGTTCTCTGTCGTTCTCTGGTTGACGTCTTCCACGTCCTCGAGGCCTTCCAGGTCCTCGACCTCTCCTATGGTTAATGTTTCTTAGCGGCATTTTCTTTGATCTAAAGAAAATAGAAATTCTCATTAGTCCTTTCTGTTAATCGCACTTAGTACTTACTAACTCGTTTCTAACTTAATCAAGTTCACGGGACGACATATCGAACATAGTTTCGATATTAACTTCGTAATCTTTTAACTTTCAAGTTAAACTTAAATTCTCGTCACACGAATTCATTGACATTCTGATTTAATTACACGATTCATAGGAAATTTTTCTTGTGATTAAAAACCCTCTCATGGGTCATGTATATATATATATATATACATCAAAAAGAATATTAATTCTGCCTCCAACGAGGACTTATACAAAAAGTTAGACTACTACTAGTCTAAACTAGGCTGACTACCTACTATTTACCGGGTGCACTAACAAGCTGCATCTCCGTACCTACTAAAAGTACTAGAACGGAAACGATCCATAAAATTTCGTATCCGTTAGAGTACTACAAAAACTATCTAGTTACTGATCTGACTATGCACATATCAGCAGGAGACTACTAATCTTACTGCTACTACTACGCGTTCCTGACGCACTGCTCAACTTGCTGCAGTCGAATCCCCACTGCCCTCTACGGCCTGATCCTCATCCGGATCCTCATCCGGATCCTCATCGGTGTCCTCCTCCGGATCCTCGTCCTCAGACGCTGAACCAAAAACGAGCTAAAGTGCCTCGTCAACCCTAGAGGTAGTGCTGTCTGTAAGTGCAAGTGGTGGCGGTGCAGGCACATCTGAAATGGTCCTCTCTGAATCTAATACTAAGTAATCATCACCGAACTCTACTGCACACTTCTTCAAAGGAAGAAGGCACTCTGGAATGGAACCGGACTCAAAAACCTCTCTGGAACGGACCCTGGATGGTCCTGCCTCCATCTGCTCTTTGACTGTCGCCCATCTCGCGCAGATCTCCTCAAGTGGTGTCGGAGGAGATGGCAGCTCTAACATGGCGGCAAGCTCCGCGTCTATCCCTCGGTACTCTGATCCTGTCCGGAACAGTCCCGTCTCTAAAGGTCCTCTGACTCTAACACAAACGTCAGGTAAAAACGGTGAAGATAATCCTAACAAAGCGGCTGTCTCAGCGTCGATCTCTACGAGTCCCGGTCCTGGGACCAACTCCTCAAGTGGTCCAAGTGGAAGTGGTAACTCTAGTGAGGCTGTGGGCTCCTCGTCCACCTCTAACTGCTCTGACTCCGCGTCAGACTCCTCACTCGGTACAAAGTCTGGTGGTACCTCTAACAAAGCGGCTAATCCGGGTCCAACTCTAAAGGCTCTGGCTCGGTCTCTGCTGGAAAGTGACGGTAGGGAACATGTGGCTCAAGAGGAACTGGAATCATGAACCTGCTGTCGAAGAAACGCTCGTGTATACATAGAGCGAATCCCGTGTAGTTGCCTGTCGGCCCTGTGTCGTCGCCGAAAACCCCAAGAAAATTCCACGCCACGCGGTGCTCCCAACCGCGCCGTAAGTGAAGAACTCCTTTCCATCGTTCGTCTATTAGCACGATGTTCTAAACATCGGCTTTCAAACTATCAAGTACTATACCAAAACAAGTTAACATTTCTCGATTCTAGTTCTCGATTATAACTACAACTCATCATATAATAATAATCCGGATGCTCATGTCATCAACTACCAAATTGTTCCTTAGTCCATAATAAGCAATATTATTTAGTTAGAAACCTTACTCGACTTCTCGATTATTACTTATATTCATTTGATCGTCTCTTACAAATTCCAAAGTTATCAGATTTCATTCATTTTCTATAACATTAATCATCATCTAACGTAGATCATTATTACGTATATCATTACCTTATATCATCAATCAATTTCAACTTAATTAGGATTCTTTGTCTCTTATAATTTCTATAATAATTTTAGATTAATTCCAAATAATTTCTATCATCCACTATTATCATTAGAAAACATAATCTATCATCATTTCATCAATTTAATCAAAGCTCCTAAAATTCCCTAATCCTTCATTTATTTTCGGTTTCAATATGTAATTAGGGAGGGAAGTTTTCTTCTTCAATTAACCCCATTATTCCATTTGTCACCCTACTACAACATCAATTAATCAATTACAAGTCTTATTACATCATTAATTTGAAATCCCCCAACTCAAACCCTAACTAAATTTTCGGTCGTCTTCTAGTTCATAGGGGTTTTGATTTCTCTTTGTTTTAATCATCAATTAAGCAACTCCTAAGATCAATTATACATTTAATTGAAGAATTAATCCATCCTAACGTAAACCCCTAATTTTCGGTATTTCATAGCAATTAGGGTTGTTGGTTTTCTTTCAATTCTAACCGTATATTTCATATCTAATCCATCTAATTACCTTAATTAAAGATCAAACCATCTATTCTACATCATCATAACAATCGATCCTTATGAAAAATTAAATGAAAAAGATTTTAATTGGATAGAACAATAGATCTAGTGGTTACCTTGAATACTAGTGAAAGAAGAAGTAGAATTAGTGGATGGATAATGATCTTGTGTGAAAGTCCTTGACAAAGCTCCAAGATTCTTCAATGGAGAAAAGAAAAATGGAAGAGAGAGTTGTGTGTGTGTGTGTGTCGAAAATTGAGAGAGAGATGTGAGGAAGATGGTGATGACTTTTATTATTGGAATAGTAACTACACTAGGTGGAAAGTTTGGAAGATTTAAAAGAACATTAGGTGTCCTAACTTTATGTTATAAAAAGAAATATTATCAAGGGAATGAGAGAGGGTAGAATTCGGCAATGTGGGGGAGGAAAAAGGAGAAATACGCATTTTTCTGGCGCGATACGACGTTACGGAAATCGATAGACGAAAAACGTATCTCGGCACATTATCGTCAAATTCCGATTCTACAATAAATTCCGATATATTTAACTTATTCGGAAAGTAATATTTCAAAACTAATTTCCGACAAAAACTCGGGACGTCACAGTCCGAGTTTCGTCCGAAAAAATCATTAAAACGAACTTTCTCGAGCGAGTTCGTATCGCGATTTCGTGAATGTAAAAATCAGACGGTTTTCCGTTCTGAGTTCTAGAACTAAAAAGTTATCGTACGCGATAATCCTATATACAGTAGTCATCTAACTGACTTCCGTAATTTATTTTTGGAAACGGATTTCACCGTTGGTTTTAGAATTAAATTTTATGAACTTAGGCGTGCAAAGCCATTTTTATTAATAACTTTAAAATTTTAAGTTAGTATTAATCCTTTGAAGGAGGAAATAAACCTTCTATGCAAAGTGCTTGAGCAAAAATTATCATATGGCAAAGAATTCCCAGATTTATAAAGGTGTATCTGTTGTATCATGAATATGCACATATTAGAGGCTTTAGCATTCGTAAAGGTGAGCAACGTTATTTTGGTAAGGGCGGTGAAATTCGTTGGAAGATGTTTGATTGTTCTTGCAACTGGGTGCCTAATTATAGGAGTACGAAGAACAGGCTGCATTCTACAAGAAATTGGTTATCTGGACCGATTGCAAAGAAAAGTTGATTGTGTCAAGAGAAGATTTACGAGTTTTTACAGTGGTTTTATTTGATACGGAACACAATCACGATCTTGTACGTTTCAATCAAACCTATCTGTTGAGATCCAGTCGTAATTTGAATTATGCTAAGAAGTCTGTCTTGGATGCTTTGACATCAGTTGGGATTGGTGTTAGTAATGCATCAAGTTCATGGAAAAAGAAAGCGGGCGCGTTCAAAATGTTAGTTTCACTCGAAAAGATGCTTATCATTACATTGATCAAAAGAAAAAGCAAACCAGAGTTGAGGATGGAGATGCGTGGATGCTAGTTGACTATTTGGCTAAAAAGTCAAATTGTGAGCCCTTCTTTTGGTGGAGGTATCAGTTGGATGACGATGGTCGAATTTTGAATGTTTTCTGGAGGGATACTAGATGCGCCATCGATTACAATGCCTTTGGAGATATTTTATTAGTGGACACCACATTTCGGACCAACAAATACAATTTGATTGCTGCTCCATTTGTCGGCATCAACCACCACACTTAGAACGTGTTGTTTGGCATGGCACTTATGTCAGATGAGACCACCAGTTCATTCATGTAGTTGTTTGGAACTTTTCTGGAATCGATGCACTGTAGGCATCCATAAATGATCTTCGCCAATTAGTGTCAGGCTATGATGAACGCGATAGATGCGTGCTTTTCCAATTCGAAGCATCGTTTGTGTCAGTGGCATATTAATAGAAATTGCACTTCAAATTTCCTTAAATTTAATGGTGATGCTTCTTTTAAAAGGTTATGGAACAAATTCATGAACCTAGTTGAGACCGAAGATGACTTTGACAGTACATGGAGTGAGATGATGTCGAATTACCAAATTGAGAACCCCTCATGGTACAAGGCAATGCACGATCTTTGCCACCGATGGTCTTCAGTTTTCAGCCGCGGTATTTTTTAGTGCAGGGCTTTTGGCTACATCTTGGAAGTCACAAATAGTGTGCTAAAGACACTTTTACGTGCTGATATCTCCATGATTGAATTTGTTTGTCAGATCGAAGAAGTTGAAGATACATGGCGGTTGAAGGAGAACACTGAGGACACATATGCCATTTGGCAACCTGGCCAAATCCTTCAAAACAATGAACTACTAACACATTTTGTTTGGGAAATTGAGTGAATGATCTTCCCTCACATTATCAAAGTCTTTGATTGCAAGAATTTATTAGTTATTCTTGAAAATCTTATACTCTGGAGGTGGACCAAAAGCGCAAAGAAGGACATGCCCTGCTTGAACAAGGTTTCTGTAGGTGATGAAAGTTCACTGCTTGAATACATGACATTTGCCAATACACAATGCAACATTTATACGAGATGGTGTCTACGGGCTTCAAGCATGCTCCCGCACGCGAGGAAATTGTGCAACGAATGAAGAGTTTGAAAGATGAATTTTCAGAGATCATGTCCAAGTGCAATGTTCCGGGGTCGGGAAATGATGAGCAAAAGAAGATATATACAACACCTCGTGGCAAAAAGTTTCGAAATCCGAAGAAGGTGGCAAATAGATGTTTCGCTAATGTGAGAAACTTTATGAAAGGCTGGAAGAGGACTCGCAAATGGATGCGTGGTACATTTTTCCATCTCATACTTGTTTATTGTATGTTAACTCTTTAAAACCTTAACACCAATAATTGCCACAGCCCGGACACCAATCAAGAAAGTGAGGAAATGTTCTGAAAATAATAAGTCGGAGAAAGACACTGCCCGACGCAAAGTGCCCTTGAGTGCCTTTACGTGATTTTCTCATTTCAGTTTTCCGAATCGAATGTGTGATGGATTAATTGAGCATAATTATATGAGTTTGAGCTTGAGTTTGAATTTCGGAAAATTCTAAGAAGTTTTGTTTTCCGATGAATAGTAACTTTTCCCGAGTTTTCACTATTCATTAAGTTTTTCCGAATTTCATCTAATTAGTGTCTTTTGAGTGTAAAAGTTCTTTTAAAACCTTTGAGATATATTTGTGAGTCATTTGAGATTGTCTGAGAAAGATTTGAGTTATGATTTTAAAAACCCTAATATGAATAGTGATTTTAAGTTTTTAATCGTTACTCGAAATCTTGATTTGAAAACAAAATTTCTGAAATCCTTGATTTATTTGGTGAGAGATGAGACGAAGTAGAGAGCTTTCCGACGTCGAGAAAGAGTCGTGGCAAGTTTTAAGTCATTTGAGAGTTAAATGAAATTATAGGGTTGTTTTGCACCAGAAAACTTTTCTTTCTGGCGATTTATATCGCGTTTTTGACTAAGTGGTGCAATCTTTCTCTATTTATTTTCTATCTTATTCTCACTCTCCTCACGCTCTCCCACTCTCTTCTCTCTCTCGTTGATCTCTCACTCTCTCTCTACTATCTCTTTCTCCATTCCTCTCTTATTGCGACATCACTACCTCTTCTCTCTCCCTCCCCTTCGGCAGCACACATGCATACAAAATCCCTCCATGGATGCATGAAAGTTCGAGCTTCAAGTTGCATGGAATAGAGCTTTGATCGATCGAACCTTCAATCTCAAGTAAGTTTCGACTTCCTTGTTCGATTGTGAGTTATTCAAGATCAAGAAATTCATCATTCTCCCCTCTCTCTTGATCGACCGAAATGGAAGAAAATAGGAAGCTTTGTCCTTCAAATTTTTAAGCTCAAAATAATGATCTATGCATATTTCCATGCATAAATTATAAAGAGAAACCCTTGATCATCTAAGGCCAATGAATGTCAATTTTCTTAGCTCAAAATAGGGGTTTCCATGTTTTTGTGTGTGAGATCAATTGAAGAAAATCAAATTTCTTGCTAATTTCCCCTAAAATTTCGAACGGTTCTAGCTTAGGAAATTAGGGATTTGTGTTGTGTGTTTTGAATGCATGAATTAGTGACGTATTTGTTGAATTTAAGTACTTGGATGCATGAAAAATCGATCATTGAAGAGTATGATTCATCTTGCTATTTTTCTTGCAAAATTCGAACATGTATATATGTGTAGTTGATGATTTTGTGTTGATTTTGAGGAGTAATGATCTAGTTGAGAGTCTTAGATGTTATAAGCATGATTAGATGAGAATTTAAGAAACATGAATTTTATGCTAATTTTCCCCAAATTTTCGATACATATATATGAGGAAATTGATGATTTTTGATGTTGTGAATTAGATTGTTTATTTGGATGCTAGATAAATAAAATTGAGTATATTAAGAGCCTAAGTTTAAGAGGAATCAAAGAAGAAATCTTATTTGCTTAAAAAGTGGAAAAATTTGAACTATATAGGCCTTAGAACTTGTGATTTTTGTTGATCATGTGTTCTAAGTGTTAAATTGAGTAAAGATTAGTGAAATTAGATGTATTTGAGGTATAATATATCTTGAAATTATTAAAATCGGATGCCTATAGAGTAAACCCCAAATTCATCGATGAAATTGAGCATAAAATGATGATTTTTAGTATTTGAGCTCGTTTGATGAAATTGATTGGAAAATCCATCAATTGGACCTTTTAAAAGCACGTTAGAGCCTTGAATTTTTGAATTTGGACAAGTTATGTACTGAAATCAAAAAATTTAGAAGGTTTTAAGATTTTTGAATTGGGAATTTTTTTATCTTGAGCTTGTTTGTCACAGCCCCAAATCCCAAGGGACGGCAGAAGCCGGGGTGCGACTGGGGTTGGATTAGAGAAGCGGGGAAGAAGGGGGCTAATTGACTAAACATACATGAAAACATCGATAAACCATGAACAAGACTTGAATATAAATAAGAAAGAGTTAATCCCTAAGGATTTCTCGACAAAAGTACAATAAAGAAGCTAAGTTCATATTTACAAACTTAGACTTCAGAGTATTGTTCGAAAAGTACATCTCAAAAAGAAATACAGAGTTTGGCAGCGGAAGGGTTCTAACTAAGCATCCTATCCTTTAACTCAACATCAACCGTCGCCGCTCACCGTCGCTTCAACCTGCACATTTAGAAAACAATGCAGGGCTAAGTACAAACGTACTTAGTGGGCACGATGTCGAAATCATAATCATAAATATAGATAAATATGGCATTTCATAAGCGTAGCACATCGGAGTTTTATTGAAAGAATCCGTGTCTACTAAACATTTTCTGACTTTTTCTCATAAATCACTCGCGCGAGCATTTTCTGACTAATGTTACGTTCAATCTTGACCAATTCTAATTCACCGTGGCTGGTACCCCTCAACAGGATATCATATACACCACAGGTTACAAAGTGCACTAACTCTGGAAAGCACTTAGCAGCTAACTAAGAGCCGATCGTTAGTTAATCTAGTTAGATTAACTCTAAATCTGGAAAACACGAATGTTGACTCAGATAGGTACAAGAGAACTCACATAAAATATAAAACAGTTCATGCCATAATATCACTTTGAAAACACAGATATCAAAGCAATAAAGAAAGATTTTCCGAGCATTGCTCGTTTTATTTGTATATAGAAGCCCACCTTGATTTACAGAACTTAAAGCAAATGCTTCCAACTTTGGATCTTCCATCCTTTCTCTACAGTTGGCTTCCTCCTTCATCGTAAAATAAACATACTTAAAAAAAAACGGATCGTAGAAGATAATCGATAAAAGAGAATCGAAGTAAGTTTTAGTTGTTTCATTCTTTAGGCATTTGCATGCTTACTAGATTCATTTTACTTAAACGGGAAATGAGACTCGTACGAATCTCATTTAGAACTCAGAAGATCTCATACTCGACTCTCGGGTCAGTATAGAGATATTCGTTAGATAAAACGGCTTAAACGATCGAAAGAAAATAAGTTGTGAACTAAACAACTTAGAAAACAAGAAACTGAATTTTTACTGCGCAGTCCAGTAACTCTAGAGGCTGTCCAGAACAGAGGATTTAGAAACAGGGAATGAGCTTGGGATGTCTAGTTCGCGCTCCAATTTACGGATCACAAATCCGATAAACGAGCTGGAAGTTATTATAGTTTCCGGCGAGGGTCGCAAAACTGCCGTGAAAACCCTAATTGCTTGATAGGTTCGACGTATAACGTCTTAGGTTCGTTCTAAGCTCTTGTATTCAATTTTTTTAGAAACTGGACTCTCAAGGCAGTCATCACGTACTTCCGTACGTGACGAACTCCTTCTCAAAACTCGCTCAAAAGCACGACGTTCTAACCGTCGGATTCCAACTAACAATTACTAAACCAACAAAAATTCAAAACGCGTTCTAGTTCTCGACTATAACTATAGCCCATATTATATCAACTCGAAAGCTTATGATGTCAACTAGAAAGTTGTTCTAAATTCCATCACAAACAATAATATCAAATTAGAATTCCCATCCGACTTCTCGATTATTAGCTACGATTAAAGGTTCGTCTCTTACGCGTTTTTCAAAGGTTGTCGGATTCTATTCAAATTTTACGACGTTAAACTACGTCTAACGTGAATCACTTTCATGCATGCAAACATATCATAACATCATTATAACTCAACTTATAAGGTGATTTTTATCTCTTATGTTTCATTAAACATTTTTTTTTAGAAAATTCTCAATTAAATTCTATAATCAACTAACATGATTTGCAACCTAATTTAACCAACAATTCATCAATTAGAGCAAAGCTCCCTAAACACCTAATTTTATCCTCATTTTCGGTTTTGGCTCACTATTAGGTGTAGTGATTTTCTTCTCCAATTAAATCCAGTAATCCATTTTTAATCATACTACATCATATATTAACCAATTATTAATACTATTACATCATCAATTAAAATCCCCCAACTCAAATCCTAGCTAATTTTCGAATGTCATTAGAATCATAGGGCTTTTAATTTCTCATGGTTTAATTCACCAATTAACTCAATCCCAAGTATAATTAACCAAACAAATAATGAATCCAATTACCCTACCAACTTCCCCTAAAATTCGGTCATCACCTAGCTCTTAGGGTTGTTGAATTTCTTCAACAATTAACCATAGAATTCATCTTCTATCCATCTAATTGTATAGATTAAACAATAAAATAACTACTACAACAATACTATAAAAATCGTCTCACATGAAAATAAAAGGAAAGGAATTCTAGTTGGATAGAATTAAAGAGGAGATCATTACCTTGAATATTAGTAAAAGGAGTTAGATGATTCAATGGTTGGATGATGATCTAAGATGGAATCCTTGTTTGAAACCTTGAAGCTTTCAACAATGGTGAAGAACAAAATTTGAGAAAGAATGAGAGGGGAGGGGCGGCAATGACTTGGAGATGATGAAGAAATATGACCAAATTAATAGAATAGTAGCTTGAGGTGGAAAGTTCAAATAGGTGTCACTTAACTAGATAATAACAACATGCATGTTCCCCACTAAAAAGGAGAATGTCAGCTCCATGTAGCTTTTAGGAGGGTTACGGGTTTTTTCGGCGCGATCCGACGTTACGGAAATCGAACGACGAAAAACGTTGCTCAGTACAAAATCGTCGCGATTTGACCTAAAAATTCTAACCTATGAACTTAATTGGAAAATAAATTTACGAAAAAATTATTTTTACAAAAGCTTGGGACGACACAGTCCGAGTTTCGTCCGGAAAAACATAAAAACGAACTTTCTCGGGCGTGTTCATATTGCGATTTCGTGAAAGTAAAAATCAGACGGTTTTCCGTTCTGAGTTTGTGAACTAAAAACTTTTCGTACACGCTAACCCTAATACAGTAGTCATCTAGCTGACTTCTGTAATTTATTTTCAGTAACGGATTCGACCGTTAGCCTTAGAATTCAAAATTGTAAACTTAGGCGTGCAAAGCCATTATTTAATTAACTTTAAAATTTTAAGAACGTAAGGAATTTACGGGGCATTACATTGTTTGAGTGAATTTATGTTATATTCATGAAATTGGATTTATTTTAAACTTGTTAGAGCTTTGAATTTCTAAAATCGAGCATGTATAGCTAAAAGTATGAGATGCTAAGCTCTTGACATTATTAGATGAATGTGATGATTAGATGATGAAATTGGAGTAAAAATAAGTATATTAGCTTCTTGAATTTCTGAAACCGGAATTCATATGTGAAAGTTATTAAGAATTAAAGGTTAAGAATGAAAAATCGAGATTTCAAGTTAAAAGTGAAATTAAGTAAAATTGATCGAGTAATTGATTAATTGAAATTATTTTGAGTCAGTTTGACAAGTTTGAGAATTTTCCGAGCATATGCACGTTTTACGAGAAAAAAGTGACGTAGACTTTAATCCGAGATATTTTGCTTAAGGTTTCGGATTTTGAATCCGATTTCATGTTTGGATTCCTTGATTCATTTTAAGAATAATCAGACTATTTCCGTTCAAAGCCGAAGACTTATATTTTTCAAGATTAGTAGTCGAGCAGTATTGAGTCAGCATGAGACTTTGTATGAGTCATGAATGAAATTCTGAGTTGATATTCGTGTTTATATGAATTTATGTGATTTTCTGGAATATTCTGAGATATTTGGAAAATTTTTCTTTTTCCGTCTATTTATCGAAGTCAGTCGTTTACCTATCTGTGAATGTCTGATTCTTGATGTGAATGTCTGAATGTAAATAAATTGTGTTTAAAGTAGTCGAGAATTAATCTCGTAATTTTCTGAGTTCGTTTGACTCGAGAAATCGAGAAATATGAGGTTTATGTTGTGAATAGTAAATTCTCGATTTTCGTAATTTGTTTAAGTTTTAATTTGTTTGACATTTTCGAGTTAAGTGTCCGACTCTGAGAGTCTATAAGATTAGTACTTGGGTTGAGTCGAGAAACCAAGAAAGATCGGTTTAGACAAGCCGAGATAAGTTAAGAAACCTGAGTCAAGTAGAAATCCTTCACCCGAGCGTTAGAACTCATTTCGTTTTTTCGAGAAAGTAGACTCATCCTTATAAGATGTTATTCTTGAAGGAACGAGCGGGACCGAGAAGTGAAGGAAGTAGAAGAAAAAAGTTGCCCCGACTAACCTCTTTAGTTAGGTGGGCTTTATAAACCGAGAACTATTGAATGTTGTTACTTATTGATTATTACGTAAGTTTTTAAATTAATTGACTTGACATTTTATCTGAGTTTTGGTATGTTTGATCATCTACTTGAGTTATTATCCTTTGCGAGACAGGAACACACGTGTTGTTATTTGAATTATGTGAGGTGACTGTGTGCCTTGCTTTGGTTAGGCCATTCACAGTGTTTGAGAAGGAGACCTACTTCTCGACATAGAGATGATGTGGTATATTGATTCATACCTTCTTGCTGTTATATATATGTTGAATGCGCAGTCATTTTAAGAAAAGAAAATATTTTTGCATCCATAGGTAAAATGTTTTAACTGTACTAACACTTGTGATCCAATGGCAAGGCAAGTTCACTTATATAGCTCCATCGAGCAAGTTTTAAATTGTTTTGGCATGTGTTCACTGAGTACGAAGTACTCAATCCTGCATGTGTTTTCTAAACGTGCAAGTTAGCTCGGATGTGGATTGCTCGGTAGTGTGTGTTAATAAGTTGAGTCATTTTTAAAGCTTGCAATTGCATGTCTTCATACATGTAAATATTGGGACTTGAGTTTGAGATTCTACTGCAAATACAATATTCTATTTGTCTTTTAAAACTATTACTTTCATAATGTGTCGATACAATGAGCCTTGTGCTCGAAACTATTTCCTATTTTTCCCGACTTCTATTTGATATATATTCCGACACTTGAATTATACATCGATGATCGTTTATTTAAGTTAAGATTTGAAAGCATGTTATTATTTATTATCGCTTTCAAACTATATCCCCTTGTTTCCGAGCATGATCCCTTGTTGAGTTGAGTATTATTCTATTGTTTCACCATCATTGTCCAATGGATTCTAATCCTTCCTACACACTTGAATTCGGGCTGTGACATAGTGGTATCAGAACAGCTCCTCTGCTCTTAAGCTTAAACTTGTTTGAGTCAGTAACACGCTGAGCATCCCCATCTCATCCGACAACCAAGCATGAGTATTTTCAAAAGCTTTTTGAGTTTTAAAGTTTAATTACAAGTTATTCAGTTTGCTATTTGTGCTTGTCTAGAGATAAAAGCTTGGTAAGTAGCTTGAATAACTAGATTGTTTTAGAATGCCTTCCCTAATTCTGTGTTTTGGTGTTGAAATCGAAAAGGATGGAACGTTTGTGCAAACATTTTCGTGAAATGGAATTGCCAAGTACCCTGAGCAATAAAACATCTTTGGGAAGAAAAAACAAGTATGTGGTGGTTGGAATTACAACATGTTGTTTAACTATTTTGGTTTGCTTAATTCGTTTAAAATCGTATAGGATGGATGATGAGTGCAACCAAGCGATAATGTAAGAGTACCTGCATATCAGGAAATCGTATCATGAGACCCTCGCCGAATTCTTAGCCCACTACCATAAGATATGAGAGACAGTCAAGTAGCTCAATGTCAGTGCTCTTGACAGGATGGTACACTTGATTCACGCTCTCCCTCGAGAATGGCGAGTTTGGGCAGCCTCTCTAGTGCTGAGTCACGTTGGACGTCAGTATTGGGTGTTTATCTGCACGGCGACTGCAACGGTTTTATTACCACTATCTCTGGCCAATTCATCGAGCATGGTTCTCCGTCTCCTGAACCTTTTGACCCTATCCTCCCAGGCGAGCCGAATGACATTGCTTTTGAGCTGCAACCTCAGTTTGGTCCAGCTCTGTATCATGTTCTCTCTCTGCCTCGCCCTGTGCTGAGAGCTGCTTTTCAGTTCAACTCATACTTGGGAGATGTGCTCTCTATTCACTCCTTTGATCACTTTGCCTCGTCTAGTTTAGTTGCGACACAGCCAGATGGTTCGTATGACCCCTTCAGAGCTCTACCTCTTTCGCACGACCAACCTGAGTAGTTTAGACACTGAGACCGCACTCCTTCGCCAGTGCTATCACCAGCCAAGTCTTATAGGCCGAGACGTACAGGCGTCAGGGACGACGAGCCCTTAGAGGATCCAGTAGCCGATGCTACAGTGGGCACCAGCTATCTTCAGATGTTCTCGTGCGACCGCTTCTCCTTTCTGTACCCGCTTTTCAAGACTCCGACATTGAGGCCTGACCAGGCGCTTGAGCAACAGATCAACGGCATAGTCGGTGCATACCTTCGTCCCAAGAGTAGTCAGGAGACTTCCCCATGGGACGAGACCGAGCTGGAGGACGTAAACGCCCGTTTCAAGGACGAGCAAACTGGAGACATGACGAACCCATAGGATGTCCAGGACATACCTACGGTGACTTCTTGGAGGCACTAACAGCAGTAGAGGGTCAGGGTAGTGAGGAGGAGGATCCAGAGTAGGATCCCGAGGAGGATCCAGAGGAGGACCCCGAGGAGGAGCAGAGAGATGACGATGACCCGAGCGATGATGGTTCTCACACTTAGGGTTTAGTTCAAGAAAGACGTGGAAAGTTCCGAATAATATTTATTTTCTGTCAAGAGTTGAACTCTTTTTATTTTCTGCAATGATGTAAATTATATGATCGATGCATAGATATTTAGTAGAGCTGGACGTGAAGTAGTAGCTCGTGTCTAGTGCACTTTTTAGGTATAGAATGTTGCTTTGACGTTTAGGAAAATTTTCTATTGGAAATATTTATCCCTTATTTTGGTATATGTCCAGAAGAGGCCATCATTCCAATGATATGAGAAAGAAGCCGTTAGGCTATTAAAATCAACTTTGAGTCTCTTGATTAAAATGTTTTAAGTATATTGAAATCTATTTGTCCTTGAATTATGAGTGAGTAAAGAAAAGAGAGCCGAGTTATCAAATGAGTTATTTTATGAGTTATTTGGAGTATGAAAATGTTTGAGAGATTAAATTTTTCTTATGTGACAATGTTTGAGTATATGACTGTGATAAAGTATCGAGCATGATATTCCTTGATAATATGTGAATTTTGATGATATTATTGAGAAAGCATGCAAGTAAATGATTATTTATATTGAGTTGAGTATTGTTTTACTTGCAAGATTGATGAATGAATATCATGTTTGAATTCTCCCTATGTGCTTGATAAGTATTGATTGAGAATCATATCCTTCTTGAGAGGAAAATTTTCAAAAGTCAAGAAAATTTTCGAGTTGCGCTTAGTCCAATTTGCGGAAAGTTTTCCGACTTTCCTAATTGTTAACATTTCTTTTAGAATGCTGGCAAGAAGAAGAAATGTGAGAGTCGAAAGAAACGAGGAAGAAGAGCAACGTGAGCAGACCCCGTCTCTTCAAAGCAAAAGGCAAATCGAGAAACTCTTTGTTCGTCAAAACCTGCCGACCTTCGTTGGTAAAGGTAGTCCAGCAGAAGCTGAGGATTGGATTCATTCTCTCGAACGAATTTTTAGGATTCTTCGATGTGAAGACCGCAAACGTCTCGAGTGTATGACATACCAGCTTAAAGTATCCACCGATTACTGGTGGGAAGCCCGTAAAGAATGTATTCGCCAGAGGAATGAGAGAATCAGACTTTGGAGCAATTCAAGGAGGCCCTGTTTGAAAAGTACGTACCCAAGACTTATCGTAAGCAGAAGGCGAACGAATTCATAAATTTAAGGCAAGAAAAGAGGATAGTAGCTGAGTACGACCGTGAGTTCTGTGAGTTAGCTCATTTTTTGCCCGACAAAGTGGATACAGACGAGAAGATGTGCGAGCTGTTTCAAGCAGGTTTGAGGCAAGACATTCGCATAGTTCTTGCAATTCAGAGTAGACTCACTTATGCTGAAGCCCTTAATCGAGCCCTAGACATGAAGTTGGCTATGCAGCCACATAGAGGATCGCATTCTTCAGTGACCCCTCAGTTTCAAGGTTAGATGACGGCAACTGTAACCCCACAACCCTCTCAGAACGCCCTGAGCGCGAAAAGAAAAGGAAAGTGGAGTGGTTGAAACCACCCGAGCAAGAAGCCATGGCAAGGAAGGGGACAGCAGCACCAGCAAGCTCAGAAAGCAAAACCCCAGCACGGCAATCAGAGCAGTGCATCTTTCAGACCCCAAGGACTCCCTCCGTGTTCGAAATGTGGCAGGATGCATCAAGGCATCTGCAAGGCAGGAAGTAACATTTGTTATACTTGTGGTAAACTTGGCCATTTTTCGAACCAGTGCCCAAGTAAATAGCAAGGAACGAGCAATGGAAGATCGAATCAATGCCAGTCACTAAGATAAGAGCCATGGAAGGAGCCCCATAGCCAAAGCATTCCCAGGGTCAGCGTAAGACGCAACAGCAGAAGCAGCAACCCCGTCCGTAGGAGCCACGCACTACCAGAGGGTATTCGCGATCGAGCAGAAAACTGGAGTTAAGGACCAGGAAAATCTCGCAGGCATGGAAAAGCTTAAAGGTGTGCCTATTATCATTTTGTTTGATACCGGTGCATCGCATTTTTTTATAACTAGTGCTTGCGTAAAAACCCTTGGCCTAGATGTAGAAGAGTTGAATGAGGAGCTTAGAGTGTCAACCCCTTTGGTTAGATCTGCGTTAGTTCTGCGCGTTTGCTCAAATTTAAAATTTAAGTTCAGAATTTGTAAGTTATGTGCAAAACCCCTGAATCTAATCTAGATGTGGGATGTGGATATAATCTTGGGAATGGATTGGTTAACCGAGAATTTTGAAACGATTCAATACAATCAGAGGCAGATTTTGTTTCAACCTCCTAGAGAAGAGCCAACCGTAATTCATGGAATCGAGAAGAGAAAGAAAAAGAGTATGCTGATTATTTCAGCTATGAAAGCAGAGAAGTTGATGAGGAGAAAGGATAAGAAAGCGTATCTGATTTACCTAAACAAAGATGAAGAGCAAGAGCTGAGCATTGATGATGTAGCAGTAGTGAAAGAGTTTAAAGATGTGTTACTGGAAGTTTTGTCCGGTTTGCCTCCCGACAGGCAATTAGAGTTCATAATTGATCTTAAGCCTGGATCAACCCCGATTTCAAAAGCTTTGTACAGAATTGCCACGAAAAAGCTTCAAGAATTGAAGATTCAATTGCAAGAATTGTTAGATTTGGGTTTTATTCGACCAAGTGTTTTCCCTTGGGGAGCATCTATTTTATTTGTAAAGAAAAATGACGGTAGCCTGAGGATGTGGATTGACTACCGAGATCTGAATAAGATTACACTCAAGAACAAGTATCTTTTGCCAAGCATATATGATTTGTTCGACCAGTTGAAAGGAGTCAGTGTTTTCTCGAAGATTGCTTTGAGGTCTGGATACCATCAGCTGAAGATCAGAAAGGAAGATATTCAAAAGACTGCATTCAGAACGAGATACGGACATTATGAGTTTTTTGCAATGCCGTTTCCAAGAGCTTAAGTTGAGTTTAACATTAGCTCTAGTGTTAGCCCTCCCTGAAGCAGGAAAGGACTACATTATTTTCATAGACGCATCATCTAAAGGTTTGTAATGTGTGCTAATTCAAGATGGAAAACTAATAGCTTACACTTCAAGACAACTTAAACCTCATGAGAAGAAGTATCCGACATACGATTTAGAGTTGGCAGCAGTAGTGCACGCTTTAAAGATTTGGAGACATCATCTCTATGGAGCCAAGTGTGAAATCTTTTCGGATCATAAAAGTCTAAAGTATTTCTTTGAGCAGAAGGAGTTAAACATGAGACAAAGACGATGGCTTGAGTTGGTAAAAGATGAGAAGTGAAGTAGTTCAGCCTCCGATGACAGTGGAACAAGTAATTGTCTCCTTAGTAGTGGTGCTAGATTTGAGAGCCCGCCGCATAATAGACAGCCAAAGGAAAGATTAGAAGTTAGAGAATTTGAGACTCAGAATCAGAAAAGAAGGAGTCGAAGATTCCCGAGAATCGAGTGATAATGCTTTGTTGTTTCGTAATAGAATTTGTGTGCCAAATGATGAAGATTTGAAGAAGAAAATCATGAGTGAAGGTAACGATACTCCGTACACCACTCATCCCAGCAGTACAAAGATGTACCAGGATTTAAAGCAGCAATTATGGTGGGAAGGAATGAAGAAAGATGTCGCCATGTACGTAGAAAGATGTTTAGCTTGTCAACAAGTGAAGTCTTTGCATAAGAGACCTTATGGACATCTGCAACCGTTACCAGACCCGAAGTGGAAATAGGATGATATTAATTTGGATTTTGTGACGGGTTTGCCAAAGACAAAGAAAGCAAATACAACTATTTAGGTGGTTGTGGATAGATTGACGAAGTCTTCTCATTTCATACCTATTCCTATCACTTATGGATCAGAAAAGTTGGCCTAGATTTTTGTCAAGGAGATTGTGCGTTTGCATGGAGTTCCGAGTACGATTACCTCGGATCGAGACTCCAAGTTCCCCACACATTTTTGGGAAAGTTTCCAAAAGGAGTTGGGAACGCAATTGCAGTTCACAACTGCTTATCACCCTCAGACGGATGGTCAGTTATAAAGGAGACGATTGGGAGAAAATTTTACCTCTTGTCGAATTTGCCTACAACAGTTATCATAATACGATTGGAATGGCCCCTAATGAAGCCCTTTATGGAAAAAAGTGTAGATCTCTACTCTATTGGGATAAAGTAGGCGAGAGAAAAGTGATAGGCCTTGAGGCGATCAAGGAAATGATAGAATCTATTCGTCAGATTTTGATCGAGGAAATGAGGCCCGTAAGTACGTTTTTGATCCGAAGCACATGATTCGTCAAGATGACGTAGCTCTAAAGCCAGATTTAAGTTATGAGGAAAGACCCGAGGAAATTATTAATCGTAAGATTCAGTAGCTTAGGACGAAATCAATCCCATTAGTCAAGATCAGGTGGTGACACCATGATCTGGAAGAAGCAACGTGGGAGCTAGAAGATGAGATGAAGGAGAAGTTCCCCGAGTTCTTTTTTTGAAGGTTAGTAAATTTTGAGAGGAAATTTCTTTTAAGGAGGTGAGGATGTTATACCCCAATCTTTTATAAGTCTTTAAGTTCATCTTGATTGAGTTTATATGCCTTAATAATGTGCGTTAGTGTGATAAAAATTTTGCGAGAAAAGAAATTTTCTCGTAAAATTACCAAAGTGCCCTTGAGTGCATTTACGTAATTTTTCTCATTTCGGTTATCCGAGTTGAATGTGTGATGGATTGATTAAGCATGATTATATGAGTTTAAGATTGAGTTTGAATTTCGGAAAATTTTGAGAAGTTTCTTTTTCCGATGAATAGTAATTTCTTCCCGAGTTTTTCCGAATTTCATCTAATTAGTGTCTTTTTAGGTATAAAAATTCTTTTAAAACCTTTGAGATATATTTGAGAGTCATTTGAGATTGTTTGAGAAAGATTTGAGTTATGATTTCAAAAATTCTAATATGAATAGTTATTTCCGAGTATTTATTCGTTACTCGAAATTTTGATTTGAAAACTAGATTTCTGGAATCCTTGATTTATTTGAAAAGTAGAGAGCTTTCCGATGTCGAGAAATAGTCGTTGTGAGTTTTAAGTCGTTTGAGAGTTAAATGAAATTATAGGGTTGTTTTGCACCGGAAAACTTTTCTTTCCGACGATTTAATTATATCGCGTTTTTGACTAAGTGGTACAATCTTTCTCTATATATTTTCTATCCTACTCTCACTCTATTTACGCTCTCCCACTCTATTTTCTCTCTCATCAATTTGTCCCTCTCTCTCATTGCCGACATCACTACCTCTTTTCTCTCCCTCCCCTTCGGAAGCACACATACAAACAAAAATCCTCCATGGATGCTTGAAAGTTGGAGCTTCAAGTTGTGTGGAATAGAGTTTTGATCAATCGAACCTTCAATCTCAAGTAAGCATCGAGTTCCTTGTTCGATTGTGAGTTATTCAAGATCAAGAAATTCATCTTTCTCCCCTCTCTCTTTATCGACCGAAATGAAATAAAATAGATAGCTTTGTTCTTCGAAATTTTAAGCTCAAAATAATGATCCATGCATATTTCCATGCATGATTTACAAAGAGAAACCCTTGATCATCCAAGCCCTATGAATGCTGATTTTCTTAACACAAAATAAGGGTTTCCATGTTTTTGTTTTGATCATGAAATTGATGATGAAGTCGAGTTCTATGGATTAATCTAATAGTGTGTGTGAGATCAATTGAAGAAAATTGAATTTCTTGCTAATTTTCCCTGAAAATTCGAAGGGTTCTAGCTTAGGAAATTAGGGATTTTTGTTGTGTGTTTTGAATGCATGAATTAGTGATGTATTTGTTGAATTTGAGTACTTGGATGCATGAGAAATCGATCGATTGATGAGTATGATTTATCTTTCAAAATTTGAACATGTATATATGTTTAGTTGAGAGTCCTATGATGTTATAAACATGATTAAATGAGAATTTAAGAAGCTTGTATTTTATGCTAATTTTTCCCCAAATTTTCAATACATATATATGAGGAAATTGATGATTTTTGATGTTGTAAGTTAGATTGTTTATTTGGATGCTTGATAAATGAAATTGAGTATATTAAGAGCCTACTAAGTTTAAGAGGAATCGAAGAAAGAAACTAGTTTGCTTAAAAAGTGGAAAAATTCGAAATATATAGGCTTTAGAACTTGTGAATTTTTGTTGATCATGTGTTCTAAGTGTTAAATTGAGTAAACATTAGTGAAATTAGATCTATTTGAGGTATAATAGAGCTTGAAATTATCAAAATCGGATGCTTATAGAGAAAACCCCAAATTAATCGATGAAATTGAGCATAAAATGAGGATTTTTAGTATTTGAGCTCGTTTGATGAAATTGATTGGAAAATCGATCAATTTGAATTTTTTTAAGTACGTTAGAGCCTTGAATTTTTGAATTTGGACAAGTTACTAAAATCCAAAAATTTCGAAGGTTTTAAGATTTTTGAATTGGGAATTTTTGATCTTGAGCTTGTTTGAGTGAATTGATGTTATATTCATGAAATTGGATTTATTTTAAACTTGTTAGAGCTTTGAATTTCTAAAATCGAGCGTGGATAGCTAAAATTATGAAAATTCGAATGTTTTGGAGAAATTAAGCATGCGAAGTTGAGTTCTTGACATTGTTTGATGAATGTGATGATTAGATGATGGAATTGGAGTAAAAAGAATTATATTAGCTTCTTGAATTTCTTATTGGAATTCGTATGTGAAAGTTATTAAGAATTAAAGGTTAAGAATGAAAAATCGAGATTTCATTAGTTAAAAATAAAATTAAGTAAAATTGATCAAGTAAATGATCAATTGAAATTATATTGAGACAGTTTGACAAGTTTGAGAATTTTCCGAGCATGTGCACGTTTTACGAGAAAAAGTGACGTAGACTTTAATCCGAGATATTTTGCTTAAGATTTCGGATTTCGAATCCGATTCCATATTTGGATTCCTTGATTTATTTTAAAAATAATCAGACTGTTTTCGTTAAAATCAAACACTTATGGTTTTCAAGATTAAAAGTCGAGCAATATTGAGTTAGCATGAGAATGTGTATGAGTCTTGAATGAAATTCTGAGCTGATATTCGTCTTTATATGAATTTATGTGATATTCAGGAATATTCTGAGATATTTAGAAAAAAATTATTTTTCTGTCTATATATTGAGGTCAGTCATTTACCTATCTGTGAATGTCTGATTCTCGATGTGAAAGTCTGAATGTGAATGAATTATGACTAAATTAGTCAAGAATTGTAATTTTCTGAGTTTGTTTGACTCGAGAAATCGAGAATACGAGGTTTATGTCATGAATAGTAAATTCTCAATTTTTGTGATTTGTTTAAGTTTTAATTTGTTTGATGTTATCGAGTTAAGTGTCCGAGTTTGAGAGTCTGTAGGATTAGTACTTGCGTAGAGTCGAGAACCGAGAAAGATCGGTTTAGTCTAGCCGAGATAATTTAAGAAAGATTAACTGAACAAATTTTTTCTGAAAACCTTTAGTGCATTTTGCTGCATATTTGCTTGTTTGTCTCTTGTGGTGTGCAGGAAAAATTAACCCGACGTTGCTAGGAAGCTTATCGGAGTTCACCGTGGATAACTATCCCACGTGAAAGTTTTGCCTGAAGATGGCACTGACTACCAGGCATCACAGGATATGGGAGACCATTGAAAAAGGTCTCATCCAAGTGACACAAGAAAGAAAGAGACATCGCGCAACTAGATGACATAGCAAAGAGTGTCATCTCTTCTACCGTCGGCAAAGCCTACCTGCTGAATTTTATCAATTGCTCTACAACAAAAGATATGTGGAAAGCCTTAGCTTCACTCTATGAAGGCAAGATGGGTACTTTATGAAGGCAAGATTGGAAACTCTATGAAGAACAAGTTAACCTTAGCTTGTTAGAAGTTTGAGAATTTCTCTCAGCTAACCGAGGAGTCCATCGACAAGATGGAGCTGAGATTCACAGAGGTACTTATGGACACCAAGAGTATTAGGAAAGGCAAATTGTCACAGCCCCAAATCCCGAGGGACGGCAGAAGCCGGGGTGCGACTGGGGTTGGATTAAAGAAGCGGGAAAGAAGGGGGCTAACTGACTAAACATACATAAAGGACATCAAGCATTCAATGAACAAGACTGGAATATAATGAAGAAAGAGTTAATCACGAGTGATTACTCGACAAAAGTACAGGATAGAAACTAGGTTCAAGTTTACAGATTTATTTTGCAGTGTGTTGTTCAAAAGTACATATTCTCAAGGCTTAGAGTTCTGCAGCGGAAGAGTCTTAACTAAAGCATCCTATCCTTTCAACTCAACTTCAACCGTTGCTGCTCACATCGCTTCAACCTGCACATTTAGAAAATAATGCAGGGCTAAGTACAAACGTACTTAGTGGGCACGATGCCGAAATCATAATCATAGGTATAGATAAATATGGCATTTCATAATTGTAGCACATCGGGGTTTTATTGAAAGAACCCGTGTCTACTAAACATTTTCTTTTCTCATAAATCACTCGCGCGAGCATTTTCTGACTGATGTTACGTTCAATCTTGACCAATTCTCATTCACCGTGGCTGGTACCCCTCAACAGGATATCACATACACCACAGGTTACAAAGTGCACTAACTCTGGAAAGCACTTAGCAGCTAACTCAGAGCCGATCGTTAGTTAACCTAATTAGATTAACTCTAAATCTGGAAAACACGAATGTTGACTCAGATAGGTACAAGAGAACTCACAAAAAACATAAAATAGTTCATGCCATAATATCACTTTGAAAACACAGATATCAAAGCGATAAAGAAAGATTTTCCGAGCATTGCTCGTTTTATTTTGTATATAAAAGCCCACCTCGTAATACAGAACTAAGGAGTACTAGCTTCCAATCTTCGGATCTTCCGTCCTTTCTTTACTGCTGGCTTCCTCCTTTATCATAAAATAATAGTACTTAAAATCGATTTGTAAAAGATATTCGATCAAAGAAAAATCGAAATAGGTTTTAGTCGTTTCATTCTTTAGGCATTTGCACGCTTACTAGATTCATTTTACCCTCTCATACTCGACTCTTAGGTCAGTAGAGAGGGTAGGCGATAGCTTAATACGACTTGAAAGATCAAAAGGAACTAAGTTGGAAAGGAATCGACTTAGGAAATTAAGTTTTAGTCTTTAGAAGATTTATGCAATTTCTCGCTTAACTAGTTTTCTTTACTTGAACGGGTACGAGGTACCAACTCGTCTTGGTTAGCACTCAAGGCTCCTTTCTTGACTCTAGGGTCAGTAGGAAGATAGTCGTCAAGTTAGTACGGCTTAGACGATCGAAAGAAACTAAGTTGCGAACAAAACAACTTAGAAGAAATGAAACTGAAATTTCACTGCGCATTACAGTGACTCTGGGGACTGCCCAGAACAGGGGATCTAGAAACATGGGATGAGCCCTATACCGTTGGAAAGTTTAGGATGTCTAGTTTACGCTCCAATTTACGGATCACAAATCCGATAAACGAGCTAAAAGTTATTACAGTTTCCGGCGAGGGTCGCAAAACTGCCGCGCTAACCCTAGATGCTCGATAGAAACGACGTATAATGTCTTAGGTTCGTTCTAAGCTCTCGTATTCGATTTCTCAAGAAACTGGACCCTCAAGGCAGTCATCACGTACTCCCGTACGTGATGAACTCCTTCTCAAAACTCGTCCAATAGCACGACGTTCTAAACGTCGGCTTTTAACTAACATGTACTAAACCAAAGCAAGTTAACAACTTTCTCATTCTAGTTCTCGACTATCATTATAGCTCATATTATATTAGCTCGGAAGCTCATGACACCAACTACAAAGTTATTTCCAAGTCCATCATAGACAATAATATCAATTTAGAATTCTCATTCGACTTCTCGGTTATTACTTACGTCTAATTGTTTGTCTCTTACCCAATCTTCAAAGTTGTCGGATTTCGTTCAAATTTTACGTCATTAAACAACATCTAACGAGAATCACTTTCATGCATACAATCATTTCATATCAACACTATATTTCAACTTACGACGAGTTATTCGTCTCTTACAATTTCAATAATATTTTTAGAAAAATCTAATTAAATTCCTATTATCAATTAACATCATTTGCAACCATATTCTATCATTATTTCATCAATTAAACCAAACACATGAAAACCCCTAAAACTCTAATAATTTTCGGTATTAATAGGAAGATTAAGAGGGTGATTTTCTTCATCAACTAACATCATTTAACTCTTAATCACCCTATTATAACTTCAATTAATCAATTGCAATCCAATTACACACTAATCAAGCAAAACCCCCAATTCTTTACCTCAAACCCTAAATCGGTTTTCAACAACAAAGGGCTTTCGATTTCTTTTTGTTTTAATCTCTAATCGAACACTTCCTAAGCATGATTCTATCATCAATTTAAGGATTCAAGAATCCCACCAATTTCCCCTAAATTTCGGTATTGACAAAGGTATTAGGGCTCTTGATTTTATTCAATTCTAATCCCTAATTATCCTATCTAACACATCTAATTTCATTAATTCAAGATCAAAACATCTAGTTCAATACTCCTAAATTTTCGATCAAGAAGAAAATAAGAAGGAGAGGGATCCAATTGGATAGAAACATTGAGGAGATGAATACCTTGGGATTTAATAAAGGAAGACTTAGGTTTTGATGGTTGGATGTAGTCTTGTGTGATTCTTGCTCAAGATCTTGAAGTGTCTTCAATGGAGGAGAAAAGATGAAGATGGGAGAGAGGAGGAAGGGTGCTGCCGAAAATGGGGGAGGGAAGGAGGAGGAGATGTGTTTTAATTGTATTAACCTAATGTTATAACATATTATAAGGTAACAAGTGTAAAGTGTGAATAGTTAAAACAATAGGTGTCCTCATAATAACATTATAAAATAAAAATATCATCTAATGAGAGAGAGGTGAGGTCGGTTAGAGGGAGAGGGAGAAGGAAAATAAGCACTTTTCCTGCACGATACGACGTTACGAAAATCGAACGACGAAAAACGTAGCTCGGCACAAAATCGTCGCGATCCGATTCGACTGAAAATTCTAACGTACTAAACTCAATCGGAAAATAAATTTATAAAATTTATTTTGACAAAAACTCGGGACGACACAGTCCGAGTTTTGTCCGGAAAATCATAAAAATTAACTTTCTCGGGCGAGTTTGTATCGCGATTTCGTGAATGTAAAAATCAGACGGTTTTCCGTTCTGAGTTCACGAACTAAAAACTTTTCGTACGCGCTAACCCTAAATACAGTAGTCATCTAGCTGACTTCCGTAATTTATTTTCGGAAACGGATTCTACCGTTAGTCTTAGAATTCAAAATCGTAAACTTAGGCGTGCAAAGCCATTTATTTAATTAACCTTAAAAATTTGAGATCGTAAGGAATTTATGGGGCATTACACAAATACTCTCAGCGTGAGATAATCTTGAAAGTTCTCTCTGAAATAGGCGAAGACTGGGCGGCCTACAGAGTCGTCCATCAAAATCGGAGTGACCTCAGTTCGATGAAAACTGAGAAGCGTTTCTCCATGCTCAAGGCAAATGAGTATGACATCCTCCGATTGAAGTAGAACAAGCTTTAGAAACCAGAACAGATCGAGCAGAGCTCATCTGCCAAGTCAGTAGCACTTTGATATGAATCAGGCAGATCCAAGTTCGTCAGACCCTCACGGTTCACTGACTACTCAGCTAGGGATTGACCGAGCAGGTCCGAACTTCAGAAGAAGGTTGATGAAATGACCAAATAATTTGAGGAGATGCACTCCAAGATTGAGAAGTATAGGAGGATCAACAAGAGCAGACGGAGCTCAAATGAACCATCCTCAAGCAATCAAAGTGAATAATGCTTTGAATGTGGAAAGCAGGACACTTCAAAGCCAACTGTCCTGATCTCTCCATGAAGGAGAAAGAAGCCCTCCGAGGTAAGGCCAAGGAGAAGACCAAGACCATGATCGTAGAGGATGACGTTGACGATACATATGCATTCACCGAGTGAGAAGGAGAAGAAACTGACTCGCCATCAAGCTCAGCAGAGAAAGACCAGTGCTTTATGGCATTGCTAGAAGAGTCAACTCACGAGGTAAACTCTTCTTTCCATCCCTCTCATGTTGTTTCTTCTGTTAATCAATGTACAGGAGAATTAGAAGAAGACATCGAGCCGTCTTGGGATGAGGTCAAACACCTGAGCAGATTGTGCACTAAACAAGTTGCACAATGCAAAGAGCTTGAAGCTGAGTTTGACAACATGAGCAATGAGTTGATCGTGAAGGATCACGACTTAGAGAAGCTCATGAAGAAAAACCAAAGACTCCGTGAAGAAGTTGCTCAGTCAACCAACAGTCAGGTCATCAACTTAATCAACATGACCAGGACTTAGGCTAAATACATTTCTCAATTGCAAATGGAGCTGAAGTTTGAAAATGAGAAGTTAGTATCCATTCATGCCTCGAGCTCAACTCTGGAGAGCGTGATAAGCCAGCAAGGACCTCCCAAATACGTAGAAGGTCTTGGATATAATCCGGCAACGGACACTGGAGCTCAGTGAACTCAGTTCGTCAAAGCAACTGGATCACCGACTGAGGCACCTCAAGTTCAACGGAACTCAGTCGAAGTCATAGTTCAAGAGACTCCAGTCATCCCTCAGACTGTCGACACTCCTGTGAAGGATAAAGGAATGAAGGTTCTAGCTGAAGAACCTAAGGAGCATGAAGCTCGTAAGTCAAAAGATGCTGAGAGATCCTCAAAGAGATCCAGACCCTAAGGTCGCAGAGTGAGGGCAACAGACGAAGTGGACCTTTGCAGCCAAGACTGAATCATCCCAGGTGCAGGCCAAACTACTCAGCTCAACATCATCAACAAAGGCATCTGAACTGGGACAATCCACACTTCTACCATCACACCTTCCCATCATTCGTCTCATTTTTCTCGATTTCTCGAGTTAAACGAACTCAGAAAATTACGAGATTAATTCTCGGGTTCTAATATCACAAATCATTCACAAACAAACTTTCAGATCAAGAATCGAACATTCACAAACAGGTAAACAATCGACTTCGATAAATAGATGGAAAAAGAAAAATTTTCCAAATATAATTAAATATTCTAGAAAATAATATAAATTATTTAATCATAATTATAAACTCGGTTACTCATTCAAGATTCGGTTATAATTCATGCTGACTCGACTCTGCTTGGTTTATAACTTTAGAAAATAAAAGTTATTAAATTTAAATGAAATTAGTTTCATTACTCTTATAATAATTCAAAGACTTTAATTGTAAAATTGGAATTAAAATCCGAAACTCTTATTAAAATTTTACGAAATAAAGTTTTCATCATTTTCTCGTAAAATGTGTCATTACTCGAGAAATCATCAAACTCGATAAAAAGATTCTAATTACTACTTATTAACTCAATTAATCTTACTTATTTCGATTTTAACTTTACTAAATTGCTCGTTTCTTAGTCTAACTCGATTTTACATTAACTAAATTTCATTACTCGATAACTTTTACATATTAACTCGGATTCAAGAATTTCAAAAAGTAACTCTAATTATTTTAACTTCATCTTCCTCATCAAATCATCATATTAATCAAAACTAACATGCAACATCAAAAATCATCAACATTATTATCCTATTTGGTTCAAATTTTTCAAGAAAATTTTCACAAAAAATTATTCTTCTCGTTTTTCTTATTCCACCATCTTCAAATCATCGAATTACATATCATCAAAAACATCACAAAAATCAATTTCCTTCACACAATATATATATTTCGGCATTTTAAAAAAAATAACAATTAATTTCTTTCTTCAATTTCGTTATTTCTTATCATCATTTATCTCATCTTCCATCTTCAAATCTAACTAAGAATATCAACATATCAATCCTTAAATTTTCATAAAATTTTCAGTTCTTACACACATATATATCATCATTTTCCTCATTCAATCATATACATCAAAAACTCTTAGATCACTTTCTAGAACACAAATCTAACACTAAAATCATGCTTGAATCATCAACATAAAAATACCTAAATCATACTCAAATTTTCGGTATTCACACATACATGTATATCACAAATTTTCTCTTCAAATCTTCATGTAATACACACACAAGGATGAATATCATGCTCAAAATCAAAAATCAAATCTCTACCCCTAGCTTAAATTTTCGGCAGATTTCTAGAGGGGAAAGAATCGATTTTTAACTCCTATTTTCTTGCATAAAAATCACCCAAAACATCAAAGATCAAAGATAAGAAGAGAGGCTTCGATTTTCTTGCTCAAGGGGTCATTTTGATCGAATAAAAGAGGAAGGAAAAGAGGGATTTCCTTGAGTTCTAACCACTAGAATCAAACAAGAACCAAGACAACTTACTTAGACTCGAAGGCTTGATCGATCAAAGGGCTTCAATCTATGCAACTCTACGATCCAAACAAGCAAAAATCGAGCTCCATCTCTTAGCCACAAGCTACCGATTTTCAACAAGAAGAGAAAGGGATGAATCTTAGTCTTAAATCAATCATCACGACGAGAGGATCTCAAATACCTTAATAGATTAGTCGATGGATGATCGGAAGCTAGGTAATTGCCATTCTTGGAACTTGAAGGAGACTCAACAATGGTGGATTGGTGTGTGTGCGTGTGTCTTTGCCGAGAGGGAGAGAGAAGAGAGAGAGATCGGTGGAGAGAGAGTGGAGAGAGAAATGTTTAAGAGAGAGAGAGAGAGAGCATGTGAGAGAGAGTAAGTGAAATGAGAGTAGGATAGGTTTTTAATTGGATTAGTTGCACCAGGTGATCAAAAACCCGATATAAATTTCGTTGGAAGAAAAAGTTATTCGGTGCAATTTAACCCTATTTTCTCATTAAACTCTCAAACGATTTGAAACTCACCACGACTCTTTCTCAACATTGGAAATCTCTCTACTTTGTCTCCAACTTCACCAAATAAAACAAGGAATCTAGAAATCAAGTTTTCAGATTAAAATTCCGAGAAACGAAGAAAAAGTCGGAATTCACTATTTATATTAGCGTTTTCTGGACCTTCAACGGAATTTTCTCTTGGACAATTTTTGATGACTCTCAAATCTATCTAAAAGCTTCTAGAATCATTTTTAAACTCAAAAGACACTAATTAGATGAAATTCGGAAAAATTCGTCGAAAAACGGAAACTCGGGAAAAGTTACTATACATCCAAAAACAAAACTTCTCAGAATTTTCCGAAATTCACACTCAAAATCAAAATCATATAATCATACTCAATCAATTCATCACACAATCAATTCAGATAACCGAAACGATAAAATTCACGTAAAGACACTCAAGGACAATTTAGTAATTTCACAAGAAAATTTCTTTTCTTCGAAATTTTTATCACATAAGGGCACATAATTATGGCACATAAATTCAATTAAGACGAACTTAATGACTTATAAAAGATCGGGGTATTACACCCTCACCCCCTTAAAATAACTTTTGTCCCAAAATTTACTAACCTTGCTTAAAGAACTCGGGAAACCTTTCTCTCATCTTATCCTCAAGTTCCCACGTAGCTTCTTCAAGATCGTGGTGTCACCACCTAATCTTAACTAAGGGAATTGATTTCGTTCTAAGCTGCTGGATTTTACGATCCAGAATTTCCTCGGGTTGTTTCCTTGTAACTCAAGTTGGGCTTAAGAGTTACATCTTCTTGGCGAATTACGTGCTTCGGTCGAACACATACTTACGTAACTGCGATACGTGAAACACTTTATGCGAATTTCCGAAACTCGGTAGCAAAGCTAACCTATACGATATGACTCCAATCCTTTCTAGGATTTCGTACGGTCCTATAAATCTAGGCTTTAGCTTTCTTTTAACTCCAAACCGATGTACTCCTCTCGAAGGAGATACTTTCAAAAAGACTTTACTTCCTATCTCGAACTCTATTTCTGATCTTCGGTTGTCGACGTACGATTTCTGCCGACTCTAAGATTTGTTGATCTTCTCACGAATCTGACGGACAGATTCAATCATCTCTTCTATAGCTTCAGGTGCTATTACTTTTCTCTCGCCTACTTCATCCTAGTAGAGCGGAATCTTCACTTCTTTCCATAAAGGGCTTCATACGGGGCCATTCCAATTGTATTCTAATAGCTGCTGTTGTAAGCAAACTCAACTAAAGGCAAAATCTTCTCCCAATTTTTCTCCTTTATCTGGCACCATGGCTCTCAATATATCTTCCAAAATTTGGATCGTCCTTTCTAACTGACCATCCGTCTGAGGGTGGTAAGCTACACTGAACTGCAACTTCGTTCCTAGCTCTTTCTGAAAACTTTCCCAAAAATGGGCGGTAAACTTGGAATCTCGATCAGAGGTGATCGTCTTAGGGACTCCATGCAATCTCACAATCTCTTTTACATATATTTGAGCCAACTTATCTGAACCATAAGTGATAGGAATAGGTATGAAATGAGCAGACTTCGTCAATCGATCCACAATCACCCATATAAATGTATTTCCCTTCTTGGTTTTTGGCAAACCTGTCACAAAATCTATATTAATATCATCCCACTTCCACTACGGAACTGGTAACGGTTGGAGAGGTCCAAAAGGTCATTGATGTAAGGACTTCCCCTGTTGGCATGCTAAATATTTTTCCACAAACAAGGCCACGTCTTTCTTCATTCCTGCCCACTAGAATTGCTACTTCAAATCCTAGTACATCTTCGTACTGCCGGGATGGCGGTATCATAGGCTTCACTCATGATCTCGTTCTTTAGCTCTTTGTCATTTGGTACACATAGTCTTCCACGAAATAACAAAGCATTGTCGTTCGACTCTCTGAAATCTTCAACTCATTCCTTTCTGACTTTAAGCCTTAAGTTTTCCAACTTCTCGTCTTTTCTTTTGCCATCTACGATACGGGTTCTAAGATTTGGCTCCACTACTAGAGATGCAACAACTTGCTCCATTGACATCTGAGGTTGAATTACTTCGATTCTCATCCTTCCAAATTCTTCAATTAACTTCTTCTCATCGGATAGGAGAAATCCTAACTCCGAATTCTCCTTTCTGCTCAATGCATCAGCTACAACATTGGCCTTTTTGGGGTGATAAGAAATTATGCAATCGTAATCTTTCACCAATTCAAGTTATCGCCTTTGTCTCATGTTCAACTCCTTCTGCTCGAAGAAATACTTCAGACTTTTGTGATCCGAAAAGATTTTGCACTTGGCTCCATAAAGATGATGTCTCCATATTTTGAGAGCATGTACTACTGCTGCCAACTCCAAGTTGTGCATCGGATACTTCTTCTCGTGACGTTTAAGTTGTTATGAAGCATATGCTATCATCTTTCCTTCTTGCATCAACACACATCCTAAACCTTTAGATGATGTGTCTGTAAAATTGACGTAGTCCTTTCCTACCTCAGGAAGGGCTAACACTGGGGCTGTCGTCAATCTTGATTTGAGCTCTTTGAAACTTTGTTCGCATTCTTCCGTTCATCTAAACTTGGATTCCTTCTTTTACAGACTCGATCTTTTGGGAGAGAGTCTGGTTAGACACAAATAATGCAAGAACCTATATTCTAGACTCGATCAAAGAAGGGGCTTTTTAAGAGGCTAGATGGAAGAACAGGAGGAGGCTTGGACACTAGACTTCCACTGGTCTTCAACTGAGGTCTTCTTGCTGGAGAGAGAGGTAGTCTGCTGCTGCTACTTCACTCTTGATTTTGTCTCTCTTGGCACTTCTACGTGCTTGTGTCTGCTCTCGTGCTGGCCCCCGAGCTTTGATGTGGAGACCTCTATTTATAGAGGAAGATCTAACTAACCGTCAGAAAGAGCCGTTTGATCTCTGCCAAAAGCATGGCACTCCACCTACTTTCCTGGAAACTTATCTAAAATGGTAATACGACCTTCACTTTTTGTACGTCGTTGTTGTCGGTCAATTTATGGTAATTTCTCAAGCTGACTTGTGCTTCCGAGTAGATTTGAATCCGAACTTCAATTCTTCTGCCTTCAAAGTGTTCTCTTCTCAGCTTTGCGATATTTGACTTCGACACAACTTCTCTTCATGCTTTGAGTCGCATGGGTCAGTTGAAGAGTCAACTGAGTTGTTGTCCAACTGAGTCTGTGCTTTAGCTAAGTTTAGGTCTCAGCTAAGTTCTGCACAAACTGTGTTCTTTAGTCCGGTTGTCTTCTTCTGCTTGAAACTTGTAAAAATAAAATCCCTACGCTCAAATAGTGGGCTCTAGCTAAGTTTAGACTAAAGACATTCATCTACTCGGTTGGAGTCATTTGGGGTTTTGGTATCAATCGAAATCTCTTACTAATTTTCCCAACAATTTCCCCCTTTCGATGATGCCAAAACTCTAAACTGACATCACATAACTTTCCTAACTGATACCATGAACTGATACCAAAAAGACTAAAAGAAAAACTCAATTCTAGTCTATAAGAAGAAAGAGGTTTGCACAAGATAAAAATTAACCTCAAAGTTGGACAACGAGATAGTGGTCATCAAGTGAAGTTAATGATTCAAGAATATCTTAAACAACCACAACTTATCATTTCATGATAATAAGAAAGGAAGATTACATTACAACTGAGAATAAGAATCCAAACCATCAAAAACTAGAAGCATCAGTTGGATTATTTTCTCTTCGCAGCATCAGTCCTTCTTTGCTTAAATCTTCAATCCATACTTCACGTGGATGTGCATTCTGATCTCCTGGAATTTCTCAGGTTCTTCGACTGTGTCAATTATGAGTTTCACAACCAATATCTCTGCCACTTTTTTAATCATGCTGGAAGTAATGATTTTGGTTCCAGGTACCATGGGAGGAGGGAAAGTCTTCTTTGCTGGGATAGCTGGAGGAAGGTGACCAGATTTCTTCAGAATTGTCGCGAAGTGTCTGCCAACAACATCTTCCATGGAGAAAGTCTGGATGTGCAACAACCATGCATTTTTAGCAGGTGTTCTTCCATAGAATCCGTCGTAGTAGAATTCAAGAATGAATTCTTCCTTCAGATCTTCCCAATGATCACTCAGGACCTCCGAAATGAACTTGTCAACATGAGGATATAATCCTTGGTTTTCCTGACTCCTTCTGATCTGTGGTCGCTTCTCCGAGATTGCTTTCCACGCCCTTCTTCTTTCATCAGCGAGATGACATCTTTTTAGATGGGAGATTTTTGTTGGTCCTTCAGCCAAGTTGGTTTCCAAACTCTCTTTCATCTCTTTCTTGAATTTCTCAAGCTTGGCTAGCTGGATTCGCTCAAATTCTTTTAGCCACTTCCTATTTTCCATGTGATCGGTCGTGGCTCCAGTAATTTTGGCTAGGATGATGGTGTCGTCCGGAGTAGGAGACATAATTAGATCCACTTCCTTATCATCTTTCTCAATCACATTTTCTTGTAAGAGCAGCCTCAAGAGAATCTTGGGAGATCTTGGCATCTCAATCTTCAACCTGAACAACAATAGTTGATGTTTCCACAATTGTAGAAATAGTTTCCTTCATTGATTCTTCTCCAGCCATTGAATCTTCAGCTGCCCTTTTTGGTTCAATTGCCTCAGCCTTCCTTGCTGGCTCGTCTTTCTCAGCAGTCATGGCCGTAGTGACCGCCTCATTTTTCTTTGCTAGCTCCTCATTTCTCGTTGCTAGCTCATCCTTTGCTGACTCATCCCCCTTAGCAGTTGTAGGCTCAGCTTGAGTCTTTTCATCATTATCCTGAATACTCGGGAGATCTTTCTCTACTTGTGTCAGTTTCTCATCTTCCCCATTTTTGGAATCACTCAAAAGGGAAGAGACTGTGACTTTCAGGTCAGAGAGCTCTGAATCCAATCGAGAGTTGATTTCAGACATGTCCTGGATGAGTTGACGTGTAGACATCCGCTCTTTCATCAGTTCCAAGTTCTGAGCTTGGAGTGCGTGCATCTCATGTTTTAACTCACTGAACTGCTCATCATGATGCTTCAGCTTTAACTCATGATCTTCAACTTGATCATTAAAGGCATAAATGTCGTGTGCCATGGGATCGAGGTTTGTTGAGCACAACTCTATGATGAAAGCTTTCTGATGACTGATGATCTTTTCTTCCAACTCATTTGTGATGAGCTGTCTGAAATTTATGAAAGCAGTTGTCGTTTTCTCTCCAGGTAAGTCAAGTTGAAGCTTGACTCGGTCAATCGCCTTTAGTTATTCAGTGATGAATGCAAACTGATCACTAAATTCCTGTCTCATCTGGGTGGAGGAAGACCAAATTCTTATTTCAACTGATCTAATTTGTGCCTCAGTTGTTGAACCAACATTGGGAGGTCCGATGACTCTTCAGTTGGATTCGGACCTGTGACAGAATGGTTAGTAATGATCCAGCGGTGATCAATGCTTGACTTAGAGCAAGTTTTTCTTGGCTCCTATAAGATAGGACAATTGCTTGTGCATCGATACAGGCTTTTTTGCATGAAGATGTTGGTGCTGAAGATTTAGGTGGAGGGATCCAGCCATAGGGAGCAATTTGTCGAAGATGATGTTCAGTCTCATGACGATCCGTTTCCTCACACTGAAGGGTCTTGCTTCTCACCTCCGAGCGGTGCTCCAGGTATATTCTGATCAGCTTGTCTTTATTTTAAATCAGTTCCAGCTTTGTCTTGAACTTGAAGGTTGTCATCATCTGTCCTTCAGTGATTTGTAGCTTCTTGATGTTGTGGACTTGCAAGAAGTCGGTCAGAATGAAGTAACCACTGAGACTAATTGAGATGTACACATATAGTTCGACTAGGATGTTGAGAGTGATGAGATGATCTCTCAGCTCTGGGAACAAAGTGAGAGCATTCTTGTAGGCGTTAAGATACACTTTGTCAATTCGGCTGACAATTGCCTTAAGCTCTATCTCCTTTTCTGTGAGCTTTGGAATCTCATCATCCAGATTTCCCAGTAGAAAAGGATCAAGTCCTTGAAATACATCTTGTTCGGTAAGGACTTGTCTCTGTGGAGATTCATCTCTCACTTCTCATGAGAAAATTCCTTGATCCATTCCCCCTGGAAGAGTTGACTCGTGTACACTTTGAGTGTTCTGGTTCCTCATCCTATCTTCAGCTGAAGGGGATTTGCAGACTGTCCCTTTAGTTAGAGGATTTTCCTCCATTTGTACAAATCCAGACTGGTGTGCTTCCTCAGTGCGGTCCACTTCTACTTCAATGAACTGATGTGATGACTGGCTGACACCAGGTGAAGCAAATTTTGTTGGAGTTTTCTTGGAAATGGGAGCTGAGCTCAACCTCTTTGTTCTTCGTTTCTTCTTCTCTGGAGTAGGAGATGGAGTTCTTTCAGAGTCTGATCCTCTCTGAGATCTACCACCTCAACCTCGACCTCTCTGTTGTGATTTAGAGGTACCTTTGTAGATAAAGGTGAGAACTGTGGTAATCTTGTCAGTTTGCAAGAATCTTTCTGCATCTGTTAACTCTCTCATCAGTTCGATCCCAGTCGATCTCCAGCTTTTTCTCATCAACGACACGTTGAATGATAGAACTGACTTTGGTTCCATATAGCAGTTTTCCCTTGCAAGTGAAAGGACTCTGTTGATGGTCGATTCTGATAGCTTGGGCCTGCAGGAGTTCTGTTACAACTGACAGCCAGTCGGTAACAATTCATTCATGGATCGCCATTGTTGGTCTCATCTTTGGTTTGCTCACATCTAATTTTGATCCAGACAACAGATGAAAGCAATGTACAAAAATGTCATAAAGCAGGCGTGGTTTTAGCTCTAACTTTGTTCGCATCATTCCTCTTTCAAATTTCTTCTTTCCAATGGTATTCTCTTGGATAAATTCACTGATTATGTTTTCTTTATGGGAGGAAAGGTTTTCTCCATTGTTGGGAAGGTGGAAAAATTTCGTCAAGAAGTGAGTGACGTCAATGCAGATTTCCTCCATGGTGAAGCCTTCATTAGTTCCAAAACAAAGTGGCAAGTAAACGGCTGTTGACAGATGATCGTTTTCATCCAAGTGCAAGTTCACATAGAATTCAGCAACAGCGGAAAGGAGGAGAGACATGGGTTCATGACATAACCATTCCTTCAACCCTGCACTTGAATTTGCTTGATATATTCCTTTAGAGCAGGATGATCTTCTTGTTCTAGAGATAGAAGCAGTTCAAACATAACCTTTTCTCTCAAGTTTTCCATTGCTTCTTTGATGGACACGTTGGATCTCGAAAGATGCTGAATGAGATATCACACGAAAGACAAAGCGTGAAAACGTGAGGAATGGATTGCAAGAATTTTCTAATTGCATGAACTGATTTGGTGAATCAATTATGGATTTCAAGTATTCATTATAATAAGGAAAGAGGATTGCAATCAATGGTTGTCAATGATTCCCACCTCTTTGTGATCAACGACTTAGAATGAAAACGGTTCGCCAGTTTGGGAACATGGCACAGGACGTGGGTTCGGCAGTGATAGGTACTCGCGCGTGAGGCATGTAACAGTTTCCATGTCAGCCCACTTGCTGTCTCAAAAGCTTAACCTATTGATTAGGAATAGCTTTGCATTGAATGCGACTGCGGGGCTTAACTCAAAGTGATCATTATCGTCAAAGGATGTTTGAATTTATTTCAAAACACCTGCGTTAATTACTAAGGGCCGAAAATGATTTTCTTCTTAGTTTGTCTGAATCCCAACTGAATCTGAATACGCTCAACTGACTCAAATTCTTCTATTCAGTTGAGGTTTGATCTTTACGTCCTCCATCAAACTGTAACGTCGTTGACTGTCTCAGTTCCCCCTCAAGTTGAGATTCCCCCTCAACTTGTGATCTCCAATCTTATTCACTTTTCATAGATTAGCATGTATTTTCCCAACAATGCATATTGACCCTACATGAGTCTGTTCCCAGTTAATCTTGTTTCTGCAGCCCACAGGACGAACTCCTAATCCAAACTTAGTTAGATTCAGGTTTGGAAGCATGTCTTGCTTCCTTGAACACTCGAACTGATTGGTTAATTCGGATCACCTTTCCTATATTATCCACGTAGACCCCTGACTTGAATTCCTTAGGTGCGCGTGCAGTCCAAGAGTCAGTTGGTTTAGTAATTAGGTAGAACCGAAAAACCGAGAAAGATCAAGTTAGATAAGTTGAGATACGATAAGAAACCCAAGTCGAGTAGAAGTCTTTCAGCCGAGCGTTAAAGTTCGTTACATTTTTTTGAATAAGTAGTCTTGTCCTTATAAGATATTACTTTTGAAGGAACGAGCTAGACCGAGAAGTGAGAGCGAAAAAGGAAAGCAGCTAACCCGACAAACCCCTTTTGCAGTCAGGTGGGCTTTTTAACCGAAAACAAGTGATGAATGTGATTATTATTATCATATTATGTGAATTTTGAAATTAATTGACTTGCCATTTTATCGGAGTTTTGGTATGTTTAATCATCTACTAGAGTTATTATTATTATTATTATTATCCTGTGTGAGACAGGAACACACGTGTTGTTATTAATTGTTTGACGTGATTGTGAGTCTTGCTTCGGTTAGGCCGGTCACAGTGTTTGAGAAGGAGGTCTACTTCTCGACACACGAGAACTATGTGGTAGATCGATTCATACCTGCTATTCAAATTATATATACACTGACTGCGCAGTCGTTTCAAGAAAAGAAAATGATTTTGCATACACAAGTTAAATGTTTTAAAACTGTACTAACACTTGCGATGCAGTGGCAATGCAAGTTCAATTATATAGCTCTATTGAGCAAAGTATAAATTATTTTGACATGTATTCACTGAGTACGAAGTACTCAGCCCTGCATGTATTTCTAAACGTGCAGGTTAGCATAGATAAAGGTGGTGGAAGATGCTCGGCGGTGAGTAGTGTTTGGAGTCGTGTAACACCCTATTTTAAACCTAACTATAATATTACAATATAACTTACAATACATAAAAATATGTAGAGCGGAAGCTATAAACAATAGTACATATATATAAATCGAGATACTAAAGCAATTCATAAATAAAGTAATTCCTATCACACTAATAAATTAATATAAACTCAATATCTATTCAAAAACAAATATTGAACAACGAATTAACTTAGCTAAAACACTGATAAATTTTCGGAACTAAAACTATATAATATTAAATCTATACCCTATTTCAATACTTGACAAAATATAAACTTATTTATTAACAAACATTTATTAACCAAGGGAAAATAGACAACTGATGGTATTTTACAAATACTGTAATCACCTTGTATAAAGCAATAGCACTTATCTAACTAAATATAATATTTTAGTGCCTTAAACCATAGAAACTGACATCTATTCACACATGTATATATAGGCTAGATCTTAATAATACATTTAGCACCCAAATCAAGCTGGATTAACACAATTAATACGTAAAAGTTGAAATCAATTTGAGTGTTTAAAGGAACCAAGCTTTTATAAATAAATTAATGTCAAATTCGTAACTAACCTAAACCATGCAACTAAATAATGAAAACAAAAACCGAACTAAAGTACTAAAGATTAAATTCTGAATCTAAAAACTAGAATAAATCGCTTAATATCTTGAGATCCCTAATTCTCGAACTAGTCATTCTTGGCCCCCACGATTGCTTCGGCTCCAAACACTGAAAGAGAAAATCTATAAAGGGGTGAGTATATCGAAATACACTCAACGAGAAATGATGCAATTATCCATATATATTTGAACGTGTAAATAAATCATATCATCATAAACATATGAAACATGGTGCATGAGATATGAATCTCAACTTGAACGTATAGGGTTGTATCCCTTTTTACGTGAACATATATGTGTAGGGCTGATCCCTTTAACGTAATCATATAGGGTTGCATCCCTTTAACTTGAACGCGTAGGGCTGTATCCCTTTAACATTAACATATAGGGTTGTAACCCTTTAACTTGAAAGCATAGGGTTGTATCCCTTTAGTTTAAACCTGAGCACACTTTAATCAAACATGAAATATAAACACATTAAAACATACATAGATAATTATTTTCGCATAAATTCCCTCACCCTAAATTTATCTAACGAAAACTTGGTGAATCCTAAACTTCGTGGCACCTCCCATGTATTTGAAAACTAATGCAGAATGCTGTGAACGTTGGAAAGAACCCCTCTTTGTATAAGCTATAATTTAACTAATTAAAAGTCTTTTATGGCTAACCATAGAACATCTATCATCTATTTATACGCATAAGATATGCGTAAAGGATAACTATAAACTATATTAGTTAATTAATCTTCCAGAAAACTAACACCCGTAAAAGATAAACTTTTAGTATATAAGTTATAATTTCTTAAAGATTTTAACTTGTACTATAAATCTAATTAACTAATTACAAAACAAAAGCTTTATTCAGTAAAAAAAATAAATAAAAAAAAAATCAGTTCCATGAGTAAAGCTTTTAGAAGACTTATTTTCGTATACTTCAGAAGAAATCTCAACTACACTAGGAGTTTAAATGAATAAGTCTCTTGGACCCTTTTAATAAAAATAAATTGTATTCTTTTAATCAATGGAAATGTCGATGGTTTGAAGAATATGAATTTTAGTGATAAGGCTTTTAAAAAATAGATTTTTTTTAATAGAACTGATCACGTTAAAAATCGATTTGATCAAAATTTCTTTTATATCTCGTTTATTTCACTTGTTCCTCAACAACAATAATAAAAAAATATATTAAATTATTAGTTCTTTTGTAGAATAATAAGATATGAGTATTTTAATAAATTTAACTCTAGGAATCCTAATTAATACATCCAAGTACACAAAATCAGTTAGCTTATAAAATAATAATATTTTTCTTAACTAGAAACTTATTTTGGGCTTGATTCTATAATATGATATAATGATCCAAAAGGGAATGCAAATCTAACTTATATAAAATTAAAGTCTATTATGCTAACGAAAAGCGGGATGTTAGTCTTCATTTGTTTAAGTTTGCAACTGCATATCTTCATATATGTAGTTGTGGGACTTGAGACGTTATTCCGCTGCATGATAAACAAATTTGTTTATTTATTTGAATTATAATACTTGACGTTGTGTCGATACAATGAGCTTAATGCTCGAAACTATTCCTGTACTTCCTTTTTATTCTACTTGACTTGAATTATATTGCTTCAATTGCTTTCGACACTTAAATTATTTATTAATACTCGTTGTTTGAGATTATATTTGAAGGCCTGTTCTATTTGTTATCGCTTTCAATCTATATTCCCTTGTTCCGAGCATGTTCCATAGTTGAGTTATATTTTATATTCGAGGTTTCACCTCACTGCCCAATGGATGTTCGTCGTTTTCAGTGCCCAATGGATGTCTAGTTTACTGTCCAATTTACGGATGTCTAGTTTACTGTTCAATTTACGGATCTCGATTTCGTGAAACGAGCTAAGAGTTATGGCCGTTTCCGTGAAGGGTCGCAAAACTGGCCGACAAACCCTAAACGTTTTAAACCTCGACGCACGTTTCCCTAGGTTCGATCAATGCTATACAACCTTTACGTGCATGAAATTTCCATCAATTTACAGTTAAGTCACACCTTTATTTAACGTGAACACTTTCACGTTCCTCGATTAAACTACGACGATCACTTCTCCTCTTTTCATCTAATCCTTTACACTTAGCAATTTCGTTTCAAAATCAAACCAACTTCTAGTTCCTATTTCATAACTTATATGAAATCATCATTAACTACACTCATGCTTATTAATCATCAACCATATAGAGTCTCGTTTTCTCGTTTATTCTTTTACATACTTACTTTCTTTGATTCTTAAGGTTTTACTAATTCAATTTAAATCAAATTAGTTTCTATCATCTTATTACTTAATAATAACATCTTAACACATCAAATCTAGTTCTATATCTTCATGAATAAATTATAATTATTTTTATATTTTCTTTTTTTTATTAATATTTTTTTTTTATTTTTTTTTATTTTCGAAAATTAATAATTAATTAATTTAATAATTAATTAATTTATTTTATATTTAATTTTATTCATCTTCAAATCTTCATGTTTTTGACCAAGAATACCTAGAACACACACTAAACCTTCAAGAACTCATCTCCATTGATTTTCATGCCTTTAATGCCTAAATTTCCATTGTTTTCATTCTCTTAAATTCTTACTAAACATCTAACACCTTAATATGAACATAAAAACATTCATATCATCAAAAACACAAGACTTACTTAATCAAAATCGTACTTCTTTGCCTCTTACCAACTTGTTCTTATTTTTATTTTAAAAATCCTCAAACAATTCATGCAATCATCTCTTATTGCATGAAATCATAATCTACAAGCAATTTATGAGGATTCAAGCTCATTCAAAATATCATATATATGCAGAAAATTTTGAAACCCTCATGAATATTTTCGAAAATTCCCTATAAATACTTAACATGTTTCTAACTCGATTCCAACCATGGATTCTTACTTCTAATATCATAATAACATGAAATAAAATTTAGAACATCAAAACCTACACCTCCAAAACTTTCAAAATTTACCAAAAATAAAGAGAATGATTTTTGTTCGGATAGAAATGAAGCTAAAGCCCTCACCTTATCGAATACGAACTCGGAATTGAAATCGATTGACAAACGAGCAAGTTATAAAGATCGAAAGCTTGAAGAACTTGAAGAACTCTTCAATGGTGAGAGAGAGAGGGAGAGAGGCGGTTTTGGGGAGGGAGAAATGAAGAAGAAAAAAATGGAAGACAACTTGATATTTATAGTAAAGTAAGGAGGTTTAACTATTTAACAAATATTTTTTTCCGGATCTAATACTATAACTAAAAACGAATAATTACTTTATTAGACGGACACATTATTGAAAAGAATGGATACGACCATTAGTTCCGAAATATTTTACTTAGTCGAAAAGGACGATTCGTTTCCCGAAAAACTTCAAAAAGTCGAGACATCGCTGTCCAAAATTTGCCCGAAAAAATAAATAAAACTGACTTCTAACATTAAACTCGTATCGTAAAATAAGTGAATGTAAAGTCAGACGCTTTTTCATTCTGAGGTCTCTAACGAAAATTTTATTGATCGCCGAAACCCTAATACAGTAGTCGGTTGTTCGACTTCTGCAACTTATTTTCAGAAACGGACTTCGCCGTTATTCTTATAACTGAATTTCTTTAACTTAGAAGTGCAAATCCTTAATTTCTTAGAAAACTTTTACTTCTCGTCAGAAAATAAAAGCCGGGTATTACATTCTACCCCTCTAAGGAAAAATTTCGTCCCGAAATTTGCTTATCTCCTTCGACAAATTCAGGGTATCTCTCCATCATCTTTTCTTCGAGTTCTCACGTAGATTCTTCCTGCTCGTGGTGACTCCATAACACTTTACTAATCGTATTGACTTGCTTCTTAACTCTCGCACTTTTCGATCCAAGATCGATTGCGGTCTTTCTTCATAACTCATATCATAATCAAGAACAACGTCTTTCTGGTGGATCACGTATTTAGAATCGAACACGTACTTTCTTAAATAAGATACACAAACAGAATAAACATTCCATAGACTTAAGGCCAATCTATAACATTGGAACCTATCTTCTCCAAGATATCTAATAATCATATAAATCTTTGTCTAAGCTTATACTTGATATGAAAAATAATCACAATATCCTTAAAAGGAAAATCATGAGGAAAACTTGTCCCCATTCTCTAAATTTTAGTCTGATCAACACTATCACATAAGATTTTAGTTCTCTCTAAACTTTTTTCTTTCATCATCTCTAAACTTTGATCTAATACAATCACTCTTAACATATCTTCTAGTACTTGAATCGTTCCCTTGGATTCACTTAAAATTCTCTCTCGTAAGTCTGGTGTAGCTACTAGTGTTGCTATTCGGTTAGTTATTGTCTCAGGTGTATCGAGTACTTCCAAATTCGTCATTTCCATTTCCCGTACGAGTGTTTCTTCTGCGATAGAGAGACACTCTACTTTAGTTGGAATCTTGCGACTCAGCACATCAGCTACGACGTTAGTTTTTTTTTTTTCTGGATGGTAGTTGATACCACAATCATAATCCTTAACTAATTCGAGCCTTCTTCTTTGCCTCATATTCAATTCTTTTCTGCTCGAAGAAGCATTTCAAACTCTTGTTTAACTCTCCATAGTCTATGCATATCCTTATAGAACCATCCTTTTTCTTGACAAATAAAACTGGTGCTTCCCACGGGGAAAACGCTTGGTATACTAAAACCAAGATCCAACAACTCTTGTAGTTGTATCTTAAGTTCTTCTAATTCCTTTGGCTATGCTCCATACAGAATGGAGCAGTTAATAGATAATCAATCCATTCCATGGATTATATCTACGTCGAACACTTTCATCGTATTCAGATTTGTTCGCTACAACCTTAGAAGATCCTAAGTCTGATTCTGCCATGTGACCCTTGTCCTTATTCTGCTCTTGATCCTTAATCATGAATGCCCTTGGATTCTGCTGGTCCGACTGTTGAGACTGTTGTTGTTGCGGATGTGCTTGAATAGCTCTCAAAGGTTGGGGCTGATCCCGGTTCTAAGTCGATTATGAAATCTACTCAACGGTCTAGTGGTAATCCTGGTAACACTTTTAGAAAAACATCCTCATTTTCTCGAACAATTTCCACGTCTTCTATTGTCCTTTCAGCTCCGCGTTCTCCATTTAGGTAAACAAGGTAAGCTTTGCAGTTCTTCTTCCTCAATCTCTTCTTGGTTGTTTCCTCATTTCTAATTCCTTTTTCCTGTATAGTGTTATGATTGTTGAAATGGCCTTGATTCGGAGTCTGGTTTGATGCTGGTACGGGCGCTATAATTTTCCGTTCATTCGACACTGCTGCTTTCATTTCTTGGGCTCGCCCTAGTATCTCAGTGTAACTTAGTCCTTCGTGACAGGCTAGTGCCACTCCAAATTTATTCTTTAGACCTCCACAGAACTTCTTTGATATTTTCTCTTCTGTATCCACCTACTCGGGTGCAGACCTTGACAACTCACAAAAGATTGTGTCGTATTTAGTCACTAACATCTTCCCTTGCTTTAGATTCTAAACCTTTAATTCCTTCTTCACTCTATAGGTCTTAGATACGCACTTGTCATATAATGTCTCCTAAAACAAAATGGTCCCAAATATACCACTCTGTGGTATCACAAATAAATATTAAACTTAGACCTAACACAAAAAGAATTGATCTCAAAGACTCTCCTTGAATATGTCGTCCCATACCGACATATTCTCAGAATCTCTCTCTTTCGGGTGTATTTCAGTTCATTCCTGTTCCCTCCGCCTTGAAGTCTTAATCGAAACCTGTCACAACCCCAAATTCCGAGGGACGGCAGAAGCCGGGGTGCGACTGGGATTGGATTAAAGAAGCGGGAAAGAAAGGGGATGAATGAATAAACATAACATTAAAGACAGAATAATTTCTATGAACACGACTTCATTAACAAAAGAAAGAGTTGATCTCGAAGGATCACTCGAACAAGATCTCAAAAGATTCTAAGTTATAAGTACAGAACTTAAACCAAAAGTGATATTCATATTTACATAAGTGAGTCTAGAGTTTGGCAGCGGAATTGTAAACTACATACTAAAGTCTTCCCTATCGACAACTCTTAACTCAACCCTCGCCGCTTCCGTCGCTTCAACTTGCACATTTAGAAAACATATGCATGGCTAAGTACAAAAGTACTTAGTGGGCACATTGCCGAAAATATAATCATAAGTATAGATAATCAGACATTTCATTTTTGTAGCACATCGGGGTTTTTCAACAAATTCCCTTGTCTACTAAACATTTTCATTCTCATTTTCATAACTTAGCTTGTACAAGCATTTTTCATAGATGTTACGTTCAATCTTGACCATTCATTATCACCGTGACTGGTTACCCCTCAACAGGATACCACATACACCACAGGCTACAATGTACACTAAACTTTGGAAAGCCCCTTTTGACTAACTCAAAGCTGATCGTTTAGTTAACCCCTTTTGGCTAACTCATAAGGTACAAGAGAACTCACATAAAACAAATAGTTCATACCATGATTATCACTTTGAAAACAAGATTATCAAAGCGATAAAGAAAAGGTTTTCGAGCATTGCTCATTTTGTTTCATATATAAAAGCCCACCTCGATAGAATACAGAACTAAGACACGTGCTTCTGTCTTCTGATCTTCCGTCCTATTCTTGGTGCTGACTTCCTCCTTCATCGTAAATAATCATACTTTAAAACTCGGTCGCAAAGGATAAACGAATACGAAAAATCGAGTTAAGTTTTAGTCCTTTAGACTTTTTAGGCATTTGCACGCTAAACTAAACTCTTTTAATTAAATAGAAATGAGATACGAACGCATCTCATTTGACACTCATTTGGTTCTGTACTTGACGCTTAGGTCAGTAGAAAGAAAGTAGTCGATAACTAGAAACGACTTAAAAGATCGAAAGAGTTCAAGTTGAAAAGGTTTCAACATAAGAAACTAGGTTTTGAACAATCCTGCACAGATCAGTAAGTTTTTACAGAATAGTGGATTTCGAAACAGGGGATGTTCCCTGTACCAAAAAAAAGCCTCGGATGTCCAGTTTACTCTCCAATTTATGGATCTCAATTCCGATAAACGAGCTAGGAGATATGGCAGTTTCCGTGGAAGGTCGCAAAACTGCCGAGTGAAACCCTAATGCTCAATAAAATCGACGCACGGTTTTCTAGGTTCGTTTTATGTCATCGTACTTAAATTTTTATGAAAAAACTGACTCAAGGCGGTCACCACGTATCATCATACATGATGAACTCCTTTTCATTTCTCGATTATAAGCACGACGATTAAAACCTCGTCTTTTCAAACTAAACAAGTACAATACCAAAACAATTTGTAATTTCTCGTTTCTACTTCTCGTTCACAACTATAACTTATCATTTCATAACTCGGATGAACATATCGTAAACTACAAACTTGATCACTTATCATTATCAATCATTAATATCTAATTAGAACCCTCATTCAACTTTTCTATCTTTACTTAGGTTCGATTCTTCGCCTCTTATGAAAAATCCAACGTTATTAGAATTCGTTCAAATTTCACAAAATCGATCATCATCTATCACGATTCATTAATACGTAATTCATATCCTCATATCATTATCTAATCTCGACTTATCGTCGATCGTTCATCTCTTAACGAAAATCCTACGTTCTCCGTTTTCGTTCAAATTTTACAACAACGATTATCATCTAACGAGCATTACTAACATGCAAATCAAATTATCATAACGTTAACGAGCTTCAACTTATCGACACGTCTTCGTCTCTTACGTTTTTCGATTTATTTTTAGAAAAATCCAAATTAAATATATAATCATCCTTATACATTGCATATCTCATTTCCATAAACATAACATGCATATCATAACATTTACTATACTAAATTATGCATTCTTCGTCTCTTAGGTTTCGAATTTTATTTTTAAAAAAATCTAAATTAATTCATAGAGTCAATTAATAACATGTAGAACACTAATCTATCGATCAAACATCAAAGAAATCGAGCTACGATCAAACCCCCAAAATTCCCAAAAAAATCGGTAATGACCTAAAGAAATGGGGAGTGATTTTCTTCATGATTCGATCCGTAGAACTCGATTCTAAACATACTAGAACATGTATCGAACAAGAATCAATATCCTTCGTAATCTCCTAGTTTTCGAAAAAATAGAAAAAATGGAAAAGGATTTGTGTTCGGTTCATATTGGAGACGAAGTTCTCACCTTGCGTAATATGGACTCGGAAATGGAATTGATCGGTAGATGAAGATCTTGTGTTCTTGAGAAAGCTTGAAGGTTGGAGTTTTAATGGAGGAGAATAAGAAGCAAATGAGAGAGAATGGAGGTGTGTGTGTGGCGGCAATGAAGGGATGAATGGGAGAGATGATGAGTCATTGTTAGATACATAAAGTGAAGAAGAATATCTAACAAAGCATAGTGAGTCTCTAAGGCATGTTTGGTGCGAAATTATTAGACGAAATATCTCGTTTCTGGCTCTTAAACGTCGATTAAAAAGTCGAGGAATGATTTTTTAGTTGGTTACGAATTCGACGAAATCTAATTCGTCCGTTAGATTGGAAATAAATCACGTACTCGGAAAACCTAATTCGTTTTTCAAAATCCCAGAAAAAGTCAGGATTAGACAGTCTAAAATTCGCCCGGAAAATCATAAAAACTAACTTTCTCCGGTGAACTCGTATTGAAGAAAAAGTTAATGTAAAATTTGACGGATTTTAATTCTGAGTTTTCGGACGAAAAAAATTTACCGGACGCGAAAACCCTAATACAATAGTCGTTCGTTTGACTTCTGGAAATTATTTTCTGAAACGGATTTTACCGTAAATCTTAGAATTTAATTTCATGATCAAAGCCATAATTATTATTAACTTCCATTTTTAAAGACAGTAGAAATTATCGGGGTATTACATCCTACCCCTCTTACGAAAAATTTCGTCCCGAAATTTGCATACCTTCTTCAAAAAGATAAGGATATCTCTCCTTCATCTTTTCCTCGAGCTCCCACGTGGCTTCTTCTTGCGCGTGGTGATTCCATAATACTTTTACTATTGGTATCGACTTGGTTCTTAATTTTTGAAGTTTTCTATCCAAAATCGATATTGGTTTTTCTTCATAACTTAGGTCAGATTCAAGAACGACGTCTTGCTGACTTATAACGTGCTTAGGGTCATAGACATACTTTCTTAATTGGGAAACGTGAAACACGTTATGGACACTTCCTAGACTTGGCGATAAGGCCAATCTATAAGCAACAGGTCCTATCTTCTCAAGAATTTCGTAAGGTCCTATGAACCTTGGTCTAAGTTTACCCTTAACACCGAATCTAATGATTCCTTTCGATGGTGAAATCTTAAGGAAAACCTTATCACCAACTTTGAAACTAAGATTGGTTCGACGATCGTCGGCGTAAGACTTCTATCGGCTCTGAGCTTCTTTCATTCTATCTAGAATCTGCCGAACGATCTCGATCATTTCATTAATCGAGTCGGGTCCTAAGTTCTTTCTTTCACCCACTTCATCCCAATAAAGTGGTGACTTGCATTTTCTTCCATACAATGCCTCATAAGGCGCCATTCCTATCGTCGCCTGATAGCTATTATTATATGCGAATTCGACCAAGTGCAAGATATCTTCCCAATTTGCGCTTCGATCCAATACCACTGTCCTTAGCTTATCAACTAGAATCTGAATCGTCCTCTCGGATTGTTCGTCCGTCTGAGGGTGAAAAGCTGTACTGAAGTTAAGTTCGGTGCCCAACTCTTTCTGCATGGTGATCCAAATTCTTGAAGTGAATTTGGCATCTCTGTCTGATATTATGGACTTCGGTACTCCGTGCAGACGTACAATCTTACGAACGTACAACTGAGCTAGCTTCTCTGACCCGTAGGTAGTCTTAATCGGTATAAAGTGAGCTGATTTCGTGAGCCTATCGATAATCACCCAAATAGCAGTGTTTCCTCTTCTTGATTTAGGCAAGCCTGTCACAAAATCCATAGCTATTCCTTCCCATTTCCATTCTGGAATATCTAATGGCTGCAACAATCCATACGGTCGTCTATGTAAGGCTTTCACTTGCTGACACGCCAAACATCTTTCTACAAACGAGGAAACGTCTCGTTTCAATCCATTCCACCAGAAATTCTTTCTTAAGTCCTGATACATCTTCGTACTCCCTGGGTGTGCTGTATATGGCGTATCATGAGCCTCACTCATGATATCATTCTTTAATTCTTCGTCACTGTCAGGAATACAAAGTCTACTTTCAAATAATATTGCATTGTCTGGTGCTTCGGAATATCCATCTGGTTTATCTGTCCTTATCTTTAGTCGGAGTTTCTCCATCGACTCGTCCTTCCTCTGGGCACTTATAATTCTTTCTCGTAAATCAGGTGTAGCTACTAGTGCCGCTAGTTGACTTGTGATCGTTGCTGGTGTATCGAGCACTTCTATTTCCATCTTTTCAAATTCTCATACTAGAGTTTCTTCCTCAACAAACAGACATCCTAACTTGGTTGGAGCCTAGCGACTCAGCGCTTCTGCTACTACATTTGCCTTTCCTGGATGGTAGTTGATTCCGCAGTCGTAATCTTTGACCAATTCAAGCCACCTCCTTTGTCTTATATTCAGTTCTTTCTGCTCGAAGAAGTACTTCACACTCTTGTGATCTATGAAGATCTCAACCTTTACACCATAAAGATGGTGTCTCCAAATCTTTAATGCATGCGCAACGGCTGCGAGTTCTAAATCGTGGGTTGGATACTCAACTTTGTGAGGTCGAAGTTGTCGTGAGGCATAAGCTATCACCTTTTCCGTCTTGCATTAGAACACAACCTAACCCGTTCTTCGAAGCATCTGTATACACCACATATTCCTTGTTTGCATCTGGAAGAGCTAATACTGGTGTTGTGGTTAAATTTTCTTTGAGCGTTTGGAAACTCCTTTCACACTCGTCCGTCCATTTAAACTTATTTTCTTTTCGAAGTAGCTGCGTCATAGGTCTAGCAATCGTGGAGAATCCTTCGATGAATCTTCTGTAGTAGCCCGCCAAACCTAAGAAACTTCTGATCTCGTTCGGACTTGTTGGTGACTTCCAGTCGCGCACTGTCACTACCTTAGCAGGATCTACCTTGATTCCTTCTGCTGAAACTATGTGTCCGAGAAACATTACTTCCTTCAACCAAAATTCGCACTTACTGAACTTGGCATAAAGTTTCTCAGCTCTAAGTGTTTCCAACACTATCCGCAGATGTTCTTCGTGTTCTTTCTCATTCTTTAAGTAAATGAGAATATCGTCGATAAATACTAAGACGAATTTGTCTATGTATGGGTGGAAAACTCTATTCATGAGATCCATGAATACTGCAGGGGCGTTGGTCAAACCAAATGGCATAACCAAGAATTCGTAGTGGCCATATCTGGTTCGAAATGCAGTCTTAGGTACGTCCTCGGGTTTAATCTTCAGCTGATGATACCCTGATCTTAAATCTATCTTTGAAAACACTCCTGCACCCTTTAGTTGATCGAAAAGATCCTCTATCCTTGGCAAAGGATATTTGTTCTTGAGGGTGATCTTGTTCAGCTCTCGATAATCTATACACATCCGCATTGAACTGTCCTTCTTTCTAACAAACAACACTAGTGCTCCCCAAGGTGAGACACTTGGTCTGATGAAACCAAGGTCTAGCAACTCCTGCAATTGAATTTTGAGTTCTTCTAACTCCTTCGGTGCCATCCTATATGGGGCTTTTGATTTGTGGGCCGATCCTGGTTCTAGGTCAATCGAGAAATCTATGTGACGGTCGGATGGTAAACCAGGTAAAATTTCTGGAAAGACGTCTTCGTACTCGTTGACAACTTTCACGTCTTGAATGGTCTTCTCGGCTCCTGGATCTCCAACTAGGTACACAAGATAGGCTGTGCAACCCTTCTTCTTTATTAACTTCTTGGCTTGTAAAGCGGATATTACCGGTACTCTCTTGCCCATTGCAATCCCATGAAATTCGGTCGGCTCTCTACCCGGGGGTTGAAAAGAGATTATGTCTATGTCCCACATTATCATAACGTTCAAATTGTTCGCTTTAACCTTAAAAGTTTCGATTTCTAGTTCTAGGTTAGAGCAGACATGTGTGAAAGTAGTAATCTCTGCTGAAGGTGTAGCTACTCTCATAGCGTGTTCAGCTCTTACAGGTCTGATATCTAAGTTATCCGCACACGAACCAGCAATAAAAGAATGCGATGCGCCTGTATCAAACAGTATCTTAATAGGAATGTTGTGAAGTTTTCCCATACCTGCAAGGTTTCCTTTTCCTTTTCCCTTATCCTACCCAGTCTGCCTATTCACACATGCCCTTGCATTCTGCTGTTGTTGCGTGTGCTGCTGAAACTGCTGCTGATTCATTTGTTGTTGTGGCTGCGCTTGTATGGCCCTCAGAGGTACTGCTTGCAGTGGTTTAGGGCAATCCTTCTTCATATGTCCCTTCTGTCCGCAGTTAAAACAGTTGGTGGTGCCTACTTGACAGACACCGAGATGTGTTTTGTTGCACTTAGGGCATACAGGAATGGTAACCCTCCCTGGGTTATTTCCTTCCTGATTGAAATTCCTCTGCTGCCCTTGCGGCTGGTTCTGCTGGTTGTTGCCTTTCCATGACCCGGTTTGTCTATTTCCCTGTAAATACAACCCCGACTGGTTGTTTCCTTGCCATGGCCTCTTGTTGTTATTCTGACTAGGCTGCTGATAGCATTGCTGATTACCACCTTGCTGATTTCCTTGGTTGTTAAAATTCTGATTATAACCCTTGCTATTGCCCCCTTCCCACTTTCTCTTTCCTTGAAAATTGCTATTATTGTTGTTATCATAGCCTCGGTTTTGGTTTTGTGTTGGAGCTGGTGTGGTTGTTACAGTTTTCTTCTCATCAGGCACAACGACCTCCATCTCTAGGGCTCGCCCTAGAACATCAGTATAGCTCAGTCCCCCATGACTGGCTAATGCTATTCCTAATTCATGTCTTAGTCCCCCACGGAACTTCTTCGAAATCTTTTCTTCGGTTTCGACCTGAGTAGGCGCATACCTTGATAGCTCACAAAACTTAGCATCGTACTCTGTTACAGTCATCTTACCCTGTTTCAAATTGTAGAACTCAGCCTCCTTCTGAGCCCTATACGTCTTCGGCATGTACTTGTCGTACAGTGCTTCCTTAAATTCATCCCACGTAAGTCGAGCCAGATGCTCCGAAGGTATCACCTTCTGTCTTGCCTCCCACCAGTAATCCGCTGGTCCAGAGAGTTGAAAAGCTATGCACGATAGTCGCTCCTCATCAGTACATCTGAGGAGTTTGAAGATTCTTTCAATAGATCGCACCCAGAGCTCAGCATCGCCTGGGCTGCCAGATCCATTGAATACAGGGGGGTTTCGTTTGAGGAAAAGCTCCTCAATCTCCCTACGGGGTGGTGGTGGGGGTGGTGGTGATGGTGATGGTGGAGGGGTATCATGGTGTTCTTATTCTTGCTCCCTTTCATTTTCAGGTTGACGTCTTTCACGTCCTCGGGGCCTACCAGGTCCCCTTCTGTTGTTAACATTTCTCGGCAGCATTTTTCTATAACTATAGGGAACAGAAATTCTCATTAGCCCTTTCTTTTAAACATTCTTTTACTTACTCACCCTCTTTCCAACTTAATCAAGTTCACGGAAATAAAAAAAAATCGAACATAACTTTGATACTAGCTCTTTAATCTTTTAACTTTCCAAGTTAAACTAAACTCTCGTTACACGAGTTCATTTGACATTCTGGTTTACTACATGATTTATCAGAAATTTTCTTGTGATCAAAACCCTCTCACGGGTCATGTATATATATATACATCAAAAAGAATATTGATTCTGCCTCCAACGAGGACTTATACAAAAAGTTAGACTACTATAAGTCTAAACTAGGCTGACTACCTAACTGTACATGATGCACTAACAAGCTGCATTACTGTACCTACTGGAAGTACTAGAACGGAAACGATTCATAAAATTTCGTATCCGCTAGAATACTACAAAAACTAGTTACTGATCCGACTATGTACAAGACAAAAGAAACTACTACTACTACTAATACGCGTCTACGATGCTCCACTCAACAAATTGTAGTCGAGTCCGAACTGCCCTCTACGGCCTGTAAACCCTCAGAGTCCTCCTCCAGGTCCTTGTCCGGATCCTCCTCCGGATCCTCATCTGGGTCCTCCTACGGATCCTCGTCCGGATCCTCCTCCTCTGACTCTGAACCAAAGATGAGCTGGAGTGCCTCGTCCTCCCTCAGAGTGGAGCCGTCAGAAAGTGTAAGTGGGGGTGGTGATGGTGCCTCCGAAACTGTCTCCTCTGAGTCTGAAACAAGAAAATCATCACTAGTCTCTACTGCACGCTTCTTCAGGGGAAGAAGGTGCCCTGGAACGGAACCGGTCTCGTACTCCTCCCTAGAACGGACTTTGGATGGTCCTGCCTCTAACTGTCCTCTGACTACCTCCCACTTTGTGCAAATCTCCTCAAGCGGTGTCTGTGGAGATGGTAGCTCTAGCATGGCGACAAGCTCTGCGTCTATCTCCCGGTACCCTAACCCTGTCTCAAACAGTCTTGTCTCAAAAGGTCCTCGAACTCTAACACTAGGCTCGGGTATAAAAGGGGTAGATAACTCTAACAAGGCAGCTGTCTCTGCATCGATCTCTATGAGTCCTGGTCCTGGAATCAACTCCTCAAGTGGTCTAAGTGGAAGTGGTAACTCTGGTATAACTGCGGACTCCTCGTCCATCTCTAAATGCTCTGACTCCGAGTCTGACTCCTCACTAGGTACAAAATCTGGCGGTATCTCCAACAACGCGGCCATCTCCGGGTCCATGTCTAACTGCTCTGGCTCAGTAACTGCTGGGAAGTGACGGTAAGGAAGATGTGGCTCAAAAGGGACTGGCACCATGAACCTGCTGTCAAAGAAACGCTCGTGTACAGTTAGAGCGAATCCCGAGTAGTTGCCCGTCGGCTCTGTGTCGTTGCTGAAAATCCCAAGGAAATACCATGCCACGCGGTGCGCCCAACCGCGCCACTCGTCCGATAGATGCACAATCAAATCGGATATAGCCTGACTCTCTGAGATGAAGTGCCGTGCTATATAGTAAACTGATGAGAAGTTACTCACTATCTGCCCGATGTCCTCCTCATTCGGGTCTGCCTCGAAATCATAATACTCATCCTGTACAATATCTGCTAGGGTACGCTGTGACAAAGGTGTGCTCTTTCGAGCTATAACGCGTGTTCTAGCCATCCTACAAAAGTTTTAAAGAAACACGGATCAATAACAGGTAGGGAAATAACTTATCTTAAGAAATACTTAAATTACAAAATGAATATTCCTTATTCAATTGTAATATCACCACTTAAACAACCACTTATCTTAAACATCTAGCAATTCAAGAAATTGCACTCAAACAATATATAGAAATAAAATTTCAAGATTTTATTTTCATCCTTTATCTTATTATTCATTTACATTTCTTACTTTATTTCCTTATAAACTTTCTTTCTTTATTCTTTATTACTTTCTTTCATTATTTCTTCCTTAAGGAAAATTTCTTAACGATTCTTTCTTTATTAAAATAAAGTACGTCTACTTTGTTCATGTTACTTATTCAAAAGTAACATCCGTTTACAAAAGATTTTGTCCTTCTCGACACTTGAATCTCTTACTCGTCGTATTCTTCGTTCAATTACGAAGTAGGAAAATAAATTCCAAAGAAAAAGGAATTATAATTGGAAAGTGACTTTAGAACCCAAGTTCTAGTCGTCGTCAGGATCAAGCAATCGTTGGAAAATTACTAAGATTCGTACTCGATTCTTAGTAATTATAACAAATCTCTTCTTGAAGTTCGAGCGAATCAAACTCCAACTTAAAATGACTTCGTTCATGTCACTATACGCACGTGACATTCGTCTACAGAAGTTCTTCCCGTTTCACGATCTCCCTTCGAAATCAATTGAACTAACGTTCTTAAAACGTCTAAGTTCTCGTGGAATCGGAAAGATCTTAGGTTTCAAGTCTATGTTCTTAGCAAACTGGGAAAAATCCCTAGTATCAATCTAGATTCTCGTGCCATCAAACTTTTCAAATAAAAGAAATTATTGCGCAAATAATTTCACATAATTCATATAATAGAAAACAAGTATGATTCTTATACTTTCACAATTTCATTCTTGGGACCATTGTCATTCTTAACTTATTGAATACTTATTCAAAAATTTTCTTAAAAGAAAACACATTTCTGAAATTCTTTCCTTTCTTTCTTTCTTTCTTTCTTTCTTTCCTTCGTTGAGTCGACGTAGCAGGAGGTTAAGTTGTCGTCTAAACTCTTAAACTTAGTGTTACGACCCTATTTTACTTGAAAGAAGACTCGGATATAGAGGATATACAAATTCTCTATCTTACTACTCGAAGGAAGACTTGTATACAGAACGGAAACGATTGCTTTGATACCACTCTGTCATAGCCCCAAATCCTGAGGGACGGCAGAAGCTAGGGTGCGACTGGGATTGGATTAAAGAAGCGGGGAAGAAAGGGGATGAATGAATAAACATAACATTAAAGACAGAATAATTTCTATGAACACGACTTCATTAACAAAAGAAAGAGTTGATCTCGAAGGATCACTCGAAAAAGATCTCAAAAGATTCTAAGTTATAAGTACAGAACTTAAACCAAAAGTGATATTCATATTTACATAAGTGAGTCTAGAGTTTGGCAGCAGAATTGTAAACTACATACTAAAGTCTTCCCTATCGACAACTCTTAACTCAACCCTCGCCGCTTCCGTCGCTTCAACCTGCACATTTAGAAAACATATGTAGGGCTAAGTACAAAAGTACTTAGTGGGCACATTGCCTAAAATATAATCATAAGTATAGATAATCAGGCATTTCATTTTTGTAGCACATCGGGGTTTTTCAACAAATTCTCATGTCTACTAAACATTTTCTTTCTCATTTTCATAACTTAGCTTGTACAAGCATTTTTCATAGATGTTACGTTCAATCTTGACCATTCATTATCACCGTGGCTGGTTACCCCTCAACAGGATACCACATACACCATAGGCTACAGTGTACACTAAACTTTGGAAAGCCCCTTTTGACTAACTCAAAGCTGATCGTTTAGTTAACCCCTTTTGGCTAACTCATAAGGTACAAGAGAACTCACATAAAACAAATAGTTCATAGCATGGTTATTACTTTGAAAACACGATTATCAAAGCTATAAAGAAAAGGTTTTCGAGCATTGCTCATTTTGTTTCATATATAAAAGGCCACCTCGATAGAATACAAAACTAAGACACGTGCTTCCGTCTTCTGATCTTCCGTCCTATTCTTGGTGCTGACTTCCTCCTTCATCATAAATATTCATACTTTAAAACTCGGTCGCAAACGATAAACGAATACGAAAAATCGAGTTAAATTTTAGTCCTTTAGACTTTTTAGGCATTTGCACGCTAAACTAAACTCTTTTAATTAAACAGAAACGAGATACGAACGCATCTCATTTGACACTCATTTGGTTCTGTACTTGACGCTTAGGTCAGTAGAAAGAAAGTAGTCAATAACTTGAAACGACTTAAAAGATCGAAAGAGTTCAAGTTGAAAAGGTTTCAACTTAAGAAACTAGGTTTTGAACAATCCTGCACAGATCAGTAAGTTTTTACAGAACAGGGGATTTCGAAACAGGGGACGTGCCCTGTACTAAAAGAAAGCCTCGGATGTCTAGTTTACTCTCCAATTTACGGATCTCAATTCCTAACATTCATTCAATTCAAATCTTAAAACCTAACTCGATTATGCATTTCCTTTTATGAAGGCTCAAACTATTTACTCTACAACGCTTTGTTCTACATCCGTTATCTTACGAGGTATTTCATATCTTTTTCTCAATTAATATTAAACTCTTATGAAATTAGAATTTCTTATTCATTTCTAATTTGATTCTCATTTCTTAACTCAACTATTATTTTTCTAATTATTCACTCGGTAATTTCTATTGGTTTATTTTTAATTCGCTTGGTTGAAAGCAACGTACTCAATTAATTATTCTTTTCAACTCATTACTCGATATTTTATTCCATTATTATTTTCTTGATTAGCTTATACGAGTATCTAACCTTACTCGTCTAGCATCTTTTCTTTACTCGATTAAAACTTCCTTTCTATTTCTTCTCGATTAATTCTTTTAAACTTGGTCTTTCTCAATTCTTGCTTATTTATTTAATAATTTCTTCTTCTTTTATCTTTAACCTTTAAGCCATTTCTTACTTAATAGGTTTTCTTTATCTTTTAATAAACATTTTTATTAACTAGTTCATTTTATTAGTTAAGTTATAAAATATCTTTTTGTTGTAGTTTAGTAGAAATTCAAGTTTTTAAATTTTAATACAAGAAAATTTATTAACATATCTTTTATGCGTTTTTCATCTTTTAATCAATTAAAGCTTTTAAACTTCAATCTTTTTATCAAAAACTTCTATCTTTATTCATAACTTAAACTAGTATTCATACATACACATTGTAATACTTAAACATTTAATCTTTTCTATATTTTCACATTTAATTTCTTTAAAAACTTCAACATGCAATCTCATTTTCTTAACTTAACACATGTATGATTATATTAACATAACATACAATCATTTCATTGATCAAAACATCACTCAATTCATCAATAAAATCAACAAAACAATTTCTCCATTTTCCTCTAAAATACACGGCACACATGCACATTCTTGTGCATTTTATTTCTTAATTTTTTTTATGCATATAATCTCATTCTTAACATGATAAAAATAACAAATTAAGCATCATAATAACAATAACTCAAAGAATTCACACTTTCCTATTTTTTTCTAAAATTTTCGGCATTTATCAATCTTTTAGGGTTTTAAATTCTTTTTCTTCTCTTAATTCACCGATTAAAACCTAATGTTCGATTCTCCTAACGATTTCTTCTCACTCGATTATCACATGCACATCCTAAATTTTGCCTAAACATAATTTAAATAGCATGCATGCATAGTTCTTTCTTTTAGGACTTAGAGATATACACATTTACAACTAATCAAATGAATTTTCATACTTTAAATTAAATGGAATTCTTCTCCTTGGCTCTTGGAATTGGAATGAATGGAATTTGTAGCTTCAAAGCTCGGACTTGAAGGCAAGAAGGAAGTCTCCTTGAATCCTCAAAAAAAGAATAACATGGAATTAATCATCCATTCCTTTTAGGGTTTAAAATCAAAATGAAGAAAGTGTTGGATGATTGTTGAATTTAACTTCAAGAACTTGAAAGATTATTACCTTTTCTTGAGAATATGGATGGAATGAATGGAGGATGATACTTTCTACTTCATTTCCATGGATGAGGAGCTTGAATACATGGTTGCATGTAAGAAAAATTGAATGTATGCGTGTGAGAGAGAGATTGCCGAGAGAGTAGAGAGAGTAGAGAGGATTTTCTTGTTTTTCTTTCTTGCTTGGGGAGAGAGAGATCGAATGAGAGAGAGAGATGGAGTGATGAATGAAGTCTTCTCTCTTTTGAATAGCTTGCATGCAATTTGAATTTCCAACATAAAGAATAAGGTATGATGGTAATTAGCATTGGAAGTTGAAATTGTTAAAGTGATTGAAAGTTGATGTGATGTTAGTTGCATGCAATATTTTGGTAAGATCATGTAGAAGACATAATCATGATAATTAACATTGGGAATTGAAGAGTGATGGGAGAGGAAGAGTGAGGTGGCATGAGGGAGAGAGAGGTGTGCGACACGTGTCTTCGTCGTGTCGTTACGGGTTTTAATATCCGGTCGTAAAGGTTTTTCGGATAAAACGATTCGTATTAATTTCTTTTTATACTATAAACGGGTCTAACCTCTTCTCGTCTCACTTTTGTCACTAACTCATCTCAATCCTATTTTACGTCTCAAATAAAAGATTATCGAATTCGATCATTTAGTCTTTTAAATCTCAAAAGGAAATTAGTCGCCTTATTAATCCATTTATTAATCCTTTAAAGATTAACTCCTCATTACTCTTCTCAATTCTCGGATAAGTTCTTACCCTATCTCAGTGATCTTAAAAGCAATTCTAAGTTCGAAGATTCTAATTCAATTCTATTCTAAGTTTATCGGCGTAAATATATTTCTCGGCGATTAACATTATGCTATCTCACTCAAGCAAACTTCTCGGGATTATTCTAAAAATTATTCTCATACTCATTTTCACATAAACAACTCAACAAGCATATCACATCATCATCATTTCAGATAAATAGAACAGATAAATTCACACAATACTCACAAAGCAATTTAAACGTTTTACTCAATTCTCTTCGTTTAGAAAAGAAAAATTTTACTCCTAAATTCTCATCTTTTAACTCACTCGGTTAATTAAACGCTTTCTAAAGTTTTAAAAGTTCGTGGTATCATAATTTCCCACTACCGTTTATCGATCAAATGTTGGATAAGTTAGCGGGGCATAAGTTTTATTGCTTCTTGGATGGATTGTCGGGGTATTATCAGATTGCCATTGATCCGGAAGATCAGATCAAGACAACATTCACTTGCCCTTTTGGAACATATGCGTGTAGAAAGATGCCGTTCGGGTTGTGCAATGCGCCTGGAACGTTTCAACGGTGTATGTATTCCATCTTTTCTAGCATGATTGGTAATTTCATTGAAGTTTTTATGGATGACTTTTCTGTTTTTGGTTCCTCTTTTGATGATTGCTTGCATAAACTAGAACTTGTTCTTGAAAGGTGCCAAAGAATCATATCGCGCATGCATTTCTTGACGGAACTCACCAAAAGATGTATCAAAATGAGTCCGGAATAATTGGAGATCATTCCTAAATTGCTGATAGGCAAACGCCCGCGAAAGCAATAACTGAGCTTGCTCGGAGTGGGAGGCTTCTTCATTTGCAGTTCCAGTATTAGACGGGCCAATTTCAGGGATAGTTAGCCTAGGGGCTTGGCCTTTAGCCATTTCTTTAAGAATGTGTTCGTGGACACTTTTGCGCTCACCATGCGGAACAATCGTACGGCGATCAGATATGAGATTTCCACCCCTCAGCTCACGATAATCAAGATAGTATGGATCTAAGATCTTTTGGCCTTAGACAGGGTCAAGTGTGCCAGGAACTAACTTAAAATGTTTAGCCAAACCCGTAACAATGGAGCAAAAAGAAGCATGAGATGTTGGCCTTTTTTGCATAGTGACCATAGCATTCCAAATGAAACTAGTAATGCAAACAGGAACCTTATTGACAACACACGACAACAGAAAAACTTCATTCTTATTCACTTTATTGGCCTGTTCTTTTCCTGAAACCTGATAAGCCAAGAACTTATGCACAATAACAAGCGCAGGATCCTGAATAAAACCATTAGGCATACCAGCTGAATTCCAGTTGTCATACCCCGTTAATGCATGCCAATTCTGCTTTACATCAAAAGAATGGGGACGCTCTTTTTCACCAGTTGTCGGAAATCCGAACACCTGTTTCATCTTAGCCAACGAAACTGAATACTCCATTCCAAACATTGTAAACATTATCTTTTTCTTATCCTCAGATAATATCATCGAAGTCATAAACTCATATGTCAACGGCTCATACCCAATGTACTCAAGATTTGCTAAAGTGTCTAAACCCAAATGTTTCAAATAATCATAAACACGTTCATCAAGTTTAAGACTCTTTAACAACTCCCAATCAATATATCTTGGGTTAGTAATCTCGGACCTATTGAAGCGATGAGCTAACTTACCCTCAGCATCAGAATAAATTTCAAACGGAGTAGAGTAGAGAGCCATATAATTAACCTGTTTCCCGTGGTGTTGGTCTTGCTCGAATTCGGATTCATCCATTGATTCATCCTCTGAATATTGCTCCTGTGACGGTGGAGGTAAGTTCTTGGTTCTGGGAATCGTGAGTGGTCGGTGCCGGGATAATTTGGCGGTGACGGAATCTGTGCTGCAATATTTGAGCAATTGAAATGAGCGGCAAAAATAGGAGCATCTTAACTTGATCGAAATAGTAGAGCACGGCGGTAAAAATGACGGCTGCAAGAGCTCGAGGAACGTCCGGCGCATGTTGGTATGGTTGACGGCGGCGGAATTTTTCAGTTGTCACTTGTTGAACGCCGGCGGAAATTTTGGTGAGCGGCGGCGTAGATTGAATGGCTGTGGGAAAGTGACGGTAGAAATTCGAAGGAAAGGGTGAAAATTGGTAAAGGAAGATGGTGATTTTAGTTGAACCGATGAAAAATAGTTATAGAGGTAAAAGAGCGGCGGATGAAAGTGAAGAGAGGGGAAATGAAATTAGGGCACGACGGAAAAAACTTTTATAGCAGACTTCCCCCGTGCCGGCGGAACTCCCGCGCCGGCGGAATCTCTGTTGCGCAAATGAACCCGCGCCGGCGGAAAATGGTAAGCGAGAGCGAATCCCGCGCCGGCGGCTCTCCCGCGCCGGCAGAACCTCTGTTGCGCAAATGAATCCCGCGCAGGCGGATCGCCATTTGCGAAAAATTCTTCCGCTTCAAATTTTCTTCGCCATTGCTTAGACCATCAAACTCCCTTCTCTTTGCAAACTCTGAAGAATTAAGAAAACACAAAAACACACAAACAACTAAAATACGAAAACCATGGGTTGCCTCCCTTGCAGCGCTCGTTTTAAGTCTCGAGCTCGACTCCATATTCCATCTTCAACATGTAAACTCGTCGAGTCTAATAGACTCGACTCCAACCAATCTTGACATTCCTTCGACATACGGTTTCACCCGGTGCCCATTAACCTGAAAGGACTCCTTTTTCAATGGATTGAATAACTTGACAGCTCCGTAAGGGTACACCTCTTCCACTTCAAACGGTCCACTCCATCTTGACCTCAATTTTCCTGGAAATAACCGCAAATGAGAGTTGAAGAGAAGCACCTTCATACCCGGCTTAAGATCCTTGTTTACAATCCGCTTGTCATGAAACTTCTTCACCTTATCTTTATAAATCCGTGCACTTTCATAAGCTTCATTTCGGAGTTCATCAAGTTCTAAAATTTGTAAAGCCCTCTCTTGACCAGCTTGAACCAAATCGTAATTCATGGACTTAATCGCCCAATAAGCTCTATGTTCAATCTCTACTGGTAAATGACATGCCTTTCCATATACCATCCGAAACGGAGTCATCTCCAAGACATTCTTATAAGCAGTCCGATAAGCCCACAAAGCATCGTTCAACTTGGAAGACCAATCCTTCCTAGACGGCTTCACGGTCTTCTCCAAAATACCCTTGATCTGTCTATTACTCGTTTCAACTTGTCCAGATGTCTGCGGATGATACGGAGTTGCCACCTTATGTACGATGCCGTTCTTTGACATTAGCTTATCAAAAAGCTTGTTGCAAAAGTGTGTTCCCCCATCACTAATAAAAGCTCGAGGAAAACCAAACCTGCAAAGAATATTCTCCTGCACAAACTTGATAACAACATGAGCATCATTTGTCCTTGTGGGGATAGCCTCGACCCACTTGGACACGTAATCAACGGCAACAAGAATATACTCAAAACCAGCAGACTTAGGGAAGGGACCCATAAAATCAATGCCCCACACGTCAAAAATTTCTACAACAAGATTATTAGTTAAAGGCATTTCATTCCTCTTACTTATGTTCCCTACCCTCTGACACTTATCACATGTAAGGCAAAAATTATGAGCATCCTTAAAGATAGATGGCCAGTAAAAACCCGATTGGAGTACCTTAAAAGCGGTCTTTCGACCCCCAAAATGACCTCCGCAATGAAACTCATGGCACCATGCCATCACATCTCGCTGCTCCTCTTCCGGAATGCACCTCCTTATTACCTCGTCCTTTCCCAATCTAAAAAGATATGGGTCATCCCAATAGTAATTCCTGCAAGATGAGAAAAATCTCTTCTTTTCTTGGGAAGAGAGGTCAGGACGCAAGTATCCACTAGCAAGATAATTCACAATATCTGCGTACCAAGGTACAATTGCAACTTGTAAGACATGCTCATAAGGAAAAGAGTCAGGTATAATATCATGCTCATTCACTATCTCGCTATCATCAATGGTAGGCAAATGAGACAAATGATCCGCAACCACATTTTCACAACCCTTCCTATCTTTGATCTCAACATCAAACTCTTGCAACAACAAAATCCACCTAATCAATCTAGGCTTTGCTTGAGACTTAGTTAACAAATGCCTAAGAGCTGCATGATCACTGTGCACAATAATTTTAGACCCAATAATGTAAGATCTAAACTTGTCTAATGAAAACACAATAGCAAGCAATTCTTTTTCGGTGGTTGTGTAATTTACTTGAGCAGCATTCAAGGTCAAACTAGCATAGTAAATTACACGCAACATCTTATCAACACGCTGCCCTAAGACAGCTCCTACAGCAGAGTTCGATGCATCACACATGATTTCAAAAGGTAATGACCAATAAGAGCAACAACAACGGGAGCAGATATCAACTTTTCTTTCAACATATTAAAGGCATTCAAACACTTATCATCAAACACAAAAGGCACTTCTTGAGCAAGTAAATGACACAAGGGTTGACTTATTTTGGAAAAATCCTTAATAAATCGATGGTAAAAACTAGAATGCCCAAGAAAGCTACGAACACCCTTAACATTCACAGGCGGAGGTAATCGTTCAATTACATCTACCTTAGCCTTATCAACTTCTATGCCCTTACTAGAAACAACATGTCCTAGAACAATTCCACTAGTTACCATGAAATGACTTTTCTCCCAACTCAAAGTAAGATTACTTTCAATGCACCTTTCAAGAACAAGTTCTAATTTATGCAAGCAATCATTAAAGGAGGAACCAAAAACAGAAAAGTCATCCATAAAAACTTCAATGAAATTACCAATCATGTCGGAAAAGATGGAATACATACATCGTTGAAACGTTCCAGGCGCATTGCACAACCCGAACGACATCTTTCTACACGCATATGTTCCAAAAGGGCAAGTGAATGTTGTCTTGATCTGATCTTCCGGATCAATGGCAATCTGATAATACCCCGACAATCCATCCAAGAAGCAATAAAACTTATGCCCCGCTAACTTATCCAACATTTGATCGATAAACAGTAGTGGGAAATGATCTTTCCTAGTTGCAGCATTCAACTTCCTGTAATCGATACACATTCTCCACCCGGTTGTAACTCGAGTTGGTACCATCTCGCCTTTGTCATTTGTAACAACAGTGATTCCTCCCTTTTTTGGTACCACATGAACCGGGCTCACCCATTCACTTTCAGCCACTTGATGGATTATCCCTTCTTTAAGGAGCTTCAAGATCTCCTTCTTAACCACTTCCATCAAGATTGGGTTTAGCCTCCGCTACCCCTCTCTAACCGGTTTTGCATCATCTTCAAGAATAATCCGGTGCATACAAGTTGATGGACTCATTCCACTTTATATCTGATAAACTCCATCCTATAGCTTTTTGATTCTTGTTCAACACCTTTACCAAAGCTTCTTCTTCCTTAGATAACTCAGCATAGATGATCACTGGTTTCTGCTCTTCTTCTTCCAAAAAGACATACTAGCATTTTGATGACCTCGAGTATGACTAAGGATATGTTTGTATGAATCATTTGAGAATGCATGATCTTCCTTGAATCGTGAGAACCTAGTTGATTGGTGTCGATTTAGGTGCAGTGTTTGATAATCATTGTTGTGGGGCATGTCATGAATGAATTTGATTTTCGTGATATTTGTGACCCTTTTGAATAAGTAATGCTTCGTTAGTTGCCTAGATGATAGTCTTCTTGTAAATAAGTAAATGAGAATAAAAATATGAGTAGTGTGGATTCTGCTCCTCTTAGTTGTTGTCTTTTTAAGACATGATTAATGAGCATGGGAAACCACACGAGGAAGCTTCGGATAATCTCCGAAGATTAAACCTCGTGAAAATATCCTAATCTATTCGCAAAAAAAAAACAAAAAAAACAAAAAATGTGAAGTACGAGGTTATAAATAAGGTAAATCTGAGATTCTACTCCTCTCATTTGGAGAAATTCAAATGATGAGTATGGGAAACCACATTAGGAGACTCGAATTGAAATTTCGATGGATAGAACCTAATGATCATGTCTCATTGATTCATCCGTATATACCTCGTTATTTAGTAAATGGTTGATTTTATGAGGACCTTCTGGTAAAGGCGACTGACAAAGTATAGAGTTGAAAGAATGGGTTGCATTTTGATCGAATTGATAGTTCTATTTGACGGGCAACATACGTGGATGGATTTCATTGCATCAGAAATGGCTTAGTTGACTTTGGAATTATACGATAGAAAGGAAGTCTTGAATTGTTGATTTGGTGAATATGTTTGTCGATTCATACTACGTGTCTTTGGTGTGCTTGAGGACAAGCAAAATGCTAAGTGTGGGGGAGTTGTTTAGTTCATCTTTGTATGTTTTTCGTGTGATTATTTGTATGCGTTGAGCATATTTTTATTCGTCTTTTTATTACAAGTCTTGGTTTATGTGTGGTTTTTGATGTTGTGGTGTGCGTAGGCACAAAAGTGGTGGAAGAGGCAAGAAACATCGAAAGAAATGCGGAAAAAGAAGCAAAAATCGGTGAAGAGGAGGAAGATAGGATTTCCGCCGGAGCGGGAGTGCCGCCGGCGCGGGAGTTATTCTCGCAGAAGGAACTCCGCTGGCGCGGGAGTCCCGCCGGCGCGGAGTTGATTTGCGCGACAAGTGTTCCGCCGGCGCGGGGCGACGGTTAATTTGCACTAGATATACGTTTTGGGCAGTTTTTGGACGTGGACATCATTCTCTTTTCCAGTTTTTAGTGTAGAAAAAATGGCAGAAACTCTGTAGAATATATTTCCTTTAATTTCTTTGTTGAAACTCTTTTATATTTCGTCTTAGACTTCGTTTCCGTTGATCGTTGAAGACTTCTCGTACTTTGTAAGGATTTCTATTTCGTTGTTGCAATGTTTCTCTTCGATTTATTAAGTTTAATTTCCAACATTATGAACTAAACATCTTAGTCTAGGATTTGGGATGGTTTAATCGAGATAATTGTAGGTTTTCATGTGTACATGTTCGTTGATTGAATTGGTTTGTTTTCTATCGAGCTTTTGGCCAAAGTTTGGTTGTGTTAAATGATAAATGAGATCGAGAGAAGAGTTTGTCATTTGATCTAGGTTCAATCAACGTTAGGTTTAATCGGAAACGCATAATCTAACTAGGATCGGTTTGTCGAATTCTTTTAGCTAAGAATTGTTGTATGAATACGAAAGTTAGTATTCAATTCTTATTTGAAGCGTTGTATGAAGTGATTTGTAGCATGTACTATATTAGTTGTTTGTATTATCTCAAGGCGACTAAATCTCTTATCCTAGATCGTTTTAACTTGATTTCTACATTTGTATTCCATATACATCTTGTTTTAGTTTCAATCCACATAATCCCACTTGATTAGAATGTTTAGAATGATTTTATTTTCTTGTGCAAAGCATGAATTAAATGCCATGTTAAGCTTTCTTTGAGATTCGAGTCGAGTTCGCTAGCTGTACTATATTAGGACCTCGTTCTCTTGCGAGCAACTAATAGAAGATACAATTTAGTTGATTCAATGACGGTGGATGCCCAGCAGTGTGTTAAAAATAAGTCGAGTCTTTTGTTTTAAACTTGCAATTGCATGTCTTCATACATGTAATTGTTGGACTAGAGTTTGAGATTCCGCTGCAAAACAAATCTAATATTTATTTTTAAACTATTTCTCTGGTATGGGTGTTGATACAATGAGCTTTGTGCTGGAATACTATTACCAGCTTTTCTTATATTCTACTTGACTTGGAGTTGAGTTTCATTATTCGTTTCCGATACTTTAATTATTTAATAGTGCTCGTATGTTAAAGTCAAGATTTAAAAGCATATTTTCTTTTGTTATCATTTCCAATCTACATTTCCTTGTTCCCGAGCATGTTCCTCGTTGAGTTGAGTAAGTCTTTATGGTTTCACCTTCACCACCCAATGGATTCTCGTCGTTCCTACACATTAGAATTCGGGTTGTAACAGTCCTCCTCCAGATCCGCCTCCGGATCCTCTTCGAGATCCTCCTCCTCACTACCCTGACCCTCTGCTGCTGCTAGCGCCTCCAAGAAATAGTCGTAGGTATATCCTGGGACATTCCATGGGTTCGTCATGTCTCCGGCTGCTCATCCTCGAAATGGGCATTGACATGCTCCAACTCGGACTCGTCCCACGGGGGACTCTCTGGCTGCTCTCATGACGAAGGTATGCACCAACTATGTCATTGATCTCTCGCTCAAGCGCCTAGTCAGGCCTCATTATCGAATTCTTGAAAGGCGGGTACGGAAAGAAAAAGCGGTCACTCAAGAACCTTTGGAGATAACTGGTGCCCACTGTAGCATCAGTTTTAGGATCCTCTGAGGGCTCGTCGTCGTTGACGCTTGCGCATCTTGTCCTAGAAGGCTCAGCTGCTGACGGCATTGGAGAAGGAGTGCGGTCGCGGTGCCTAAACTGCTCGGATTGGTCATGCGAAAGAGACAGAGCTCTGAAGGGGTCATACGAACCATCTGACTGTGTCGCGACGGAGCTAGAGGAGGCAAAGGGATCAAAGGAGCGAATAGGAAGCATATCTCCCGACTACGGACTTAACTAAAAAGTGGCTCTAACAGAAGACGAGGCGGAGAGGGGACACGGTATGGTGCTGGTCCATCCTAAGGCTGAGTCTTAGAAGCAATGCCATTCAGATCGGCTCGGCTGGAAGAATAGGGTCAAACGGTCCAGGAGGCGGAGCACCATGCTCGATGAATTGTCCAGAGATGGTGGTGATAAAACCGTTGCAGTCGCCATGCAAATAAACACCCAGATACTGTCGTCCAACATGGCTCAGCACTAGAGAGGCTGCCCAATCACACCATTCTCGAGGGAGGGCATGAATCAATGTACTATCCTGTCAAGAGCACTGACGTCGAGGTACTTCACTGTTTTTAAATCTTGTGGTAGCGTGCGAGGAATTCGGCGAGTGTCTCGTGATACGAGTTTCTGATATGCAGGTACTCTTGCATCATCGCTCGGTTGCTCTCATCATCCATCCTATATGATTTAAATGAATTAAGCACACTAAAATAGTTAAATGACACATTGATATTTCCAACCACCACATACTCGTTCTTGCTTCCCAAAGAGGTTTTATTTCTCAGGGTACTTGGCAATTCCATTTCATGAAAACATTTGCACAAACGTTCCATCCTTTTTTATTTCCACACCGAAACACAAACAAGCGCAAATAGCGAACTGAATAACTTGAAATTAAACTTTAAACACGAAAAACTTTTGAAAATACTCGTACCTAGTTTCCGGATGAGATAGGGATGCTAAGCGTGTTACTGACTCAAAGAAGTCTAGGGAATTAAATCTAAATTTGACTCATAAGGAAGTTTAAGCTTAAGAGCAGACGAGCTGCTCTGATACCACTATGTCACAACCCGAATTCGAGTGTGTATGAATGACTAGAATCCATTGGACAGTGATGGTGAAACAATAAAATAATACTCAACTCACAAGGGATCATGCTCGGGAACAAGGGAATATAGTTTGAAAGCGATAACAATTAATAACATGCTTCTAAATCTTAATTCAAATAAACGAGCGACATAATATATATCAAGTGACGCAATGCAAGTCAAGTAGAGGTTGGGGAAAATAGGAAATAGTTTCGAGCACAAGGCTCATTGTATCGACACAATATCAGAGTAATAGTTTTGAAACTAATAAAATATTGTTCTTTGCAGCGAAATCTCAAGCTCAAGTCACAACAATTACATGTATGGAGACATGTAATTGCAAGCTTAAACACATGACTTGACTTATTAACACACATTAACGAGCAATCGGCGCCATCCACATCCGAGCTAACTTGCACGTTTAGAAAACACATGCAGGGCTGAGTACTTCATACTCAGTTAACACATGCAAAAAAAAAAAATTAAAACTTGCTCGATAGAGCTATATAATTTAACTTGCATTGCCACTGCATCACAAGTGTTAGTACAGTTAAAACATTTTACTTATGGATGCAAAAATATTTTCTTTTCTTGAAACGACTGCGTAGTCAACATATACATAACAATAGGAAGGTATGAATCAATCTACCACATCATCTCTATGTCAAGAACTAGGCCTCCTTCTCAAACACAGTGACTGGCCTAACTGAAGCAGGGCTAACAGTCACCTCAAATAATTTAAATAATAACACGTATGTTCCTGTCTCATACATGATAATAATAACTCAAGTAGATGATTAAACATACCAAACTAGATAAAATGACAAGTCAATAAATTTAAAAACTCACGTAATAATCAATATGTAATAGCATCCAATAGTTCTCAGTTTATAAAGCCCACTTGACTGAAGAGGGTTAGTCGCAGTTGCTTTCTTCTTCTACTTCCTTCACTTCGGGCCTGCTTGTTCCTTCAAGAAGAACATCTTATAAGGACGAGTCTACTTTCTCAAAAAACAAAATTAGTTCTAACGCTCGGCTGAAGGACTTCAACTTGACTCGGGTTTCTTAACTTATCTCGGCTCGACTAACTCATTCTTTCTCGGTTTCTCGACTCTACCCAAGTACTAAACCAATAGACTCTCAGACTCGGGCACTTAACTCGAAAATATCAAAAAAATTAAAATTTAAACAAATCACGAAAATCGAGAATTTACTATTCATGACATAAACTTCGTATTTCTCGATTTTCTCGAGTCAAACGAACTAAGAAAATTATGAGAGTAATTCTCCACTACTTAAACCACAAATCATTCACATTCAGACTTTCACATCGAGAATCAGACATTGTGATGAACCCATATTTGTGTCCATCTTTTCTTGTGTTTTTCGTGTGTTTTTTAGTCTTTTTCAAGTCAAAGTGTGTCTGGGAGGACACAAAGTCGAGAGATGGTATGTAGGGGAGAACAGGTGGGATGCTGGGCAAATCCGATGGAAAATCTGTTGTTGAGATGCTGAGATGGTGATACGATGCAAATGGGCATAGGGCTGGAAGCTTGTAGCTGGGCATCATCGAAATATCCATTCTACAAGTCAGGAAGTACCTCCCCATATGCTTTTAGCCAACAGATAGAGCACTCGGAGGAGCAAGGATCTTGGTCAACACAAGAAGCAATTCATGATGCAGACATGGAGGGCAAGATGCGAGTGGGACCAGCAGCAAATTTTTCTTTTCCTTCAAGGAAGAGGATAAGGATTGGATCTTTCTTTCCTTATCCTAGCCGAACCTAATCAAAGGATATATCTACCAAGCAAGGAAAGAGAATCGTGCGTGCATGAAGAGAAAGGGCAGATGTGATATGCATGGAAGAGTCCTTCATCAACAAGGAAACTTCCATAAACCCTAATTTCCATCGCCAACTCCATTATGTATTGAGGGGTGCCGATTTTATTCTTAGTTCTGCATTCTTAGTTGAGAGAAAGTGAGGAAGAAACAAGTCCTATGGGCAATTTAGTTTACATTTCGTATTTTACGGCTTTAGTTTTGTTGGCTTGAAGCCACGACCTTAGTTGTTGACTTCGCTTTTGAGCAGCAATCCGTTTCCAGTTTAATTTCAGTTATGATTTTCTTTATATATTTTATGCTTTCGTTTAATATTATGTCTAGCTAAATTATTGTTTGGGTTAGATGTAGATGAAGTGATCGTAAATTACATGTTCTAAACTCGTGAGGTCTAATTGTGTTAGTTCGTCAATTGATTTTGTTCCCGAAACACTTAGGATTAATTCTAGACTTAATTGATATTGACATATGCTTGATCACCATCTAGATATTGATATTAAGTCATTAACAGGATTTGAGATCAAACTCGAGTGCGTCTTTCGTGCCCAAGAAGGTAAAGAGTGTTAGAGAGCAGTTGGTAATGACCTACCTCTTAGCTGTCTTAGGTCTGTTTATTCTTAATGCCTGTTGGGCAGCATCGTTACTGAAGTGTCTTCGTGACTTTGTTGGTGAAGAGATGAGATCTTGCCTTCTGGTCAAGATCTGTAAAATTGGATGGACATAGGCTAAGTGTGTTTATATCGTGACTTCGTGACCTTTAGGGTATAAACTAATCTTTGTCTTAAACCAAGTGATAAGATTAGTTAATTGAATATCTTTGCACCAATGAACAAGTGATGAGTAATTAGGATTATGGATTCGAAACCCAATCCAAACTCTTTTGTTATTTGATATTTTACTTGTTGAGTTACAGGATACATTGCAGTCAAAACCCCTTTTGTTGAGTTCGATTTGAAGAGCAGATCTACGCTAAGTCCCTTGGGATCAACCCCACTTGCCATTAACTACTACCTTGTTGGGCAAGAGGTATTTATAAATTTATTTGTGTGAAGAGTGTGACGACAGCGCTTCGTCAAATTGGCGCCGTTGCCGGGGACTTGGTTTTTAAGCTAGTTTGCTTTTCTAGCTTGAGTTGAGCACGGTTTATGCCCAAGCCACATCTACGGAGTGACGGAGATCCACAAGATCACGGTGTTTGCTCAGAGGTGATAGCTAGGAGGAATCGAGCAGAACAATGCAAGAAGAAAAGAGATCTAGAGGAAGGCGTCAACGAACCTTCAGAGTCACAGAGCTTGACAGACGAACAGGATACTAAGCAAGAAGACGAATCTTGCTCAACAACAAGTACAGACAGTAAAGAGTCCACATCTAGTTCAGAAGTAAAAGAAAAGACATTAACAACCATGGCAGGACAGCCAAAGAGAACCATTCGTCAGATCATGTTCCCTGACAACAAGGGAATCAGACCATCAAGTATCCAGTTGCCCACCATCAATGGCAATTGGGACCTCAAGCACTCGCTGATACACATACTGCCGAAATTCAGTGATCATCCTGGAGAAGACCCTCAAACCCATCTTCAAAACTTCGAGATGGCGATCAGCACAGTAAGGAACAATGCCTTTACTGCCAGGAACAATGGGGATAGACAAGTTGTTCGAAATAACAACGATGCTGAAGTTTGTGAGAAACCAAGATGCTGCCCAAGATACCTTTCCTGACTATGTAAGGCTACTCACGTTCCCGTTCTCACTTCTTGACGGAGCACGTGAATGGCTCTACACCTTGCCAGAGGGAAGCATCGACACATGGAACAAAATGCAGCAGGCCTTTCTTGACAAATATATACCCGTTGGCCAGATACAAAGTGGGAGGAATGCCATTTCATCGATCAAGATGGGGGGAAATGAGTCATTATATGACTATTATGAAAGCTTCAAGAAGTTGCTGGCGAGATGTCCTCAACATCGAATCGAGGATATTGATTTGATTGAGCATTTCTTGAAGGGATTAAGGGCATCAGAGAGGAAATACATAATTGCAGTGTGTGGAGGAGCAATAGTCGATCAACTACCATCTAAAGTGTTCAAGAAAATAGCCGCCATGGCTGAACAATCACGAGATGAAAATGATATCCCAAGAGAGGGTATGAAGGCAACAAAGAAAATCAAGACAATTTGGACAGTACCATGAAAGACTTCATGACCAAGATGTCTGGCCAAATGGAGGATTTGAAGAAGAAGGTAGATGGCAAGGAAGTTCAAAGAGCTGTGAAGAGATGTGAAGTATGCCAGGCAACATCACATGTCACCTCAGAAATATTTTCATTTGTCATCATTCCAACATCATCATCAATCAAAGAAATATTTTTCTTTATACTTACACTCTTATTGACTTCTTTTGCTCATTATTCTCTTTTTATTATATATATATATATATATATATATATATATATATATATTTATTTATTTATTTATATATATCTCTCAAAATTCATAAAAGTTCATAAGACTTTATTTTCTACTCAATTATTTCAAAAATAGACTTAGCATCTCATTTATTTCTCAATTTCATTTTCATTTATTGAAATTCCTCAATATATATAATATACTCATTTTTCGAAATATATATATATATATATATATATATATATATATATAACTATTTTTCTAATTAATTCAATTCATCTTCAAATCTTCAAGTTTCTCTCATGAATTTGAAGAACACATCTTCAAAAATTCATTGTAACATCAAAAACATCATATCTTATTTTAAAATCTATTTCTTTTATTTTTCTCAAAATTTAGTCATATAAATTCCATAAAAATACTAAAAATCATCTTTCTCAATTTTCATACTCAAAATTTACTCATAAATTTTCTAACACATCTTAACATTATAATCATCATTAATATTATCATATTTCATTAAAAACCATCAAAAATCATTTTTCCTCATTATATGCACAATTCGAATTATATACCTAAAATCAAGAAAATTCATATTTCATCATAAAACACATCTAAATCATGTTTTCATGTATCATCATGCTTATAAGCATCATCAAACTCATAAAATCCAGAAATCATATTTTTCTCATATTTTCTCTATTTTTCACCAATTAAATTCAATAAAAATTCAATAAATTCACCAAAAATTATCATCAACACATATATGCACATAAATCACATGAAAAATCATAATAAGAACATATCATCATCATACATCAAATAAGCATCAAAACTCATCAAGAACTTATTTTTCCTAATTTTCTCATTTTAATCGATTTAGGGCTTTTAACCTATCTTAGATTCTTTCATCTTTTAATTCCTAAATCATGTTTTAAAACTCATCTTGATCATCATATCATCATCACAATCCTAAGGTTTGCCTATGCATAAAGTAAACATGCATCTTTTCCTTATTTTTCTTGGTTTAGAGATACATATATACATCTTATGAATAAATGAAAATCATACTTAAATAAATACTTAAACTTCTTCTTTGGCTTGGATTTTGGCTTGCTTGGAGGATGAAAGATGATAGATTGAAACTCCTTTCCTTGCATGAAACAAAATACAAGGGGATCAAGATCATTTCTTTTAAAAGAAACAAGATCAAACCCTTATTTTTCTTCAAGAAAATCGATGAAATAGGGTTGGAGATCTAGCTTGTTTCAAGCTTTAAAATGAAAGGATTACTTGGGAGTTTACTCTTTAGAAGATCTAGGATTTGAAAGAGATATCAAACATCATGGAATCCTCAAGCAAATAGCATGATTTCACCAAGAACTAGGGTTGTGCATGAAGAAATCTTCAAAAATTTGCTGCTACTGTCCAGCTGTGATGCTCGACTTTTGCAGCTGTTTTCTTCAAGTTTTAAGGCTTTGGATGATGATGAATATGTATTAGATGATGTCTAGTATATTAGGGTAAAGTTTAGGATGATTTGGAGGTGTTTATCATGGAGTTTGGAGCTGAAATTTGCAGCATGGCTGCTACTGCGTTTCTTTGGCAGAGAGAAAGTTTTCGAGAGAGAAAGGGAGTTTGATTGTTTCTTGTGAGGGAAGAGTGATGTGAGGTGATAGATAGATGAAGTGTGAGATAAGAATACACATGTAGATGCATTTAACATGTGAGAATCTTGCAAGATTTAGCAAGATTAGAGAGATAAGGGAAAGACATCGAAAGAGAGATTAGAGAGAGAGGGGAGTACAAGTTGTGGATGAATGAGAGGGAGAGTGGTGCTCACTCTCTCTTTAGTGAGAGTGGTGGAGGACATTTTACTATTTTTTTAGATAAGCATAGGATTTTTATTTGTTAAGTATACCCAGAAATAGAAGTTTTCCGGTAGAAAATATCCTCGTCATTTTATTTTATTCCCTCAATCCTCTAATAATCCTTCTCGTCTCTTTTTCGTCATCTAAATTCTCTCTAATTCTTCTTATATCTCTCAAAATAATTTAAGGAATCCAATGATCTAATTTTTATGACAAGATTCTTTCTAACGAATAAGTTCGTAAAAACTGCTCGATTAAACGAGTCGTCAAACAATTTATTTTTAAACTTCACTCAAATGATATCGGAAAATTCTCCAACTCATCTCAAGGATCTTAAAATAAATTCTAGATTCCAATGAAACTAATTAGACTAAATTCGGAGTCATTCGATGAATAGGGATTTCTCGGTTTACGTTACTATTCATCTAAAAATAAAAGTTCTCAGAAAATTCCAGAATTCATACTCAAGCTTAAACTCAAATAAATAAGCTCAATCAATTCATCACATACTCAATTCGAATAATCGAAATGAGAAAAAATCACATTAGAGCACATAAGGGCATTTTCGTCATTTCACAGAAAAAATTTATTTTCACGAAAATTTTTAGTGCATAAAACTCATCTTATATGCATATTAGTTTAATTAATACGCACTTAAGAACTTAGAAAAGTTTGGGGTATTACAAACAAGGAGCAAGTCAATGTTGTGACTTTGTGAAGTGGTAAGGACTTGTCAGAGATGTTGCCCAAGACCCAACCCAAGGAACCATCTCGAGTAGAGGAAACTAAGATGAGCTCAGGAGATATCAATGACATCTACAAAAAGCTAAAGGCAAAGCGTGAAGAAGGGATAAAGGCCAACAAGAACCCCGTCTTTGATAATGAGGAGGATGAAGCCTTGTTTGATTACGTGAAGATGGAGAGATCTAAGCTGGGAGTTGACAAAGATGACGTGATCTTGGAGTCTTTGAAAGATGCGAGGGAAGCAGAGGCTTTGACCAAGAGGACCATACCTCGCACTACTAAGGCCAAGATCCCATATCCAAGACGTTTTGCCCGCGAACGTGATCAGAAGGAGTTGGAGGACATGATGGAGGTGTTCAATAAAGTAGAAATCAACCTGCCTCTGTTGATGGCGTTACAATCCATGCCAAAGTGTGCAAAGTTTTTGCGAGAAATGTGCTTAAAGAAGACAAAATTCCCAGATAATGCTCATTTCCATGTGGAGAATGTGTCAGCACTAATGAATTCCCACATTCCGATCAAGAAGAGGGATCCTGGCATGTTTGCCATTCCATGCACGATTGGTACTACATCAATCCCCAAGGCGATGCTTTACATAGGAGCTTCGATAAATGTGATGCCACGAGCCATGTTCGACGAAATGAGTTTTGGACCTCTTTCCCCCACACGTGTCGCCATCTAATTAGCGGATTTATCCACTGTCTACCCCGATGGAGTGTTGGAGGACGTGTTGGTCAAGGTGGGGGATCTTCTGTTCCCAGCCGACTTCTATGTTCTTGACATGGGAAAGAAGGCAATCAAGAAGGGTCAGTGATCTTGCTCGGAAGGCCGTTCTTGAAGACGGCATGTACCAAAATCGATTGTAACACTGGGAGGTTGACGGTTCAAGTAGCTGGAGAAGTCGTCGAGTTTGATGCTTATTGGCAAAATTAGGATGATGCCCTAGAACACTTCAATACCCTCAATACATGTGGTCGATGAATGGAGACATTGAATAGCTTAAGTTGCTTCTTAGAAAACGATGTGGACGCAGGTCAGGAGGAGCTCAATTTAATACAGGGGCTTGACCTGGATCTCGACCAAGAAGGGGATATTGAGGATGATGGTGCCTTGTTGGAGTTTTATGAAGGTGATGAGTACGAAAGTGATAAAGACTTCTGGGAGGAGTCAGTCCATAGACTAGTTTCGAGTCCACCGATGAAGACTATGGGACGTATGAGGAGGACAACACTCCTAAAAACTTCCATAAAGACAAAGACGAGTTCGATGAGGAACTTGAAGAGTTACCCCATGATGAGACTGAAGAGTTAGTAGAGGAATTTTGGCAACAAACAGTTCTTGAGGAGGATGCCAGCTTGCCGACAGAAGGGGATTTTACTTAGAACGAGGGACCAGCAGATGTGGAGGAATGCAGTTATGCAAGGATTCTGGGCAACATGCAGCCTCAGGGATTTGAACCACTCAATATCCCTGAATTGAAGCCGGAGGATAGGTCGGTGCCATCACTGCAAAAGGCCCCTACTCTGGAATTGAAACCTTTGCCCAAGCACCTGAAATACATATATCTTGGCAAGAACGAGACCTTGCCCGTGATCATATCATCTGAGTTATCGAGCATGGAGGAGGTTAGAGTTGGAGAGGTGCTGAGCAAGTATAAGGAGGCAATAGGGTGGACGTTGGCTGATATCAAGGGCATTAACCCTTTGGACTGTGTTCATCACATTTTGCTTGAGGAGGAGGATGCCCCCGTAAGAGATCCACAACGGAGATTGAATCCAGCCATGAAAGAAGTGGTGATGAAGGGGATACTTAAGCTTCTTGACTTGGGGATCATATACCCCGTGTCTGACAGCCGGTGGGTGAGCCCTGTGCACGTGGTGCCAAAGAAGTCAGGAATCCAAGTTGTTGACAACGACAAAATGAGATGGTGGCCATGAGATTACAAACCGGATGGCGAGTGTGTATAAATTACCGAAAGCTTAACCAAAAGACGAAGAAGGATCATTTTCCTTTGCCCTTCATCGAAGAAATGCTTGAGAGGTTAGCTGGTAATAACTATTACTGCTTTCTTGACGGCTATTCTTGTTACATGCAGATCTGGGTTGCTGACGAGGATCAAGGCAAGACCACCTTTACATGCCCATTTAGCACATTTGCTTATAGGAGGATGCCGTTCGGGTTATGCAATGCACCAGGGACATTCCAAAGGTGTATGATGCACATCTTTTCAGACCTTCTTGAAGAGTGTATCGAAGTCTTCATGAACGACTTTACTGTCTACGGCAAGACCTTTGAATCATGCCTCAACAACCTAGATTGAGTCTTGAAGAGATGTGTTGAGAAGAGCCTTGTGTTGAATTATGAAAAATGCCATTTCATGGTAAGAGAGGGAATCGTTTTGGGGCATGTCATTTCAGGAAAAGGAATTGAGGTGGACAAGGCCAAGATTGACATTATTGCCAAGTTGCCCTACCCAAGATCGGTGAAAGAGTTAAGAGAATTCCTAGGGTATGATGGATTCTATAGAAGATTTGTCAAGGACTTTGCCAAGATCGCCCAACCAATGACGAGACTACTTCAAAATGAAGTACCATGGGAGTTCAATGAAGATTGTAAGAAGGCATTCCATGCCTTGAAGGAGAACTTGATCACAGCCCCCATTATCCAACCTCCGGATTGGGGGATGCCTTTTGAGTTAATGTGTGATGCTAGTGGTTATGCCGTAGGGGCAGTTCTTGGGCAAAAATGCGGAAAGGAGAGCTATGTCATCTATTACGCATCCAAGACATTGAACCCAGCCCAATGTAACTATGCCACCACGGAGAAGGAGTTTTTGGCCATCGTCTTCGCCTTTGAGAAGTTCAGATCCTATTTGCTTGGAGGTAAGACCATAGTATACACATACCACGCGGCGTTGAAGTACTTATTGAACAAGAAGAAGTCCAAGCCAAGATTGATTAGATGGATTCTTTTGTTTCAAAAATTCGATATAGAGATCAAAGACAAGAGTGGTGCCTAGATTCACATTTCCGACCACCTAAGTCGAATCCTCCAACCAGACGATGGGGTGCCGATCAAGGAGACCTTTCCCGATGAGCACCTGAGTCTTACCCAAGAGGAACCATGGTATGCTAATATCGTGAATTCATTGGTGACTGGAGAGATCCCCTCCGATCTTGGGCGTTATTAGATGAACAAGCTTAAACATGAGAGTCATTTCTACATTTGGGACGAGCCATATTTATGGAGGGAATGTGCGGATAAGATGATAAGGAGGTGTGTCAACGACAAAGAGCAAAGAAGCCTTCTTGAGCATTGTCACAACAAGGAGTGTGGAGGACACTTTGGGCACCAATGTACTGCAAGGAAGATTTTGGAGTGTGGTTTTTATTGGCCAACCTTGTTTAAGGATTGTTATGAGTGGGTCAAGATGTGCGAAAAATGTCAAAGGGAAGGCAACATCACAAGAAGGAACGAGATGCCCATGATCCCGATTTTGCCCGTGGAAGTGTTCGATATATGGGACATGGATTTTATGGGACCATTGCCGAGTTCCAAAGGCAACAAGTACATCATATTGGTAGTGGACTATGTCTCGAAGTGGGTAGAGGCTCGTGCTTCATACAAGGATGATTCAAAGGTCGTCTCTAACTTTTTGAGAACTCAAATTTTCAATAGGTTTGGGGTACCTCGAGCTATCATTAATGATCAAGGTTCTCATTTTTGCAACGCGACGGTGACCGCCTTGTTCAAGAAGTATGGAGTTACTCATCGCATGTCAACAGCCTACCACCCACAAGCCAATGGACAAGCTGAATTGTCTAATAGAATTATTAAAACGATCTTGAGGAAGACCGTGGGGACAACAAGGAAGGATTGGAGTATGCGCTTCGATGATGCCTTGTGGGCGTATAGAACTGCCTTTAAGACACCTTTTGGCATGTCCCCTTATTGCATGGTCTATGGCAAGAGATGTCACTTGCCCGTGGAGTTGGAACATCAAGCACATTGGGTTGTTGCCCAACTCAACCTTGACTGGAACGAGGCAGGTGAATCCAGGAAGCTCGAGATCCAGGAACTCGACGAGATCAGGCTCCAAGCCTATGATAATGCCGGTCTATACAAGGAAAGGATGAAGAAGACCCATGACTTTTTGATTAAAGAAAAAGAGTTCCATTTTGGGCAACAAGTGCTGCTTTATCAAACTCGGTTCAGGCTATCTTCAGGGAAGCTCTCGACCAAGTGGGCAGGACCTTATGCAGTTCAAACTCAATTCCCAAATGGAGCTGTTGAGATCAGGGATCCCAAGAACGGGAAGATTTTTAAAGTCAATGGCCAGCGCCTGAAGGCCTATCTTGGGCAAGAACAGTTTGTTGAGGGGGAACCATCTGGGTTTCCTGTCGAGGAGGACCTCTGACTTCTAAAGAGGGGGGTGTCGTGCCCAAGACCTTAAACGGGGCGCTGTACAGGAGGCAACCTGGTTATTTATTTTTTTAATTTAATTTCTCGTTATTTCTTTTCTTTTATCATTTATTTTCTTAAAAATATGACAATTCCAAAAAATCGTAAAATTATAAAAATGAAAAAAAATTAGTTAGTTTATGTTTTAAGTATTTTATTTTGAAGCATTTTATGTTCGAGTCTAACCATAAGGGAAAGTTTATTTCCGGAGTGTATTTGTGTTTTTAAGTGTGCAGGAGATGTTGAGCAAGATGCAGATTGTAGATCAGGATCCACGATAAAGGAAGGAACTGTGGGAGTGGAGCAGAGGTTTTGGGCAAGAACCAAGTCGTTGGTCAACGACTGTTCAAGGCGGTTACTGTACCCCTAAAACTACGCGCCCTTTAAAACCACCCTACCACGTCTATACCCCCACTACCCGATTTCAAATTCTAGTCTGCAACTTCTCCTCCTCTCTCTTCTCTCTCTTCCCATCAAAACCTCTGAAACCCCTACTATGGTGTCCACTCGCCCAAGAAACAAGTTGAACAAAATCCCCACCGGAACTAGTATCGATCTCACCACAACAACCCTACCACCACCACCAGTAAACCCAAAACCACCACCAAGAGAAAATTACCCATGGAATCCGCCAACCCCTCTGTTGATCAAAACCCTGAAATTACCATCGGAACCACCATGCCAAAAAGCCCTCCGGTCGATGCGACGTTGCTAATGAGCGACGAAAACCCCAGTTTGATTGATGAGGCGGTGAAGCAGACGGAGGAGGAAAATCAGTCTAAGTCGGCGTTCGAGGAAGAGGAATTAGAGGAAGAACCAGAGGAAGAAGACGACGGTTAAGACGAAGAGGAAGAGAAAGGTGATGAGGGAGAAGGCGACAATGGCGATGAGGATGATGTGGATGAAGCCATTGACACAGTGGCGGTGAGACTGGCAGCGGAGGCGTTGGTGCAGGAGAAGACCAAGGCCAAGGAAAGTCCGGCGAAGAAGAAGGGAGCCCAGGTGGCTAAGAAGCATCCTCACGGTGGCAAGGAAACACCGGCGAAGAAGCACAAGACTGCTGCTTCAGACGCCGGCTCCTTCCAGCCATCAATCTCAAAAGGAACGGCCGTCGAGACTCCATCAAAGGTTAGCGAGGAAGAAGAAGCAGGGGACGATGTTGGTGAGGAAGTGGACGTTGACCAGTCTACCCCAGAAAGTGGCAGGAACAAGAAGAAGAGAAAGGGCCCCACAGTGGTGATGTGCAGGAAGCCCAGAGAATGGAAGGTGACAGTGACACGCACCCGTCGTGCGGTACGATCAAAATACCTGTGTTTGCCCTAGACGGACAATACACGCTCCTGAGCCCACTACCGGACTGGCGAGTCTTCGTGGCAAGCTAGGGTCGATCCCACGGAGAGTGATGAACCACCTTACTCTTCAGTGCACAAATCGAGTTGTCACGGTCTCAATCTGTATATCTGCACAAATAAACTAAACGGAATTCAAATATAAAAGGGGGGGTAAGATTTGGGGTAGGTTATGATCATTGTTGATATGTTAATTCGGTCATGGGCACACTGAAGATCCGTCCATGCTTCATATAAACTCAAGGCGTGGCCCAAAGACATTGGGGCGTTTCAAGAGTTCATACTCCACACTTGGGATGGTTGAATCCCTTGTTGTCGTCTCGGTCCGAAGGTCACGCTTCACCCTGGTCACAAGGACGTGCTTCACTCCTCCTTAGATAGTAGTCATACCCGATCTTTTCAAGTATGACCCTCACCAACCTTCTCTTCCAAACTTCACATGTCCGTACCTACAGAGTAGACATAACTCGCGGGATATCCATTTCCAGTACTACGTCCAACCGGTCATCGATATGTCTATGATACGCGAGATGAGTCCTTTGGTCAATAACCATGGCTTGATGCCTCGTCATAGTTGATGGGTGATTGTTAGAGAAGCCCAAGACTGAAGAAGGACGCAGTATCCCCTTGTCCATTCCTCGCCATCCAGATCTACAGCACCATGTCAGGTGCTGCTTAGCTACTCGGTCATGGGCATATCGAACGTTGCCGTCTGTCATGCCCTGCCTTTGCTTGACATGGTACAGCTCCAACTGAACGGTGATCACCCGTTAAGTCAGGACTGCCCATGAGTTCTGCTCCAGTCTTTCCAGAACTACTGGACTCAACCGATGGCACAAGTACCTCACGAATGTTTCATATATGAACAGTCAATCATTTCCTATACCCAAATCTCACCAAGTAGATTACTCACACATAATTAAATATATAATGATAAGCGAGATAGAACACATGAATGAAAAGAAATACGAAATACTTGAATTAAAAGTACCTAAGGCAAACAGCCTTGGATTCGTTCTTCACTACAGAATGTAAATTAAGCGGATAAACTGTTTCGATCGTAAAGAAAATATCAAACTGAGATTAAAATTGTTTCTTGGACTAAGAACTATAGAATGGCGAAGTAACCAACATTGTGCCAGCCGTTCTGGCTGGACTTTTATAGTAGCAATGGCAGCGAGCAAAACCCTAAGCGAGTAGACTGAATCGGCATGATTGGCACTTTCCATGTTGAGCGAGATGCTGATTCTTCCTAATTAACTTGATTGGTGATTGGCAATCTCTGATTAATTGATTGATTTAGGGTGATGCGCTGACTTCAAGATCCTTCTTTCCATAAACGCTCGGCAGATATGCTGTGAATCTTTTCCACGCAGCTTTCCTTCTTTAGCTCTGGCAACTGACTGGCAATTGCTATAGTGGTCAAACTGGTTGCATGCTTCAGGATTTGATTCTTCGTAAGCAAGGCAGTTGCAAGATCTTCTTTGTTGTTGGGTGCATTGCGTTAATACCACAAATGCGAATGATGAACAGCAACTTAGCTTCAGGGTTCACATGGAATCCTCCTTTCAACCTCGTCTCTTGCTTCAATTCATCTCCTGCGCTGCATACTCCTTTGCGTAGTCCTTGCAACCGACTGAATTCACTCCAGTTCTGCTCATTCTGACCACCTTTCTTCTGTTTGACTCAGACTGAGCTTCCTTCCTTCGAACAATAACTTCCTTCCCTTGGACAGACACTAACTACACAAAAAGACATGAAAAAATAGGGCCAAATGGCCCAAAAGTCGAAGACGCATCAGACAGCACCCAGGGTTCTTGCCTTCAAACTCTACGAGAACCTGGGTGTTGCCCAGGAAGCCAGGGAGCTGTTTAAGGGGATAGGCTGGAAGAAGTTTTTGGAATGGCGTGTGGAGGTCTATGAGGAGAAAGTTAAGGAGGTATACAGCACGACGGCGATAACAAGTGATCCCGAGAATGGGGTGAGCATGATGTCCTTCTTGCTTTTGGGTGAGAAGTATGACTTCCAAGTGAGTGCACTGAATTAGATACTGGGGATGGTGAGTTTGAGAGATCTGGCCAAGAAGGAGTTCATGGAGGCCAAGACCATGGTGCCACCCCCGGAGATGTGGTTTATGAGGAGCAGTGGAAGGAGATTGGGAATGGAACGCCGTACTACGGGGCCAACAACAAGGGAACTGAGCTAAAGACTCACGCCCTTAGGCTTTGCCATCACAGTTGTATGCCAAGAATGACAGCGGCAACAGCTTGAGCAACAAGAAGCGGTACTTACTGTGGTGTATGCACACCAAGACCAAGGTCAATTTCGCGGCGTTCCTTAGAGAGCAGCTCAAGACAGTGTTGGCAAAGCAGGCGTTGGGATACACTTGTGGCCACTTTGTGACGGCCTTTGCAAATGGAGTTGGGGTCTACGATGAGCTGAAAGGGAAGCCGATGATGGTGGTCAACAAGCTGGGAGAAGCTGCCTTGAAGAAGATGAACAATATTGAGCTGAGAAATGGCAGATATGTGTTTGTTGACTACTGCATGTCAATATCCACCAGGCGACCACCCTTGGGCAAGAAGGATGAGGCAAGCATCAGCGCAGCGGTGTTGCCCAACATCGAGATCGAGACCAGACTGGCCAATATGGAGAAGTTGTTGACCAAGATCAGGGATGCCCAATTGGCATTTTTTGCACACCAAGGATTCAGGTATTCACCTGAATCTTCTCTTTGACTTATGTTCCTCCCTTTTATGTTACTTTAGGTTTTTATTTTTTGTTTTTGTGTTTTTATTGTTAAGTCTTGTTTTGTATTTTTGTGATGTTAGCCGAGAGGGTGTTCTTATTGTCTTCACCCACAATTTGCTTAGAAAATTGTGTTGTGAAGACCTTAAAGTTCCCATCTCAGTCTGTTTGTAATTAAATGTTGAGTCAGTTTGTTTTATGTTTGTTTGTTGCCCAACAGTTTACCCACTTTGCCTAAGGCAAAGTGTGTGGGTGTTCGGGAGTCAGTTTGGGTTTTTAAAGTGTGTTTTAGTTGTTGATCAACATGTTGGCATGATAAGTTGGAATAGGTTTATAGATGATGTGTATGTAAATAGGTAGGACGGAATGAGATATTGGTCATTAACTGTGAGGATTTGAGCTTTTAAAATGCTATATACATATGCAGCATTGCTTTCTTTCTTGAGTGATAATGACCAGTTGACATTTGTTAATCTAGAACTTGTCTGCATATCTTATTAAAGCTTCATGAAACTTAGTTGAACTACTTAGATGAATTAGTCATTTTTTTTAAAGAAGCCTATGGCCAAAAATTCCCTGCCTTGACATTTATCCTTTGATTAGCCCCCTTGAGCTTGGATCGTATTCTTTCTATTTACTTATAGAAGCCTGAATTTTAAGCTTTCCCGGTCAAGAACTCAGGTTTAGAAGAACAAGGGATGGAAGGGAATGTTGGGTAGCACTTACTGGGCATTATCACCTAAGTTAGAGGTGTTGAAAAAAAAAAGTGTGCTAGATGAAGAGGAGTAAGGAATCAAGGGCAATCTGTTGCTCAAGAACCTAGTTCTTGACTTAGCCAGTTCCTAAATTTTCCTACCTTTTACCTTAGGCCACATTACAACCCATTGAAGACCTAAGGATAAGTAGTTTGATTTTGTTCAAAGGAGTAGAGATGTAGAGGGCAGGCAAGCATATGGAGAAACATTGTTGATTTTGGTCAAGAGCGTATACACTTAACCTTATACACTTGACAGATGAGTGCTGGTAAGGATATCCTTGTTGCCCAATAACTTTATCTTGACCTGTTTGATGGAAATGTCTGATTACATATTCTGTTTTGACTAACATGTGCATGAGCTGATCTTTTGAGTCTGTGTTTTTGTTTTGTCTTTTCTGTGTTTGAGTTTTGGGTAAGTTGCAACCATACACTTGAGGGCAAGTGTAATTCAAGTGTGTGGGTGTGATGAACCCATATTCCTCATATTATGCTCATTTTCATCGACTAAATTGGGTCTTTCTCTATAGTCCTCCAATTTTAATAATTCTAAGCTCCATTCTACCTCAAATAATTCCAATTTTACTAACCTTTACTCAATTAAACACTTAGAACACATGATTAACAAAAATCCCAAGTTCTTAGGCTTATTTTGTTATACTTTTTCCACTTTTTAAGCAAACGATTTTCTTTCTTCGATTCCTCTTAAACTTAAGCTTATTATATACTCGAATTCATTTATCTATCATCTAAATAACAATCTAACTCAACAAACATAAAAAATCATCAAATTTCTAACAATCATAGTTCAAAATTTTTGAGGAAAAATGCATAAAAGTTCATGATTCTTAAATTCTCATTTAATCATGCTTATAACATCATATAACTCTTAATTCTATCAATACTTATCAAAATTCAACACAAAACCACCAACATTACTCATGCATATGTTTCGAATTTTTTAAGTAAAACATGAGATAAATCATGCTCTTCAATTCATCCTTTTTCTCGTGCATCTAGGCACTTTAACAACAACAACAATTCATACATTAGAAACTCACAACAAAAATCCCTAATTTTCATACTAGAAACCTTCGAATTTTTAGGGAAATCATAGCATAGAAATTCTTCTTCCAAGAGGGAGAGAAAGATAGGCTTCTTTAGCTCAATCTAAGCATAAAGAGAGGGAGATGATCAAGCTTACTTGCCTTAAGAAAATCGGTGGATGAATGAGAAGGATTTTCCACGCAACTCTTGCTTCCTCAAGCTTTCATCAAAGGAGGAAATTTTATGTAAGTATGTGTGTGTGTGTTCGACGAAGAGAGAGGGAGAGATGAAGATGATGATGTCGGTGGGAGAGATGGAGAGAGAGACGTGTGAGGGAGAGTGGAAAGAGATGAGGGTGGGGGAGAAAAATAAATAGGGAGAGTGTTGCACAATTAAATCAAAATCACGATATAATTCGCCAGAAAGAAAATTATTCCGGTGCAAAACAACATTACTTTTTCATTTAACTCTCAAACGACTTAAAACTAACCGCGATTCTTTTTTGACGTCGAGAATCTCTCTAATTTATCTCATTTCTAACCAAATAAATCAAGGATTCCAGAAATCCAGCTTTGAAATCCAAATTTCGAGTAACGAATAAAATCTCGGAAATTACTATTCATATTAGGGTTCTTGAAATTACAACTCAAATCTTTCTCAGACAGTCTCAAATGACTCTCAAATATATCTCAAAGCTTTTAAAAGAATTTTAATACTCAAAAGACACTAATTAGATGAAATTCGGAAAACCTTGATGAATAGTGAAAACTCGGAAAAAGTTACAATCAAGACGAACCTAAAGACTTATAAAAGATCGGGGTATTACAACAACACTAAACACCTTTCCCATGACATGTAGCACGAACAATGTTCATTTTTCCATTTTATGTATTAAGGATGCAAAAACATATCCATTCCATTCTAAGCTAGAAACTTATCCAACGAAAATGAATCAGCATGTACTCGAAAAAATGGTAGAAAATGTTCGGGGATAACGATGGTAGATGGTCGAAGCGAGATGATGAAATTTTGGTAATGCTCTTGATCGATGAGTATGTGAAAGGTGCGTGGCTAGTAGGAGACAATAACAATCGCTAGGCCATTGAGAATGTGTATAGGATCATTTGTTATGCGTATGAAGATGAATACTAACACCCACCCGTCGTGTGGTACGATCAAAATACCTGTGTATGCCCCAGACGGACAATACACGCTCCTGAGCCCACTACCGGACTGGCTAGTCTTAGTGGCAAGCTAGGGTCGATCCCACGGAGAGTGAGGAACTACTTTACTCTTCGGTGCACAAATTGAATTGTCACGGTATCAACCTGTATATCTGCACAATAAACTAAACGGAAATCAAATATAAAAAAGGGGGTAAGATTTGGGGTAGGTCATGATCATTGTTGATATGTTTATTTGGTCATGGGCATAATGAAGATCCGTCCATGCTTCATACAAACTCAAGGCGTGGCCCAAAGACATTGGGGCGTTTCAAGAGTTCATACTCCACACTTGGGATGGTTGAGTCCCTTGTTGTCGTCTTGGTCCGAAGGTCACGCTTCACCCCGGTCACAAGGCCGTGCTTCACTCCTCCTTAGATAGTAGTCATACCCGATCTCTCCAAGTATGACCCTCACCAACCTTCTCTCCCAAGCTTCCCATATCCACACCTACAAAGTAGACATAACTCGCGGGATATCCATTTCCGGTACTACGTCCAACCGATCATCGATATATCTACGATACGCGAGATGAGTTCTTTGGTCGATAACCATGGCTTAATGCCTCGTCACAGTTGATGGTTGATTGTTAGAGAAGCCCAAGACTGAGGAAGGACGCAGTATCCCCTTGCCCTTTCCTCACCATCCAGATCTACAACACCATTGAAGGCGCTGCTCAGCTACTCGGTCATAGGCATACTGAACGTTGCCGTCTGTCATGCCCTGGCCTTTGCTTGTCATGGTATAGCTCTAACCGAGCGGAGATCACCCGCTGGATCAGAACTGCCCATGGATTCTGCTCAGATCTCTCTGGAACCACTGGATCCAACCGATGGCACAAATGCCTCGCGAACATTTCACATATCAACACTTAATCATTTTCCCCACCCAAATCTCACCAGGGGAATTACTCACACATAATTAAATACATAAACACAAAATAAAATGAACACATGAATAGAAGAAAATACGAAATACTTGAATAAATACCAAAGGCAAACCGCCTTGGGCTTGTTCTTCACAACGGAATTGAAATAAAAGCAAGTAAATTGTTTGGTACGAAAATGTAAAAGAAAATACTGAACTAAAGTGTATCTTGGGACTGAAAATGAAGTAGAACATGATGGGGAGTAGCCACCTTTGTCAGCCACACTTGCTGGCTTTATATAGTTGACAGACGTCAGTCTAACCCTAACCCAACTGTTTGACAGTATCCCTGTGACTGACTTTCCATAAATAGATGATCGTGATTGATTTGATTGTTGGGGATGATTGGCTTAATTGATTGAGTTGACTTTATCTTTCTCTTGCTGTTGATATCCCAGATTCGCTGAAACCTTCCATCCTTGGCCCTTCACACGTTTTTCCATAAATAGCCCATATGTGCTGATTGGGACAGTCTGTCATGGCCTTACCAACATGAGTGATCACATTCCATATTTAGCTTGATCCTTGATTGATCTGATTGGTGATTGGCCATCAATTATTGATTGATTAAGTTGACTCCACGTTTTTCCAAATCCTTCCATTGTTAGGACTCGCCAGAATCTCCTTAATATCTCCTTCACGCGTCTTTCCATGTTTGGCTCTTGCTGCTAACTGCTGCTGTCCAGCATGGTCATATTGACTGCATCCTTCGGTTAGCCTCGCACCAGGTGGTACACTTTAGAAATCATCGCTGCTCAGATGCAACTTGGGCTGATTTGTCTCAATAGTGCCCATTTCGCTCATATTTCGTCCATATGCTCATTTCCAAGCTTCCACCTCCAAAATATCTATTTTCTCCCTATACGACTCATACAAACACAAAAGAAAAGAAAAATGGGGCCAAAAAGACCCAAAAGTCGAAGACGCATCAAATACCTAATAACATTTATATGGAAGAAGATCGAGGAGTTCAAAATTTTGTTCTGGACTTTCAGATATATGCTTGGGCATCTCGAATCGGTGTACGACAATAACACCGGTAAGGTGACATATTTGACGAAAGCTGCGTGGAAGAACATTAAAAAAGTAAGTTTTGTAGTTAGTAAAAATTTAGTTATTAATTTTTAACATATTTCATTTTATCAAACAGTATTGTTTTGTTAACACAGGTTGTGCCTCTTGCAGCAGCGTATGAAAACACAACGGAGCCTTTTTATACTAGGTTGAAGCTGATATTTTACACTAAAGATGAAAGAGATGTCCGGTGGTCGAAGTATTGTCAGAGCGGAGGTTCGGATAAATTTTGTATTCGCAAGAATTGTAATATTAGGGTTTCATTCGTATTAGGGTACTTTTGTTGTACTTTTGTTTTTTATCTTTGTAATCGCAAGAATATTAATATTAGGCGTTTTGTTGTACTAAAATTGTATTTGCATCAAAGGTGGACCACAACGAAGGCTTAGCCGTTGTGATCGGTTTAACAACTCATAGTGTCCAATCAAATTTTGACTTAAATTGGCTTTTTAGGTCAGCCCCATTCGTATTGGATTGTTTAGGATGCTCGCCGTTGTCAAGTAGTGAGGATCAGTCAGGGGCCATTGCAATGCACATCATTAGCTTGTAAAATCGGTCGGCCGGCCAAAATTGGGCGGAGAATAACTCCGGCGAGGTCACAAAAATACACCCAAAATACTTGGACAAAAATGTTCCTCCACCATTCAACATGCACTCATATTGGAGTCAGTATTCCTTGATCTCAAAAAACATTGTGGCATTCCTTTTAAAACAAAGTTTGTGAGAAATTAATTATACTGTTAGGTAGGGATGATTAATTATGAATATAATTTCCCAACTGACCCAACCCAACAAATTGAAAATTTTCAATAAATTAACCATTAATGTTAGTGTAACAAAATTTAATCTAAACAAAAGTGAATTCAAAATTCGATTTCGACCGTTATAGTATGAACAGAGTTACAAACATTATTTAATTTTAAATTTATCCAACAACTTGGAATAAATTTACATTCTACAACTTGTAATGAATGTAATTACTAAATGGTTTGGTTGGTCAAACTTGTATGACCAACCTGCACAAAGCTTTTTTTATTTGAATAAGACAGGCATGCATGCATGCATGACTTATGGCTACTTACGCAGGGGTTAAATCGTTGAAAATATTGAGAATCGAACTTCAGCCCCGGTTGCCGCAATGCCGTTATAGCAAGATACGCCAGATTCTAGAGTTTTACTTTAATAAAAGTAATACTTTTATAATGAATTTTAACTTTTTTACATATAGTGTGACACTTTTATTAGTTGAATTATTTATCCCAATATTTGATTATACGTTTTTAATAAGAAAAAAGATTGATAGATATGTTTTTAATACGAAAACATTGAACAGAGAAGATGAGTAGATATATATCACTTTTTTTAACAATTTTATTTTGTTATCATTCATAATACAATGACGTTTAGCACATATTTATTTGAGGTCCTTTGTTTGTAAGATCATCGATCCCTTTGCCTCAAGTAAATAAAAAAAGTATTAAGATAACCTACAAACATATTGAAAATTGAGACAAAATATATTAAGTTTAAACTTTTATTCTATGGAAGGACCTCGTAAGTAAGCGTATGTAACAATTGCATCGTCACAATGATTTGAATTGATTAGTTCATCCATATTAGACCAATCATATATACATATGTAGAGCATTAAAATAATTTTAAACTCTAAACTAAGGTTAACATAACAAAAAATTTACATTAGCACTGTATCCGGGAGATTACTCAAATTGAGACAAAATATAAAAGCGACTAATAAAATATAAATTGGATGTAGTACTTAATATAAATAATTAAAGAAACTCCAATTATAAACATAGAGTTAGGAAACTGCAATTAACATCTCACCAAGTGTTTTAGTTTCAAGTTTCAACTGATAATAACAATAAAGACAAAGTCACAAAAGTAATCTTCCACATCCCAACTAACCTAGCAAGAAGCTATATCTCCATGGGCACAAAAGTAATTTGTCCACATCTCCCTACCATATTGACCACTTCTTGCAGATCAACATTGTTCAAGCCGTGCTTGTAAAATAGCTCCCTCAATTTTTTTTAATGACTCTCCCCCTGTTTCCGAAACTGTTTGTTAGCCATGCTTTCCTGCAAAAATAGAAACGGTTTCACCATGAAATAATTTACAAAATATGAGTTATGTTGGGAAAAATAGTTAAGATTTTGATTTATCCCAAAATCCAACTGACTCCAACTGAGTAGATGAAAAGCCATCAGTCTGAACTTAGTTAGAGGTCACTGTTTGAGCATAGGGATTTTTATCTTTATAAGATTCAAGCAGAAGAAGACAGCCGGACTGAAGAATGCAGTTTGTGAAGAACTCAGTTGAACCATAAGCTCAAGTGACCCAGAAGCTCAATTGAACCACAAGCTCAGCTGAACCACGAACTCAGTTGGACAGTAACACAGTTGACTCCTCAACTGACCCATGCAACTCAAGCGTGATAAGAAGTTGTGTCGAAGTTCGACGTCACAAAGGTGAGAAGAGAAGATTTTGAAGACGCTGAATGAAGAAGACTTGAAGTCCAAATTCAAATCTACTCAAAAGCATAAGTCAGCTGAAGAACTTTCTATAAATGGACCGACAACAGAGACTCACAAAAAGCGAAGGATGCAGTTGGAATTTAATTTTAGGAAAGTTTCCAGTAAAGCAGGTGGAGTGCCATACTTTTGGTAGACATCAAACGACTCTTTCCAACGGCTAATTCGATCTCCGTCTATAAATAGAGGTCTCCACAATTGAAGTAGAGAGAGAGAGAGAAGAGAGCAAGACGCAGTTAGAATTGCGTAGGGTGAAGAAAAGCAGCAACATATCATACCACCACTCTCTCCAGCAAGAACAACTCAGTTGAAGACCAGTAGAAGTCGAGTGTTCACACCTCCTCCTGTTCTATCATCAAGCCTCTCAAAAAGCCCCTTCTTTGATCGAGTCTAGAATATAGATTCTTGCTTATTTTGTTTCTGAGAAGACTCTCTCCCAAAAGATCGAGTCTCTAAGCCTTAGGACGAAGCCTCTACTTTTCTCTTGTAGAAGGCTTCATAGTTGGAAAAACCCTCAACCCCCAACCTCAGGTCTGTCTTTGAACCTGCAATCAAAGATACTAGGTCCCTTTGAACCCATAATCAAAGACTAGGTCCCTTTGAACTCGTCATAAAAAACTAGGTCCCATAGAACCCATAATCTAAGACCAGGTCCCCTTAGAATTTGTAATCTAAGCCTAGGATATACACTTACCTTCAAAAGTGTTTTAAGGTTTTGTTCGAACCTGTAATCGAACAGGTTAGGTTGCTTGGTACCCGCAAATCAAGCGGAACATTTGATATGTATGCATAAGCTTATCAAGTGGATTACTTCCCCGCAAAAGAAGTCATGGATGTAGGAGGTCAATCTCTAAACCACATTAAAATACTACGTCTTTTACATTTATGTATTGACATTCAGTATTTTACTTTCAGTAATCTAACCGGCTCTACATACAAACTGCATACAAACTGCGCATTTACAAACTGCACTAAGTTTTTGGAACTTGACCATCCCTTGTTTTCGTAAAGGTTTTAGTTTAAGTAACGAGCTTTAATTTCCACCAACTTCCGCATAACCTAACTCTTTAAAACCTCAGTTGGAATTCACAGCTGACCCTCAGTCCAAGAAGTCAGTTGTGCACCCAACTGTGTGGTCAGCTCCAACTGACCTCCTCAGTTGTTGAGCAAACTGACCTGAGCAGTTAACTCAGTGAAAAGATTTTGAAAGCAAAACTCGCAACTGGTGTATTCCCCCCTCTCTCATACACCAAATATTCATTACCGGGACCATCAAGTGGTATCAGAGCAGTGGTTCAAAAGACTGTTGGCTCTGGTTCACAAGGTGTAAGTCGAGTAGATTTTTTAGTGGTCAACTGAACAGAACTTTTCTAAAAACCTTTAGTGCTTTCTTTTACATATTTCCTTGTTTGTCTCTGTTGGTGTGCAGGAAACATGAACCCGATTTTGCTTGGAAGCTTACCGGAGTTCTCCGTGGATGACTACCCCATGTGGAAGTTTTTCCTGAAGATGGCACTAGCTGCCAGGCATCACAGTATATGGGAGACTATCGAAAATGGTCTCATCCATGTGACTCAAAAATTAAGTGAGAATCGAGGCAAGTTTGAGTTATAGAAGCAATTATGTAAAACGATTAATATCATGAGATATTTCTATAAATTGTTGTGATGGACGTGATGATTGTGATGATAAGATGTTTTGTTGAGAATGATTGAGTCTGAATGTTTAAAATATGTAGGATTCCTAACGATGAGAATTCAGCTATTAAGCAAGAATTCGATCGTATACAGAAAATTCATTTTGAAAATCCAGCCGAATTTCTAGTACGTTATCACAAGTTATGGCTAGTAGTTCAGTACCTTGGAGTTAGTCCCATTGAGGGAATGACCCACCTAGTCAACATCCTCCCAGATGAATGGGCCGAATGGGCAGCATCATTAATACCCATCTATGGGAGACAGCAGCACCGTAGCGTATACTGGCCAGGAGACTGCAAGGGTTTATAGCAACAATAACCGATCAGTTTATGCATTTTGGTGAACCCCCACCAAGGCCGTTTGTCGAGAATCAAGATGGGTTTGTTCCTTACAAGATTCCTCCGTCACCTCGACCTCTCCCAAATACTGCATGCAACTCATTGGGAAATCTGCCTGCAAGTAATGCTTAACCATTCGAGTTCAACGCGGCATCGAGTTCACGAAGAATGCAACCTGATGGACCCTACAATCATTTTCCCACTTTACCCGCCCCAAGCATTGACCTTAATATAGCCTACCCCTTGAGTCGAGAAAGGTCTGTCAACAGCTATGTCGAAGAAGCAACGGTAGGAAGAGGCTATCTTCAGCCAATATCAAGAGTCCGTCTAGGATCGCTGCAAGCCCCTATGTTGAGACCCGAGCAAGGGTACCCACTTGATATTGAAAATGATAAGGACGTATCAATCAATCTTCGACTGTGTACTAGCAATAACGACGAAACACCTCCTTACGACAACGGTGACGATATTAAGACGCTATCATGGATTACCCCAGTGACACCAGAGGATGATCGAACTCGTGTCAATTAGTTGGCAACCGTGGATGAAAGCAATAAGGAAGATAACTCGAGAGAGAAAGTCCTTAAGAAAATTTCAAGAAAGCTGTGGAAAAATTAAACGATCTTTAAAATTCTGACGACCGGATTTAATTTGCCGTTTATATGTAAATTAAGACAGGTCGCACGAAGGAGAAGAGAAAACATCACGTAGATGTTAGGGAAAAATTTTGAGTGTAATTATTCCTGCTTCTCGTAAAGTCCTCAAAAGAGGCCACCGTCGAGTGAAATATGAAGTAATCGTAAGTTTGGTCTTGAGTTAATTGTAAGATTTAAGATATAAGCGAGAGTGTTCAAAGGTTGAGAACCGAGAAAAGAGAGAAGATAAGAACCAATCGAGATCAATATTACAGGATAAGTATAAAATGTTTTTGCCTTCGAAAAATTTCTTTCAAACAAAAGTTGCGACAGACTTTGAGATAATAAATGAAAGTATAGATATTAGGAAGTAAAGATTAATGAGAAATGATTTTATCAAAATTAATATCGTCAAAGATAACGAAAATGAGCAAGGTTGTCTTATGATAAGTAAGAGCTAACAATCGGAGTGTATTCAAGAATATGAGAATATGAGAATATGGGAAGATGAAAATAAAAGTATACCTAAGTAAGCATGAGGTATTAAAATCGAGTTAAGAAGTTTTTGCAAAAATAAGTAAGTGTTTTATTAGAGAAGAAATATTAAATAGAGACAAAAAGGGGATTGAGTGCTATAATTGTCTTAAAACCAGAAAATAAAGAATAGAAATGATATCAGTATCGTTTCTTCGATTAATTAAAGACTGAAGAGTATGGGCATTAAGTAGAAGAGGTTTATAATAAAGATAATTAGTATTTTTGAAGAAATGAGAGAATAAGTTTGAGCAAAGAGTAATGATCAGAGTTTTAGAAATGAAAGATTCATTCATATTTTGGCAGATTAAGAAAATAATTTTGGAAAGTATGAAAGCAATCAATAAATTTTTGAGTTGATAATAATTTGATTTCAGTAAGTATTCCTTAATGAAGTTAATTTCTCGAGAAATTCTTTCGAATCATTAAAAAGAAATAGTTTGGATTAAATAGTATGTTGGTGCGGTTGAGAAAGAAGAAATGAAAGAATAAGTAGGGGAGATTAGTAATTGAGTACGACTACATGAAGGACATATTTTTTTTTCCTTAAATAGAAAGGGGATAATCAGAAGGAAGATATTCAAACTGTTTGATAAGTTAATCTTTCGCAAGTCCAAGTGAACTAAATTGCGCTAAAGTCCTTAATTAAGTCTGTAACGCAAGAATGGTTATATATAGATGGAACGACTGCAATGCCTTCATTTTTCCATCCAACAGAAGGAAAAGCAGACTTATAGCAACCATCCGAGAGAAAAGCTACGGTATAAAAGAAATAGATAGAGTTGAGATCAAATGAGGAGGAGAAATTCCAAACGTCAAACGAAGTAATGCATTTTCTCCGAAGTAATCACGCTAGAGCTAAAATTTAAAGAAATCTCACAAGCGATAGTTTAATGATGTGTTGAGAACTAATTTCATTAAATGGGAGCATATCGTAGTCGCTTATAAGCGCTTGCGTAATTATCTTCAAGATAAAAGTAGAAGAGGTAAATTGGAAGCTTAAAATAAATAAACCATGAGGGAAAAGCCGCAATAATTTTCTTAAGTTTTCCTCGAGTTTAAAATCGAAATCAGAAAATCCCAAAATAATCGAGAAGTACGTACCGAAGAGTTATCAAGAGCAAAAAGCGAATGAACTTGTGAGTCTGAGTCAAAGAGAAGAATGATCGTAGCCGAGTATGATCGTGAGATTTGTGAGTTAGCTTGTTTCGCCCCGAAAGGGTAAATACGAACGAGAAGACGTGCGTTTGTTTTGCATTACTTTGAGATGCAATATTCGAATAAATTTTTGCAAGCCAGAGTGGTCTAACTTTTGCCGAAATTTTTAGATCGAGCCCTGGACGTGAGTTCGGCCATGCCGATGACAAGAGAATTGCATTCCTTAGTACCTCCTTAATTTCAAGGATAGAAGACGAAAGCCGCAACCCCCAACCCTCCCTATGCGATTAGATAATAAAGAGGAAACAAAAGTAAAGTGGTGGAAATCACCAGGGTAAGAGGATGTGGCATAAAAAGAGACAGCACCAGCCGCAACAACTTCTTTGACAAGTGTAACCACGCCAAAAGAGAAATATTGTGATAAAGCAGAAAGTTGGATATAAGGACCAGGGAAAAACCTTATGAGTATGATCAAGCGATGAGATGTGTCAAGTTGATATTGGTACATCGCACTGGTTTTCAGCAAGTGTTTACGTAGATACCCTCGGCCTAGTTAGAGAAGAGTCGAATCGGGAGTTTAGAGTGTCGACCCATTTGGGTAGGACTACGATAGTTTCGCGCATTCGCTCAAATTTATAGTTTGAATTTAGAATTCGTAAGTTATCCGTTAGGTCCTTAAATCAGATTCAATTATGGAACATGGATAATTTAGTATAAATAAATTGAAAATTTCACGACGATTAGATGCGATTACTGGTAGATTTTGTTTATAACCCAGAAGAAAAGAGTTAACCAAAGTTCATAGTATTGAGAAGAGAAAGGAGAAGAGATTGCCGATTATTCCGGCTATAAAAGAAGATGAGTGATGGAGAGAGAGAGAGAGGATACATTTGTGTATCAGAATAAAGATAAGGAGCAAGAGTTAAGTATCGATGATGTAGCAGTAGTTAGAAAGTAAGAAGATGTTTTTTGAGAAGTACTGCCGAGATGCCACTCGATAGGCAATAGAAGCACACGATTGATTTAGAGACGGAGCAGCCTATATCACCAAAGGAGTTTCGAGAGTGAAAGGTTCCATCATAAGAGATGTTGAATTTAGATTCCTTCGACTGAGTGCAGCCCCGCGTGAAGTGTCAATTATGGGATGAAGACAAAAGACTGTAGTCTGAAGATGCGTAAGGATTGCCAAGAGCTTATCGAGATCCCACTCAAGAAAAGTATCCTTTGTGACGAATAGACGACCTAAAGGAGTCAGTAGTGTCTCTAGGATCGAGATATGATATGGATAACACCAATTGAAGAATAAGCAAGAGGATATTCAAAGGACTGTACTAATTCAAGATGCAAACAGCATCACAACTGTTTGGATTGACAAATGTTCTAGTAGCATACATAGATTTAATGAATCAAGTCTCCCATGATTATTTGGATAAGTTAGAAACTGTATTCAAAGTTAATATTCTAGTTATTCGAGAAGTATAGCTGACTGTGGGAAGCTTTCCAGGATCGCGTTAAAAGAATTGAGAGCTAAGAAGTTGGATGCCAAATTCAGCGAGTATGAATTTTGGCTAAAAAGAAATGGAATTCCTAGGACATGATGTGCCGTCCGAAGGAACTAAAGGAATGAAAGTTGATCCAGCAAAATTGCAAGCAATTTAAGAATATAAATCACCAACCTCACCCAAGAAATTACGAATGGTGTAGCATGATGCAACAGGAGATTCATTGAAGAATCCTCCAAGGAAGTAAAGTTAATGATGAATCTACTAAAGAAAGATTCAAAGTCTAGTAGATCGAAAGAGTGCGAGGAAAATTTCTAAGATCGTACACAGAGACTAGCCTCCGCTCCAGTGTTAGCCCTTATTAAGAATTGAAAGGACTACAGATGCATTGGTGAAAGGACCAGACTGTGTCCTAATGCAAGATGGAAAAGTTATAGCCTCTGCGTGAAGGCAACACAGACCTTGTGAGTAAACGTACCCTAATCATGATTTGAAATTAACAGCGGTAGCGCATACGTTAGGGATATGAAGATATCATTTATGTGAAGATCCCTGGTTGGTTGTTAGTTGAGACTGCAAAGCAATTCGATTTTTATTTGCGGTTCACAATGTAAAAAAAAAAAACGCCCTGCGATCTTTTTGTTGGCAGAAAAGATCCAATCCATAAATACGGAAATGAAACAAAGTTTGTTCCCTTTCGTCAAGTAAGCATACGAACCCCCTTGCCTTAGTTACCCTGTTGAGCTCCGCCTTTGGTTGCTAAGCTATTTCCCCTATGTTATCTTTGCTAACTGTTGTTTGCTTGTACTGCTACCGGCCTTTAGCCCTATAATCTGGATTAATGTGTGGACACCCTATGACCGGCATGAGTTAAGCATATAACTAGCGCTTCCGATGAGTAGGAATTTAGCCTCTTACTTTGAAAAGAGACATGATCCTTTGATGATACCAAGGCTGAAGCATAGCACATAAAGATGAAAGTGTGAGCAAAATGGAGATTTAGAAGTTAAGTGTGAATCTCGTCATATCACAAGAGTGTGGAATGTTTCTTCGAGCAGAAGAACATAAGTATGAGACCGATAAGATGACGTGAGCGAGTAAAGGACGATAATCGTAAGATTTCCTAGTACCCCAGAAATGCCGAGGTAGTGGCCGATGCCCTAAGTAGAAAATAAATCTCGAGCTAGGATTTATCCTTTAGGGCAAATGAGAATAGAAGTTGTTTAGCTTATGTTTTCGAGGAAGCAAGAAATTGCACCTTTTTGGTAGTGAAATAGGCATGAGATCTCGAGTTAGATTGCCAAGAAAAGATAGTGAGATAGAGAAAGTGAAGCTTAAAATTTGAAAGAAAAGAGTTGAAGATTTTCGAGAAGCGAATGTTAACGCTTTATCGTTCTATGTAGCATTTGCGTACCCAATGACGAAGAGCTTAGAAAGAAAGTTATGAGCAAAGATCATGATACCCCTTAACCCGAAATACAGAAAATGCGATGACGAATCAGAATTTGATGTAATAGTTCAAGTGAGAAGGAGTGAATCGCGAAGTAGCGATGTTTGTAGAAAGACGTTAGTAAATGAGTGAGTGAAGTCTTTGCATAGAAACCTTTACAGTTTGTTGCAACCCTTTTCCAATCCCAAAGTAGAAATGAGATTATTTCGATTTTTACAATACGTTGTGCGAAGGTCTGAGTTTGACGACGTTAGATCGAGATTCCGAAATTCACTGCGCATTTTGAAAAGATTTTCAAGCAAGAGTCGAGTAAGCGATGCTAGAAGATAAGCACGAAAGGTTTCCACTTACCTCCCACGGACGGATGATTAGTCTGAAAGGACTATCCAAATTTCAGAAGATATATCGAGAATAGTTATTCTAATCTTTCTAGATTAAACGTCAATTGAGAGAAAAAGATAAACCCTTTGTTTAATTTGCCTATGGCAGTGAGTTATTCAAAAGCGATTAGGATAGCTTCGCACGAATCTTTATTTAGAAGGAAATGTTGTTCTCCGCTTTACTGAAAGTGAAGTAATCGAGAGAAAAGTCATGAGACCTGAAGGAGTTAAAGAACTATTAGAATCTGTTTGTCAGATTATAGAGAAAATAAGTAAAGCTGAGAGTTGATCAAGAGTCGTAAATCGTTGAATGAAGATTACAGTTGGAATTTGCCTTTAGAGATAAAAAGTTTTCTGAAAGTATTTCCTCTGAGAGAAGTCCGCCGTTTAAGCGCAAAGAGGAAGTTTAAATCAAGATATATATATATATATATTAGACCATTCAAAATCCTAAGAGAGGATTCATTTCATTTCTTACAAGTTAGCATTGCCGCCAATTTGTGGGAATTAGCATAAAAGTTTTCACGCACCTTAGATGCGTATATTTATCTTCGATCCAAAGTGAGTAGACCATCAAGAAGACGTAGCCTTCGAGCCAGATTCGAGTCGCGAGAAGAGACCCGAGGAGATTTTGGATTATTAGATCCAACAGTCGAGAGCAAAGTTAATTTCTTTAGTTAGGATCTGGTGGTGACACCATGACCTTTAAGACGCGACGTGAGATTTAAGAGTCAAGATAAAAATAAATTTTTCTCGAATTAATTTTTTCCTGCGATAAGCAAATTTCGGGACGAAATTTATTTTAAGGGGGTGAGGATGTAATACCCTGATCTTTCATGAGTCTTTAAGTTCGTCCTAATTGAGTTTATGAGCTTAAATGTGTGCTCTTGTATGATAAAATTTCCAAGGAAATAAATTTTCTTGCAAATTACCAAAATACCTGTCACGCCCCGACTCTCGGGGTGCGACTTACGAACAACAACAAACCTAAACAACTAACAACTAACTCAAATAAAGGGAACATGCTCGGGGAAAACAAAGGCGGAATATAAGGCAATCGAATTTGGTTTTCAAAAGCATAAAGAAATAATAACCGAGCATCTCAACTTCACTTTGAACGGGAATTCAATCAAGAAAATCGTGCGGATGGGAAGGGAATTCCAACAAAAAAGAGGAATCATACGAATATATACATCAAGATAAGGAAATCATGTTCAACAACAAGTCAAGTTACGAGCCCATCGCTCGGGATTACAAAATAAAGGGGTTACGAATTCAACAGGCATTCAAAGTCTTCGAGCACAACGCTCGGAATCAAGAACATGAGAATAAAAGTGCAGACATTAACAGACATAAGATCAAAAAGATCGCAGCGGAAATTAGCATCAACTCCCAACACTTGCACGTATGAAGACGTACAAATGCCAGTCCGAAATTCTACCAAACTTAACCAACAAAACTAAACCACAACACCAAGTATCCACGCCAACGCCATCCAGTCAACCTGCATGTTTAGAAACACACGCAGGGCTGAGTACTTCGTACTCAGTGAACACAAGCCAAAAACATTTGAATAAAGATGCTTTTTAAAGCTATATTAATTGAACTTGCCTTGCCAAACATCACAAGTATATAAGCAGTTTTGAAAACGGTTTTACTTGTGTATGTCAAAACATTTTTATTTAAAACGGACTGCGCAGTCAAATATCATATAATATAATTAGCATGTATCATCTATCACAATTAACTTCATGTGCCGAGAAGTAGGCCTCTTTCTCAAACACTGTGACCGGCCCAACCGAAGCAAGGCTCACAGTCACCTCAACATCTACCACACGTGGGTTCCCGCTTTCACAGGATAATCACATCTTCATATAAATAGATGATAACACATACTAACTCCAATAAAATGGCAAGTCAATCACATTTGAAAAACATATCATAATATTTAATAGCATACTAATTTTCATCGATAGATTTTAATTCAGAAAAGCCCACCTGACTTCCGAAGAACTAGCTAGGTGGTCTAGGGTTATTTGTCCTCGCTTAACGATCCGTCCGGCTCGATCCTTCATAGTTCGACATCGATAGATAAGATATATGAAAGACGGACACAAAGGCGCTGGACTTAACTGACGGACTTCTATTTGAGTCGTCGCTCTCTTCGTTCTAACTTTTCTAAAGATCTCACGTTCTCGTCTTTATTTTATTAACTCTATTCGAAAAGGTTAATTCTACTACTTAACATCGTATACTTTTCTTGTTCTAGTTAATAACTTCATTGTTATAATTCTATTACTTGAGCTTCCTTTCAAAGACTTTAGTTGATTCTCAACTAATCAATCATTTATCATACAAATTCAATCATATTTCACAATATAACATTATCATGCATTTAAACATATATTCACACATACAATAAAATCTTATAAATCAAACACACTTCAAGACACATTAACATGCATTCCATCTTAACTTTAAGGTCTAACTCGATTATGCATTTCTTTTTATTGAAGGCTTAAACTATTGATTCTATCTTTCTTATTTATATAGACAACGCTTCATTCTACATCCGCTATCTTATAAGGCATTTTATAACTCTTATTTATTTAACAAAAATTCTCTTAGTTTTTAATAAACTCTTTTGAAATTATAAATTCTTGTTAAATTCTAACTTGATTCTCATTTCTTAACTCGAATATCATTCCTTTAATTATTATCTCAGTTTATCTTTTCTTCGCTTGGTTGGAAATAACGTACTCAATTAATTATTTAATTAATCTTCTTTCAAATTATTATTCGACATCTTATTTTATTCTCATTTTCTCGATCAACTTATACGAGTATCTATCTTAACTCGTCTAGCATCTTTTCTTTATTCAATTTAACTTCTTTTTTATTTCTTATCGATTAATTCTTCTTAAACTTGCTTTTCTCTATTTCTTAAATAATTTCTTCTTTATTTGTTTTAAACCTTTAAGCTATTTCTTACTTAATGATTTCTTTATCTTTTGATAAACATTTTTATGAATTACTTCACTTTATTATAAAAGATCTTTTTATTGTATTTTTAGTAAAATTTCAAGTCTTTAATTTTAATACAAGGTATTTAATTAATAAATCTTTTTATACATCTTTTTATTTAATTAAAAGCTTTTCAAATTTAAATCTTTTTATCAAAACTTCTATCTTTTTTCTATATTCAAACTATCATTCATACATATATTGAAATACTTAAACATTCAATTTATTTTTATTATTTTTACACTTAATTTCTTTCAAAAATTTCAACATGCAATCTCATTTTCTTCACTTAAACACATGTATGATTATGCTAACATAACAAGCAATGATTTCATAGATCAAAACATCACTCAATTCATCAACAAAATCAACAAAATAATTTCTCTATTTTGCTTAAAAACACACGGCACACATGCACATATTTTGTGTGTTTTATTTCTCAATTTTTCATGCAATTAATCTCATTACTAACATGATAAAAATAACAATTCAAGCATCAAAATAATAATAACACAAAGATTCACATTTTTCCTATTTTTCTTATATTTTTCGGCATTTATCAAATTTTTAGGGTTTTAGTTTCTTTTTCTTCTCTTAATTCATCGATTAACATCTAGTGCTCGATTCTCCTAACGAATTCTTCTCACTCGATTAGCACATGGATATCCTAAGTTTGCCTAAATATAAATTAAATAACATGCATGCATAGATCTTTCCTTTAGGACTTATAGACATACATTTTACAACTAATCAAATGAAATCATACTTAAATAAATGGGAATTCTTCTCTTGGCTCTTGGGATTGAAATGGATGGAAATGGTAGCTTCAAAGCTTGGATCTTGAAAGAAAGAAGAATATCTTCTTGAATCCTCAAAGAAAAAGAAAGAATATAGGATCAATCATCCATAGGTTTAGGAATCAAAATGAAGAAAAAGTATTGGAAAATTCTTGAATTCAACTTCAAGAATTTGGAAATTTGTACCTTTCTTTGAAAATATGGATGGAATTGATGGAGGATTAATGGCTTCTACTTCATTTCCATGGAGGATAAGCTTGAATCTATAGTTGCATGTGAAGAAAAATCAATGGAGGTGTGAGAGAGAGGGAATGCCGTGAGTTTGAGAGAGTTGGAGAGGTTGAGAGAGTTTTTCTTTTTGTTCTTGAGAGAGAGATAGATCGAATGAGAGAGAGATGGAAATGAATGAATAAATTGCTGGTTTCCTCTCTTGTCTTAGGTGAAAAGGATTCAAAAGTCCACAAAGTGAAAAAGGAATTAAACTTGTTGGAAATTGCATAAGACAAGATTTGATGGTTTGATTTGAAGTTAACTTGTTTGCATAATTCAAGCAAGCTATGTACAAGACACCACTATGTCTTGTTGGTCTTGGAACTTGAGGTTTGATGGGAGAGGGTTGTGAGGTGGCGAGAGAGGGATAGAGGTGGTTGACACGTGTCGTCGTCGTGTCGTTACGGGTATTAATTATCCGGTCGTTAAGGTTTTCCGGGTAAAACAATTCGTATTAATTCCGTTTTGTTCTATTAACGGGTCTAACCTCTTCTCGTTTCACTTTTGACACTAACTCGTCCCAATCCTATGTCACGTCTCAAATTAAAAGATTAAAGGCTTCGATCATTTTAGTCATTTAATTCTTAAAAGAAATTAATCGGCTTATTAATTTGTTTATTAATCCTTTTCAAGACTAATGCCTCATTTCTCTTCTCAATTCTCGGATAAGTTCTTATCCTATCTCAGTGATCTTAAAAGAAATTCTAAGTTCGAAGGTTCTAATTTAATTCTATTCTAGATTCATCGGCGTAAACATATTTCTTGGCGATTAACGCTATGTTATCTTAATTAAACAAACTTCTTCGGGATTTTTCTGGAATTTAATCTCATACTCATTTTCGTATAAACGACTCAATGAAACATATCACATCATCATTATCTCAGATAAATGGAACAGATAAATTCACACAAGATTCATAAAGCAATTTAAACGTTTTATTCAAAACTCATCGATTAGAAAAGAAAAATTTTACTCCTAAATTCTCATCTTTGAACTACTCGGTTAATTAGACGCTCTCTTAAAGGGATAAAAACTCGGGTTATCACAATACCCTTGAAGACGTTATGCGATTTCTCTTGTTTCGGTTATCCGAATTGAATGTGAGATGAATTGATTGAGCATGAGTATGTGAGTTTGAGTTTGAGTTTGAATTTTGGAAAATTCTGAGGAAATTCATTTTTCAGTGAATAGTAACCGACGACGAGAAATGTTTAAGCTTGAGGTTATGTGTCTTCACACATATAACCTTGAGATTTTAAGTCAATGATTATATTCCGCTGCAACTCCATCATTTTGAATAACCTAGCCTTGCATGCTCGATCCCTAAAAGATGAAAGAGCCCGTGAGCTCAATTAAATTCTTAAAACCTTTCTGAATTCCACCTAAAACTCGTTGGAATCATCTAATGATTCATTGTATTTCTTTCACCACCACTTGACTATTAAAAAATTTAAATTTGGCCCACTTACTTTTTGAATGCAAACTTTTATTGATAACCAAACCTAATTCTTTTTTGGATCGATATTCAAAAATTTGAACAAATGTTCGTTTCTTGAGAAATCAATAACTGATAATCCACCTTAATTGTGAGCATGTTTGGTTGATGATGTTATTCTCCAATTATCGAGAATGTTTCTTTGAGTAAAAGTCAGCTATTCCACCTCACTGTCCCTTGCTTTCTAGTCGTTTTAACACATTAGAAATCGGGCTGTGACATACACTCTAGGCAAAACTCCTCTCTTGATCAACACACCCACGAAGACCCTTCAGTAGATGTATTGGCCAAGAGGCATTAGTTTCTTTTAGACTCAAATCAGCCAAGAGGTGCCCAAGACACCGACTTCTCTCCAATACTTAATATATATTCGAGCACAAGAGATACTTTTGTGTTGACCTCGACTCTATTGGTGATCTAGACGCCTTAACTTATTGGTGATCAAGCAATTAGTTATCTTGCCCAAATCTAATATTAAGCCCTAAGTATTTCGGGATTAAAAGCACACGATTTATTTAAAACGCTTAGGCCTCTGGAGTAGTCAAAGTACCAATATTCACATTATCTTGTCCAATCCAAGTTTAAGAAATTAGCTAGACATAATATTAAACGAAAACAAATCAAAAGTAATAAAAATAAACATGATCAAAATTGAAATAAGAACTTTATTACCCAACAACAAAGTAAAACGTGTCTTAACTAGAACGCCAGCAACAAACTAAAACAATAAAGTAATAAAACAAAATTTAAGTTTTGCCCGTAGAATTTGTTTTTTCTCCTCTCCAAACTCTCAGAAATTAAACAATGTAAATTAGGGTTGATCAAAGATGATTTGTAGAACACATGCAGGCATGTATATAGGCATCAAAGAGAGGTAGGGGCGGTTCCCTTCATGCGTTGGACTTCTTCCTTCTTTGGCCTTGTCTCCTTGTTTGGCTTGGCATCAGATTTCCTTCCTTATTGAATCCGACTTTGACCAGTCTCTCCATGATAAGGATGGAAGTTTCCTTCCTTATCCTCTTCTTTGGCTGTCAAGCATGCGTTTCCCGCTGCTACATCCTTCTCCTTTGGTCATAACTGCATCAGTCTTGCCCTCAATGCGCACAAATCTGAGTACTGTACTGCTTTGGCCGTAAGATTAATGGGAGGTACTCTTTCACCTGTAGTTGTGCTCAAGATATATCTCTTCATTCCCAGCTACAGACTTCAGCCCTATGCCCATATTGCATCGTATCGTTGCCCGATGCCACAAAAGCAGTTTTCCACCAGATTATACCCACAATCGCACATGTTCTGCCATGCACCCACTTCCTCCTACTTGTGTCATCCCAGACACATAAAGACTCGAAAAGGACACAAAAGACACAACAAAAAGACACGAAAAATGAACACAAATATCGGTTCATCACACCCACACACTTTAATCACGCTTGTCCTCAATTGTATAGTTGCAACTTGCCCAAGACTCAAAATACGGAAAAGACAAAACAGAAAACACAGACTCAACACAAGTTCAGCACAATATGGTCATTGGTCAAAGCAAGCAATCATAAATACAGATCAAATAATGCCATCAAATATGTCAAGATAGAATCAATGAGGATATAGAATATTCTTCACATCACTCTTCTCTCAAGTGTATTCGGCTTAGTGTTAACGCTCGTAACCAATATTAACTTGACTTTCCATAGGCTTGCCTGCCTTCTACATTCTCATTATTTAACAGTTATCAATAGGACTTTTATTAGGTTATAATGAGACTTAAGGCATAAGGTAGGAAATATTTAGAAACTAACTATGGTCAATACGAACTCAACTCTGGGCAAAGTCTGCTCCAGATTCTTCATTCCCTTTCCAATAGCTTTGGGCCTTAACACACACTTATTTTTCTAAAACTTTTTCTCTTTTCTTTTTCTCTTTTTTTTTCTTTTTTTTTCTTTTTCTTTCTTTTTTTTTAACACCACCTCAACTAGGTGTCTAGCCCAAGATAGTGTAGCCATTTGCCCTCCTTTCATTCCTCATCTTCTCAAAACCTGAGTTCTCATGATCGAGACGGCTAAAATTCCAGGTTTATTTTAAGTGAATTGAAAGAATTAATTTCAAGCTCGAGGGGGCTAGTCAAAGGATAAACATAAGATAGGTCTTTTTAGGCTCTGGGTAAATGAACAAAAATTATATGCCTAAATCATCTAAGTTCGTTTATCAAGCTAATTAAGCTTTAAAAAGAATGCAAGCAAGTTCTAGATCATCAAGTCTCACAGTCATAATTCTCACACAAGAAAAGAAATAATACCGCATATGATATGTACAACAATTAAAAGCTCAAATCCTCACTAAGTAGCTAATAGATTCATTCCGTCCTACCTATGTACACACGACATACTCAATCATAGCATAAATTCATATTTGACCTTACCTAAAACCTAAACATGCTGATCAATAGACTCAATTAAATAAAACACTTTAACACAACGACCCCACCCATACATTTTGCTTTGGGCAAAGTGGTAAGGTGATGGTCAAGACACTAACACAAAATATACTCAAACAAATTACAATAACCCCACCCACACACTTTGCTTTAGGCAAAGTGGGTAGAGTCATGACCAGCAAATACACAAACTTGAGAAGGAAATTTGAATGCCTTAACCACACAATTTGCATAGCAAATTGTGGGTGAAGGCAATACCCTAACCTCCTCAACCAACAGACTCACAAAATTTAAAAACAACAAAAACTTTAACAACAATTAAAAACCTAAACTAAGCTCTAACATGGGAGGATACAAATTAAGAGGAAGATTCAGGTGTGTACCTGAAATTCTGGTAGGCAAAATAGGTGCGTTGTCCGCCGAGTAACTCCTTCAACATCTTTTCCATACGCTCCATCCTGGGCATATCCTCCTCAACTTCGGGCTCGGCAGTAGCTTTTCCTTTGGCAATGGTAGGCTTCACCTCCTTGGCAGCTTTGATCTCAACCTCATTTCCCTTAGGCGGGTAGTCAATGAATACTACCTTGTCCGAGGGGTCCTCTCTGATGTCCTTCATCCGTTTCAATGTCTCAAACTCAAGGTGTGCTTCCTTCATCAGTTTGAGGTGAGAGATCTTCTTTATTAAGTCCATCTCCTGGGCATAGACTGTGAACCAATGCCCATAGGAGTAGTGCTGTCCAGGCTTTGTAATGACTGCCTTGATGTGCTCCGCTAAGAATGATCCAAAGTTGAGTCTGACCTTGTTCTTCATTGCCCAGAGGATGTAGAGCTCCTTGTTGGCCACAGCGTTTCCACTATCCGACATGCCATAAAGATTGTAGGCAAGTATGCGATGACAGATCCTGAGGGCATGACTCTTAAGCTGATTCCCTTTGTTTGCCTGCGACTTGTATGAATCTCCATTCCCTATCTCCATCCATGTTGCCTTCCATTCATCCTGCTCATAAACCGGAACCCCATGCTCTGCATTCTTGTACTCTGGCTTCTGAGTATCCTTCACACCTATCATGCCCAACAACTGATTCATCTCATTGATAGACTGCTCATACTCATTACCCAATAGCTTGAACTAGATGGCCATAGACCCACTCTCCAGATGGATTATCACCTTGACATCTTTGTACATATCCTGAACCAATTCCTCGTAGACCACCACAGGCCACACCAAAAACCTACCCCATCCTATGCCCTCGAACAACTCTTTAACATCATTCCAAACCCCCAAATCTTTGTACAAGGCCACATCCAACACATTGGGATTTGCCATCCCCCTTACGATTGTAGGGTTTGTTGGTTAGATTGGCTTTTTCTTCCTTGTTGTGCCCACGCCGGCCTACTTCTTGGCCTTAAACATACTAATCGGGGCCACATCAAGTACCGTTATGGCCCCTTCTCCTACTTCATTGGCCGTGGATTGGGATTTAGTGGTGGACTCAGTAAGGGTGGACTTGTTCGTAGATTTCCCTTGCCGAGTTGAACCGGCGTCGAAGGCCACCGTTCTAGCCTTCTTTGATAGGGTGGCAACGGCGACTTCCTACTTCCTCGCTGCTCTCTTCTTCATCGTCAGTTGCTCAATAGGTTGTTCCTCCTCTCCTTCTTCTTCGTCCTCAAAACCTTTCGCATGTTCCTCCTCCGCCACAGCACTCAAACCACCCCCTCTCTGACTCATTCTGCCCAGATTCTCCAGCCCCTCCCGCTGCTACATTCTCCTGATCAAGGAGAGAAGGATTCTCCCCCTCGCTCAGCATCAACTAGACATCCACTGGTGGTGGACTGTCAGCGGGCATGGAGGACTTTGATGGGGTTATTGATACTTGCTCCATAGGCATTCACTTTTTAGTGATTGGCTCTAGCGATGACTTTTCTAGGTTGATGTGGGTGCCGGAGGGAATTTTGTTTAGTTTGTTTTTGTTTCTAGTGGCTACCATATTGAATAATAGGGGTTTTAAAGAAAAGAGAGAGAGAAGAAGGGAAGTTGCAGAGGTGCGGTTGAAAGTAGAGGAAGAGTGAGAGAAAAACGTGGGTAATGGGTGTAATGAGGGTGTGGCCTTTTAGGTTATGACAAAAACTGACACTCGATTTGACAGTTTCATCCGATTTGTTACCCTGCGCCCCGCATCGTGCCCAATACCACTCATACAACTCTTTTATTTTTCCAGCAAGTTCTTCTCTATCGACCATGGTGTCCTGAAGTATGCTCAACAAACAAACATGCAAAGAAAATACTCTATCCTATAGTCAACACTAATCTTCTATACCGAATTTTAAAATACTTGAAAGTAAATATTTTTGTATTTTATATTTTTGTATTTTTTTATATTTTCTTAATAAAATTAAAATGAAAACAAAAATGAAATGAAAACATACCAGATTGCCTCCTGGTTAGCGCCCCATTTAATCATCTTAGGAATCCAGATGACTCCCCAAGATCTAGCTTCTCCTGCCCATGATAGGCTTTAATCATCTGCCCATTTACCTTGAAAATTTTCCCACTTTTGGGATCCTTGATCTTGACTGCTCCATTTGGGTATTGGGCTTGAACTTCGTATGGACCTACCCACTTAGTAGAAAGCTTTCCCGATTTAAGTCGGAACCTTTTCTGGTACAGCAACACCTGTTGCCCAAAGTCAAACTCCTTCTCCTTGATCAACAGATCATGGGTTTTCTTCATATGCTCCTTGTACAAGTTAGAATTGTCAAAGGCCTGAAGCCTTATCTCCTCCAACTCTCGAATCTCTAGCTTCCTTGCCTCATTCGATTCATTCCAATCAAAATTCAACTGAGCTATTGCCCAATAGGCACGATGCTCAAGTTTAACGGGGAAGTGATATCTTTTCCCATAAACCATACGATAAGAAGATATCCCAAACAAGGTCTTGTAAGCAGGCCAATATGCCCATAATGTGTCATCAAGCCGCATGCTCCAATCCTTCCTTGTGGTGCCCACAGACTTCCGCAAGATAGTCTTCATTATGTAGTTGGACAACTCAGCTTGCCCATTAGCTTGAGGATGGTAAGCAGTAGATACATGGTGGTGAAATCCATACTTCTTGAACAAGGCAGTAATTGAAGCATTGCAAAAGTGCGAGCCTTGGTCACTGACATTAGCTCGAGGGACACCAAACCTATTAAAAATTTGAGTTCTGAAAAAACTTGCAACCACCTTCGAATCACTAGTTTGTGATGCTTGAGCTTCCACCTATTTAGATGCATAGTCCACCCCCAAAAGAATATATTGATTTCCACGAGAGCTGGGCAAAGGACCCATAAAATCCATGCCCAATATTTCAAATAACTCGACTGGAAGGATTGGCATCATGGGCATCTCATTCCTCCTTGTTATATTTCCTTCCTTTTGACATCAATCACAGTTCCTCACCCATTTATAGCTATCCTTGAACAACATTGGCCAATAGAAACCATACTCCAAAATCTTTCTAGCTATACGCTGGTGCCCAAAGTGACCTCCACATTCTTTATTATGACAGCGCTACAATATGCTCTTCGGCTCACGGTCTTCAACACACCTTCTTATGATCTTATCAGAACACTCTTTTCATAAGAAAGGTTCATCCCACACATAGTATCAACTTTCCGCCTTGAGCTTATTCCCTTGATATCTTCCATACTCTGAAGGTATTGCCCCAGTCACCAAATAATTAACCAAATCAGCATACCATGGTTCGTTCTGGGCATAACTCAAATGCTCATCGGGAAACATCTCCTTGATCGGGTTCCCGTCCTCTTCCTGGACTATTCTGCTCAAGTGGTCAGCAACTTGGTTTTGGGCACCACTCTTATCCTTGATTTCCACATCAAATTCCTGTAGAAGAAGAATCCACCGCATCAGTCTTAGCTTGGTCTTCTTCTTGGTCATGAGATACTTAAGAGCGACATGATCAGTATAGACTATAGTCTTGCCCCCAAGAAGGTAAGAACGAAGCTTCTCAAAAGCAAAGACCACGGCCAACAGCTTCTTCTCCGTAGTTGCATAGTTGCATTAGGCAGCATTCAACGTCTTCGAGGCATAATAAATAACATATCTCTCCTTTCCTCGCTTCTGCCCAAGAACGGCTCCCGCAACATATCCACTAGCATCGCACACAATCTCAAATGGCATACCCCAGTCAGGGGGTTGAATGATTGGGGCTGTGATCAGGTTGTCCTTAAAAATATGGAATGCCTTCTTGCACTCCTCATCAAACTCCCAAGGTACTTCATTCTGCAACAACTTGGTCATGGGCTGAGCTATCTTAGCAAAGTCCTTCACAAATCTTCGATAAAGTCTAGCATGCCCAAGAAACCCTCTAAGTTGCTTAACATTGGTGGGATATGGCAGCTTCCCTATGATATCAATTTTTGAATGCTTTCTCAAAACTAGGATGCACATTGCCCTCGTTCCTCACATAACTCAATTCTTCTATCTCTTCCTGGTCATAATGTTCACTGTCTTGACCAAGATCTTCTTCAATCCGCTGCTCAAGAGCCTCATTCCCCAAATATTCCACGATTACCTCATTAAACCAATCTTGTGGAAAGTCTTCATTAACCTCGTCGTGGTCATCATCCTCTTGAAATTTGACTTCTTCATCTTTTTGCTCAATGTCATCCAGAGTATTGACCACATCCATCTCCACTTTGAGCAAGCAGAGACTATTTACCGTTTCTATCTTTTCATACTTGTTTTGCCTATAAGCATCAAATTCCACCACTTCACCCCCTACTTCGACAGTTAGCTTTCTAGACTCATAATTTATCTTAGTTCTTGTTATTTTCAAGAATGGTCTCCCGAGCAAAATCACATGGTACTTGGCCGTCTACCTACCCATATCCAGCACATAGAAATCAGCAGGAAATATAAGATCTCCCACCTTGACTAAGACATCTTCCAAAATTCCATTAGGGTAAACCGTTGAAAGATCCGCTAATTGAATGACAACTCGAGTTGAAACCAGTGGTCCAAACCTTATCTCATCGAACATGGCTTTGGGCATGACATTGATCGATGCTCTAAGATCAAGCATTGACCTCGGTATCATGGTCGTGCCTATCATGCATGGTATAGCAAACATTCCTGGATCTCTTTGCTTTATGGGCAAGTGTGGATTCATGATTGTTGAAGCATTAAACATATTGAACTTGGCATCATCAGGGTATTTTGTCTTCTTCGTACACATCTCCCTAAAAAATATGGCATACTTGGGCATTGATCATAATGCTACCAACAAGGGAAGATTTATCTCCACTTTTCGAAATACTTGAAGCATGTCATTCATCTCTTACTGTTCTCTATCTCGGGCAAATCTCCTTGGATATGGTGGAGGTGGACCATTGGGCTTAGTACAGGTTCTCATGGCCAATGTCATTGCTTCTCTTTCAGCTTTAAAGGACTCGAGCAATGACTCATCCTCCTTTGATCTTAAAACGAGATTGTCCTTGGCCAAGCTAGCCCCCTTTTGCCTAGCTTCCAACTCATGGTATACCTCATCTAAATCTCTTGAACCCATCTTGGTCTCCTCTATCTTCTCAGGTTCCTCTGTTGGTACCTTGGGCACCACCTCAGGCAATGCTCTTCCACTCCTTAAGGTCACAACATTGACCTGCTTCTTGTTAATCTCCACTTGGGCAGGAAGTCTCCCACTCTTCTCCACTATAAGCTTCGACAATGTTTGTGTGATATGACTCAGTTTAGCTTGAAGGTTGTTACACGTCCCCCTACTTTCCATCTGAAAATTTTCAAAATCCTTCTGCTAGCGATCAAGGGTGTCCTTCATAAATTCCCCCCTATTCTGGTCAAGATGAGGGGGAACATATGGTTGTTGCTGTTGTTGGGCAGGTTGCTTCGGTTGCTGATGTACAGGTGGCTCGTGGTAATGGAATTGCCATACCTCAAGTTCTCATTTTGGCGATATCCAAAGTTGTTGTTTTGCCCAAAATTGAATCTCTATTGCCCAGGGGCTCCTTGCTGATTCTACCCCATTGCCTTGACTTCTTCTTCATCTATGAACCAATTAGAATAGTCTGAGGTGATGTGGGTCGAAGCTTGACACACTTCACACTTCTTAATAGCCTTCCTTATTCAAACTTCTTTCCCATCAACTTTCTTGCTCAAAGCCTCCATTTTATCATTCATTTTGGCCATAAATTGCTTCATGGTGCTGCCAGAGCATCCTTGTTTCCACTATGATCATGGGAACCCCCTCTAAGGATATCATCTTCTTCTCTCGATTGCTCGACCAAAGCAGCTATTTTCTTGAATACTTCCGCTGGTGATTAATCGACAATTCCTCCTCCACAAGGTCGATTTCCTCAATCCGGTGTTGTGGGCTATGCGACAACATCTTCTTGAACCTTTCATAGTACTCATATAGTGACCCATTCGCTCCCATCTTGATTGAGGAAATTGCATTCCTCATGCTTTGGATGCGACCAACAGGAAAATACGTGTCAAGGAATGCCTGTTGCATCTTCTTCCATGTGTCCATACTTCCCTCGAGGCAAGGTGTAAAGCCATTCACGTGCCCCATCAATTAGTGAAAAGGGAAATTTAAGCAACCTTACATAGTCCTCGAATCTTTCATGAAGGTTAATGACCCTAACAGTGCTGCATGCCATCTCAAAATTCTGACGAGATAAAGGAGAATAAATTCACCTTAGCTTATCAGAAGTATGACAACTTCTCTGAGCTCATCAGCGAGTCCATCAAAAAGATGGAGCTGAGATTCACAGAGGTCCTAATGGACATTGAGAGTATTAGATAGGGCAAATACTCTCAGTGTAAGATGAACTTAAAAGTTCTCTCCGCATTAGGCGATGATTGGGCAGTCTACAGAGTCGTCCATCAAAATCAGAGTGACCAAAGTTCGATGAAAACTGAGAAGTTGTTCTCCATGCTCAAGGTGAATGAGTATGAAATTGACGAAGCTGTCATTTACACTTCGCGCAAATAAATTTGTAATCTCATACGCCAACAGTAGGTAATAGCCAGCGGTAAGTTGAGTCATAAAAGGGTTGTGGTCTGTACTCACTTGTCTTGGTCAACAAGCACTGAAAATTGTAATTGAAACTGAAAGTAGATTTCATCAATAATAAAAGAGACTTAGACTGGACTTTGAATCTATGAACATTAATACTTTTACAAGATCATGGGCACAATGATATTCAACCGCATACCTTTATTATTTAGTTTAAAGAGTAAATTAATTCATGTCCTATGGTCACGAAGTCAAAGCTAAGAATAATTTACCCTTATATCTATCCCTTTAAATACGAGTATGCCAGAGAAATTGTAGACAAAACTTCTCTCTTGATCAACACACCCACGAAGACCCTTCAGCAGATGTATTGCCCAAGAGGCATTAGTTTCTTATAGACCCACATCAGCCAAGAGGTGCCCAAGACACCGACTGCTCTCCAATACTTAACATATATTCGAGCACAAGAGACACTCTTGTGTTGACCTCGACTCTATTGGTGATCTAGACTCCTTAACTTATTGGTGATCAAACAATTAATTATCTTGCCCAAATCTAATATTAAGCTCTAAGTATTATTGGAATAAAAGCACACGATTTAATTAAAACACTTAGGCCTCACGAGTAGTCAAAGTACCAATATTGACATCATCTTGTCTAATCCAAGTTTAAGAAATTAGCTAGACATAATATTAAATGAAAACAAATCAAAACGCCAGCAGCAAACTAAAGCTAGAAATAAAAATTAAGATGATCGTAATTGAAATAAGAACTATATTACCCAACAGCAAACTAAAACGTGTCTTGGCCAGAACGCCAGCAGCAAACTAAAGCAATAAACTAATAAAACATAATTTAAGCTTTACCCGTAGGACTTATTTTTCGCCTCTCCAAACTCTCAAAAATTAAACAACGTAAATTAGGGTTGATCAAAGATGATTTGAGAATACATGCAGCCATATATATAGGCATCAAAGAAAGGTAGAGGCGGTTGCCTTCATGGGCTGGACTCCTTCCTTCTTTGGCCTTATTTCCGTCTTTGGCTTGGCATCAGATTTCCTTTCTTATTGAATCCGACTTTGACCGGTCTCTCCATGATAAGGATGAAAGTTTCCTTCATTATACTCTTCTTTGGCTATCAAGTATCATCCGTTGCCCGCTACTACATCCTTCTGCTTTGGTCATAACTGCATCAGTCTTGCCGTCAACGTGCACAAATCTGAGTAGCTGCTTTGGCCATAAGATTATGGGGTGGTACTCCTTCACTTGTAGCTTTGCTAAAGAAACATTTATTCATTTCCAGCTACAAACTTCAGCCCTATGCCCATATTGCATCGTATCGTTGCCCAACGCCAGAAAAGTAGTTTTGCACCAGATTATGCCCACAATCGCACATGTTCTACCCTGCACCCACTTCCTCCCACTTGTATCCTCCTAGACACATAAAGACTCGAAAAAGATACAAAAGACACAACAAAAATACACAAAAAATGAACACAAATATGGGTTCATCAGACATCCTCCGACTGAAGCACACCAAGCTTCAGAAACTACAATAGACCGGACACATCTCAACTGCCAAACTAGTAGCGCTTCGAGTTGACTCAGGAAGTTCCAAGTGCGCTCTGCAGCTACGAATCGACCGAGCAGGTCCGAACTTCAGAAATATCAACTTGATCAACATGACCAGGACTCAGGCAGAATACATCTCTCAGTTGCAAATGGAGCTGAAGTTTACACAAGATAAGATAGTATCCCTTCATGCCTTGAGTGCAGCTCTTGAGTGCATGTTAAGCCCCCAACGACCTCTGAAATGCGTTGCAGGTCTTGGATACAACCCAGCGATAGACACTGGAGCTCAATCAACTCAGTTCGTCAGGACAAGTCATTCACCGACTGAGGCACCTCAAGTTCAACTGAACTCAGTCGAAATCACAGTTCAAGAGACTCTAATCATTCCTTAGATTGTCGAGACTTCTGTGAAGGATAATGGAAAGAAGGTTCAGTCTGAAGAACCTAAGCAGCATGAAGCTGGTACATGAAGAGATGCTGAGAGATCATCAAAGAAGTCCAGACCCCGAGGTCGCAGAGCTAGGGGAAACAAACAAAGTGAGACCATCATTGAGTACTGTGAGAAGAAAGACATAACTTACCAAACCTCAACTGCAAGAACTCCACAGCAGAACGGAGTAGCTAAGAGGAGAAATCGAATGCTGAAGGATGTAGCAACCTCTATGCTGACAACCTCAGCACTGCCAAAACGTTTCTAGACTGAAACAATCAATACAGTGTGCTACACACAGAACCGCTCCCTCTTAACGAAGAGACATGGAAAGACTCCATACGAACTATGGAGAAGTAGAAAGCCTAATATATCTTCGTGTTTTAGGTTCTAAGTGCTATATCCATAATAATGGGAAAGCTTATTTGAAAACATTCGAGCCAAAAGTTGTCAAAGGCATATTCTTAGAATATCCTGTAAAGATCAAAGATTATAGAGTTTTCAACACCAGTACTATAATTGTGGATATAACACCTCATGTTATGTTTAATGAATTTACTTTTGAGTGCAGGGAACAGGCTAAATGCAGGCAGTTGAAGGAAGCGCACCAGGATAGCCAGCTGAGACTAGATCTTAAGCTCAATGACTAAAGAATTTAGAAGAGCCGCTCGTCTGGTCAGCTAAGGAAGAAGAAGTGTATTCTTCTGAAGATGAGACTGAAGATCCTATCACAAATTAATGGGGAACTTCAGAGTCAACAGCCCAAGTGCCAACTTCACCTGACAATCAGCCAGCATCAACAACTGACTAGCATCCCAATCCAGGACCTTCAAGTCAAAGACCAGCCAGCACCCAGTTCATTCTCCATCACCAACTGAGGATCAAATTACACCAGAAGTAAGAACACCAAGCACGACACCTCCAGCATCTCTACATCCAGATTACTCCATCACCATGCTTGAAGCTACTAAACAAGAAAGAAAGAACAAACAATGGTATGAAAGCCACGTCAAAGATGTAGTTATAGGAAATTTGGAAGCAAGCGTTCAAACTAGAAGATCAGCTCAAGATGTTGATCCCATAAATTATGTTCCGACTTAGCCAACTTAGTCAGGAACTTCAGCTGACGATGAACTACCTTTGGTAGCACAGTATGCTGATGAGCTCAGGATACTAGGAAAGTTTGACCAAGCAGGAGATGTAGCCATGATAATACACTACGTGTTGACGTGCCTGAACCTAAAGACATCCTGGAAGCTTTAGGTTGCATCCACTGGACTCAAGCCATGCAGGATGAATTAAATAAGTTTCTCAGAAACTATGTTTGGGAACTTATTGAGAGACCTGAATGAGTCAATGTGATAGGCCTGAAGTGGATATTCAAGAATAAGCGAGACGCCATTGGATACGTAGTGCGAAACAAGGCTAGACTGGTAGCTCAAAATTATTTCCAGCAAGAAAAAATAGATTTTGAAGACTTCTTCACCCTAGTTGCTCATCTGGAAGCCATTTAGATTTTCTTAGCCTACTCTGCTTACCACAAGTTCAAGGTATATCAAATGGATGTGAAGTGCGCAATTCTGAATGGCGATATTAAAGAAGACGTGTATCTAGAACAACCTCCTGGTTTTAAGACCGAAGATGGTAGAGTCTACAAGCTGAAGAAAGCTATTTACGGACTGAAACAGGCTCCGCACGCATGGTATGACACTCTATGCAGCTTTCTGCTAGAGTCAGGATTCATCTGAGGCTTAGTCGACAAAACACTCTTTACCATCAAAGCTGGAAAAGATATCCTGGTGGTGCAAATATATGTTGATGACATCATCTTTGAATCAAAATCTTAAGCTCTGTGTGAGAAATTCTCCCAACTCATGAAGGAAAAGTTCAAGATGTCCATGATGGAGAAATGAATTATTTCCTTGGGCTGCAAGTGAAGCAGTCGCCAAAAGGAATCTTCATCACTTAGTCCAAGTACACAAAGGAGCTAATCTCCAAGTTTGGACTGAACTCAAGCCGAACAACAAAGATCCCAATAAACACCAACTAGAAGATCGACCCCAGCTAGAAAGGGAAGCTTGTGGATGCAAAGAAGTACAGAGGGATCATCGGCTTGCTGCTATATCTAACTTCTAGTTGACCAGACATTTCCTACGCAATTGGAGTATGTGCCAAATTTCAAGTTGAGCCTAGGGAAACTCACTTGCAAGAAGTAAAGAATATCATCAAGTACCTCAAAGTAACAATTCATATGGGACTATGGTACCCAACTGTTGGGAAATTTATTATTATGAATTTTGATGAATTCCAAAACCGACTGACCCCAACCGAGTAGATGTTGCCAGAACCTAATGTTAGAATTTAGGCTCGCTGTTTGAGCAAAGTTAAGATTTTATCTTTACAGGTCTCCAGCTGAAGATGGCAACAAGGCGTCACTCAGACAGAACATCAGTTGTGAAGAAGGACAACTGAGAGTTCATATGATCAGATGGAAAAAAGGGGAAGTCTTCAGAACATCAGTTGTGAAGGAAACCAACTGAGCGTTCATCAGATGAGAAACAGTAGAAAGGAAGAGAACATCAGATGAAAAGGAAAGTCATCTGAAGGTTCAAACCTAACTGAGTAAATACAAGGAAGACAACTGAGTGTTCAGTTTCAGAACCTCAGTTGTAGAACTCGAACAAGAAGATCAACTGCTTGAAGTTCAAAGTCAGCTGAGAGTCCAACAGTTCAGAACATCAGTTGAAAACCACTCAGATGAAGATCAAGACTTTCAATCGACGAACCGAGGTTGACTGCCAGAAAGGTTAAGATTTGAATTTCAAAAGGAAGTCACATGAGGGTTTGACCGTTCAGTCATTACCCCATCTGGCCCAACACAAGGCTGTCTCAGATGGAAAGCAGAAGAGCACAGATGCCATATCGGGAAAGTCTGCAGAGATGAGAGACAAGCCATCGCTATCAACCGATCAGAGATCAACTGCTCCTCCAACGGCTAGTTGATTCTCTCCTCCTATAAATAGAGGCATTCTCTCATTCGAGAGATATACATAGAAGAGACAGACTGAAGCAACAGAGAAAAGTGCAATCACAAGAGAACCAAGCGAAAGAAAAATCTGCTAAACTCCTATTCTAAGAACATCAGCAGCTGAGAGTTCAAGAGTGATAGAACATTAATAGCTGAGGGTTCATAGAGTGAAAATCTGTCTTTGATCTTAGTTTGAGTTTTATTTATTCAAGCCTTAGATCCAGCTCTCATTCGTGATCGAGCTGTAGTTGGAAATCCCACCCTATCTCACACCCTAAAAAGTGTGCTAGGACCTTACTCTTCCTGTAATTGAGTTGTCAGGTCGTCAAGTACCCGCAAACTTGACATAGGCTGTTTAATGCCCGGAAACTAAACTGTAAGGTCGATAAGTACCCGCAAACTTATCCTTAACGGTCGTTCAGCCCGCGTAAGCTGAGTGGTTCTGTCCAGAAGAACTTGGACTGAGGTGTGAGGATTCATATCTCCCCGTGGACGTAGGAGGGTTATCTCCGAACCACGTTAAATCCTGTGTGTCCTTGTTTGTTTTTATTCAGTTGCATCTGCATTTTTTATCCGATCAATCTAACCGACATTCAAACCTCATTTGCACATTTTCAACCGAGCTGTTTTGGTTCTTGACCAACCGAGCTGTTTTGCGTGAGTTGTTTTTAACGAGTATAATTTTCCACCACTTTCCGCACAGCCTCACTCTTCCAGCTGAGGTCGCTTACTCAGCTGTGAAATTCCAACTGAGTCATCTTTTACTCAGTTGAAGTGATTTTTTCCGGTTTAAGTTTTTAAATCCTAACTGGGGTATTCCCCCCTCCATACACCAGTAACTCGTTTCGGGACCATCACCAACTAATGATAATATCGAACTAACAGACTACTTAGATAAATATATAGCTGGAGATCGAGTTGATAGGAAATCAACCTCAAGATATTGTCAGTTCATAAGAAGCAAATTAGTTTCCTGGTACTCGAAGAAACAAGTGTGTGTCGCTATTTCCACAACCGAATCAGAGTACATGGCAGCCGGAAGCTGCTGCATGCAAATTCTCTGGCTGAAGCAACATATGAGAGATTATGAAGTGGAGACAGGGAAAGTACCCATCTTCTGTGACAGCTCAAGTGTTATAGCCATCATGGTGAATCCAGTTAACCATTCCATGACTAAGTACATCGACATCAGATATCACTTCATTCGTGATCATGTCGAAAAGAAGGACGTCATTGTTGAGAAAATTCACACTGACATTCAAAGAGCTGATATTTTCACAAAACCTTTGATGGAAGCTCGATTCAAGATGTTGTGTCAACTCCTTAGATTGCTCAGCCCAGCCAAACAAGAAGCCATGAAGATGGAGATCACAAGTTGAGGAGGAATCTCAACTAGAGGGGGAACTGAACAAGTTCGCTGCCCCATTCTGTCCAGCTTATTGATGGAGTCAAACCTCGACTGAACTGATGACTTGAGTCAGTTAAGTGTATGCTAATTTAAGAAGACAGTCTAGATCCACGCCGACTGAGCGGTACTCTATCTTATCTTGTTCCCTATTTTTAAGGCAGGTGTTTTGAAATAAATTCAAACATCTGGTAACAAGTTATTCATATTAAATTAGCCTAGTAGTCACATTCATTAAAAAGCTAGTCTAAATCTATAGACCATGCTTTTAGATCGTGATTGGCTGACATAGAAATACCTACTCTCCTCACACGCGCGAGTGTCACTTACCACCTTTGACACGTTCCATCACTGTCAATCCTAGAAGTAGCTTTTTCTGAAACGACGCATTGATGACTGTCGTCTATTCTAAAGAAAACTACACAAATTAATCTGGTCCATTGATAAGGATCTCATCCCTCCTATAAAAAGGGGATGTTGCAATTTATTTTGCATATCAATCCAGATTTCAATATCTCACCAACTCCAAGATTTTCTGCCTTATCTCAAGAAATTTTTGCTGTGTGGTTTTCTCTCTTGCTAGGGTTTCTCTTTCTCTTCAGAAAATTCTACCCAGATCGAGAATATGCCTTCCCACTTTGCAAAGTGGTCCTCTTCTCCCGCCAGCACTGAATTAGTGAAACAATCGATTCAGCAATAACACTATGTTTGTAGCTACATGAGATGCAGACGCATCAAAGGACGACTGATGATATGGGTGACTCGTGGTATCAACCAGCTAATGTAGATCCCTGAGGTGTTCTTTTAATTGCATATCAGGCATTTCATTCAAACGCAACATCGCGGAGGTTACCCCTACTTCAACCTCTTCGAGTACTGTGGAATGAAGATTTGCAACCCCATGTCACGAGGACAGATCGATAGTAACATGTGTATCAATAGTTCTGATCGGACCTAGGCATTCACTCATGAGACCATATTGTGCAAGGCTATCCTTATCTGCAAATTAGTCTCTGTCGAGCTTCCTTCTACTCAAGTTCACTCAAAACTTGAATGGGTGACTTCTGCCATTTGGCAAGTCGACACATTAATGCCACCTGCAAACCTTCTCCTTCCTTGACTCTTTGCTGATGCCTAAAAAGGGGAAAAAGTTGGCTAGTTCTTATTTAGAGTCCTGCTATGATAGTCTTCCTGCAGGAATGCCAGTAGGTATGGAGATCGTGAAGGGTGAAGAAGAGTGTTGATAGGTGGTCAATTGCCTCATTTTGTTGCTCAAGGCATTCAATCAAACTGGCCTCAGCCACCAACCTTGAAGGAAGCTTTGAAGAAGAAGTCCAAGGCTGAAGAGGAGAAGAATGACGAAGTAATCAAAAGTCTCGCCCCGTGGCTCGAGACAGGTATTCAAGTGAAAGCTGAAATGAATACCTTCAACTGACGTCAACTCAGCCTTGGAAGATGAAGACAAAGACCTTCTCTAAAGGATAAGGAGTCGAAGACGAAGACCCTAGAGTAGGTTAGAATGTTAGATTGTAGTTAGAAAGAACTCAGTTGTAACTGTAATCACTCCCTAATTTTTTATCTATAATAACAAGTTATTGGTCCCAAAACACAACTGACCCCAACCGAGTAGATGAAAGCCATCAGTCTGAACTTACCTAGAGCTCATTGTTTAAGCGTAGGGATTTTTATCTTTATAGGATTCAAGCAAAAGAAGACAACCGAACTGAAGAAAGCAGTTCGTGAAGTACTCATTTGAACTACAAGCTCAGCTGACCCAAAAGCCTCAGTTGAACCACAGGCTCATTTGAACCACGAACTCAGTTGGATAGCAACTCAGTTGACTCCTCAACTGACCCATGCAGCTCAAGCGTGAAGAGAAATTGTGTCAAAGTCACACGTCACAAAACTGAGAAGATAAGACTTTGAAGACGTTGAAGGCAAAAGAGTTGAAGTCTAAATTCAAATCTACACAGAAGCATATGTCGGCTGAAGAACTTTCTATAAATGGACCGACAACAAAGACGCACAGAAAGTGAAGGTCGCAGTTGCCATTTTAGAAAAGTTTCCAGTAAAGCAGGTGGAGTGCCATACTTTTGGCAGAGATCAAACGGCTCTTTCCAACGGCTAATTAGATCTCTCTCTATAAATAAAAGTGTCCACAATTGAAGTAGAGAGAGAGTGAGAGAAGAGAGCAAGACGTAGATAGAATCTCTTAGGGTGAAGAAAAGCAGCAGCAACATACCACCACTCTCTTCAGCAAGAACAACTAAGTTGAAGACCAGTAGAAGTCGAGTGTCCACACCTCCTCTTGTTCTTTCATCTAGCCTCTCAAATAGCCCCTTCTTTGATCGAGTCTAGAATATAGGTTCTTGCTTATTTTGTTTCTGAGCAGTCTCTCTCCCAAAAGATCGAGTCTCTAAGCCTTAGGACGAAGCCTCCACTTCTCTCTTGTAGAAGGCTTCATAGTTGGAAAAACCCCCAACCCCCAACCTCAGGTCTGTCTTTGAACCCGCAATCAAAGACACTAGGTCCCTTTGAACCCATAATTAAAGACTACCTTTGAACCCGTAATCAAAGACTAGGTCTCTTAGAACCCGCAATCTAAGACTAGGTCCCCTTAGAACCCGTAATCTAAGTACGCTTGCCCGTAAAAGTGTTGTAAGGCTTTGTTCGAACCCATAATCAAACAGGTTAGGTTTCTTGATACTTGCAAACCAAGTAGAACTTTTGATAAGCACGCATAAGCTTATCTAGTGGATTACTTTCCCGAAAAGAAAGTCGTAGATATAGGAGGTCAATCTCTTAACCACATTAAAATACTGTGTCTTTTACATTTCTGTATTTACATTCAGTATTTTACTTTCACTTACCTAACCAACTGACTCTGCATACAAACTGCATACAAACTGGGCATTCACAAACTGCAGTAAGTTTTGGGAACTTGACCTTCCCCTGTTTTCATAAAGGTTTCAGTTTAAGTAACAAGCTTTAATTTCTGCCAACTTCCGCATAGCTTAACTCTTTGAAACGTCAGTTGGAATATACAGCTAACCTACAGTCCAAGAAATCAATTGTGCACCCAACTGTGTGATCAGCTCCAATTGACCTCCTTAGTTGTTGAGCAAACTGACCTGAGCAGATAACACAGTAAAAAGATTTTGTAAGCAAAAATCGCAACTGGTGTATTCTCCCCCCTCCCATACACCAGATACTCGTTATCGAGACCATCAAGTTAGCTGATATAAGCATAGGTTGAACATACATCCTCTAGTGGGTTAGCCTCGAAATAAGCTTGTTTGACAAGCACTTCATTTTTCCAAACATCGAATCTTATTCCTGGCTTTCCAGAAACTCTTTAAACCTACAAAAGTACTCTCTTATCTACCACAGCTCATAGATGCAGTCAATGAAAAAGTAGTGTTCGGGGTGATTTCTATTGATATTAAGCAACCACAGTTTCGTCAGTGCACCGAACAACCCTACTGGTTTGCCAACATTAAACTTATATCGCAACTCATACAACTTATCAATTTTTCCAGATTGCAATCCTGTGGTTTGGGAAATCGATTGTGAGTCTTTGGTAACAGGTTGGCGGGCATTCAACATCCATTGAAGGTAGAAGTCGATGGGGTCTACAAGAAATAAATCATTTACTGAATTACAAATTCTGCAATAGGATGTCTGATGAATTGAATTTCGCAAAGGTCACTCATTTATTTCATAAGAATAAGTATTTACATACATACATCTCTAAAGGAATGATTCAATTCCAGAGTTCAACATAGCGCATTTTTTTAAAAATTAAAACACGTGTCGAGGATAAGAGTAAATTAAAATTGTTATCATTGGGACGTAGTAGCAAAAAGATCTCTAAACCTAAACCCTAATCAAATGACAAAAACGTATTCGTTAGCAAATTTAAAAAACTAATTAGTATAGGACAAATGCTAAAAGATCAGAATACTTGTAATACCCTGAATCTTTAAAGTCTCATTTGCTCATAAAGAAGTGTTCATTTTATAAAGTCCACTCTCCTTTTTATACTTCCTTACCCTCCATTCTTTTCTTTATTTACTACCCTTTGCCACTACTCTATACTGAACTCAACTTAATTAAATCCTTAATTATATTGCTAATTAAAATCCAATTTAATTCCTAACCCAATTTAATTAAATCCAATTTAAACCCAACCCTTTAATAGATTTAATCCCTAAACATTTACAGTAGAATTTATTTTATCTTATGTATTTGCATATTTGAATACTTCATTAATATATTTCATCTGTTTTAATAATTGAGTCTACATTTCTTGGTTTTTGGCAAAAAAAATAAGTAATTTATCACATCTATATTTATGTAAGTATTGATAAAGGTTGTTGGATATAATTTGACTACGCTTCATATTTACATGATAAAGAAAAATCATGCATAGTTTTTAAAGTTAAAGTTTAATAAATAAATGATTTAACATTTGACTCGAATTAGAACTCCGTACGTGAATGGATTAATTTGAGTACAATAGTATTTTGTTGAATTGTCTTAGACGTTTAATGGTCAAACTTAGGGATGACAATGGATCGGGTTTTTTGCAGGTACCCGCATCTCCTAAACCCTGATGACAAACTTAGGGAAAAACGTAGAACTATCACACTATTCTTCATTCCTAAAGTACGACCTCTACTCAACTTCCGCCGTCTTCGTCACTCAACCTGCACATTTATAAATACAAGCAGGGCTAAGTATAATCATACTTAGTGGGCACAGTGCCGAAAACATATCATACACTTATAGATTAATCAGGCATTCTCAAAGTAACACAACGGGGTTTTCCTTTCAAAGGCTCGTGCTTACTAAACATTTTATTTTCATAAACATAGCTTGATCAAGCATTTTACTGTTGTTACGTTCAACTTTCTCAACTTATGTTTCAACGCCGGGGGAGAGTTAACTTCTCCCGCGCACGTTCCTCACCGTGGTTGGCTACCCCTCAACAGAGTACCACACACATCGGCTACCATGTACACTAACTCTGGAAAGCACCTAACGGTGTCACTAACTCAGAGTCCGATCGATTAGTTGGCGAACCAACTCAGAAAGGCACAAAAGAACTCACAAAAAAAAATTCTTTTATGCACTGATAATCATTTAGAAAATGCACTTATAAAGCAATAAGTAAACATTTTGAGCAATGCTCACTTTATTTTGTTATATAGAAAAGCCCACCTTAACTGGTTATAGATAAACACGAACTTCTGTCATCAGTCTTCCATCCTTTCTTCTAATTGCGACTTTCTCCTTCTATCGCCACAACATGGTTTAGAAAATCGGTCGAAACGATTAAAGAAAAGCAATTCGAATTCGGTTAAGTCTTTTTAGGCGTTTGCACTTTAACAAATCTCCTTTGGTTTAAAAAGAAACGAGATTCGAATACACCTCGTTTAGAACTAACTTGATTCCTTACTAGACATTTAGATTAGTTAAATATGGAATTCAATAACTCTTAACGACTTAAAAGTTCTTAAAGAATTAAGTTGAAAAGAATTCAACTTAAGAAAATGAGTTTTAGAAATTTTTTGGAGGTTCTACAGAACAGAGTATTTCGAAATAGGGGATGTTTATTATTTCAACAGAAAGACACGGATGTCTAGTTTACTGTCCAATTTACGGATCTCGATTTCGTTAAACGAGCTAAGAGTTATAGCTGTTTCCGTGAAGGGTCGCAAAACTGTCCGCGAAACCTTAATCATTTTAAAACTCGACGCACGATTCCCTAGATTCGATCAATGCTATACAACCTTTATGTGCACGAAATTTCCATCAACTTAACAGTCAAAACACACAACCATTTAATGTGATCACTTTCACGTTCCTCGATTAAAAATACGACGAGCACTTCTCGTCTTTTCAACTAATCAATTTACACTTAGCAAATTTCATTTCAAATTCAAATCAACTTCTAATTTCTATTTCATAACTTATATGAAATCATCATCAACTACATTTATGCTTATTAATCATCAACTAACTTAAATCAATCAATCATATACTCATAATCATCAAACACGTCGTTTTTTTCGAGCAACGAACATCGTTGTCGATTTTCTTAAACATTTTTATAAAATCTAAGAAATTCAAACTAAGCACATGTAATCATGCATATCATCAATACATCAACCATATCATCAATCGGAAACATACAAACCCTCGTTTTCTCATTTTATTGACTCAAAACCTACTTACTTTCTTCGATTCTTGAAGTTTTACTAATTCAATTCAAATCAAATTAGTTTCTATCATCTTTATACTTAACAATGAACATATTAACAGATTAACATCATCAAAACTATTACTTAACCAATTCACGTCATTTTTATCGGTTTATGAACTCGATTCTTCATAGTTGTTAATTAATTCTCAATTAATTCCACAACCAACCTAGCATACCAATAATCACTAATATTCGATTTGTTTTCTCGTTCGATTTTCCTATCGACGATTATGCTCGATTCTTCGTCTCTTACAAAAAGTTCGACATTCTTAGAATTCATTCAAACTTTCCAATTATCATCATTAACTACTTAGATTAACTAATATGCAAACCATAAGTCCATATCAACATCAAAACTAATTCTATCTACGATTCTTCATCTCCAACGATTTCGTTTTTATTTTTAGAAAAATCTAATTTAAATATATGTTGAACTACATGCTTCTTACTTCTATTATATCACAACACATCATCAAAAACATAACAACTACTCAATCAAAATCCTACTTCTTCCTCTCTTACAAATTTGTTTTTATTTTTAGAAAATTCCCAAACAATTCATACAACCATATCTCAATACATACAAACATATTCCACAAATCATATATCTAAATTCAAGCTAAATCTTCACCAAATAATTGATGAAATTTTTGCATAAGTGGACATGTATTTCAAAATTTACCTAATTAAATCCTAACATGATTTATATTCGATTTAAACCATAGAAACTTAATCCTAAGCATTAATAGTCATGTAATAAACTTAGAACATCATCTTCTACTTCTCTTACCATTTTCGAAATTTAAAAAAAAAATAAAGGAAATGGATTTTTGTTTGGATAGTAAAGAAGAGGAAGTTTTAACCTTTCCAAATATGTAATCGGAATTGAAATCGATCGAGAAATGAATAAGTTATGGAACTTGAGAGCTTGAAGAACTTGATGAACTTCTTGAAGATGTCTTGAAGATGGAAGAACAAGAGAGAGAAGAGAGCAAAATGGGGGGGGGGGGGGGGGGGGTTGGAGAGGAAATGAGAGAGAGTTGTGATGACTTAATGAGATATTTAAGCATAAAGTAGAAAATATCAAGAGAGAGAGAGAGAGAGGCTGTCAATGAGGGGGAATTAAATCCCAAGATATCTCGTTTATGGGTCTAATACTGCATACTAAAATTGATTAATTAATTTTATAGACGGTTATGTTTCCGGTGAAAACTAATTCGACCAAAAGATTGGAAATAATTTTCTTAGTCAGAAAGGACAAATCAATTTCCGAAATCCATCGAAAAGTCGAGACGTGACAGTCCAAATTTCGCCCGGAAAAATAAATAAAACTGACTTATACCAGAAGCTCGTATCGCAAAATAAGTGAATGTAAAGTCAAACGGTTTTTCGATCTGAGTTTTCGAAAAAAAAAATTATCGGACGCGAAAACCCTAATACAGTAGTCGGTTGAACGACTTCTGGAATTTATTTTCAGAAACGGATTTCACCGTTAGTCTTAAAACTTAAATTCCTTAACTTAGGCGTGCAAAGCCTTAATTAATTATTAAATTTTTATTTTAGTGACGGGAGAAAAGGCCAGGATATTACATTCTGCGTGATTAAAAATTTCTGAGAAAAAATTTTCTCGTGAAATTACCAAAATACACCAAAAGGGCAAAATTTTAATTTTCTCATTTCGGCAACTCGAAACGAATAGGTGAAGAGTTATATGAGTTTAAGAATGAGAGATTTAGTACGAGTTCGAATTTTGGGTAATTTCGAGATAGTCGACTTTTTAGTGAATAGTAACTTTGACCGAAAAAGTCAACCCTCGGTCAACGAACCCCGAATTTAGTTTAATCAATGTCATTGGATCTAGAATTTATTTTAAGACCAATAAAATAAGTTTAAGATTTTTCCAAGGTCATTCGAGTGGAGTTTGAATTTATTTTGAAAATGCAACTAAGATGAATAGTAACTCATCACAACTTTTTACGACTTTTTCGTTAGTTGAAAATTATCTATAAAAGTTAGGTGTTTCCGAATCTAGAAACTATTTCATGACTAATGACGCAAGGTAGAGAGAAATCCGAGATCTATAAATCAAGTTTTGAACTATATCTGTAATGCCCCGTAAATTCCTTACGTTCTAAAAATATTTAAAGTTAATTAAATAAATGGCTTTGCACGCCTAAGTTTACAATTTATGAATTCTAAGACTAACGGTCGAATCCGTTATTAAAAATAAATTACAGAAGTCTGATAGACGGCTACTGTATTTAAGGTTAACGCGTACGAAAAGTTTTTAGTTCGTAAATTAAGAAAGGAAAACCGTTTAATTTTTTACGTTTACAAAATTGCGATACGAACACGCCGAGAAAGTTTGTTTTTATGTTTTTCCGGACGAAACTCGGACTATGTCGTCCCGAGTTTTTGTCAAAATAAATTTTGTAAATTTATTTTCCAATTAAGTTCATACGTTAGAATTTTAAAGTCAAATCGAATCGCGACGATTTTGTACCGAGCAACGTTTTTCGTCGTTCGTTTTCCCGTAACGTCGGATCACGCCGGAAAAACCCGTAACCCTCTAAACCTCTTCCATGCAGCCGACACATCACCACTTAGGTGTTAATTTGCATGTTGACTTTAATTAGCTTAATGACACCTAAATCCACTTTATACACATTTTCAAACCATTCATCATTTCACCACTTGAACAAACCAATTTTTACATCTCTCTCTCACAATTCTCGGCTGCACCACTCCTCATTTTCCATCTTCATCTTCTTCCTCACTTCTATCCACCATTGAAGTCACCTTCAAGAGCAAGAAGAAAGAACACAAGTCCTCAATCATCCATTCAAACACCTTACATCCTTTGTTAAATCTTAAGGTATTTCCATCCTCAACAACTTCATCCAATTAGATTTCTTTTTCTCCTCTTTTTCATCTTGATCGAAATTTTTGAAGTTTTGAAATGGATGTTGTGATCTTAGAATAATGTAATTGGATATGTTAGATAGATTAATTAGGGTTTAAAATTGATCAAAACCAAGAATCCTAAAACCTAGGTAAATGCAGAATTTTTTTGGGAAAATGGTAGGATTTTTAATTTTCTTCTTTTGATCATTGATTCATGCTTAGTAGATGTTTAATTGATGATTAGAATGAAAAGGAATTGAAAGCCCTATGTGTTTGTGAAATTTAAATTAGGGTTTGGATTATGAATTTAGGGATTTTTGCATGTTAGTTGTTTTTGGAATTATAATCGATTAATGGATAATATAAGATGTTGATTAGTGAAAATATGTTATTAATTGGAGAAGAAAATCACCCCCTTAACATATGTTTAAAACCAGAAATTTATAGAGTAATTGGGGGTTTATACATGTTAGACATAAGTGATGATTTGTTGGTTGTTTTATGTTGCAAATAGTGTTAGTTGATAATAGAAATTAAATGAGATTTTTCTAAAAATGTTTAATGAAACATAAGAGGAAAAGATCACCATATAAACTGAGTTATAATGATGTTAAGATGTGTTTGCATGCTTGAAAATGATTCACGTTAGACGTAGTTTAACGTCGTAAAATTTGAATAGAATCCGACAACGTTGAAAAAAATCGCATAAGAGACAAACATTTAGTTGTAACTAATAATCGAGAAGTCGGATGGGTTTTCTAGTCTAATATTATTGTTTCTAATGAAATTTAGAACATCTTTCTTTTTGACGTCATAAGCTTTTGAGTTGATATAATATGGGCGATAGTTATAATCGAGAGCTAGTACACGTTTGGATTTTCTTTGTTGGTTTAGTACTTGTTAGTTGAAATCCGACGTTAGAACGTCGTGTTTTTGAGCGAGTTGAGAAGGAGTTTGTCACGTACGGAAGTACGTGATGACTGCCTTAAAAAGTCCAGTTTCTAAAAAAATTGAATACGAGAGCTTAGAACGAACTTAAGACGTTATACGTCGAACCTATCAAACAATTAGGGTTTTCACGGCAGTTTTGCGACCCCCGCCGGAAACTGTAATATCTTCCAGCTCGTTTATCGGATTTGTTATCCGTAAATTGGAGTACGAACTAGACTTCCTAAGCTTTCTAATGGTTCAGGGCTCACCTGCTGTTTCTAAATCCTCTGTTCTGGACAGCCTCCAGAGTTACTGGACTGTGCAGTGGAAATTTCAGTTTCTTGTTTTCTAAGTTGTTCAGTTCACAACTTAGCTTCTCTCGATCGTATAAGCCGTTTTATCTAACGAACATCTTCCTACTGACCCTAGAGTCAAGTACAAGACCTTTAATGATGAAAACCAGTCGAGATCGTATCTTTTATCCTTTTATTAAAGAAGTAATAAACGAGAAATTTCATAAGTCGTGAAATGAGCTAAAACATAAATCGCCTAAGTTGATTCTTTCCAACTTAGTTTCTTTTAATCTTTAAAGTCGTATTAAGATACCGACTACCTTCTCTACTGACCCAAGAGTCGAGTATGAGATCTTCTGAGTTCTAAACGAGATTAGTACGAGTCTCGTTTCCCGTTTAAGTAAAACGAATTTAGTAAGCGTGCAAATGCCCAAAAGAATAAAATAACTAAAACTTTCTTCGATTCTCTTTCTTCGATTATCTTTACGACCCATTTTTAAACATGTTTATTTTACGATGAAGGAGGAAGCCAACTGTAGAAGAAAGGACAGAAAATCCTAAGTTGGAAGCTTTTGCTTATAAGTTCTGTATTTACAAGGTGGGCTTTTATCTATATCAAATAAAATGTGGGTTTTTCCACAACTCGAAAGTATTATTTATCGCTTTGATAATTGTGTTTTCAAAGAGATAATCTTGGCATAAACTGTTTCAATTATTTTATGTGAGTTCTCTTGTACCTATCTGAGTAAACCTTCGGGTTTACCAGATTTCTGAATTAACCTTCGGGTTTTCCAGACTTTTTAAGTTAACCGCTAGGATTGTTAACTATCGATCGGCTCTGAGTTAGCTATTAAGCGCTTTCCAGAGTTAGTGCACTTTGTAACCTGTGGTGTATGTGGTATCCTGTTGAGGGGTAGCCAGCCACGGTGAATTAGCTTTTGTCAAGATTGAACATAACATACTCTAAAAATGCTTGCGCAAGCCGCTTTATACAAATCAGTCAGAAAAATGTTTAGTAGGCACGGGCCTTTTTAACAAAACCCCGATGCGCTACGATTATAAAATGCCAGATTATTTTATACTTATGATTATGATTTCGGCATCGTGCCCAGTAAGTACTTTTGTACTTAACCCTGCATTGTTTTCTAAATGTGCAGGTTGAAGCGACGGTGAGCGGCGACGGTTGATGTTGAGTTAAAGTATAGGATGCATAGTTAGAACCCTTTCGCTGCCAAGCTCTGTATTTCTTTTTAAGATGTACCTTTGAAAAATACTTTGTAGTCTAAGTCTGTAATATGAACTTAGTTTCTTTTTGTACTTTTGCCGAGTAGTCCATAGGGATTTACTCTTTCTTATTTGTGTTAAAGTCTTATTCATGGTTTAATGATGTCTTTTTCATGTATGTTTAGTCAGTTAGCCCCCTTCTTCCCCGCTTCTTTAATCCAACCCCAGTCGCACCCCGGCTTCTGCCGTCCCTCGGGATTTAGGGCTGTGACAGAGTGGTATCAGAGCGGTCGTTCATGCTCTGTACCAGAGTCTTCCTTTCCTAAGTAGCACCACAAAGTGGTAGTAACAAAGCAATCGTTTCTGCTCTGCATATGAGTCTTCATTCAAGTAGTAGCATATAGTATTCGTTCTTACTCTATAAGGAGTCTTCTTCGCGTCGCAAGATAGAGTGTTCGTACTGATTCTATATCGAGTCTTCTTTCGAGTCGTGAAATGGAGTAGTTATTCATATTCTATAGTGAGTCTCTTTTCGAGTCATAAGATAAAGCACCTGTATATACTTTAGATCAGAGTGTTCTTTCAAGTAAAGATAGGAGTTAAGTTATGGCATTAAGATTCAGAATATAGATGACAACTCAACCTCCCGCTACGTCGACTCAACGTGGAAAAAAATATATATAAAAAGAAGGAATGTCAGTAGTTTAATTTCTTTTCAAATAAGGAATTTCGAATAATTATTTCCCAAGTATAAGAATTTATACTTGCTTGTTTATGTGATTATGTGATAGCACTAGTGTTATGTTATGTGAAATTATCTGTGAAATAATTTCTTTTGTTTGAAAATATTTTTGATGCACAAGAATTTAGAAGGATTTTAGGGATTTTTCCCGGATTATGGAGAACGTAGACTTGAAAACCTAAGGTTTTTCCGGCTCTTCAAGAACTTAGACGTTTTAAGAAATATTAATTTCAAATGATTTTGAAAGGGATTCACAACACGGGAAGGACTTCTTTTGACAAATGTCACGTGCGTAAAGTGACATGAATAAAGACTCGACAAGAGTCGATCTTTGTTATAACTCCGATATGAATTTCCTTCAAGGAAATGAAATGAATAAATAAAAAGGTAAATCGTGTTAGTAATCGAAAGGAACAAGTAGATGTTAGAGAAGCATCGGCTTCAAAGTAAGAAATATGCAAACGAGATAGAAGTTCCATATGATTGAGGGACTGTTATGTGGACCTGATCAACCCACATAATAAGGAACTCAGTAATATGGGTCTTATGCCCCGTGAGCAAACCCTATTTTAGTATGGTATAAGTGTTTTAAAGGAAATTAATAATGCTTACGTATAAGTAACATGAAACGTCGTCGTTCCAATTCGTTCCATTTCTTTTAACGGAGTTCGCTTTGTTAAGTTTTGGGAAGCAGTATGTTTTATTATTAAGAAACAAGCACGAAGCTTGATTAGAATTCTTTCTACGAATGTTTAAATTAGACAACGTTTAGAACTTATGTTCTAAAGCCTTTCCCTAGATAAAAGTCTATTCTTCTGATGGAATTTAATCTTATACTTCATTCTCGAATGAAGAATACAACTAGTACGAGTATTAACTTTCTTTGGGAATAAATGTTACTCTTGAATAAGTAACATGAACAAAGTGAACACGCATTGTCTTAATAAGTGAAATTGTTAAGAAATTTTCTTCAAGAATGGAAATAATGAAGATTTATAAATAAATAAAAGTTATAAGAAAATAAATGGTTAATAAGATAGGGAATGAGAATAAAATCTCGAAAATTTATTTCTATATATTGTGCGTACGAATGCAATTTTCTGTGAAAATTGCTAAAATGTCTAAGATAAGATGGTTTGACTAAGTACGGTGTTATTACAATAGAATAAGGAATATTCATTTTATAATTTAAGATTTTTCGTAAGATAAGATATTATCCTACATGTTACTGATCCATGTTTCTAAAAAAAAAAAAAGGATGTCATCCAGTAGTGATTTGACTCAGGGGAGTCAATCTCCACCGCAGCGGACTTGGGAAGGTCAGCTACTAGATAGGTTTTGGGATTATGGGGCAAACTCGGGACACGACGTAGGGCAGAGGATCAGTTATTTCTCGACGGTTTACTACTTCGCCTAGCGTTGGGTTACAGAGGCTCAGGCTATCATGGGTTTGGTTAGATGTCTACCAGAGGAATGGCGTGGTTGGGCAAACGACACGGCATGGTACCATCTTGGAGTTTTTGGTGACGACGTAGAGCCGACAGGGAACTATTATGGATTTGCTTTAGAGGTACACAGTCGCTTCTACCTGAGCAGACACATGACAGCATATCCAGTTCAGGAGCATTCCCCCTACACTCACTACCCAGCAGATTCAGAGTCAGATCACGAGGGGATAGATCCAGAGTTTGTCGCACAGTTGGAGATTCCTTCGGTGATGATACCTAGCATGGGCACAGAGGAGTTAGTTGCAGGGACAGTTGACGGTTTAGGGTTACCTGCTCCTATCCTACAAGGGCCTTCCGTGAGAGCTCAGGGACCATTCGAGTCAGGACTGGAGTACTTAGACACAGACGCAGAGCTTGCCGCCCTGTTACAGTTTCCATCTTCTTACAGACCCCTTGACGAGATTTGCGCGGAGTTGGCTAGAGTTAGGACAGAGTTTGAGGCAAGATCGTCCAGGGTCCGTTCTAGGGAGGAGTACGAACCCAGTGCACTTTCCGACCCCCCTGCTACCTCCGAAGAAGCGGGCGTCAGTGACCTGCTGGGACTACTTAGTATCGGATAGCGAGACGACAGCTTCGGATGTGCTTGCACCACCATCACTTACCCTTGCAGACGGCACTACATTGAGGGTCAACGAGGCGCTCCAGTTTACCTTCGGTTCAGAGTCAGATGATGAGGAGACGGAGGAGGATACCGACGAGGATACCGATGAGGACCCGGACGAGGATCCTGAGGAGGATCAGGCCGTAGAGGGTAGTGCAGATTAGACCGCAGTTAGACGAACGGAGCATCAGGGACGCGCAGTAGTATAGTAGCCCTCTGTTATGTACATAGTCGGATCAGTAACTAGATAGTTTTTGTAGTACTCTAACAGATACGAAATTTTTATGGATCGTTTCCGTTCTAGTACTTCTGGTAGTACAACAATGCAATATGTTAGTGCATCCTGTACAGGTAGGAAATCAGCCTAGCTTAGACTCGTTGTAGTCTAGTTTTGTATAAGTCCTTGTTAAAGGCAAAACTAATATTCTTTTTGATGTATATATATATACATGGCCCCAAAAAAAAGGGGTTTTTAATCACAAGAAAGTCCTTTATGAATCTTATAACTAAACCAGATTATCAAATGAACTCGTGTAACGAGTGCTTTTAATTTAACCTTGGAGGTTAAAAGTTGAAAGAATTAGAATCAAAGCTAATTCGATATTTCCGTATACGTGAAGTTGTTAAGTTAAAAAAAAATTAATAAGAGAAAGAAGATTTAAAAGCAAATACTAACAAGGAAATTCTTGTATTTTATAGATCAGAAATGTCGCCGAAAGTCGTTAACAATCCAAGAGGACCCGATAGTCATAGAAAGTCTGACCAAGGTCAAGAGCAACGCATAAGGGAAGGAAGGCAGAAATATCCAGGAACTTTTTCACATTCCCAACCTTCTCAACATCATAGTATGACGAACTTATTCTTCGAAAGACAACCACCATCTTTCAATGGGTCTGGTAACCCAATGGAGGCCGAACGATGGATACACGCTATAGACAAAATCTTTGAGATAATTAGACCTAGCGATGAGGAACGCCTAGCATATGCCGAATATCAGCTAACCGGACCAGCTAAATATTGGTGGGAGAATAGGCAAAGAGTTATGACTGAAGAGCAAGCGGCTCCAACTACTTGGAATGATTTTAAGAAGGCATATCATGATAGGTATGTACCCAAAAGAGCCGAGCTTGAGGAGGAAATAGCCAGGAAGCTTCAGGGAGAACTTAAATACGAATTGGGAATAGCAGTGGCCAGAAAGGAAGGATTGAGTTATGAAGAACTACTAGGTCGAATTTGTGAGATAGAGGCATTAGTGCCTAATAAAGGAAAAATGGTAAAGTCCACACCAGTACCAAACGAGACAGCAACCCAAGACCCTCCCAACAATAAGGTTAATCATAAGGGAAAAAGAAAATGGGAAGGGAATAGCAGTGAGTGCTACCAGAGCCGCAATAACCAGGGGAAAAAGAATAAGATTCGGCAGAATTATCAGCAGCCAGGAAAAGGAAGTAAGGATGGAAAGAAAGTAGGGCAGCAAAGGAATAGAAATCGGGGAAGAAAGCAACTAGAAAGGGTTCACATTCCAATTTGCTCCAAATGCAATAAGACGCACCCTGGAATATGTCAGGCAGGCACTAACAACTGTTTCAACTGTGGATATGAAGGACATATGAAGAAAAATTGCCCAAACCCACCGATGGCAAATAATGTATACCAACCCAAACACCTCCAAATTCTGAGAAATACCCAAGAAGGGATCTTTTCTCCAGCTTGCCCTAGGTGTGGCAAGATACATCCCGGTATATGTTTAGCAAAGTCTGATGTGTGTTTCAATTGTATGAGCGAGGGACACGTTAAGAGGTATTGCCCAGAACGGAAGCAGGCAACAAAACAGAAATAGAAAGTTTCTGTATGTTCAGAATGTGGTAAGAGGCATGAGGGTGTGTGCCTAGCAAACATGAATAGATGCTTTTTATGTGGGATGCTGGAGCATATAAGTGAGGATTGCCCAACACGGTTTCAAATGATAATACCATATCAGTACGACCAGCCTCAATCATTGATTATAGCTCAAATCCAGTCTCAGGCACAACCGTTACAACTACAACAAAATATAGGAGCTTACATGATAGGGCAAGGAAAGCAGCGTGAAGGAAAGGGGAAGCTGACAGATATTGGACGAACCTTATAATTAATTTGTCATGGCTAAACCCATTTTAGGGCGTTATAATTATTTTCCTTACTACATATTGATACTTTAGGGATAGAACTAGGACGCGCTAGCTACGAACTAGGGAGAACTACACTTTAGGAAAAACAATAACCTCAGAGAAATTATTTCCTTAGTTTCGTCGAACATGGAATTTAGATCTAGGGTCTTTTAAAAGTGATAACAAACAATCGAACAGTGATATGATGTTCAACATATTGTTTTTATATATATAATTTTAGGAATAAACTAGTTGTTTGGGAATTACATCATGATTCTCTACAACGAGAGAAAAATCTCTTCTCAACCCCGATTAGAGAACCAACAGAACTCTATGGAATTTCGATGGACATAAGGATACTAATAATATTCGCCCTACAAGTCAAGAAGTCAATGAAAATGAAATATACGATCGTTTATCTCGTGAACCTAGTTGGAAATCCCAGAGCCAACAATACTTTTGAACGTGAGAATTAGGAACGAATATGAAAATATCTTTCCAGAAGTATTGATGGGACTACCATCGAATTATCATGTAGGTTCTGCGATCAACTTAGAACTGTTAGCAACGCCCAAATCAAAAACCTATTTAAAGTGATACGAGGAGAATTATAAGAATTCTAGAACCATCTGCTAATATTGTTAAGTAAGGATTTCATTAGGCAGACGTTTTTCCCATGGAAAACACCGTGATGTTTAACGCAAGGATAAATGAGTCTTCAAGAACGTTCATTGGATATCAAGTTAAATAAGATAAGAAAGCAATAGTTTATGCTTCACGACACTTTAACCTCAGGAATTTAAGTAACCAACCTATGACTTAGGGCTTGCAACCGTAGAACATGTACTGAAATATGGTGTAAGAGATTAGATCTTCACAGATCACAAGAGATCGGAGTGCATTATCGAGCAATGGAATTAGCGTAAGATAAAGGAGATGGCTCAAATTAGTAGAATAGTACGCTTGTGAAATGAATTACCACCTAGGTAAATGCAGCGAAAGGATAGACACACTGAGTCGTAAGACCCCACCTAAGTTTAGGTATCTCTTCTTAGGAAAAGAAACGTTTATATAAGGATTTGGGATAATAGGTGTAGTAATGCACGATACCCCAACATCAATTATAGAAGCAAATAGCGATACAAGTAGTTATACCAAATTACGAGAAGGATTCTAAGTACCTAGAAGAAGGACGAGTAAATGAATTAGTTTTGACTAAGGATAAGATTGGACAAACCAGGCAATGACTCTAAAACAAAGAGTTTTGATAGGAATTAGGAGTGGACTTAGTATCTCCAATGACAACAATTAAGGATTTAAGAAAGGTTTTCCAGTGGAATAGAGCGAAACAAGACTTTGTCTTGTTGATAAAATATCTTTAGCTTATAAGTAAGTGGAAGTTCTCACTGACGACCATGCGAGCTGTTACAACCATTTAAGTGTTCCAAAATGGAAATAAAAGAATATAGTATTAAATTGTTTAAGACTCGCTCAAAGTTAACAGTAGGAATACTGCCTTGGAATAGTTTTCTATAGGCCGTTAATCAGTTTACTACCTACCAAATCCTAAAATTTTCCATAGATCAAAGAAGTTATCAGGACTATATATCCGTAAGATAGTGCGTCTGTACGAAATACCAACTTCAATCTTAGCACCATTTTTCCGTCTCCAGTTTGATTAAATAATCTGAGAAAACGATTCAGATACTCGCTGATATGCTAAGATCGATAATATTAGCTCAAAGAGTGACATGGAAGAATAACTTCCATCAATCGAATTGTTATAATAATAGTAATAAGTTACGATAGGTAAAACTCCTTACGAGGCTTTAAATTTCTTTTTAATAGCTACCTTATTGTTATAAGGTGGGTAAAGGAACAAACTCAGGGTCAGAAACGGTCAGTGAAATAATCGAAATCATACGATAGATCCGAATCGGAATAAAAGAATTTAAAGAAGACAAATGTCTTATGTGTATACTTCAATTTGACCCTTAATAATGTAAAAGAGGATATATAAAAAAAAAAAACTCTTAAAGAGAAACGACAATTTTGTGTCAAGTTAAAACTTCGACAAAGATTTTCATAATTAGCAAATAACTTGGAAAGAATAGTTTCCAATACAAATAGTTATGGCTTTATCGCCAAATTTACAAATGCTTATCTTACGTGTATCTCATTTTGAGAAAGTATTATAAATCGTTTTATGCACAAAGTGTTGTCAGTAAGACGTCGGTCTTAAAACGACCTAAATTATGGAAAAAGAACGAAAATGATCTTGAAACGAAAAGCATAAGAATTTAGAAACGAGTCAATGTGTTATTGAGTAGATAAGAAGATCATTAAGACCAAGAAAAGCCACGTGAGAGTTTAACGAAGAATTGAGAAAGGAATACCCCTATCAGTTAAGAGGATAAGCAAATTTCGGGACGAAATTTTTCGTAAGGGGGGTAGGATGTAATGCCCCGTAAATTCCTTACGTTCTAAAAATATTTAAAAGTTAATTAAATAAATGGCTTTGCACGCCTAAGTTTACAATTTATGAATTCTAAGACTAACGGTCGAATCCGTTATTAAAAATAAATTACAGAAGTCTGATAGACAGCTACTGTATTTAAGGTTAATGCGTACGAAAAGTTTTTAGTTCATAAATTAAGAAAGGAAAACCGTTTAATTTTTACGTTTACAAAATTGCGATACGAACACGCCGAGAAAGTTTATTTTTATGTTTTTCCGGACGAAACTCGGACTATGTCGTCCCGAGTTTTTGTCAAAATAAATTTTGTAAATTTATTTTCCAATTAAGTTCATACGTTAGAATTTTAAAGTCAAATCGAATCGCGACGATTTTGTACCGAGCAACGTTTTTCGTCGTTCGTTTTCCCGTAACGTCGGATCGCGCCGGAAAAACCCGTAACCTTCTAAACCTCTTCCATGCAGCCGACACATCACCACTTAGGTGTTAATTTGCATGTTGACTTTAATTAGCTTAATGACACCTAAATCCACTTTATACACAATTTCAAACCATTCATCATTTCACCACTTGAACAAACCAATTTTTCCATCTCTCTCTCACAATTCTCGGCTGCACCACTCCTCATTTTCCATCTTCATCTTCTTCCTCACTTCTATCCACCATTGAAGTCACCTTCAAGAGCAAGAAGAAAGAACACAAGTCCTCAATCATCCATTCAAACACCTTACATCCTTTGTTAAATCTTAAGGTATTTCCATCCTCAACAACTTCATCCAATTAGATTTCTTTTTCTTCTCTTTTTCATCTTGATCGAAAGTTTTGAAGTTTTGAAATGGATGTTGTGATCTTAGAATAATGTAATTGGATATGTTAGATAGTTTAATTAGGGTTTAAAATTGATCAAAACCAAGAATCCTAAAACCTAGGTAAATGCAGAATTTTTTGGGAAAATGGTAGGATTTTTAATTTTCTTCTTTTGATCATTGATTCATGCTTAGTAGATGTTTAATTGATGATTAGAATGAAAAGGAATTGAAAGCCCTATGTGTTTGTGAAATTTAAATTAGGGTTTGGATTATAAATTTAGGGGTTTTTGCATGTTAGTTGTTTTTGGAATTATAATCAATTAATGGATAATATGTAATGTCCCGTAAATTCCTTACGTCCTAAAAAGTTTAAAGTTAATTAAATAAATGGCTTTGCACGCCTAAGTTTACAATTTTTGAATTCTAAGGCTAACGGTCAAATCCGTTATTGAAAATAAATTACAGAAGTTAGCTAGATGACTACCTTATTTAGGGTTAGCGCGTACGAAAAGTTCTTAGTTCGTAATCTTAGAACGGAAAACCGTCTAATTTTTACGTTTACAAAATTGCGATACGAACACGCCGAGAAAGTTTGTTTTTATGTTTTTCCGGACGAAACTCGGACTATGTCGTCCCGAGTTTTTGTCAAAATAAATTTTGTAAATTTATTTTCTAATTAAGATCATACGTTAGAATTTTTTTAAGTCAAATCGAATCGCGACGATTTTTGTACCGAACAACGTTTTTCGTCGTTCGTTTTTCCGTAACGTCGGATCGCGCCGGAAAAACCGTAACCCTCCAAAATTCTACATGGACAGCCGCCACCTCACCATATTTAGGTGTAAGACATGCATGTTGACTTAATTAGCTTAATGACACCTAAACTACACTTTACACCATTCAACATTTTCATCATTTCATCAACTAAGACAAAACCATTTTCTCTCCATCTCTCACTCTATCTCTCGGCTGCAGCACCACTCCCCCATACTTCATCTTCTTCATTTCTCCTTTCACCATTGAAGACCTCTCAAAGCTTGAAGAAATCACACAAGTCCTCAATCCAACCATTCAAACACCATACATCCTTTGTTAATTCTCTAGGTAATGATCTTCTCCACAATCCTATCCATTTAGTTTTTCTTTTCTTTTCTTTTCCTCTTGTTTGAAAATTTAGAAGTTTGGAATAGATGTTTTGATCTTAGAACAATGAAATTAGATATGTTAGATATGATAATTATGGATTAAAAATTATCAAAACCAAGAATCCTAAAACCTATGTGAATGCAGAATTTTTTGGGAAAATGGTAGGATTTTTGTTTTTCTTCTTTTGATGGTTGATTCTTGCTTAATAGATGTTTAATTAGTGTATGGAATGAAAAGAGATTGAAAGCCCTATGTGTTTGTAAGTTTTCAATTAGGATTTTGAATTGAATTTAGGGATTTTATGCATGTTAGTTGTTTTTGGAATTGCAATTGATTAATGGATAATATAAGATGTTGATTAGTGAATATATGTTGTTAATATGAGAAGAAAATCATCCCCTTAACATATGTTTAAAACCATAAAATTATAGAGTAATTAAGGGTTTATACATGTTTGATATAAGTGATCATTTGTTAGTTGATTTATGTTGCAAATAGTGTTAGTTGATAATAGAAATTAAATGAGAATTTTCTAAAAATGTTTAGTGAAACATAAGAGGCAAAGATCACCATATAAACTGAGTTATAATGATGTTAAGATGTGTTTGCATGCATGAAAATGATTCACGTTAGACGTAGTTTAACGTCGTAAAATTTGAACAAAAACCGACAACTTTTGAAAATCGTATAAGAGACGAACATTTAGTTGTAACTAGTAATCGAGAAGTCGGATGGGAGTTCTAATATGATATTATTGTTTATGATGAAATTTAGAACATCTTTCTAGTTGACGTCATAAGCTTTCGAGTTAATCTAATATGAGCTAGAGTTGTAATCGAGAACTAGAATGTGTTTTGAAGTTTTTGTTGGTATAGTACTTGTTAGTTGAAATCCGACGTTAGAACGTCGTGCTTTTGAGCGAGTCTTGAGAAGGAGTTTGTCACGTACGGAGGTACGTGATGACTGCCTTGAGAGTTCAGTTTCTAAAAAAATGAATACGAGAGCTTAGAACGAACCTAAGACGTTATACGTCGAACCTTCAAGCAATTAGGGTTTGTTCGGCAGTTTCTGCGACCCTCGCCGGAAACTGTAATATCTTCCAGCTCGTTTATCGGATTTGTGATCCGTAAATTGGAGCGCGAACTAGACTTCCTAAGCTTTCTAGTGGTACAGGACTCACCCCCTGTTTCCAAGTCCTCTGTTCTGGAAAGCCTCCAGAGTTACTGGACTGTGCAGTGAAATTTCAGTTTCTTGTTTTCTAAGTTGTTTAATTCACAACTTAGTTTCTTTCAAACGTTTAAGCCGTTTTTAGCTAACGAACATCTTCCTACTGACCCTAGAGTCAAGTACAAGACCTTTAATGATGAGAACCAGTCGAGATCGTATATCTTATCCTTTCAATAAAGAAGTAATAAACGAGAAATTTCATAAGTCGTTCAAAGAACTAAAACGTAAATCGCCTAAGTTGATTCTTTCCAACTTAATTTCTTTTAATCTTTAAAGTCGTATTAAGACATCGACTACCTTCTCTACTGACCCGAGAGTCGAGTATGAGATCTTCCGAGTTCAAAACGAGATTGGTACGAGTCTCGTTTCCTGTTTAAGTAAAACGAATCTAATAAGCGTGCAAATGCCTAAAGAATAAAATAACTAAATCTTTCATCGATTCTCTTTAATCGATTATCTTTACGACCCGTTTTTAAGTATGTTTATTTTACGATGAAGGAGGAAGCCAACTATAGAGAAAGGACAGAAGATCCAAGTTGGAAGCTTTTGGCTTATAAGTTCTGTATTTACAAGGTGGGTTTTTATATACAAATAAAACGAGCAATGCTCGGAAAATCTTTCTTTATCGCTTTGATATCTGTGTTTTCAAAGTGATATTATGGCATGAACTGTTTTATGTTTTTATGTGTGTTCTCTTGTACCTATCTGAGTCAACATTCGTGTTTTCCAGATTTAGAGTTAGTCTATTTTAGATTAACTAACGATCGGCTCTGAGTTAGCTGCCAAGTGCTTTCCAGAGTTAGTGCACTTTGTAACCTGTGGTGTATGTGATATCCTGTTGAGGGGTAGCCAGCCACGGTGAATTAGTTTTGGTCAAGATTGAACGTAACATTAGTCAGAAAATGCTCGCGCGAGTGATTTATGTGAAAAAGTCAGAAAATGTTTAGTAGACACGGATTCTTTCAATAAAACTCCGATGTGCTACGTTTATAAAATGCCATATTTATCTATATATATGATTATGTTTTTGGCATCGTGCCCACTAAGTACATTTGTACTTAGCCCTGCATTGTTTTCTAAATGTGCAGGTTGAAGCGACGGTGAGCGGCGACGGTTGATGTTGAGTTAAAGGATAGGATGCTTAGTTAGAACCCTTCCGCTGCCAATCTCTGTATTTCTTTTTGGAGATGTACTTTTTGAACTATACTCAGTAGTCCAAGTCTGTAAAATGTGAACTTAGTTTCCTTTTTGTACTCTAGTAGAGTAATCCTTAGGGATTAACTCTTTCTTATTGATATTCAAGTCTTATGCATAGTTTTTCGATGTTTTTCATGTATGTTTAGTCAATTAGCCTCCTTCTTCCCCGCTTCTTTAATCCAACCCCAGTCGCACCCTGGCTTCTGCCGTCCCTCGGGATTTGGGGCTGTGACATGATGAAATCTAATTCGTCCGTTAGATTGAAAATAATTAATGTACTTGGAAAACCTAAATCGTTTTTCAAAATCCGAGAAAAAGTCGGGACATCACAGTCCAAAATTCGTCCGGAAAATCATAAAAATTAACTTTCTCCGGTGAACTCGTCTTGAAGAAAAAGTGAGTGTAAATTCTGACGGAATTCGATTCCAAGTTTCCGGGCGAAAAACTTAACAGACGCGAAAAACCCTAATACAGTAGTCGTTCGTCCGATTTCTGGAATTTATTTTCGAAAACAGATTTCACCGTAAATCTTAGAATTTAATTTCATGATCTTAGGCGTGCAAAGCCATAATTATTATTAACTTTTATTTTTAAAGACTGTAGAAATAGTCTGGGGTATTACACAAATTAAAAGGGAAATAATTATGAGATTAAAAATACTTTGGATTAGAACTACATAATAAAATCAAGAAATAAATAATCCAAGGGGAAAACCCTAAAGAAATCGAAACATTTGAAGCTAGAAAGAAGAGTTTGATGATTTTGAGGTTAAAAGATGAAATAGATAAATGAATTGAGCAATTGGAAAGTTTATAAGTTCAATAGAACTTGAAATTCTTGAAAAATAACAAGAAATAGAAAGCTAAATTAGTGCATAAAATTTTAAGAGAAAAATTATGAAATTTGGTTGAGTAAAAGATGTAATTGATATTGTTAATAACAAATTGAGAGAAAAATAAGTATATTACTCACTTGAATCGCTAAATTTAGAGTTCGTATGAGAAAGTTATGAAAAGTCAAAGAATTTCTAAATAAAAAGTTGACTTACGAGAATTTAAGTGAAAGTAAATAAACTAAAGAGCATACGAGCTAAAATAAATAAATATCGAGTAGTAGAACTTGAATCAAGCAAAAACGAATCCTAAAAGATGGAATTTGGTAAATGCTGAAATTAAAGAGAGTTTTCCTCGATTATAAGTTAAAGATTGAAATTGAACGAAAAATCGTTCACTAGAAATTATTTTAAGTAAAGATATAAAAAGATAAGAATTTTCCGATCAAGTTAAATTATTTTCTCGAGAAACGTGCCAAAAAGTAAATCGAGAAATTTTATATGAAATGTCGGAATGAGAAACAGAATTAAATTTGAAATCCTTGAATTTTTCTAAGGAAAATGAAGTTAAGATATATGAAAAACCAAGAAGTATTATTCTAAGTTGGAAAAACGAACAACATAATTTATCTAAGATAATTATATGTGAATATTTGATGCAAATGTGAAATCATACAATTATGAGTGAAATGTGAAATGTGTGAACGAGAATAGGTCTCGTATTTGTTTGAAATTATTTGATTTGGGAAAATCGAGAAAATTTAGTTTAAAAGAATAATAAATTGTTAATATTTGAATAAATTTTTGAATGCCCGATTATATGTATAAGTGACGAAATTATGTGCCGATGAGTTTGATAGGTTAGTACATGTAATATCCCAGATATTTCTTCCGTCGTTAAAATAAAAATTTAATTATTAATTAAGGCTTTGCACGCCTGAGTTAAGGATTTTCAATTCTAAAACTAACGGTGAAATCCGTTTCTCAAAATAAATTCCAGAAATCGGTTGAACGACTACTGTATTAGGGTTTTCGCGTCCGATAGAATTTTGTTCGAAAACTCAAATCGAAAAAACCGTCTGACTTTACATTTACTTTTTCTGCGATACGAGTCTACTGGAGAAAGTAAGTTTTTATTATTTTTCCGGGCGAATTTTGGACTGTCATGTCCCGACTTTTCTTCAAATTATGCTTTCCGACTAAGTAAATTATTTCCAATCTAATGGTCGAATTAAATTTCGTCAAAAACGTAACCGTCTAGGATTTTAATACGCCGTGTTAGACCCGTAAAACGCGATATTTCGGATTAAAAATCCTCCCCAAAACCGCCTCACTTTAATGAGTCATTCTTGTTAAATCTTTTTCTACTTTATTCACTAAATATCTAAGTACACACCTCACCATTCTTCTCCCTTATCCCTCCCTCATTTCCGCCACCTCCCACCTCTCTTCTCTCTCTCTTTTGTTCTTCATTTTCTCCATAGAAGCTCTCAAGTTCTTCAAGCTTTCAAGCTCCACAATTTGTTCATCATACAATCGATTCCCAAACTGAGTTCATAATCGTTAAGGTAAGAGTTTTTCTCTATAGTTTGAACCGAACAAAATTTCATTCCTTCAATTTTGATTATTTTCAAAAATTTCATGGAGATGTAGGATGATGTTAAAGTTTAATTTCATGGTTATAAATGCTTAGAAATGGTTTTCTATGTATGGAATCAAGTAGAAATCATCCTCCTTAATTATTTGCTATGACCGAAAATTTGTATAAAATTATAGGTGAAGTTTAAGTTGGATTTTGGATGATTGATTTGTGGATTTGTATTCTATGTATTAGTATATTGATGTGGGAATTAATTGAGAATTTTATAAAAATAAAAGTAAAGTTGTAAGAGAGAAAGAAGTGAGTAGTTGGATGAGAAACTGTAATGATTTAGATGATGTAATATGATTTATGAGATGTAGTAAGTATGTAGTTCATCATATAATTTAATTAGAATTTTCTAAAAATAAAATAGAAATCGTAAGAGACGAAGAACCGATGATAAGTTAAGATTCGATAATAATTTGAGTATATGGTTTTCATATTGGTAAATCTTAGTAGTTGTTGAATGTAATTAGAAAAGTTTGAGCGAATTCGGAGAATATTGAATTTCTAGTAAGAGACGAAGAATCGTCGATAAGTTTAGTATGGATAATGATATAGGTTTATGGTTTGAATATTTGCTAATCTTAGTAGTTAATGAACGTAATTGGAAAATTTGAACGAATTCTAAGAAAGTTGAATTTTAAGTAAGAGACGAAGAGAAGAGTTTAAATATCGATAGGAAAGTCGAATGAGGAAACTAATTTGATATTAATGATTGTTGTCGATTAATAAACAAGATTGTAGTTGGTGATATTTCCATTCGAGAAATGAATATAGAAGTCAGAAGATTGAAATCGAATTTGAATTGGAATTTGGTTTAGTAATTGATTAGTTGGAAAATACGAGAAAGTGCTCGTCGTATTATTAATCAAGAGACGTGAAGGTATTCGCGATTAAGGAATATGTATCTTAACTGTAAAATGATAATAATTTCATGCGCATAAAGGTTGTATAGCATTGATCGAACCTAGGGATTTGTGCGTCGAGTTTTATCGAGCATTAGGGTTAACTCGGACTGTTTTGCGACCCGTTACAGAAACTATCATAACTCTCTGCTCGCTTAACAAAATCAAGATCCATAAATTGGAAAATAAACTAGACATCCGTAGCTTTCTTTTGACATAAGGCACATCCTCTGTTTCACAGAAATCTGTTCTGTATGAACTCCAGAACTACTGTCTTGTGCAGAAAAGTTCAAAAACCTATTTTCTCAAGTTGAATTCTTTTTAACTTAGTTCTTTGAGAACTTCTAAGTCGTTATAAGTTATCGACTTCCGTTGTTAACTGACATAAGTGTCGAGTAAGGAACCGAGTTAGTTCTAAACAAGAATTGTTCGAGTCTCGTTTCTTCTTTAATCAAAAGAGATTAGTTAAAAGTGCAAAGGCCTAAAAGTCTTAAACGAATTCAAATTCTTTTCTTTTATCATTGCAACCGATTATTAAAGTTTGTTTATTTGTGATAAAAGGAGGGAGTCGAGGTCAAAGATAGGACGGAAGACCAAAGACGGAAGCTCGTGTTTTAGTTCTGTAATTACCTAAGGTGGGCTTTCTATGAAAAATGTGTGGGTTTTTCCACATATCAAATCAAATGAGCGATGCTCGAAAATGTTTACTTATCACTTTATAACTGTGTTTTAAAGTGATTATCATGACATGAAAATACTTTATTTTATGTGAGTTTTTTTGTGCCTTTCTGAGTTAGCAAAAGGGGGCTAACTAATCGATCGGACCGCTGAGTTAACCGTAAGGGTTTTCCAGGGTTTAGTGTACATGGTAGCCGGTGTGTGTGGTACTCTGTTGAGGGGTAGCCAGCCGCGGTGAATAGAACGTACGCGGAAGAAGTTAACTCTTCCCCGGCGTTGAAATAGAAGTTGGGCAAGTTGAACGTAACATCAGTAAAGGCTTGCGCAAGCTATTGTGAAAAGAAAGAAAATGTTTAGTAGGAACGGGCATTTGATGAATATCCAAGTAGAAGTCCGTTAAACGACCTAAGATTTCGCCGTTTGCCAATATGTAAAACTCGTCCTCATATAAAATAACTTTTGAAGGCGCGAGTGGATTGGAAAATAGGACAACAAGCAGGAAAAGGATAGTCGAGCTAAGCCACTTTCCATGTAGGCTTTCTGAACCGAAAGTCAATGATGAATGCGCAATTTATTTTATTTATATGCGCTTTTATTTAAAGTTAATTGACTTGACCAAGTTTGATGTTTTGGTATGTAATCCTCTACATAATATTGTATGAATATATCCTGTAGACACACGGGATTAAGTCCTGCACAAGACGGGACGATGCATGCATTAGATTAGGTGACCGTGAACCTTGTTACAGCCTAGCCGGTCCATAAGTAACTGTGAGCCTTGCCTTGGCCTGTTATGTAAAGGTTGTGAACTCTACTTGATTGGGCCGGTCACGGTGCTTGAGGAGGAGGCATACTTCTCGACACCTGATGTGAGCACGGATGGGCAACCAACGACTACAAGTCAGATTTCAGGAACTAAATAAAGTATGCCGATTTCAAGTCCAATATCAAGATAAATCTGGCCAAATGGTGAATATTAATGGGCTGAATTCGTCTTAAAAGGGCTTGTCAACAATCAGACTTCGAAGACCCGAGAAGAAAAATAAATGGTTGATTTTCGTGCATATTGAAGAGGCTAAATTAAGTGTCTAATTAGTTTCATTATTATGAGTTAAATAAGTGACTTTTGAAGTCTTGAGTCATAAGTAGTCATTAGTAGTTAATAAGTGGTTTAATTAGTGTTAAATAAGTCTATTTATGAGTTTAATTAGTATCATAAGTACTATCATTATTGGTAGGCTACGAAGAGTCCTTTTCTAGCCTATAAATAGGCTTGATATCCTTTGTAATCGAATAACATATACACCTTGAGTTATAAACGAAAATTGGCTTTGCCTTTGTGAGTTGAATTTCTCTCTTGTAGAGTTTTCACTTGTTCCGAACTTATCAAGACTAGTGAGCAAAGTCTTGTGGCGTTCAACCATACCGAGGTTCTTGGCTGATTATATAGCCAACGGGTCGAGGTTTTCTTCGCTCTAGGAGGTGATCAAACTGGATTCTCGATCTAGGGAGACCGCTGCCTACCTCTTATACGAAGGGTTCTTGGATCTTTTATCCAACGGGTCCTCCGTCCGTATCATTTGGTAATCAGAGCAATCTGGTATTGATCTGAACCTCTATCTTTATATTTTCTATCCAAAAAAAAAAAAATACAAAAAAATGAGCAAAACGTTGAAGGAGCGTCGAGAGCGTGCATATGTTCTTCGCATGGAAACTAAGCTAATGTTGGCGGAGATTAAGGCAGCCAATGAAGAGTTGAGAAAGCTTGTGGAAGTAACAACGAGGAAGACCTTTTGTGACATGCCGATCCAAAGTTGTGATTCCACACCACAATTGGAGGTCCAACCAAATGGAGAGAAGGGAATTGAGGACAAGGTGATTGTTCCCCAGATTTTCGACAAGGTTTCTTCCATTGTGGTTGAAGAACTTGAGAATCCTAATCCATTTGTTCTTATTGCTCAAGTTCATGACAACAACCAACATGAAAGCATAGTGGTCGCAAGTGACCAGAAAATAATGAGGGGTGAATTCATTGTTGAAAGTTGTGCAGATGTGGTATGTGTTCCCTTGGTGCCACTATTGAGCGTTCCTCCGTTGAATCACAAATCTTCATTTCAAATGTCGTGGTTGAATGTTCATAAAAACAACGAGGTGTACTCACAAACAAGGAAATCATTCCAAATTGGAGCAATTCTGGATTTGAGGACAAATCATTGTCAAGATGAGGGGAATGATAAACCCCTAGGTACGTGGTTTGTTTCTATTTTGCAGGTATATCATTTCGATATGGAACCACGTACAACTATCAAAATCAAGGATGAAAATCACGTCTTCAAACCCGGAGGATTGGATTGGATGTTACTAAACACTGACCTTTCTTTTGGAAATAAGATTCAGGACGAATCTTCTTGAAGAAGAAGGGAATGATGTGAGCACGAATGGGCAACCAACGACTACAAGTCAGATTTCAGGAACTAAATAAAGTATGCCGATTTCAAGTCCAATATCAAGATAAATCTGGCCAAATGGTGAATATTAATGGGCTGAATTCGTCTTAAAAGGGCTTGTCAACAATCAGACTTCGAAGACCCGAGAAGAAAAATAAATGGTTGATTTTCGTGCATATTGAAGAGGCTAAATTAAGTGTCTAATTAGTTTCATTATTATGAGTTAAATAAGTGACTTTTGAAGTCTTGAGTCATAAGTAGTCATTAGTAGTTAATAAGTGGTTTAATTAGTGTTAAATAAGTCTATTTATGAGTTTAATTAGTATCATAAGTACTATCATTATTGGTAGGCTACGAAGAGTCCTTTTCTAGCCTATAAATAGGCTTGATATCCTTTGTAATCGAATAACATATACACCTTGAGTTATAAACGAAAATTGGCTTTGCCTTTGTGAGTTGAATTTCTCTCTTGTAGAGTTTTCACTTGTTCCGAACTTATCAAGACTAGTGAGCAAAGTCTTGTGGCGTTCAACCATACCGAGGTTCTTGGCTGATTATATAGCCAACGGGTCGAGGTTTTCTTCGCTCTAGGAGGTGATCAAACTGGATTCTCGATCTAGGGAGACCGCTGCCTACCTCTTATACGAAGGGTTCTTGGATCTTTTATCCAACGGGTCCTCCGTCCGTATCAACACCATAAGAAGAAAAAATGCGTAGATAAATTCGTACTCGTATAAATGGTTGCGCAACCTATTTCAGAAAATAACCGAAAAAGTTTTTAACTGCCACAAGCCATAAATTCTTTTAACTAATTTATCTAACGCTTGTGATGAAGCAGAAGAGGCAAGTTCAATTATATAGCTCTATTGAGCGAGTTTTTAAAATTATTTGACATGTGTTGACTGAGTACGAAGTACTCACGCCCTGCTTGTTATTTCTAAAACGTGCAGATTAGCTCGGATGAGGAGGATGCAGTGTGCTTAGGTGGCTCGTTTGTCAATGTAACCTATTTAGAAGTTTAAGCTTGAGGTTATGTGTCTTCACACATATAACCTTGGGATTTTAAGTCGATGATTATATTCCGCTACAACATCGTTATTTAAGATAATCTTACCTTGCAAGCTCGGTCCCTAAAGATAAAAAAGCCCGTGAGCTCAAATAATTTCTTAAATCCTTTTTGAATTCCTTCAAAATATTTGAGATTTAAAATACGACTCATCATATTTCCCTTAACCACCATTTGATGATTAAAAATAAAAAATGGCCCACTTTTTGAATGCAACATTTATTGATAACCAAACCAAATCCTTTGATTGGATTGATATCAAAAATCTTGGCAAATGTTCGTTTCTTGAGAATCATTAACTAGTAACCCATATTATTATGAGCATAGTTGGTCGTTGATGTTATTCCTTACTGAACGAGCATGTTTCTTAAGTAAAAGTCAGTTGTTCCACCTCACTGCCCATTGCATTCTAGTCATTTTAATACTTTAGAAGTCGAGCTGTGACAATACTCGAATTTACTCTCAAGATATGATAGATAATTTACATTAGCATATTTATAAAGTATATGATAATTCGAAGGCTTTCTCCCCTAATTTCATTCACGATCACATACATCACTAATCTAATCTGAAGGCTTTCTCTATGTACATTAATCCTAAAATATTAAGCCCAAGTAGCATACCTTGTGCAGATCTATCACAGCCCCAAATCACGAGGGACGGCAAAAGCCGGGGTGCGACTGGGATTGGATTAAAGAAGCAGGGAAGAAAGGGGATGAAAGAAATAAACATACATTAAATGACAGAATACTTCTATGAACCTGACTTCATTAGATAAAGAAAGAGTTGATCTCGAAGGATCACTCGACATAGTTCTCCAAAAGCAAACTAAGTTATAGTACAAAACTTAGACTACAGAGTTATATACAAGATAATACAAAAAAAAGGTTTAGAGTTCGGCCGCGGAATAAACGTAGAATGTGACTCTGTTCTTCTTTCCTATCACTATCCTACACAACCAGTCGCTCAACCTGCACATTTAGAAAACATATGCAGGGCTAAGTACGTAAAGCACTTAGTGGGCATTTTGCCGAAAACATATAATAAGTATTGATAAATCAGGCATGCTTATCTCTGTAGCACATCGGGGTTTTCTATTAAAATGCTCGTGTCTACTAAAACATTTTCTTATCATTTTCACAATTTAGCTTGGCCAAGCATTTTTCTGATAGATGTTACGTTCAATCTTGCCCAATAAGAATCACCATGGCTGGTTACCCCTCAACAGGATACCACATACACCACAGGCTACTGTGTACACTAACTTTGGAAAGCAAGTCGGCTAACTCAAAGTCCGATCGTTTTAGTTAACAAGTTGGTTAACTAATAAATTCTGGATAACAGGTCGGCTAACTCAGAAGGGTACAAGAGAACTCACATAAAACATAAAATAATTTATGCCTGATAATCACTTTGGATAAACACAATTATCAAAGCTATAAATATCACTTACGATTTGTGGAAAAATCCACATTTTGTTTGATATATATAAAAGTCCACCTTAAAGATTACAGAACTTTTAATCGAGCTTCCATTCTTTAATCTTCCGTCCTATCCTTGTGCTAACTTCCTTCTTCATCGTACATAATCATACTTTGATAAGTCGTCGATACGATAAATGAAAATGGAAATCGAAAACGAAATCGAATTAGTCTTTTAAGCTTTTTAGGCATTTGCACGCTAAACTAGATTCTTTTAGTTAAACGGGAACGAGACTCGAACGCATCTTGTTTAGAACTCATTTGGTTCCTGTACTTGACACTTAGGTCGGTAAAACTGAAGTTGATTGCTTACAACGACTTAGAAGATCAAAAGGAATTAAGTTGAAAAGAATTCAACTTAAGAAACTACGTTTTTGAAATTACTGTTCAGATCAGTAAGTTCACCCAGAATAGAGGATTTTGAAACAGAGGACGTGCCCTGTACCATAAGAAAGCCACGGATGTCTAGTTTACTCTCCAATTTACGGATCTTGATTTCGTTAAGCAAGCTAGGAGATATGACAGTTTCCGTGAAAGGTCGCAAAACTGTCCGCGGCTAACCCTAATGTTCTTTAACTCGATGTACGACTTCCTAGGCTCGACTTATGTTATTCCACCTTATTTTCTACGAAATTACTGACCCAAGGCAGTCAACACGTATCCTCATACGTGATGAGCTCCTTTTCATTTCTCGATCACAAATACGACGGTTAATTCTTCGTCTTTCAAACTACACAATTACTATACCAATCAACTTCAATTCAATTTCTACTTCTCGTTCACAACTATAACTCATCATTTCATAACTCGGATGAGCATGTCGTCAACTACAAACTTGTTCATTTAACAATAACGATCATTAATATCTAATTACTTTCCTTACTCGTCTTTTCTATCAACACTTATATTCATTCATTCGTCTCTTACGAAATATCCGACGTCATTGGAATTTGATCCAATTCTACAATATTATTCATCATCTATCAAGAATCATTAATACGTATGTCATAACCTCAAATCATTATCCAAGCTTGACTTATCGACGAGCTTTTGTCTCTTACTATAAATTTTTCGTTCTCCGTTTTCGTTCAAATTTTACAACAACGATTATCGTCTAACGAGCATTACTAACATTGAAATCATATTATCAAAACATTAACGAGCTCTAACTTATCGACACGTCTTCGTCTCTTACGTTTTTCATTTTATTTTAAGAAAAATCCCAATTAAATATATAATCATCCTCATACATTGCATATCTCATTTCTATTAATCAATCGAGCATATCATAACGTTTACTATACTAAATCATGCATTCTTCGTCTCTTAGGTTTCAAATTTTATTTTTAGAAAAATCTAAATTAATTCATAGAGTCAATTAACATCATGAGGAATACTAATCTATCATTCAATCGACAAAGAAATCGAGCTACGATCAAAGCCCCAATTTTTTCCTAATTTCGGTATTAACCTAAGACAAGGGGTTCTTGATTTCTTCCTTCAATTAAACCATAGAATCACTCCCTTATACATCTAATTGCATATTAAAACTTAAATCAACTACTACATCATCATCATAAAAATCGGTCCTCAAGAAAAATAAAAAGAAAGGAATTCCAAATGGATAGATCAATGGAGGAGATGATTACCTTGATAATTAATGAAAGAAGAATGGGAATCGATGGATGATTGAATGAATTATGAACTTGAATCTTGCAAAAGCTTGAACTCCTTCAATGGTGGAAAGAAGAAATGGGAGAGAGAGCTTGATGGGGGGGGGGGGGGGCGGTAATGAGGGAGTTGTGAGGGAGAGTGGAATGACTAAGTATGGTGAGTCATAAAGTAAAGAAAATATCCAACTAAAGTAGTGGTGAGTCGTTAGGACATGTTTGGCGAGGGAAATTTTTTAGACGAAATATCTCGTTTCCGGCTCTTAAACGTCGTTTTAAAAGTCGAGAAATACTTTCCTAGATAGTTACGGAATTGACGAAATCTAATTCGTCCGTTAGATTGGAAATAATTTACGTACTCGGAAAACCTAATTCGTTTTTCAAAATCCGAGAAAAAAGTCGGGACATCACAGTCCAAAATTCGTTCGAGAAAATCATAAAAACTAACTTTCTCCGGTGAACTCGTCTCGAAGAAAAAGTGAATGTAAATTATGACGGAATTTAATTCTGAGCTTTCGGACGAAAAACTTACCGGACTTGAAAACCCTAATACAGTAGTCGTTCGTCCGATTTCTGGAAATTATTTTCGGAAACGGATTTCACCGTAAATCTTAGAATTTAATTTCATGATCTTAGGCGTGCAAAGCCATAATTATTATTAACTTTCATTTTTAAAGACAGTAGAAATTATCGGGGTATTACATCCTACCCCCCTTACAAAAAATTTCGTCCCGAAATTTGCTTATCTTCTTAAACCGTTTGGGGTACTCCTTCCTCAACTCTTCTTCGGGTCCTCACGGGGCTTCTTCTTGCCCGTGATAATCTTATAACACTTTTACTAACGGTATCGACTTGTTTCTTAACTTTCGCGCTCTTCGATCCAAAATTGATTGCAGTCTTTCTTCATAACTTAAGTCAGTTTCAAGATCAACGTCTTACTAACAAAACTATGTGTGTAGGATCGAACACACACATCTTCTCAAAATGAGATACACATATAATAAACATTTCATAAACTTGGCAATAAAGCCGAAACTATCCATATTGGAAACTATCTTTTTCAAGATATTCACTAATCATCTAAATCTTTTGTCTAAGCTGATACTTGACACGAAACTAACGATTCTCTTTAACGGAGATATCTTAAGAAACTTTATCTCCTTTATCGAACTTTTGCTTTGGTTGTCGCATATACGTAAGACTTTCGTCTTCCTTAAACTCCTTTCATTCTGACACGAACCTATCGAATGCTCTCGATCATTTCACTGACCACATCTGGTCCTAAGTCCTCTCTTTCACCTACCTTAACATAAATAAAGCAGTTATCTAAAATTTCTTTTTATACGAGGACTCGTAAGGCACAATACTTATCGTAGCTTAATAACTATCGTTATAACAATTTGATCAACATCAAAAAAATATTCTTCTATTTCTTCATAGTAATACTTAACGGTTATAACAACTTGTATGGTCGTCAGTGTAAAGCTTTCACTTGCTGATAAGCTAAACATCTTTCTACAAACGAGGCAACGTCTCGTTCGATCAATTCTTCCATGAATCCTTTCTTAAGTCTTAAATTTGTTGTCATCGAGAATACTAAGTCCATTCTTTAATTTCTATAATATTATCCATTGCTTCGGAATAACCGTCTGGTCTATCCGTTCTTATCCTTAGTCGAAGCTTCTCGATCGACTCGTCCCTTCTCTAGGCACTTGTAATCTTTTCGTAAGTCTGGTGTAGCTACGATTACTATTATCCGGCTAGTTATCGCTTCAGGTGTATTGAGCACCTCTCTATTCATCATCTCGAATTCTCGTATAAGTGTTTCTTTCTTGACGAAGAAACATCTAAACTTAATTGGAGTCTTTCGACTCAGCATGCCTGCTACTACACTTAGCTTTTTCCTAGATGGTAATTGGTACCACAATCATAATCCTTGACTAATTCGAGCCATCGTCTTTGTCTCATGTTCAATTCCTTTTGCTCGAAGAAGTACTTTAAACTCTTTGATCTTTAAAAATCTCAACCCATACACCATAAGGATGGTGTTTCCAAATCTTCAGTGCATGTACAACGGCTGCTAGTTCTAAGTCGTGGGTTGGGTATTCAACCTCGTGAGGTCGAAGTTGTCGTTGTGAAGCATAAACTATCACCTTTCCATCTTGCATCCTAACGCACTCTAATCCGATCTTTAAAGCCTCTGTATATAGTTCGTATTCCTTGTTTGTTTCTGGAAGGGCTAAAGCTGGTGCGATGGTCAACTTTTCCTTGAGTTCTGCGAACTTATCTCGCACTTGTCGGTCCATTTGTACTTATTCTCCTTTCTAAGTAGTTGCGTCATAGGTCTAGTAATCATAGAGAAACCCTCCATAAATCTTCTGTGGTAGCTGGCCAAACCTAAGAAACTCCTAATTTCGTTCGGACTTGTTGCCGATTTCCAATCGCATACTGCCTCTACCTTGGCAAGATCTATCTTGATGCCTTCTGCTAACACTATATGTCCAAGGAAAATTACTTCCTTCAGTCAAAACTCGCACTTACTGAATTTGGCGTAAAGCTTCTCGGCTCTAAGCATTTCTAAAACTATTCTTAAGTGTTCCTTGTGTTCTTCCTCATTCTTGGAGTAAATGTGAATGTCGTCGATGAATACTAAAACAAATTTGTCTAAGTACGGGTGGAAAAAATTCAATTCATGAAATCCATGAATACTACAGGAGCGTTAGTCAAACCAAATGGCATATCTAGGAATTCGTAATGGTCATATCTGATTCGGAAAGCAGTCTTAGGTATGTCCTCGGGTTTGGTTTCCAATTGATGATACCCGGATCTTAAATCTATATATTTTTTTTGAAAAGACTCCTGCACCCATAAGCTGATCAAAAAGGTCTTCTATCCTTGGCAAAGGATACTTATTCTTAAGGGTAATCTTATTTAATTCATGATAGTCTATGCACATTCTCATAGAACCATCATTCTTCCTGATGAACCAATCAGGTGCTCCTATGGTGAAAACGCTTGTCTAATGAAATCATCATCTAACAACTCTTGCAGTTGGATCTTAAGCTCTTCTAACTCTTTTGGTACCATCCTATATGGCCTTTTGATTTGGAAGCCGATCCTGGTTCCAAATCAATCGTGAAATCTACGTGACGGTCTGGTGGTAAACCAGGTAATACTTCAGGAAAGACATCTTCATATTCGTTCACAACCTTCACGTCTTGAATGGTCTTCTTGGCTCCTGGTTCTTCAACTAGGTACACGAGATATGCTGTGGTTCCTTTCTTCCTCATTAACTTCTTAGCTTGTAGAGCGGATATTATCGGTATCCTCCTATCCATCGTAATCCCATAAAATTCAGTTGGTTCTCTACCCGGGGGTTGAAAAGAGATCTTCCTCTCGTTGCAGAGAATCGTGGCATAATTCTCTGACAACCAGTCCATTCCTAAGATTATATCTATGTCCCACATTATTATATCATTTAAGTTGTTCGTTTTAACCTTAAGAGTTTCGATTTCTAGTTCTAGGTTAGAGCAAACATGCGTGGAAGTAGTGATCTCTCCTGAAGGTGTAGCTATTCTCATAGCGTGTGCAGCTCTTACAGGTCTAATATCTAAGTTATCGCACAAGATCCAGCAATAGAAGAATGCGATGCGCCAGTATCAAACAGTATCTTAATGGGGGTGTTATGAAGTTTGTCCATACCTGCTAGGTTCCTTTTCCCTTTATGTTGTGCCCCCTGTTTGATCGTGCATGCCCTTGTATTCTATTGCTATTGAGCGTGTTGCTGAAATTGCTGTTGGGTCATATGTTGTTGCAGTTGTGCCTATATCGCCCTCAAAGGCTGGGGCTGTCTAAACTGGTTCTGTCCTGCCGCTGGAAAAGGTTTCGGACAATCCCTCTTCATATGCCCTTTCTGTCCGCAGTTAAAACAAACACCAGTGCCGGCTTGACAAACACCGGGGTGTGTACTATTACACTTAGGGCAAACATGACTGATAACCCTCCCTGGGTTATTTCCTCCTTGATTGGAATTCCTCTGTTGTCCTTGCAGCTGGTTTTGCTAATTATTGCCTCTCCATGATCCAGTTTGGTTATTTCCTTGGATGTACAATCCCGACTGACTATTTCCCTACCATGGCCTCTTGCTGTTGTTATTACCCTGATTAGGCTGCTAAAAGCCTCGTTGATTTCCATTCCTCTGATTCCCTTGATTGTTATAATTCTGATTATAGCCACGGCTATTTCCCCCTTCCCACTTTCTTTTTCCTAACTAGTTGCTATTATTATTGTTATAATAGCCTCGGTTTTGATTCTGGGTTGGAGCTGGGGTGGGTGTTATTACTTTCTTCTCATCAGGCACTACGGCCTCCATCTCTAGGGCTCGCCCTAGAACATCAGTGTAGTTCAGCCCTCCATGACTGGCTAAAGCTATGCCTAATTTATGTCTAAGTCCCCTACGGAACTTCTTAGCTATCTTTTCTTCGGTATCGACCTGAGTTGGCGCATACCTCGACAATTCACAGAACTTTGCATCGTATTCTGTGATCGTCATCTTACCCTGTTTCAAATTATAGAACTCAGCCTCCTTCTGAGCTCTATACGTCTTCGGCACGTATTTGTCAAACAATACCTCTTTAAATTCTTCCCATGTGAATCGAGCTAGATGTTTGCCGGTATAACCTTCTGCCGAGCCTCCTACAAGTAGTCAGCTGGTCCGGAGAGCTGAAACGCAATGCATGATAGTCGCTCCTCATCATTACATCTGAGGAGTTTGAAAATTCTCTCAGTGGTCCGCACCCAAAGCTCAGCATCGCTTGGGCTGCCAGTTCCATTGAACACTGGGGGAGGGGGAGGGGGTTTCGTTTGAGGAAAAGCTCCTCAATATCCCGACGGGGTGGTGGTGGAGGTGGTGGTGATGGTGATGTGGGAGGGGTATCATTTCGTTCTTGTTCTTGCTTCCTTTCATTTTCCTGTTGACGTCGTCCACGTCCTCGGGGCCTACCAGGTCCCCTTCTGTTGTTAACATTTCTCGGCGGCATTTTTCTTTAACTATAGGGAACGAAAGTTCTCATTAGCGCCTTACCTTAAACCTTTCTTTTACTTACTAACCCCTTTTTGCAACTCAAACAAGTTCACGGAAGAAGAATTAGGGAATTAACTTCATTACTAGCTCTTTCATCTTTTAACTTCCCAAGTTAAACTTAAACTCTCGTTACACGAGTTCATTCGACATTCTTGTTTACTACACAATTTAAAAGAAACTTTCTTGTGATCAAAATCCTCTCACGGGTCATGTATATATATATACACATCAAAAAGAATACTAGTTTTGCCTCCAACGAGGACTTATACAACAGGAAATCTAGACTACTACGAGTCTAAGCTAGGCTAACTGCCTATCTATATACAGGATGCACTACTGGTTGCATTACTGTACTACTGGAAGTACTAGAACGGAAACGATCCATAAAGCTACGTATCCGTATAAAGTACTACAAAAACTAGTTACTGATCCGACTATTTACAAGACAAAAAGTGCTTCTGCTACTACTATACGTCTAAGACGCCCTGCTCAACAAGCTGCTGTCGAGTCACTACCGCCCTCTATGGCCTGCAAAACCTCGGAGTCCTCCTCTAGGTCCTCCTCTGAATCTGAATTAAAGACGAGCTAAAGTGCTTTGTCAACCCTAATCGTGGAGCCGTCCAAAAGTACAAGTGGTGGTGGTGGAGGCGCCTCTGAAACGGCCCTCTCCAAGTCTGACACTAGGTAGTCACAATTGGGCTCTACTGTTCTCTTCTTCAGGGGAAGAAGGTGCTCTGGAATCGTACTGGGATCGTACTCCTCCCTAGAACGGACCCTGGACGGTCCTGCCTCATACTCTGCTCTAACTCTGGCCAACTCTGAACAAATCTCATCAAGTGGTCTGAAGGGGTATGGTAACTCTATCATAGTGGTAAGATCCGCGCCAATCACCGGGTACTCTGCCTCTGATACTAACTCCTCTGTGTCTTCACTAGGTACAAACACTGGAGGGATCTCTAACTGTGTGTCCATCTCTGGATTTATCTCAACATGCTCTGTCTCAAAATTTGCTGGAAAGTGAGTGTAGGGAGGGTGCTCTTGAATGGGATATGATGCTATGATTCTGCTCTGAAAGAAACGTTTGTGTACTGCTAGAGCGAATCCTAAGTAATCACCCGTCGGCTCTACATCGTCACCAAACACTCCAAGGTAGTACCATGCCGTGTCGTGTGCCCAACCACGCCACTCCTCTGGTAGTCGCATAATCAGGCCGAAAATAGCCTGACGCTCTGTAACAGAATGCCGAGTTGAATAATAAATTGCCGAGAAGTTACTCACAATCTGCCCTATATCATGATTCGGGTCTGCCTCAAAATCTCGATACTTTTCTAATATATGATCTGCCTAAGTACGCTATGGCGGTGATTGGTTCTCCTGAGCCATGTCACTATTAGAAGCCGTCCTACAAAGCTTTTAAGAAACACGGATCAGTAACAGGTAGGATCATAACTTATCTTAAGGAAAATCTTAAATTACAAGTTGAATATTCCTTATTCAATTGTAATGTCTCCAACACTTAAACAATCACTTATCTTAAACGCTTAACAATTCACAGAGAATTGCTCTTAAACAATATATAGAAATAAAATTTCAAGATTCTATTTCCATCCTTTATCTTAAAATTCTTTTGCATTCGTACTTTATTTCCTATTACTTCCTTACCTTATTTTCCATTACTTTCTTTCTTTATTCTTTCTTAGTTTCTTCCATTATTTCTTCTTTAAAGAAAATTTCTAAACGATTTTTTACTTATTAAACAAAGCAACGACCCTTAGCTTTAGACTTCGTAATTTCCTCGAAGGAAAACTCTTAACGGCTCTTAATGTTTAAAACAAAGTACGGCTCTACTTTGTTCATGTCACCTATGCACATGTGACATCCGCTTACAAAAGATTATGTCCTTCGCGACACTTGAATCTCGTACTTATCGTATTTTTCGTTCAATTACGAATTATGACATGAATTCCAAAAGAAAACGGAATAATAACTAGAGAATAACTTTTTAGAACTCAAGTTCTAATCGTCGTTGGAATCGATCGATCGTTTAAGATTCGTGCTCGAGTCTTAATAATTAAAACAAATCTCTTCTTGAAGTTCGAACGAGGCGAACTCCAACTGAAAACGAATTCGTTCATATTACTTTTACTGAAGTAACATTCGTTTCTTTCATTTACTTTGATCCCTTTTATTCTATCCTTCTTGACCTGATCATTTCTTTCTTATTTCGAAGCTAATGCATCTCAAACGTCTAATCGTTTCTTTCGTTCACTTGGTACAGAATTAACTTTCCTTATCATTACTTATCTTATTTCCTTGAAGGAAATTCTTATCGGCTCTTGATTACAAAAAACAAAAATCGACTCTGCCGAGTCTTTGTTCATGTCGTTATACGCACGTGACATTCGTCTATAAATGTCCTTCCCATTCCACGGTCTCCTTTCGAAATCATTTCGAAACAATACTTCTTAAAGCATCTATGTTCTCAAGGAATCGGAAAGTCCTTAGAATCATGGTCTATGTTCTTAGCGAACCGGGAAAAATCCCTAGAATCAGTCTAGATTCTCGTGCCAACAAACTTTTCAAATTAAAAGAAATTATTGTGCAAATAATTTTACATAATATAGTACTCGTACTATCACATAATCACAAAATATCTCAAAGTATAATTCTTATACTTTCAAACAATTCATATTCTTGGCACCATTCTCATTCTTGATTCAAATACTTATTCAAAATTTTCTTAAAAGAATTCACTTCTCTTGAAATTCTTTCCTTTCCTTCTTTCTTTCTTTCTTTATTTATTTTTCTTCTTTCTTTTCTTTCTTTCTGTTGAGTCGACGTAGCGGGAGGTTGAGTTGTCGTCTACACTCTTAATCTTAGTGTCACAACCTAACTTCACTTTGAAAGAAGACTCGGGTATAGAGTATGAACGAATACTCTATCTGACTACTTTGAAAGAAACTTGTATACAGAGCAAAAACGATTGCTCTGATACCACTCTGTCACAGCCCCGAATCCCGAGGGACGGCAGAAGCCAGGGTGCGACTGGGATTGAATTAAAGAAGCAGGGAAGAAAGGGGATGAAAGAAATAAACATACATTAAATGACAGAATACTTCTATGAACCTGACTTCATTAGATAAAGAAAGAGTTGATCTCGAAGGATCACTCGACATAGTTCTCCAAAAGCAAACTAAGTTATAGTACAGAACTTAGACTACAGAGTTATATACAAGATAATACAAAAAAAAACGTTTAGAGTTCGGCAACGGAATAAGCGTAGAATGTGACTCTGTTCTTCTTTCCTATCACTATCCTACTCAACCATCACCGCTTCCGTCGCTCAACCTGCACATTTAGAAAATATATGCAGGGCTAAGTACATAAAGCACTTAGTGGGCACTTTGCCGAAAACATATAATAAGTATTGATAAATCAGGCATTCTTATCTCTGTAGCACATCGGGGTTTTCTTTTAAAATGCCCGTGTCTACTAAAACATTTTCTTATCATTTTAACAATTTAGCTTGGCCAAGCATTTTTCTAACAGATGTTACGTTCAATCTTGCCCAATAAGAATCACCGTGGCTGGTTACCCCTCAACAGGATACCATATACACCACAGGCTACTGTTGACACTAACTTTGGAAAGCAAGTCGGCTAACTCAAAGTCCGATCGTTTTAGTTAACAAGTCGGTTAACTAATAAATTCTGGATAACAGGTCGGCTAACTCAGAAGGGTACAAGAGAACTCACATAAAACATAAAACAATTTATGCCTGATAATCACTTTGGATAAACACAGTTATCAAAGCTATAAATATCACTTTCGATTTGTGGAAAAACCCACATTTTGTTTGATATATATAAAAGCCCACCTTAAAGATTACAGAACTTCTAATCGAGCTTCCTTTCTTCAATCTTCCATCCTATCCTTGTGCTGACATCCTCCTTCATCGTACATAATCATACTTTGATAAGTCGACGATACGATAAATGAAAATGGAAATCGAAAATGAAATCGAATTAGTCTTTTAAGCTTTTTAGGCATTTGCACGCTAAACTAGATTCTTTTAGTTAAACGGGAACGAGACTCGAACGCATCTCGTTTAGAACTCATTTAGTTCCTGTACTTGACACTTAGGTCGGTAAAACTGAAGTTGATTGCTTACAACGACTTAGAAGATCAAAAGGAATTAAGTTGAAAAGAATTCAACTTAAGAAACTACGTTTTTGAAATTACTGTTCAGATCAGTAAGTTCAGCCAGAACAGGGGATTTTGAAACAGGGGACGTGCCTTATACCATAAGAAAGCCACGGATGTCTAGTTTACTCTCCAATTTACGGATCTTGATTTCGTTAAGCAAGCTAGGAGATATGACAGTTTCCGTGAAAGGTCGCAAAACTGTCCGCGGCTAACCCTAATGTTCTTTAACTCGATGTACGACTTCCTAGGCTCGACTTATGTTATTCCACCTTATTTTCTACGAAATTACTGACCCAAGGCAGTCAACACGTATCCTCATATGCGATGAGCTCCTTTTCATTTCTCGATCACAAACACGACGGTTAATTTTTCGTCTTTCAAACTACACAATTACTATACCAATCAACTTCAATTCCATTTCTACTTCTCGTTCACAACTATAACTCATCATTTGATAACTCCAATGAGCATGTCGTCAACTACAAACTTGTTCATTTAACAATATTGATCATTAATATCTAATTACTTTCCTTACTCGTCTTTTCTATCAACACTTATATTCATTCATTCGTCTCTTACGAAATATCCGACGTCATTGGAATTCGATCCAATTCTACAATATTATTCATCATCTATCAAGAATCATTAATACGTACGTCATAACCTCAAATCATTATCCAAGCTCGACTTATCGACGAGCTTTCGTCTCTTACTATAAATTTTTCGTTCTCCATTTTCGTTCAAATTTTACAACAACGATTATCGTCTAACGTGCATTACTAACATGCAAATCATATTATCAAAATATTAACGAGCTCTAACTTATCGACACGTCTTCGTCTCTTATGTTTTTCGTTTTATTTTTAGAAAAATCTCAATTAAATATATAATCATCCTCATACATTGCATATCTCATTTCTATTAATCAATCGAGCATATCATAACGTTTACTATACTAAATCATGCATTCTTCGTCTCTTAGGTTTCAAATTTTATTTTTAGAAAAATCTAAATTAATTCATAGAGTCAATTAACATAATGAGGAATACTAATCTATCATTCAATCGACAAAGAAATCGAGCTACGATCAAAGCCCCAATTTTTTCCCAATTTCGGTATTAACCTAAGACAAGGGGTTCTTGATTTCCTCCTTCAATTAAGCCATAGAATCACTCCCTTATACATCTAATTGCATATTAAAACTTAAATCAACTACTACATCATCATCATAAAAATCGGTCCTCAAGAAAAATAAAAAGAAAGGAATTCCAAATGGATAGATCAATGGAGGAGATGATTACCTTGATGATTAATGAAAGAAGAATGGGAATCGATGGATGATTGAATGACTTATGAACATGAATCTTGCAAAAGCTTGAACTCCTTCAATGGTGGAAAGAAGAAATGGGAGAGAGAGCTTGATGGGGGGGGGGGGGTAATGAGGGAGTTGTGAGGGAGAGTGGATGACTAAGTATGGTGAGTCATAAAGTAAAGAAAATATCCAACTAAAGTAGTGGTGAGTCGTTAGGACATGTTTGGCGAGGGAAATTTTTAGACGAAATATCTCGTTTCCGGCTCTTAAACGTCGTTTTAAAGGTCGAGAAATACTTTCCTAGATAGTTACGGAATTGACGAAATCTAATTCGTCCGTTAGATTGGAAATAATTTACGTACTAGGAAAACCTAATTCGTTTTTCAAAATCCGAGAAAAAAGTCGGGACATCACAGTCCAAAATTCATCCGGAAAATCATAAAAACTAACTTTCTCCGGTGAACTCGTCTCGAAGAAAAAGTGAATGTAAATTCTGACGGAATTTAATTCTGAGCTTTCGGACGAAAAACTTACCGGACGCGAAAACCCTAATACAATAGTCGTTCGTCCGATTTCTGGAAATTATTTTCGGAAACGGATTTCACCGTAAATCTTAGAATTTAATTTCATGATCTTAGGCGTGCAAAGCCATAATTATTATTAACTTTCATTTTTAAAGACAGTAGAAATTATCGGAGTATTACAAGATCGGAGCACGACCGTAGAGCAAAAAGGAAGAAGTCAGAACAATAGCAACAATGCAAATCGAAATCGATCCCAATTTAGACTATTTAAGTTGAAACTTTTCCTACAATGCATATTATATATATACATACATATATATATATATATATATATATATATATATGATTCCTATACAAACTCCCCTTAAAGTGAGAAATAGAAATTAATCTCCACCATTGATCTTATCTACATGAAGGGTCAAGATTTAGCTTGGTCAAAGCGGGTCAAACCTGGGTCAACCCGGGTCAACCCGTTGACTTTTTTTTTTAAACTGTCACACAAGATGCACAACTTCACATATTCAGATGCACCAATTCACATATTCGGATGCACAACTAAGTGTATTGAGATGCACAAGATTTTAAGTTTTTTTTTTTCATTTTTTTTAAGGTTAGGTCATATGCACCACATCATGTATTCATATGCACCACACTATATAATAAGATGCACCACTAAATGCATTAAGATGCACTAGTTTTGTTTTCGTTTTTTTATTTTCGTAAAACATTGTGCATCTAGTTACATTGTGTGGTGCATCTAGTTACGCATTGTGGTGCATCGAATTTTTTTTTTCAGTTTTTTTTTTTACAAATTCGGTGCATCTCACTACACATAGCGGTGCATCTCATTATGTATAGTGATGCATCCGAATATGTGAAATGGTGCATCTTGGGTGACTGTTTAAAAAAAATTGAAAAAAAAAACGGAAAATCTTGTGCATATAAATGCACTTAGTGGTGCATCTAGTTATATAGAGTGGTGCATCCGAATATGTGAAGTTGTGCATCTTGGGTGACAGTTTATTAAAAATAAAATAAAAAATTGAAAAAAAAAACTTGAAAATCTTGTGCATCTAAATGCACTTAGTGGTGCATCTAGTTATATAGAGTGGTGCATCCGAATATGTGAAGTTGTGCATCTTGGGTGACAATTTAAAAAACAAAATCGAAAAAAAAAAGTCAACGGGTTGATCCGGATTGACCGGGTTTGACCGCTTTGACCTGGCCAAATCTTGACCCTCCATCACCCATAGATCTATGGTAGAGATCTATTCTCATTTCTTAGGATAATATTTATTCTCAAATTATCTATTTCCTACATATATATATATATATATAGGGATGGCTAAGATTACGTGGTCAGTAATAAAACCTAGATCAAACTTTAGAAAGAAATTGGTAGTGTAATTTTTTTTTCTTATATAAAATATGTAAATTACCATTAAAATTGATATAATAATAAAAAAATTATCGCCCCCAAGAGAAAGACGTAAGCGAAATAAAACGTCCAATTTTCCAGCTAATATGAATTTTTTTAATATTAAAATTTATTAACGCACCAATCATATTAGAAAATTATGTGCAACCATGCAGTATTTTCTAGTTAAATATACAAATATAAAGTTCTAAAAGAAAACTAAACATACACGTACATATTGAAAACTGAACATACACGTACATATTTCATCCATTTTTACAAATAATTTTTAAAGCTCTTTTACTCAAAATCGACGTAGAACAAAAATATATTAGCTTGTCAAATAAATTGTCCCTCATTAATTTCAAATGAAAATTATATTGGATCAATTTGATAGCAAATATCTCTTCGCATGGGGTTGATTTAAAGAAGAAAATTAATTTTAAAGAGTCTGTAAAACTGGAAGTGACGCTATAATTTATTAAATTATTATAATTTTTTTTAATAAAAAATTGAACCGTGATTTGGAATCAGCTCGTCTGTCTCCACGGTCGTGATTTTATATGACGTGGAAGGACTGCTTTGTCACAGCCCCAAATCCCGAGAGACGGCCAAGCCAGGGTGCGCCTAGGGGTTGGACTAAAGAGGCGGGGAAGAAGGGGGAATAACTGAATAAACAGGCATAATTATAACAGAAACTACTATGAACTTGATATCATTGAATAAAAAGGGAGTCAATCTCGAAGGATCACTCGACATATTTGCTTTAGAGAAGACTAGGTTTAAAGTATTAAAAACTTAAACCGAAAAGATTACACAACAAAAAGTGTATTAGTTTGCAGCGGAAAGACGTAGAATGATATCACATATCAAATGTGAAATCGAGGCTCAAATGATAACACGATTCTTCTTTCTTATAACGACCTTTACTCAACCTCCTCCGCCTTCATCACTCAACCTGCACATTTAAAAACAAACATGCAGGGCTAAGTACATAAAGCACTTAGTGGGCACATTGCTGAAAACAACTCACAAGAGTATAGATTTAATCATGCATATTTTCATAAACACTTGTATAACTTATACTGCTGTTCATTTAATTCTGTGAGTTTTAACTCACATCCGATTGTCTGGAAAGCACTCTGTGGGCTAACTTAGAATCTGTCCCTCTGGATAGCACTCTGTGGGCTATCTCAGAATCTGATCGTTTGGTTGAAATCTCTGGTTAGCACTATGAGGGCTAACTCAGAATCTAATACTCTGGTTAGCACTCTGAGGGCTAACTCAGAGAAGCATAAGAAAATTCACATAAACAATTCATTTATACTCTGATAGATACTTTAATACACACTTATCAACAATACGTAAACACTTTCGAGTAACGCTCACATAATATTACTTCATAAGTAATGGCATTCATCGGGGTTTTTGGTTTTCAGAAAGCCCACCTCGAATAATTACAGAACTATAACACGTGCTTCCATCTCTGATCTGCCGTCCTGTCTTCTAATCTCGACATCCTCCTTATTTGAACGCAAATAATCACATTTTAGTATTCGGTCGAGACGTTAAAAGAAACAGGAAATCGGAATCGGTTAATGACTTTTAGGCCTTTGCACTTTAACTAATCTCTTTGTGATTAAAGAAACGAGACTCGAACACATCTCGTTTAGAACTAACTCGGTTCCTTCCTTGACACTGAGGTCGGTTAAAAATGGAAGTCGATAACTCATAACGACTTAAAAGGTCTTAAGGAATCAAGTTAAGAAGAATTCAACTTGAGAAACTAGGTTCTTGAAATTACTGCACAGATCAGTAAGTCCACCCAGAACAGAGTTTTTCGAAACAGGAGATTTATCTTATACCAAAAGAAAGCCAAGGATGTCTAGTTTACTCTCCAACTTAAGGATCTCGATTTCATTAAGCGAGCTAAAAGTTATGACAGTTTCCGTAAAGGGTCGCAGAACAGTCCGCGTTTTTACCCTAGGTGCTCGTAACTCGACGCACGGCTTCCTAGGTTCGACTAATGCTTTACCACTTATATTTTCACGAAATTTTCATCTTAAGGCAGTCAACACGTACCATCAAACGTGATGAATTCTTTTTCGTTTCTCGATTAAGAACTCGACGTATATTTCCTTGTCATTTTCAACTACCAATTACTAAACCATTTCAATTCGATTTCAATTCTATTTCATTCTTCAACTTCTAAGTTATATTTTACATCTTATATATAACCTTATCAACTACTACACTTAGGCAAATCATTATCATCTTCATTTCATTCTTTATTATAACATAACTTCTAATTTAATCACCAAATCATCAATTACTAGTTAAATCATAATCTAACACTTCTAATTTCATGAATTAGAACTCTATAATTTTCAAACCCTAACTCCTAATTTTGGTTTTCATCATTAACTTAGGGGAATGATTTCTCTTTGCATCTAATCATCTACTAATCCATTTCTTATGCATAATCATTCAATTAACCAAGCTTAGATCAATCTACTACCACCCTTAATTATTTTTGGTCCATATCAAAAGCTAAGGGGAATGATTTCCTCTTCAATCCAACCATGGAAATCCATTTCTATCCATTAAATAACATGAATTAAAACTTAGCACATCCTACTTCATCCATTAAATTTTCGGTCTCAATCAATAATTAAGAGAATCAAAATTCTAAATGGATAGAAATAGAGCTTAGGTGATTACCTTGATAGATATGTGATTAGAATTAAAAGTTGATGGATGATGTGCAAGATTGGATGGTGAAAACCTTGAAGAATCCTTGAAAGAGCTTCAATGGAGATGGAATAGTGGGGGGAGGGGGGGGGAGGGGGGGTTTGGTGGGATTAAAGGAGAAGAAAATGACTTATGGTATAGATATTTAGGCATAAAGGAGGATGACTCACAAGGTGACTCACTAAGAGTCGTTTGACACGAAAATATTTGACGGAAATATCTCGTTTCCGGGTTTTAAACGACATTATAAAAATCGAGAATTAAATTCTTAGTCGGTCACATTTCCGGCGAAAACTAATTCGACGATTAGTTCCGGAATAATTTACATAGTCGGAAAGTATATTTCATTTTCCGAAATCCGATAAAAAGTCGGGACATCACAGTCCAAATTTTATCCGGAAAAATAATAAAACGGATTTTTACTAACTTACTCGTCTCGCAAAAAGAGTGAATGTAAAATCAGACGGTTTTTGGATTTGAGTTTTCGGACAAAAATTTTATCGGACGCAAAAACCCTAATACAGTAGTCGTTCAACCGACTTCTGGAATTTATTTTCAGAAACGGATTTCACCGTTATTCTTAGAATTGAAAATCTTTAACTTTGGCGTGCAAAGCCTTAATTAATTAGAAAATTTTTATTTCTCGACGGAAGAAAATATCTGGGGTATTACATTCTACCCCTCTAACGAAAAATTTCGTCCTGAAATTTGCTTACCTCCTTCGCAAAAGTTTCCACGTGGCTTCCTCTTGCCCGTGGTAATCTTATAACACTTTTACTAATCGTATCGACTTACTACTTAACTCTCGCACTTTTCGATCAAAGATCGATTGCGGTCTTTCTTCATAACTTATAACTTAATCAAGAACAACGTCTTGCTGATGAATCACGCGTTTAGGATCGAACACGTACTTTCTCAAACGAGATATGCAAACTTAATAAACATTTCATAGACTTGGCAATACGGCCGATCTATATAACATTGAAACCTATCTTCTTCAAGATATCTAAGCTTATACTGAACGCGAAGAAATAATCACAATATTCCTTAGCAGGAAAAATCATGAGGAAAAATCTTGTTCTCATTCTCTAAATTTAAGTCTGATCAACATATATCGCTTAAGACTTTCGTCACTTCTAGACTTCCTTCTCTTTGGTTCGAATCTGACAAAAAAATTCATCTATCACTTCACCGAGCGAATCTAGTTCTAGATTTTTCTCTCTTTCATACAAGGCCTCGTAAGGCATAATATTTATCGTAGCCTGATAACTATTAGACTTTGATCTAACACTATCGACCTTAACATTTCTTCTAATACTTGAATCGTTCTCTCGGATTCACTTAAAATTCTCTCTCGTAAGTCTGGTGTAGCTACTAGTGCTACTATTCGGTTCGTAATCGTCTCAGGTGTATCTAGCACTTCCAAATCCATCATTTCAGTTTTCTGTACAGGTGTTTCACCCTACTTTAGTTGGAGTCTTGCGACTCAGCGCGTCTGCTAGGACGTTTAGCTTTTCCGGATGGTAATTGATACCACAATTATAATCCTTCCATCCCATGGATTATATCTATATCAAACATTTTCATTAACACTTTACTTTAAGCGTTCACTTACTTACTAAACCTTTTTCCAACTTAAACAAGTTCTCGGAAAGGAACTAGATAATAACTCTGATACTAGCTCTTTAAACTTTTTAACTTCCCAAGTTAATTAAGTTCCTTGCTAAACAAGTTAGTTGAATACTCTTGTTTAACTAACACGATTAGAAGAAATTTTCACGGAGTCATAGCCCACTCACGGGGTCATATATATATACATATACGTCGAACGAGTATTGTTTTGCCTCTAACGAGGACTTATACAAAAACTAGACTACTACTAGTCTGATTTGGGCCAACTACTTGCCTAGTGACCCTTGCCCTTGTCCTGTGCTTCTGGCCCATTCTCAAATGCCCATGCATTCTGCTCTTGTTGCTGTTGTAATTGTTGTTGTTGCGGATGTGGCTGAGCTTGCATAGCTCTCAAGGTTAGCAACGGTTCCGAGCAATTTCTTCTCACGTGTCCCTTCTGACCACAGTTATAACAACCGTCAATGTTTGCCAAACAAGTACCAAAGTGCATTCTGTTACACTGAGGGCAGGTAGGAACAGTGATTCTTCCTTGGTCATTGTCTGCCTGTTGTTCCTGCTACTGTCCTTGTTGGTTCTTTTCCTTCCATTGTCCTGATTGATTATTTTGATTCGGCTGTTGAAAGCCATGCTGATTTCCACCCTGGTTTCCTCCTTCCCAATTCCTTTTTCCTTGATAGTTACTATTATTGTTGTTGTTGTTGGAATGGTCTTGAGTTGGAGCCTGGGTTGGTGCTGGTACGGGCGCTACAATCTCTCGTTCATCTGGCACAACTGCCTCTATGTCTAAGGCTCATCCTAGTATATCTGTATAGCTCAGTCCTCCATAGCTGGCTAGTGCCACTCCTAGTTCATGTCTAAGTCCCCCACGGAACTTCTTTGCCATCTTCTCGTCGGTATCTACCTGTTCGGGTGCATACCTTGACAATTCACAAATGGTTGCATCGTATTCAGTCACTGTCATCTTCCCTTGTTTCAGACTGTAGAACTCTGCTTCCTTCATTGCTCTATAGGTTTTAGGGATGTACTTGTCGTAAAATGCTTCCTTAAACTCATCCCAAGTAAACTGAGCCAGATGCTCTGTCGGAATAACTTTCTGCCTAGCTTCCCACCAGAAATCAGCTGGTCCGGTGAGTTGAAACGCAACATACAAAAGTCGCTCCTCATCAGTACATTTGAGAAGTTTAAATATTCTTTCTGTAGCTCTTACCCAAAGCTCAGCATCGCTCGGATTTCCTGATCCATTAAAGACAGGTGGATTTCTTTTGAGGAACAGATCCTCTATATCACGACGTAGTGGTGGTGGAGGTGGAGGGGTTTCCTGACGTCCTTGATCTTCCTCCCTCTCATGATGTCTATGACCTCTTCCCGGTCCTCTAGGCCTACCGAGTCCTCTTCTTCTGTCATTCGCTACTCTTGGCAGCATTTTGAAACTAAAGAAATCAATAATTCTTATCAATCCCGTGCTTTAAGCACTCACTCATTAAATAAAGAATTAACTTATCTTAATCATCTAGCAATTTCTCAAATTGCAACCAAACTCTTAACGGTGCTTAGCTTACCTTAACCATCTCATCTTACCTTAATCATCTTAACTTAGACTTCTTAAATATTTTTTTTTCTTCTTGAAGAAAACTTTTAATCAGTTCTTAATCATTAAAACAAAGTAATAACTCTACTTTGTTCATGTTACTTATACGAAAGTAACATTCGTCTCTTATTCGCTTTGATTCCCTTTATTCTGTTCTTCCCGTTCGGATCATCTCTTGAATATCTTGGAACCATCGTTTCTTAGAACGTCTATGTTCTCAAAGAATCAGGAAGAATCTTAGAGCAAGTAGTCTAGGTTCTCAAACCAACATACTTCTCAAAATAACATAAATTATAGCTCAAACAATTTCACATACTTTCACAAAGTATAGTACTCATACTTTCACATAATTCATGTAATATCACAAAGCATAACTTTTATACTTTAATCACATTCACACTTGGCATACTTTATTCATATCATACTTGCATAATTTATTCATAAATTCTTGCATACTTAATCACATCATACTTGTATACTTTATTCAAAAAATTCTTCCTAAAAGAAATCATACTTCTAAAACTTTTTCCTTACTTTTCTTCTTTAGTTGAGTCGACGTAGCGGGAGGTTGAGTTGTTTACTATATTCTTAAGTTTAGTGAAACAAACTAAACTTTACTTTCTCAAAAGAAGACTCAGGTGTAGAGTATATACAAATACTCTATCTTACTACTCGAAAGAAACTTGTATGCAGAGCAGAAACGATTGCTCTGATACCACTTTGTCACAGCCCCAAATCCCGAGGGATGGCCAAGCCGGGGTGCGACTAGGGGTTGGACTAAAGAGGCGGGGAAGAAGGGGGAATAACTGAATAAACAGACATAATTATAACAGAAACTACTATGAACTTGACTTCATTGAATAAAAAGGGAGTCAATCTCGAAGGATCACTCGACATATTTATTTTAGAGAAGACTAGGTTTAAAGTATGAAAAACTTAAAACCGAAAAGATTACACAACAAAAAGTGTATTAGTTTGCAGCGGAAAGACGTAGAATGATATCACATATCAAATGTGAAATCGAGGCTCAACCTCCTCCGCCTTCGTCACTCAACCTGCACATTTAAAAACAAACATGCAGGGCTAAGTACATAAAGCACTTAGTGGGCACATTGCCGAAAACAACTCACAAGAATATAGATTTAATCATGCATCTTTTCATAAACACTTGTATAACTTATACTGTTGTTCATTTAATTATGGATAACACACTGTGAGTTTTAACTCACATCCGATCGTCTGGAAAGCACTCTGTGGGCTAACTTAGAATCTGTACCTCTAGATAGCACTCTGTGGGCTATCTCAGAATCTGATTGTCACAGCCCCAAATCCCGAGGGACGGCAGAAGCCGGGGTGCGACTGGGGTTGGATTAAAGAAGCGGGGAAGAAGGAGGTTAACTGACTAAACATACATGATAAACATCGATAAACAAGACTTGAATATAAAAGAAAGAGTTAATCCCTAAGGATTACTCGACAAAAGTACAAAAGAAACTAAGTTCATATTACAGACTTTGACTACAAGTATTGTTCAAAAAGTGATCTCGAAAGAAAACACAGAGCTTGGCAGCGGAAGGGTTCTAACTAAGCATCCTATCCTTTACTCAACATCAACCGTCGCCGCTCACCGTCGCTTCAACCTGCACATTTAGAAACAATGCAGGGCTAAGTACAAACGTACTTAGTGGGCACGATGCCGAAAACATAATCATAAATATAGATAAATATGGCATTTTATAAACGTAGCACATCGGAGTTTTATTGAAAGAATCCGTGTCTACTAAAAATTTTCTGACTTTTTCTCATAAATCGCTCGCGCGAGCATTTTCTGACTAATGCTACGTTCAATCTTGACCAATTCTAATTCACCGTGGCTGGTACCCCTCAACAGGATATCACATACACCACAGGTTACAAAGTGCACTAACTCTGGAAAGCACTTAGAAGCTAACTCAGAGCCGATCGTTAGTTAATCTAAAAAGACTAACTCTAAATCTGGAAAACATGAATGTTAACTCAGATAGGTACAAGAGAACTCACATAAAATATAAAACAGTTCATGCCATAATATCACTTTGAAAACACAGATATCAAAGCGATAAAGAAAGATTTTCCGAGCATTGCTCGTTTTATTTGTATATAAAAGCCCACCTTTGTTTTACAGAACTTGTAAGCAAAAGCTTCCAACTTTGGATCTTTCGTCCTTTCTTTACAGCTGGCTTCCTCCTTCATCGTAAAATAAAATATACTTAAAAACGGTTTGTAAAAGATACTTGAAGAAAGAGAATCGAAGAAAGATTTAGTTATTTTATTCTTTTGGCATTTGCACGCTTACTAGATTCGTTTTACTTAAACGGGAAACGAGACTCGTCCCAATCTCATTTAGAACTCGGAAGATCTCATACTCGACTCTCGGGTCAGTAGAGAAGGTATTCGATGTCTTAAAACGACTTTAAAGATTTAAAAGAAACTAAGTTGGAAAGAATCAACTTAGGCGATTTACATTTAGTTCTTTGAACGACTTATGAAATTTCTCGTTTATTATTTCTTTAATGAAAGGATAAGATATAAGATCTCAACTGGTTTTCATCATTAAAGGTCTGTACTTGACTCTAGGGTCAGTAGGGAGATGTTCGTTTAGATAAAACGGCTTAAACGATTGAAAGGAACTAAGTTGTGAACTAAACAACTTAGAAAATAAGAAACTGAAATTTCACTGCACAGTCCAGTAACTCTGGAGGCTGTCCAGAACAGAGGATTTGGAAACAGGAGGTAAGCCCTGTACCGCTAGAAAGCTTAGGAAGTCTAGTTTTTGCTCCAATTTACGGATCACAAATCCGATAAACGAGCTGGAAGTTATTATAGTTTCCGGCGAGGGTCGCAAAACTGCCGTGAAACCCTAGATTCTTGGTAGGTTCGACGTATAACGTCTTAGGTTCGTTCTAAGCTCTCGTATTCAATTTTTTTAGAAACTGGACTCTCAAGGCAGTCATCACGTACCTCCGTACATGACAAACTCCTTCTCAACTCGTTCAAAAGCTTGACATTCTAACGTCGGATTTCAACTATCAATTACTAAACCAACAAAGAAAATCCAAACGCTTTCTAGTTCTCAATTACAACTATAACTCATATTATATCAACGCGAATGCTTATGACGTCAACTAGAAAGATGTTCTAAATTTCATTATAAACAAAAATATCAACTTAGAATTCCCATCCGACTTCTCGACTATTAGTTACAACTAGATATTCGTCTCTTACGCGATTTTTAAAAGTTGTCGGTTTTTGTTCAAATTTTACGACGTTAATCTACGTCTAATATGAATCATTTTCATGCATGCTAACATATCTTATCATCATTATAACTCAGTTTATATGGTGATTTTAGTCTCTTACATTCCATTAAACATTTTTAGAAAATTTCCAATTAACTTCTATAATCAACTAATATAATTTGCAACAATATTCAACTAACAATTCATCACTTTAAACAATCATGTGGAAACCCCTAATTACTTATAAATTTCTGGTTTTATACATATGTTAAGGGGATGATTGTCTTCTCAAATTAACAACATTTATTTACTAAACATACTCTCATATTATCAATTAAAAATTGCAATTCTATTATCAATTAATATACAAAAATCCTCAAATTCAATTCAAAACCCTAATTGAATTTCATAACAGCATAAGGCTTTCAATCCCTTTTCATTCCAATCACTAATTAAACACCTACTAAGCATGAATTCATGATCAAAAGAAGAAAAACAAAAATCCTACAATTTCTTCAAAAAAATTCTGCATTCACATAGATTTTAGGATTCTTGGTTTTGATCATTTTTAATCCATAATTATCATATCTAACATATCTAATTTCATTGTTCTAAGATCATTTCATCCATTTCAAAACTTCAAAAATTCGATCAAGATGAAAAAGAGAAGAAAAAGAAATCTAATTGGATGAAGTTGTGGAGGATCATCATACCTTGAAAATTAAGGAAAGAGATATGGTGTTTGAATGGATGGATTGAGGACTTGTATGATTTCTTCAAGCTTTGAAGGTCTTCTTCAATGGAGAATAGATGATGAAAAAGATGAAGTTTGAGGGAGAGGGAGAGAGTATTGCCGAGAGAGAGATAGGGAGAGAGAGATGAAAATTGTCTTGCCTTAGAGTTGAAATGATGAAAGGTTTGACATGGTGTAAAGGTGGTTGTAGGTGTCATTAGCTTAATCAAGTCAACACATGCATGTTAACACTTAATTAAGTGAGGTGGCGGCTGCATGCATGGGATTAGGAGGGTACGGGTTTTTCCGACGCGATCCGACGTTACGGGAAAACGAACGACGAAAAAAATGTTGCTCGGTACAAAAATCGTCGCGATTCGATTTGACTTACAAATTCTAACGTATGAACTTAATTAGAAAATAAATTTATAAAATTTATTTTGACAAAAACTCGGGACGACAAGTCCGAGTTTCGTCCGGAAAAATGTAAAAACAAACTTTCTCGGCGTGTTCGTATTGCGATTTTGTAAACGTAAAATTAAACGGTTTTCCGTTCTTAGTTTACGAACTAAGAATTTTTCGTACGCTCTAACCCTAAATACAGTAGTCATCTAGCTGACTCCCGTAATTTATTTTTTAATAACGGATTCGTCCGTTAGCCTTAGAATTCAACAATTGTGTACTTAAGCGTGCAAAGCCATTTATTTGGTTAACTTTAAATATTAAGAACGTAAGGAATTTACGGGGCATTACACTGATCGTTTGGTTGGAATCTCTGGTTAGCACTATGAGGGCTAACTCAGAATCCAATACTCAAATTCACATAAACAATTCATTTATACTCTGATAGATACTTTAATACACACTTATCAACAATACGTAAACACTTTCGAGCAACGCTCACATAATATTACTTCATAAGTAATGGCATTCATCGGGGTTTTTGGTTTTTAGAAAGCCCACCTCGAACAATTACAGAACTTTAACACGTGCTTCCGTCTCTAATCTGTTGTCCTGTCTTCTAATCTCGACATCCTCCTTCTTTGAACGCAAATAATCACATTTTAGCATTCGGTCGAGACGTTAAAAGAAACAGGAAATCGGAATCGGTTAATGACTTTTAGGCCTTTGCACTTTAACTAATCTCTTTGTGATTAAAGAAACGAGACTCGAATACATATCGTTTAGAACTAACTCGGTTCCTTCCTCGACACTGAGGTTGGTTAAAAACAGAAGTAGATAACTCATAATGACTTAAAAGGTCTTAAGGAATCAAGTTAAGAAGAATTCAACTTGAGAAACTAGGTTCTTGAAATTACTGCACAGATCAGTAAGTCCACCCAGAACAGAGTTTTTCGAAACAGGGGATTTGTCTTATACCAAAAGAAAGGCACGGATGTCTAGTTTACTCTCCAACTTACGGATCTCGATTTCATTAAGCGAGCTAAAAGTTATGACAGTTTCCGTAAAGGGTCGCAGAACAGTCCGCGTTTTTACCCTAGGTGCTCGTAACTCGACGCACGGCTTCCTAGGTTCGACTAATGCTTTACCACTTATATTTTCACGAAATTTTCATCTTAAGGCAGTCAACACGTACCATCAAACGTGATGAACTCCTTTTCGTTTCTCGATTAAGAACTCGACGTATATTTCCTTGTCATTTTCAACTACCAATTACTAAACCATTTCAATTCGATTTCAATTCTATTTCATTCTTCAACTTCTAAGTTATATTTTACATCTTATATATAACCTTATCAACTACTACACTTAGGCAAATCATTATCATCTTCATTTCATTCTTTATTATAACATAACTTCTAATTTAATCACCAAATCATCAATTACTAGTTAAATCATAATCTAACACTTCTAATTTCATGAATTAGAACTCTATAATTTTCAAACCCTAACCCCTAATTTCGGTTTTCATCATTAACTTAGGGGAATGATTTCTCTTTGCATCCAATCATCTACTAATCCATTTTTTATGCATAATCATTCAATTAACCAAGCTTAGATCAATATACTACCACCCTTCATTATTTTTGGTCCATATCAAAAGCTAAGGGGGAATGATTTCATCTTCAATCCAACCATGGAAATCCATTTCTATCCATTAAATAACATGAATTAAAACTTAGCACATCCTACTTCATCCATTAAATATTCGGTCTCAATCAATAATTAAGAGAATCAAAATTCTAAATGGATAGAAATAGAGCTTAGGTGATTACCTTGATAGATATGTGATTAGAATTGAAAGTTGATAGATGATGTGCAAGATTGGATGGTGAAAACCTTGAAGAATCCTTTAAAGAGCTTCAGTGGAGATGGAATAGTGTGGGGGGGGGGGGGGGTTGGTGGGATTAAAGGAGAAGAAGATGACTAATGGAGGATGACTCACAAGGTGACTCACTAAGGGTCGTTTGGAGCGAAAATATTTGACAGAAATATCTCGTTTCCGGATTTTTAACGATGTTATAAAAATCGAGAATTAAATTCTTAGTCGGTTACATTTCCGGCTAAAACTAATTCAACCATTAGTTCCGGAATAATTTACATAGTCAGAAAGTATATTTCGTTTTTCGAAATCTGATAAAAGGTCAGGACATCACACTCCAAATTTTATCCGGAAAAATAATAAAAACGGATTTTTACTAACTTACTCGTCTCGCAAAAAGAGTGAATGTAAAATCAAACGGTTTCTCGATTTGAGTTTTCGGGCGAAAATTTTATCGGACGCGAAAACCCTAATACAGTAGTCGTTCAACCGACTTCTGGAATTTATTTTCAGAAACGGATTTCACCATTAGTCTTAGAATTTAAAATCCTTAACTTAGGCGTGCAAAGCCTTAATTAATTAGAAAATTTTTATTTCTCGACGGAAGAAAATATCTGGGGTATTACACGCTTCTTGTAGTCGATCGAATCCCAAAACCTCTAGTTCACTATCATATGGTAAGAGTGAGGGTTTCTCCGGAAAGGGGCAAGCGAAGGAAGGCAATTTCATTTTTACTCAAAATTGTATTAGCGACCATGATTTCAGCCTTCATGACGAGAGATGGATCGTTGGGTATGCTCGTCGTCGTCAAGTAGCGAGGATCGGGCAGGGGCCACCATCACTCACGTCATTAGCTCTGGAGTTCCGCCAGCCAATCAAAATTAGCCGGAGAATAGCGCCGGCGAGGTAACAGTTCCAAGTTGTGCATCATTAGGATTTGCACTTAGGATCCACATTGCCATTTTGGTGGTTTAATTGATCAACACTAATTAGGGTTTCCTTCGCGTTAGGGCAACTAATTTCACAATTGACGAGGTAACATAACGGAGTGCCTTAGGTTAGTTCTTTTATGCAACGAACATGGACAACAACGGTTGCTCGGCTATTGTGATCAGTTTGAGAATTCATTGTGCCCAATCACATTAAGACTTAAACCGGCTTTTTAGGTCTGCCCCATGCATAATCGAGTGATTGGCAATGGCGGTCCCGATTCTAGGAAATTATGTGAACCTATAGTATTTCATAAGCTCATGGTCGTGATTTTATATGAAGTGGAAGGACCGCTTCTTGTAGTTGATCGAATCCCAAAAGCTCTAGTTCACTATCATATGGTAAGAGTGAGGGTTTCTCCAGAAAGGGGCAAGAGAATGAAGGCAATTCTGTTTTCTCTCAATATTGTATTTGCGACCTTGATTTCAGCCTTCATGACGAGAGATAGATCGTTGGGATGCTCGCCGTCGTCAAGTAATGAGGATCGGGTGGGGGCCACCATCACTCACGTCATTAGCTCCGGAGTTCCGCCGGGTGGCCAAAATTGGCCAGAGAATAATGTCGGCGAGGTAACAGTTACAAGTTGTGCATCATTAGGGTTTGCACTTAGGATTGACATTACCATTTTGGTGGTTTAATCTATCAACATGGATTAGGGTTTCCTTCGCATTAGGGCAACTAAGACTATCTGCATCCGAGCTCGTTCCCAGGTGCTCGAGCACGGAACGAGCAGGGTGGGGCTCGAGCTCGTCGCGTGGCGGAGGGCAGGAGCTCAAGCACAGCTCGAGTGTTCGAGCATGGCTCGAGTGGAGGTGGTGGGGGGGAAGCCGAGGTGTGAGAGAGCCGAGGTGGTGGGGGGAGGAGGGGAGGAGGGTGGTGGTTGTGGTGGAGAGAGCTGGGTTTGAGGGAGAAAGAAGAAGAAGCAGGGAGAAAGAAAAGAAGGAGAAAGAAGAAGAAGCAGTAGAGAGAAGAAGAAGCAGACTGAAAGAAGAAGAAACAGGAGAGAGAAAAAGTTTTTTCTTTTTTTTTGTAATTTTTATTTGTTTTTTTTTTGTTTGGTAGAGGGAGAAAAATAATATGGTGGTTTTATTAGTATTTTTTTTAATTTTTTTTTAAATTTTTATTAATTAGTGTATTTTAATTAATATAATTTTTTTTATTTGAATTAATGTAATGTTATTTTTATTAATGGAATTTTATGAATTAATTAAATGAAAATGGGAAATTGTTTAATATTGTGCTGGAGCACCCTTAGAGCACCCTTGGGATGCAGGAGTAGAGGTCTCTAAGGGTGCTCTATTGCTGGAGCACCCCTTAGAGCACCCTAATGGTCTCTAAGGGATGCAGATAGTCTAATTTCGCAATTGACGAGAGAACATAACGGAGTGCCTTATGTTAGTTTTTTTATGCAATGAATGTGCACCACAACGGTGGCTCTGCCGTTGTGATCGGTCTGAGAATTTATCGTTTCCGATCCAATTTTGACTTAAACCGGCCTTTTAGGTCAGCCCCACGCATAATCGGGCGATTGGCAACGGCGGGTCCTGATTAGAGGACATTATGTGGACATATAGTGATTCATAAGCTCATGGTCGTGATTTTATATGATGAGGAAGGACCAGTTCTTGTTGTCGATCGAATCGCAAAACCTCTAGTTCAGTATCATATGGTAAGAGTGAGGGTTTCTCCGAAAAGGGGCAAGCGAAGAAAGGTAATTCCATTTTAACTCAAAATTGTATTTTCGTCCTCGATTTCAGCCTTCATGACTAGAGATGGATTGTTGGGGATGCTTGCCGTCTTCAAGTAGTGAGGATCAGGCAGGGCCGCTATCACTCACGTCGTTAGCTCCAGAGTTCCACCGGCCAGCCAAAATTGGCCGGAGAATAACGCCAGTGAAATAACAATTCCAAGTTGTGCATCATTAGGGTTTGCACTTAGGATCCACATTTCCGTTTTGGTTGTTTAATCGATCAACACTGATTATGGTTTCCTTCACATTAGGGCAACTATATTCGCAATTGACGAGTTAACATAACGGAGTGCCTTAGGTTAGTTCTTTTATGCAACAAATGTGGACCACAACGGTGGCTCCGCCGTTGTGATCGGTCTGAGAATTTGTCGTACCCGATGTAATTTTGACTTAAACTAACTTTTTAAGTTGGCCCCACGGGTAATCGGGCAATTGGCAACGGCGAGTCCCGATTTGAGGACATTATGTGGATATATAGTGATTTATAAGCTCATGGTCGTGATTTTATATGACGTGGAAGGACCGCTTCTTGTAGTCGATCGAATACCAATCCCTCTAGTTCACTATTATATGGTAAGAATGAGGGTTTCTCCGGAAAGGGGCAAGCGAAGGAAGGCAATTTCATTTTCACTCAAAATTGTATTTGCGACCTCGATTTAAACCTTCATGACGAGAGATAGATCGTTGGGGATGCTCACTGTCGTCAAATAGCAAGGATCCGGCGGGGGGCACCATCACTCATGTCGTTAGCTCTGGCGTTCCGTCGGCCGGCCAAAATTGGCCGGACAATAATGCCAGGAAGGTAAGAGTTCCAAGTTGTGCTTAGGGTTTGCACTTAGGATCCACATTGTCGTTTTGGTGGTTTCATCGATCAGCACTGATCAGGGTTTCCTTCTCATTAGGGCAACTAATTTTGCAATTGACGAGTTAATATAACAGAGTGCCTTAGGTTAGTTCTTTTATTGTCATAGCCCGATTTCTATTGTATGAAACGACTAGAAACCATTGGACAATGAGGGTGAAACAATGAAAAATAAATGAGGAAACATGCTCATGTAGAAGAGAATCTTTATTAAAAGCGATAACAATTAATTAACTTGCTTTGAATTACCTATTTCAATAGCTTAACAAAATAAGTTTATTAATTAAGAGTCGAGAGGGAATCAAAATGAAGTGTCAAGAATGAAACTCATTAATCAAACATCAGAGTTGACAGGATTTAAAACACGATTAAATATCAGTGTTGCAGCGGAGAAATACATCAAGTCCCAAAGTTATATGTATGAAGATACATAACCCAAGCTTAAACAAATCTTGACTCAAAACAACGAACGCTGCCAAGCACACTGCACCATCATCATCCGAGCTAACCTGCACGTTTTAGAAAATAACATGCAGGGGTGAGTACTTCGTACTCAGTGAACACATGCCAAAAATAACTTAAAAGCTTTCTCGATAGAGCTACAAATTGAACTTGTCTTTCTTATTGCACCACAAGTGTTAGAGTTATAAAACATTTAACTTGTGCATGTGACGGAGCGCTGTCGTCACACACTTCGTACAAATAATATTTATAAAACACCTCTTGCCCAACAAGGTAGTAGTCAGCGGCAAGCGGGATCGTACCCAAGGGACTCGACATAATTTGTTCTTCAGATGTTGCTCAACAAAAGGATTTTGGTCACAAAGTATCTAAATAACCTGTACTCAACAAATAACAATATCAAATAACAAAAGAGTTTGGATTGGGTTTCGAATCCATGATCCTAATTACTCTTCACTCGTTCATCGGTGCAAGGATTTTCAATTAACTAATTTTATCACTTGGTTTAAGGAAAAGATTAGCTAACACCCTAAGGTCACGAAGTCACGATGCTAACACACTTAACCTATGCCTAATCAATTTTACAGATCCTGACCAGAAGGCAAGATCTCCTTTCTCGATCAACAACGTCACGAAGACACTTCAGTAACGATGCTGCCCAAGAAGCATTAAGAATAAATAGACCCAAGACAGCCAAGAGGGAGGTCAATACCGACTGCTCTCCAACACCCTTTACCTTCTTGGGCACGAAAGACACTCTCGTGTTGATCCCAATTTCTGTTAATGACTTAATCTCAATATCTAGATGGTGATCAATCAACTTCAATATCAATTAAGTCTAGAATTAATCCTAAGTGTTTTGGGAACAAAATCAATTAACGAACTAACACAATTAGACCTCATAAGTTTGAACGAGTAACTTAGAATCACTTCATCTACATCCAATCCAAACAATAAACTTAGCTAGACATAATATTAAATAAGAACACAAAGTAAATAAAGAAAAGCATACTCAGCATAAATCTGGAAAGGGGTTGCTGCCCAAAAATGTAGTCAGCAACCAGGGTCTTGGCTTCACGCCAACAACTAAAACTAAAGCAGTAAAATATAAACAAGCGAAATAAATTGTAATTGCCCGTAGGACTTGTTTCTTCCTCACTTTCTCTCAAACTAGAATGCAGAACTAATCTAATTACTGAATCCGAAGAGCTCTTTTACATGATAGAGTCGGCCATATATATAGGCGATGAGATTCTAAGGTTGAAGGGAAGTTTCCTTGTTGAATAAGGATTCTTCCCATGCATATCATAACCTCCGCCTCTCTCTCTTTCCTTCGCATGCACGTTCCTTCTTTCCTTGTGTGGTAGATTTATTCCATGATTTGGCTCGGCTAGGATAAGGAAGGAAACATCCGATCCTTATCCTCTTCCTTGAAGGAAAAGAAACCTGCTGCTGCTCAACTCTCATCTTGCCCTTCATCGTCTGCATCCTGCTTTGCTTCCGGTGTTGACCACGATCCTGGCTCCTCCGAGTACTCTGTCTGTTGGCTTAAGGATATGGGGATGTGCTTCCTGAATTGTAGAAAGGATGTTTCGATGTTGCCCAGCTACAAGCTTCCAGCCCTATGCCCATTTGCATCGTATCGCCATCTTATCAATAGATTTTCCATCGGATTTGCCCAACATCCACCTATTCTTCCTGATGGGGCTGCATCCAAGTTAACCAATGACAACAATAGAGATCCCTTGATCATTCATGGTGGGCCGGTTACAAGAGCTAGAGCTAAGAAGATAAAGGAGGCCATGGTGTTGATTATAGCTTAAATGAAAGCCCAAGTCCAAGAGCAATCTACGTTGGGCCAAATGGTGAATCTTATACAAGTCGGTGGGCTGAATCCAACTTGAAGAATGGGCTATTTACAAATCAGATTTGGAGGCCCAAGATGAGGAATAAAGATGCATATTTTCGTGCATGTTCAAGAGGGCAAATAAAGAGTCATGTTAGTTTCTTTATTATGACTTAAATAAGTGACTTTTGAGTCCAAGGGTCATAGGTACATAATAAGTGATGTAATGAGTGTTAAATAAGTCTATTTATGAGTTTAATTAGTGTTATCAATGATAGGATACCAAGAATCCTTTCCTAGCCTATAAATAGACTTGTAAATCACTTGTAAGAGGACACCTTGAGTTATAAACGAAAATTGGCTTTGCCTTTGTGAGTTGAATTTCTCTCTTGTAGAGTTTTCACTTGTTCCGAACTTATCAAGACTAGTGAGCAAAGTCTTGTGGCATTCAACCATACCGAGGTTCTTGGCTGATTATATAGCCAACGGGTCGAGGTTTTCTTCGCTCTAGGAGGTGATCAAACTGGATTCTCGATCTAGGGAGACCGCTGCCTACCTCTTATACGAAGGGTTCTTGGATCTTTTATCCAACGGGTCCTCCGTCCGTATCATTTGGTAATCAGAGCAATCTGGTATTGATCTCAACCTTTGCTCTTCAATTCTACATCTTCTCTATATTCTATCCATCCTTGTGTCTTTGTTGCTGCAAAAAAAAAAAAAGAAAGGAAAAAGAAAGAAAAAGAAAAAGGGAAAAAAAATCAGTTTAAAAAAATACAAAAAAAAAAAACGAAAATCATTTGAATTGTTCCATAAGGGCTGAAGTGTGGTGATTGCTACATCTCTTGTTCTAATCTTGATTTGTTCTAGTTCATTTGAATTCCTACAAGTGAGAATTGAGTGGTAAAAGGCATTGAGTGGTGAGTTTATTTGAGGGGAGGTAAAAGCCTACGAGTGATACACGAGTGTTTGGTGAGGTTTCTTTTTATTTTACTTTTTTTTTTTACTTTTTGTGTGATACACGAGTGAATTGTGAGGACATGGGCGATAATATCAATCAAAATCCAAATGAATTTACACTGCAAGCTATGCAACAACAATTTGCTAGATTTAACACTATTTTGGAGAGCGTATCAGATCGCTTGGAGAATTTGGAGCTACAAGGACAACAAAGGAATCATGATGAAAGGGAGAGTGAAGAAGAAGAGGAAGCAGAATCCATGCATCGAGCTCCAAGGCATAATGGTAGAAGGAGGCATCAAAATGAAGTTGATCGTGACTTGGGAAGCATCAAGTTGAAAATTCCTGCTTTCCAAGGAAGGAGTGATCCCGAGGGCTATTTGGAGTGGGAGCGGAAGGTGGAACTCATCTTTGAGTGTCACAACTACTCCGAGGAGAAGAAGGTCAAACTTGCTGTAATTGAATTCACCGACTATGCTCTAGTTTGGTGGGATCAATTGACAACAAATAGAAGACGCTATGGAGAGAGACCAATTTCCACTTGGGATGAAATGAAGTCCATAATGCGTAAGAGATTTGTTCCTTCTCATTACTTTCGTGAATTGTATCAAAAATTACAAAGTTTGAGTCAAGGTACTAAATCTGTTGATGAGTTCTACAAAGAGATGGAGATTGCCATGATAAGGGCAAATGTTGAAGAAGATAGAGAAGCAACAATGGCTCGATTTCTATGCGGGCTGAATAGGGAGATTGCGAACGTCGTTGATCTTCAACACTATGTGGAGCTTGAAGATATGGTTCATATGGCCATGAAGGTGGAGCGGCAATTTAAGAAGAAGGGAACCTTCCAAAAGAATTTCCCAACGAGTTCTCAATATTCAAAGCCGAAGGAGTGGACATCTTCGAAACCGACATTTGGGGCTGCTTCAAAACCTCAAAATCAGATGTCAAAACCTTTCAATGAAGTTGATAAAGGCAAAGGTACCTCTACTTCTACTCCCAATACTACTAGAACTAGAGATGTCAAATGTTTTCGCTGTCATGGAATTGGACACATTGCATCTGAATGTCCAAACAAAAGGGTGATGGTTGTAAAATCTAATGGGGAGCTAGAATCGGAAAGTGAACATGAAGATGATGGTGGAGATGAACAGCCTGAAGAGATCACACCAGAACACGGAGAGCTATTTGTGGTTCGAAGAGCTCTTAATGTGCAAGTCAAAGGTGATGATCAACAAAGGGAGAACATCTTTCACACAAGGTGTTTGGTCCAAGGTAAAGTTTGCATGATGATTATTGATGGTGGGAGTTGTACTAACGTTGCAAGTTCAGATATGGTGGACAAGATGAAGTTAGCAACCCAAAAGCATCCTCAACCATACAAGCTTCAATGGTTGAATGAATGTGGTGAAATTCGTGTGACTAAACAAGTTCTAATTTCGTTTTCCATTGGCAATTATAAGGATGATGTTCTTTGTGATGTGGTACCAATGCATGCTAGTCACATTCTCTTGGGCAGGCCTTGGCAATTCGATCGGAGGGTGATTCATGACGGTTTTCAAAATCGTTATACCTTCAAGCACAATAACAAATCTGTCATGCTTGTGCCATTGACTCCACAACAAGTTCATGAGGACCAAATAAAGATGTCTCAAACGAGGAGAGCTAGAGAGAATGAGGGAAAGAAAAGTGAGGGAGTTGATACACATATGAGAGAAAAAAAGAGTGGAGAGAATACACGAGAGGGAAAGGAAAAACAAAACTTCTTTGTGAGAGCAAAAGAGATGAAGAGAGCAATAGTTGAAGAAGAGAGTGTGTTGATCTTGGTGTACAAAGAGTCTTTTTTTAGCACTAACGAATTAACCCCATCTTTGCCTAGTACCTTTGTGTCTCTTTTGAAGGAATTTGAAGACGTTTTACCGGAAGAGGAGCCAAGTGGTTTACCTCCGTTAAGAGGTATTGAACATCAAATTAAATTTGTGCCCGGAGCTGTGCTTCCAAACCGACCAGCCTATAGAGCCAATCCGGAAGAGACTAGGGAGATCCAAAGGCAAGTGGAAGACTTGATGGAGAAGGGAAGAGTTCGTGAGAGCATGAGTCCATGTGCCGTACCGGTGATCGTTGTATCCAAGAAAGATGGATCATGGAGGATGTGCACCGATTGTCGAGCAATCAATAAGATCACGGTAAAGTATCGCTATCCTATTCCTAGGTTAGACGATATGCTTGATGAGTTGCATGGGGCTGTTGTGTTTACTAAGATTGATTTGAAAAGTGGTTATCATCAAATTCGAATTCGAGAAGGAGATGAGTGGAAAACTGCTTTTAAAACAAAGTATGGTCTTTATAAGTGGTTAGTAATGCCTTTTGGTTTAACTAATGCACCTAGTACTTTCATGAGATTGATGCATCATGTTTTGCGAAGTTTCATTGGGAAATTTGTGGTTGTTTACTTTGATGATATTTTGATCTATAGCAAAAATGTGGATGAACATCTTGACCATGTGCGTGCTGTTTTAGACACCTTAAGAAAGGAATCATTGTATGCTAATCTTAAGAAGTGTTCTTTTTGCATGGATAAAGTTGTTTTTCTTGGTTTTGTTGTAAGTGCTAATGGGATTGAAATGGAGAGGGAAAAAGTGCAAGCTATCTTACAGTGGCCAACTCCTCAAAACATTGCTCAAGTAAGAAGTTTTCATGGTCTTGCAAGTTTTTATAGGAGGTTTGTTAAAGATTTTAGCACAATTGCTGCACCTTTGAATGAGATTGTGAAAAAAGATGTTGGTTTTCATTGGGGAGAGAAACAAGAACATGCTTTTAATCTTCTTAAAGAGAAACTAACTAGTGCTCCTATTCTTGCATTGCCTAACTTTGATAAAACTTTTGAGCTTGAATGTGATGCATCCGGAGTGGGTGTAGGAGTTGTTTTGTTGCAGGATGGAAAGCCAATTGCTTACTTTAGCGAGAAGTTGAAGGGCGCTCAATTGAATTATCCAACCTACGACAAGGAGTTGTATGCTTTGGTGAGAGCTTTTGAAACGTGGCAGCATTACTTGTGGCCTAAAGAGTTCGTTGTTCACACGGATCATGAATCTCTCAAATACCTTAAAGGTCAAGGAAAGCTTAGCAAGAGACATGTTAAGTGGGTGGAATTCATTGAATCATTTCCTTATGTGATCAAGTATAAGAAGGGCAAGGAGAATATTGTGGCTGATGCGTTGTCTCGGAGGTATTCTTTAATCTCTACTTTGAGTTCTAAACTTCTTGGTTTTGAGTCAATTAAGGAGATGTATACTAATGATTCTGATTTTGCTTCGATATATCTAGCTTGTGAGCATGCTGCATTTGATAAGTTTTATAGGCATGAGGGCTACTTGTTTAGAGAGTCTAAGTTGTGCATTCCTAAGTGTTCCATGCGTGAGTTGCTTGTTCGTGAAGCTCATGGTGGTGGGTTAATGGGGCATTTTGGAGTTCATAAGACTTTGGATGTTTTGCATGAACATTTTTATTGGCCTAAAATGCGTGTTGATGTTGAAAGAATTTGTGGTAGATGTATAACTTGCATGCAAGCTAAATCCAAATCACATCCACATGGTTTGTATACACCTTTACCTATTCCTAATGCACCTTGGGAGAACATTTCTATGGACTTTGTTTTGGGTTTGCCTAGAACAAGTAGGGGTAAGGATTCTGTATTTGTTGTTGTTGATAGATTTTCAAAAATGGCACATTTCATACCATGTCATAAGAGTGATGATGCTACTCATATTGCTGATTTGTTCTTTAAAGAAATTGTGCGTTTGCATGGAATTCCAAGAAGCATTGTTAGTGATCGAGATGTGAAGTTTTTGAGTCATTTTTGGCGTGTGTTATGGAATAAATTGGGAACTAAACTTCTGTTTTCTACTACTTGTCATCCCCAAACCGATGGACAAACCGAAGTAGTTAATAGGACTTTATCAATTGCTTCGAACATTGATTCAAAGGAACTTGAAAAGTTGGGAGGATTGCTTACCTTTTGCTGAATTTGCTTATAATCGAAGTGTTCATTCTGCTACTAACTTTTCTCCATTTGAAGTTGTTTATGGCTTTAATCCATTGAGTCCACTTGATCTTATTCCAATTCCAATTGAGGAACGAGCTAGTCTTGATGGTAAAGCTAAGGCAGAAATGGTGAAAAAGTTGCATGAGAAGGTGAAGCAAAACATTGAGAAGAGGACGGAGCAATACATCAAGCAAGCAAACAAGGGCCGAAAGCAAGTCATCTTTGAGCCGGGAGATTGGGTTTGGCTACACTTGAGAAAGGAGAGGTTTCCATCCAAAAGGAAGTCCAAGTTGCAACCAAGAGGAGATGGACCATTTCAAGTCATTGCACGAGTGAATGATAATGCTTACAAACTAGACCTACCGGGTGAGTATAATGTAAGTGCTACTTTCAATGTTGCTGATTTGTCTCCTTATTTTGGTGATTTAGATTCGAGGACGAATCCTTTTGAAGAAGAAGGGAATGATGGGGCTGCATCCAAGTTAACCAACGACAACAATAGAGATCCCTTGATCATTCATGGTGGGCCGGTTACAAGAGCTAGAGCTAAGAAGATAAAGGAGGCCATGGTGTTGATTATAGCTGAAATGAAAGCCCAAGTCCAAGAGCAATCTACGTTGGGCCAAATGGTGAATCTTATACAAGTCGGTGGGCTGAATCCAACTTGAAGAATGGGCTATTTACAAATCAGATTTGGAGGCCCAAGATGAGGAATAAAGATGCATATTTTCGTGCATGTTCAAGAGGGCAAATAAAGAGTCATGTTAGTTTCTTTATTATGACTTAAATAAGTGATTTTTGAGTCCAAGGGTCATAGGTACTTAATAAGTGATGTAATGAGTGTTAAATAAGTCTATTTATGAGTTTAATTAGTGTTATCAATGATAGGATACCAAGAATCCTTTCCTAGCCTATAAATAGACTTGTAAATCACTTGTAAGAGGACACCTTGAGTTATAAACGAAAATTGGCTTTGCCTTTGTGAGTTGAATTTCTCTCTTGTAGAGTTTTCACTTGTTCCGAACTTATCAAGACTAGTGAGCAAAGTCTTGTGGCGTTCAACCATACCGAGGTTCTTGGCTGATTATATAGCCAACGGGTCGAGGTTTTCTTCGCTCTAGGAGGTGATCAAACTGGATTCTCGATCTAGGGAGACCGCTGCCTACCTCTTATACGAAGGGTTCTTGGATCTTTTATCCAACGGGTCCTCCGTCCGTATCACTTCCCCTGCACACTATCTCTCGATTTGTGTGTCCTTCCAGACACATAATGACTCGATAAAGACAAAAAACACAAGAAAAACACAAGAAAAGATGGACACAAATATGGGTTCATCAGCATGCTAGAAAAATATTTCACTTTTGAAAATGCTTGCACAGGCTATAATATATATCTCAAGTATGTACCAGATCTACAATCAAATATTAGTGTCGAGAAGTAGGCCTCCTTCTCAAACACCGTGACTGGCTTACCCAATGGAAAGCACACGATCACTAACACGTGGACACAGAAATCCCTTCTCACACAGGACCGAATTCGTCTTCCTCAAGTAGACGACAACATGCATAAAAGCTCAAACATTGGCAAGTCAATTAATTTAAAAACTCACATAATATGATAATAGTAATCACATTCATCGATTTGTTTCTGTTAGAAAACCCACCTGTCATCCAGTGGCTCGCTCAGAAAAATAATTTTCCTTCTCGCTCCTTACTTCTGAACTCCATTCGTTTCTTACTATCGACTTCACTCGTTCCTTCAAAAATAAGTTCTTATAAGGACGAGTTCTATTTTCTCGAATGAAAATGAATCCTAAACTCGATTACTTGGATTTCTACTTAACTCAAGATTTCTAACTTTTCTCAGCTTGACTAATTGAACTTTCTTGACTCTTAACTCTACTCAAGTATTATACCAACTGTTGGGAAAATTAATAATAGTTTTCGAATGATTCCAAAATCCCAACTGACCCCAACTGAGTAGATGAATGCCTTTAGTTTGATCTTAGTTAGAGCTCACTGTTTGAGCGTAGGGTTTTTATCTTTACAGGTTTCAAGCAGAAGAAGTCAGTCGGACTGAAGAAGAAAGCTCGTGAAGAACTCAGCTGAGACCCAAACTCAGCTGAGACTCTACCTCAGCTGAGACCCAAACTCAGCTGACGCCCAAACTAAGTTAAGACCTCAACCTCCGCTGAAGCACGAACTCAGTTGGACAGCAGCTTAGTTAACATCTCAACTGACCTACGCAACTAAAGGTATACAGTTGCAGCGTGAAGATAAGTTGTGTCAAAGTCAGACGTCACAAAACGGAGAAGAGAAGACTTTGAAGACGTTGAAGACCGAAGAGTTGCAGTCCAGATTTGAATCTACTTGGAAGCACATGTCAGCTGGAGAACTTACTATAAATGGACCGACAATAGCAACATGCAGAAAGCAACACTCGCAGTTTCCCTTTTAGGAAAGTTTCCAGAAAAGCAAATGGAGTGCCATGCTTTTGGCAGAGGTCAAATAGCTCTTTCCAACGGCTAGTTTGATCTCCCTCTATAAATAGAGGTCTCTACATCAAAGCTTGTCGGCAAGCTTAAGGGCAAACACAAGAATAGAAAAACATGCAGAAGTGCCAAGAGTGACAAAATCAAGAGTGAAGTTGCAGCAGCAGACCACCTCTCTCTTCAGCAAGAAGACCACAGTTGAAGGCTAGTAGAAGTCGAGTGTTCACACCTCCTTCTATTCTTCCTTCTAGTCTCTTAGAAAGCCCCTTCGTGATTGAGTCTAGAATATTATGTTCTTGCTTATCTTGTATCTGACCGGACTTGCTCCCAAAAGATCAAGTCCGTAGCCTTAGGAAGAAGCCTCTACTTCCCTCAGTGTTGAAGGCTTCGTAGTTGGAAAAATTCCCATCCCAAACCCTTAGGTGCAACTTTTACCCGTAATCAAATTCACTAGGTCCTTTGGACTCGTAATCAATGATCAGGTCCGTTGGAACCCGGAATCCAAGACTAGGTCCCTTAGAACCCGAAATCTAAGAACCAAGCTATGCACTTGCCCGAAAAAGTGTTGTAAGGTCTTGTTCGAACCCGTAATCGAACTGGTTAGGTTTGCTTGGAACCCGTAATCCAAGTGAGGCATTTGGTAAGCACGCTTAATGTCACAGCTCGATTTTTAGGGTATTGAAACAACTAGAATGCAAGGGGCAGTGAGATGGAACAACTAAACTTTAACTTAAGAAACATGCTCGATGAATAAGAATTCAACTCAGCAATGGATTTATTATTACAATAAGGCGGGTTTTTAATTAATTATTCTCAAATGACTGAATATCCAAACAAAGTTTAATAAAGAATCCAATAAAGGAATTAGGTTTGGTGTTCAACAAGTATTGCAATCAGAAGTGGGTCATCTTTTAGTTTCAATAATCAAATGGTGGTTAAGGGAATTCGAGGAATTGTTAGAAGATTTTATCAACATTTGAAAACGGAATTCAGAAAAAATTTAAGGTTTGTTAGAGCGCATGGGCTCATTGTCAAGAATTTGAGCATGCAATCAAACATATAAGAATAACGATGTTGCAGTGGAATTTAAACAAAAGACGTCAAATCCCAAGGCTATAAGTATGAAGACACGTAATCTCAAGCTAAACTTCCAAAATGGATTTTTATTAATAACGAGCTTCCCAAGCACACCGCAACCTCCTCATCCAAACTAACCTGCACGTTTTAGAAATAACATGCAGGGCGTGAGTACAACCTATTCAGTGGACACATGCCAAAACATTTTAAAAACTTGCTCTTAGAGCTATATAATTAAACTTGCCTATTTTGCTGCATCACAAGTGTTAGATATATAATCGTTTTAAAAGAGTTTACCACTTGTGTCAGCCATAAAAATATTTTCATTTATTTTTTCAGAAATTGGCTTACTCAGGTATGAATCATTCTACACATCTCATCTTTTTTCGCTGGTGTCGAGAAGTAGGCCTCATTCTCAAACACCATGACCGGCCCAATCAAAGCAGAGCTCACAGCCTTTACATAGCAGGCCCAACCGAAGCAAGACTCACAGTTACTTAACGACCGGCTAAGCTGTAACAAGACTCACGGTCACTTAATCTAATACATGCATTAACCCGCCTCGTGCAGGTTCTTATCCCGTGCGTCCACAGGATTCATTCTCATAACAACAAGTAGATGATTTCATACCAAAACATCAAAAACTCAGGCAAGTCAATCAATTTTAATAAAAAGCACACATAGTATAATAAATTGTGCATTCATCATTTAGTTTTAGTTCAGAAAGCCCAAGTAAAAGTGGCTTAATTCAATCGATCTCTTCTATTTCGCTGCTTCTACCTCTCGATTATTCTATTTAATCGCTCGATTTCTATTTCCACTCGATACTCTAATCGAACGTTAAAACTCTCGGATTTCTTAAGCTAAAAATATAATCTAATTTCCAAAACTTATTGGAAATGAATATTTCACTACTTAGTGAATATAATCGAGCTCTCATTTTTCCTTGGTAATTTACTTACAACAAATTCTCAACATTTATTCACCCAACACTATTCGCATCAACGATACAACACATAATCAATCATACACAACACATGATTAATCATACAACATATGTATGTTTACAAAGATAATCAATATTTATATTCTATTATTTTGCTCAACTTTTTAACTCAGATTTTAGATTCTCATTTTCTTATACAATTAACTTCATTCCACTTAGAAAAATTCAAAGAATCTAATTATGAATTTTATTTTAGATTTCAAGACTTTTCACTAATTTTAACGAGTCAATGCTTGACACATTTCTCGAGATATATAGATAAACTTACTCAGAATATTCTCAAATTTTTACACCTTACTAGAAATAATTTTTATTGAATGATTTATCACTCGACTATATTTTTGGATTCGAGAATCCAGAAAACACTATTAATACTTATTATTTCTCGTTATTTTTCTATTTTTTTATTAAGGAATCGTTTCTGCTCGATTCAATTTCTAACATACCTCAATTAATTATCTAAACTCTTTTAATTATTTAATTTGTTTAATTTCACTTAATTTCTCGTTAGTCAACTTTTATTACGTTTTGTTGACTTTTTTATAACTTAGTCGTACAAATTCCGAATTGAGTGATTCAAGTGGCTGTCATACTTGTTTTTATCTCATCTTTACATTAATAACATCATTTAAATCTTTTACTTAGCCAAAATTAATCAATTTCTCATTTTATTTTTCTGACCTAAGTCATTTTTCTTATACTTAGTATTTTTCAATAATTTCAATTGCTAGTATACTTAAAATTACTCCAATTGAACTCTTATAACATCAATTTATCCAACTCCTCTTAAAAACACATGTTTCTAATTTTACTATTAAATTCTTTGAATTTTTATGAAATTATTATTTCTTGCTTAATTTTATTAATTTAAAGTCTCATTATACTTATAAAATTTTTAAGGGAGAGTGCAAATATAGCCACCCATGAAAAGAAAAGTGCTAATGTAGCCACTTTTTTAAAAATGATCAAATATGGCCATGCATACACGACTAACATATACGACTAGCATACACGACCTAAACTGGTCGTGTATGCTGACCATGCATACACGACTAGCATATACGACCATAGCAATATACACAATAATGCACACACGACTAACATACACGATTTTATCAGCATACACGACCTGAATACTGTCACAGCCCCAAATTCCGAGGGACGGCAAGGCCGGGGTGTGACTAGGGGTTGGATTAAAGAGGTGGGGGAGAAAGAGGAATTACTGAATAAATGAATAAATTATAACAGAAACTACTATGAACTTGACTTTATTGAATAAAAAGGGAGTCAATCTCGAAGGATCACTCGACATATTTATTTCAGAGTAAGCTCGGTTTAAAGTATGCAAACTTAGATTGATAGGTTACACAATAAAAAGTGTATTACTTTGCAGCGGAAAAACGTAGAATGATATCACATATCAAATGTGAAATCGAGGCTCAACTAAACTTTACTTCCTTAAGTACGACCTTTACTCAACCTTCTCTGCCTTCGTCACTCAACCTGCACATTTTAAAACAAACATGCAGGGCTAAGTACATAAAGCACTTAGTGGGCACAATGCCGAAAACATATCATACTTAGTATAGATTAATCAGGCATCTTTTCATAAACACTTGCAAGACTTATACTACTGTACACTTAATTCTGGATAACACACTGTAGGTTAACTCAGAATCCGATCGTCTGGATAGCACTCTGTGGGCTAACTCAGAATCTGTCCCTCTGGATAGCCCTCTATGGGCTATCTCAGAATCTGATCGTTTAGTTGGAATCTCTGGATAGCACTCTGTGGGCTAACTCAGAATCCAATACTCTAGATAGCACTCTGTGGGCTAACTCAGAGAGGCACAAGAGAATTCACATAAAATAATTCATTATGCACTAATAGTTACTTTAATACACACTTATTAAAGCAATAAGTAAACACTTTCGAGGAACGCTCATTTTATTTTGATAGAAAAGCCCACCTCAATCGTTTACAGAACAAACTTTAACCTTCTGTCTTTCGTCCTGTCTTCTAATCTCAACGTCCTCTTTCTAACGTAAGATAATCAAATTTTAACAAGCGGTCGAGACAATAAAGGAAAAAGAAATCGAATTCGTTTTAGACTTTTAGGCCTTTGCACTTTACTACTTTCTTTTGATTAACGAATAAACGAGACTCGATCAATTCTCGTTTATAAACTGACTTGGCTCATTACTCGACACTTAGGTCAGTAGATAAAAGGAAGTCGATAACTCATAACGACTTAGAAGTTCACAAGGAACGAAGTTAAAAAGGATTTAACTTAAGAAATCAAGTTTTGGAAATTTCTGCACAGGTCAGTAAGTTCATACAGAACAGGGTACTTCGAAACAGGGTATGTGCTCTATACCAAAAGAAAGCCACGGATGTCTAGTTTACTCTCCAATTTACAGATCTTGATTTCGTTAAGCGAGCTAAGAGTTATGACAGTTTCCGTAACGCATCGCAAAACAGTCCGTGAAGAAACCCTAGTGCCCGTTAACTCGACGCACGACTTTCTAGGTTCAGTTTATGTTAAACCACTTATATACTCACGAAATTACTGTTTCAAGGCAGTAAATACGAACAATCATTCATCATGAACTCCTTCACGTTTCTCGATTAAAAACTCGACGTATAATTACTCGTCTTTTTCAACAATCATTTACTATACCAAATTCAATTTCAATTTCTATTTCATTCAACAACTTCTCGTTTATTAACTATAACTCAAATCATCTCGTATCTTGGATGGAAATATCGTCAACTACAATATCATTCATCAAACGACAACAATCATTATTATCAAATTGGTTTTCCTTATTCGACTTTTCTATCGGCATTTAACCTCGTTTCTTCGTCTCTTAATAAAATTTCAATCTTCTTAGAATTCGTTCAAATTTTCCGGTTACGATCATCAACTAGCAAGATTAACATAGTTTCGAATCACAAACCTAAATCATTATCTAATCTCGACTTATCGACGATTGCCGTCTCTTAGAGAAAATCCGACGTTATCCGATTTTGCTCAAATTTTACAACAACGATCATCATCTATCTAGCATCACTAATATGTAAACCATATACTCATATCTTTAACGAGCCTCAACTTATCGATGCATTTCCATCTCTTACGATTTTCAATTTATTTTTAGAAAAAATCCAAATAATTATATTATCATCCTCCAACATCTTACATACCATTTCTATTATCCATTCATGAATATCATATTATCTACTACACCAAAACATGCATTCTTCATCTCTTACACTTTTGTTTTTATTTTTAGAAAATTCTAAATTAATTCATGAAGTCATCTAATATCATGTAGAACCTTAATCCATCAATCAAACAACAAGAAAATCGAACTAGCAAAAACCCCTAAAATCCTCTATAATTTCGGTAATTATAACATTCAAAGGGGGATGATTTTCTTCATGATTCAATCCATAAAATCTAATTCTAAGCATACTATAACATGCTTTAACCATAGATTCATCCTCCTACATCCCTTGAAAATTTCGAAATTAATTAAACTTGAAGGATTGAAATTTTGTTCGGTTCAATCTATAGAGGAAGCTCTTACCTTGTCGATTATGGAATCGGAACTAAGATTGATCGGTAGATGACGAACTTGTGGAACTTGAGAGCTTGAAGAATGTCTTTCAATGGAGGAAAGTGAGAGAGAAAAAGAGAGAGAGGGGGGGGGGGGGGTTTCAAGGAGAACAAATGGAGAAGATGATGACTAATGTTTTAGGTGGCGTTTTAAAGCCAAAATATCTCGTTTTCGGGTCTAATACGACGTATTAAAAATCGAGAAATGATTTCTTAGACGGTTACATTTTCGACGAAATCTAATTCGACCGTTAGATTAGAAATAAATCTCTTACTCGGAAAGCATAATTCGTTTTTCAAAATCCGATAAAAAGTTGGGACATCACAGTCCAAATTTTATCCGGAAAAAAAATAATAAAAACAGATTTTTACTAACTTACTCGTCTCGCAACAAGAGTGAATGTAAAATCAGACGGTTTCTCGATTTAAGTTTTCGGGCAAAAATTTTATCGGACGCGAAAACCCTAATACAGTAGTCATTCAACCGACTTCTGGAATTTATTTTCAGAAACGGATTTCACCGTTAGTCTTAGAATTGAAAATCCTTAACTTAGGCGTACAAAGCCTTAATTAATTAGAAAATTTTTATTTCTCATCGGAAGAAAATATCTGGGGTATTACAAATACACGACCATATCAGCATACACGACCAGCATACACGACCAATATACATGGTCGTGTATGCTGGTCGTGTATGCAAGTCGTGTATGCGTGGCCATATTTGATCGTTTATAAAAACGTGGCTATATTAGCACTTTTCTTTTCAAGAGTGGCTATATTTTGACTAATTCTCAATTTTTTTAATTACATAACTCCTTCATAGATTTCTTCTTTTAGCTATAGAAATAGAAAATTACTACTAACTCCTAGTTTTGATCGATTTTCTTAGGGTTTTCTCAATAGATTTTTATTTCTTTCATTTGAATACATATTTATATTCCAATAAATCTTAATTTCATTATTTCAGGATTATCTCTCTTTATTGAATTCAAGGACACTTAAAATTTTATTCTCTTATACTCTTAGAGTTTGAGTACTTGGGATTTTTCTTCTTAATAAAATCAATTCTTGATTTTATTCTCTTATGTTATTTTATTTAATTTTTAATTTCATTTTTCTTAGTCGCCAGAAGGAATTTTCATCATTCAACCCATGTACACAAATGAGCTAATCTCCAAATTTAGACTGACCTCAAGCCGAACAACAAAGATCCCGATGAACACTAACTGGAAAGATCGACCCCGGCCAGGAAGGGAAGCTCGTCGATGCGAAGATGTACAGAGGGATTATCGGCTCACTGATGTACCTAACTGCTAGTCAACCAGATATCTCCTATGCAGTTGGAGTTTGTGCAAGATTTCAAGTTGAGCCTAGGGAAGCTCACTTGCATGCAGCTAAGAATATCATCAAGTACCTCAAGGGATTAGTTCATATGGGACTGTGGTAACCAACTGATGATAACATTGAACTGACCAGCTACGCAGATGCAGATCTAGCTAAAGACAGGGTTGATAGGAAATCAACCTCGGGATACTGTCAGTTTATGGGACGACATATAATTTTCTGTAAGGAAGGAATACATTTTTCAATTCTAATAACTTTTGTCATTACCTTTTTATATATTCTCTCATTAACCTTATTTTGAACCTTTCTCAATTAATGTTTATATACTTGAGTTTTTAATTAGTCGAAGAAAAATACTAGTAATATATTCATTCTTTTACTCTCTATCTTGATTATAACATTCAATTTTCTTTTCACCTTCGTATATTAATATTTCCTCGTATTCTTTTCTTCAATACTTTACATTTACTCTCAAAACTTCATAACTTGGTCTTTAAGACTTATGCTTACCTAAGTACTTTTATTTTCACGTCCTGGTTAATACTCTGATTGTTATTTCTTACTTGACGTCTAACTACTTTTTATGCTTATTATCACAAATGCCTATCACAAGACAACATTTCTCATATTCATCAATTTTATACTTGATAAAATCATTGTTTCTCTCTATTCTCAATACCATGAACTCCTTGTTTGGTTGGTTTCTTCTTATCCGTTTTTGTTTTATTTTAAATTCAGGTCAGATCAAGAAGACTAAGGGGTTGAAGTTATTATCTTCTAAGTTTGAAACTGAGGATTTGCTAAGGATTACGATTCTTTCTCTGGGTACATAGCTAATTTCATATCAAATGCTAGGTTGAGGGCTTCAGCGTAAGTCAGACCACTCTGACTCACGAGCGTATTTACCTAGTCGGGAGTAAAACAAGCTAATTCGTAGAATTCGCGATCATACTCAGCTATTGTTCTCTTTCCTTGACGTAGGTTACCGAACTCATTCGCCTTCTGCTTTCTATAGCTCCTAGGAACGTATTTCTCAAAAAAAATTTCTTACACCGTTCCCAAGTCAAATTTTTACATTGACTGGGAGTAAACATGCGTTGATGGAATTTCCACCAAAAGTCGGAGGCTTTCTTTACGTCATACACTAGAGATGCTCACGATCGTCACATCCAAGGAATTTAAAAATTCGCTCAAAAGAACAAACCCAGTCCTCAGCTTCTACAGGACTGCCTTTACTGTCTAAAGTCGGAGAGTTTTGTCGAAGAAAAAGGGTTCCTCGACTCTCCTATTTTCTTGAAGAGGCGGGGTTGGTTTCCTATGTTCCTCTTTTTCATTATTCTTAATATTTCTTCTTCTTTCACTCAGAGGCATTCTCTAAGATACTTGAGACTAGGATACTTAAATAATTTGATTAAAGCATTTCTCAGCTTGAAAATTTTCTTTTCAAAAGGGAAGGAAAAATTCTCAAGCGATACTTATCACATTTTACTTTAATACTCGTCTTACTATCATTCTTTGCATCATTTATTTCTCAAACTTACTTTTAGGTTTTTATCTCAACTTGAACTCTCATCTTAATTCCTATCTCTTTTTATTTATCGCTCTTAATCTCAATTGTTCATCTCGTATAAGCTCGTCTCTTAGTTTCAATTGTTAAAACGCTCGGCATATAAACGGAATTTTTGGTCTAACGACCCATTTCTTATAGCATCCGACGATGACCTCTTTTGAGAACTTTACGAAGATAACATTCATATCATTATTTTCTAACATCTACGTGATGTTCTTCTCGACTAAATGTTCGATTATAATTTACATAGAAAACATTGGAATTTAAAGGTCATTCGTCGTTTCCTCCGTATCAAATTCGCTAGGATCTTCTTCTTCACTACTTTTGAGTTCTCTAGAACGAGTGTACGCAACATTTCAAGGTAAGCTTTCGTCATCAAGATCATTCCATGGGAGTTCGTCTTCACTACTACTTTCATACCATCGAAGTCTTTAAATATATGCTGCTACGTCAATACTTCCATCGAGTTCGATTTCTAACTCTTGATCAGGCCTTAAAATGGGTACTTTGAATGCAGGATGCTGAAATTCGAGTCGAGTGCTCGATATGCGCTGAAAATGACTAAATCCTACGGTTATTTCCTCAGTTGCATCGTCAGAAGATTTATCATCACTATCCCCATTACGTGTCGGTCGGGAGGGTTTTGCCACCGCTTGTAAAGGAACATTCGTGCTATCTCATCGCATAAATTCTTCTAATTCATCATGCGATGGAGGTATAACTCGTATATGATCGTAAAATCCTTCTGGTCGAGTAGAACTAGACGAGGCAATATTCGGCGAAGGATGGGGTGCAAAAACACCATGCAGAGCAAAATTGTCTTACGTCTGGTACACGGTATATGGTCCGGGAAAAAAAGCAACGTATCGTGTAAATTGACTAAATATCGTTGCAACGAATCCATTGAGATCTCCATTTTGGTACGATTCACCATATTGTCGACCAAGGTGATTGGGCATTAGGGTGACTGCCCATTCGCGCCATTCGACTGGGAGGGCATGGATCAAGTCCACTATTCCTCGAAAAGCGCTAACATTGAGGTGTTCCACAACTTGCCATATTTTGTGGAATCGGGCTAGGAATTCGGCTAACGTCTCACGATAACATATTCGGATATGCTTGTATTCTCGCTTTATCGCTCTATTCATCTCGTCATCCATGCTATATATATTAAACATTCGAATTCAATCATTCTCAACAAGATTTATCACATACATCACATACACTTGTGAATATATCTTAACAAACATTCGCATCATAGCTTGTTATCTCAAATTTGCTTTGATTCTCACTAGGTCACATCAAAATTCTAAAATAGCTTAATTAATCAATCTATTTATCTAACTCTTTCTTACTCGGAAAATTTTCTTTATTCTCTCTGATTTCCTTTTTATCTTCTTTTAGCAAAAATCCTTGTGTTATTCAATTAATTTAAACTTTGTAAAACTTTTGAGAATTCTCAATCTTTTAGAAAACTTTAAAACTTCTCGTACGTGTCAGCCGGATGAGATGGGGTGCTTGTCTCGTCGTCGACTCAAATGAATTCAAGGATTACTCAAATGAGACTAGAGAATGCAAATCTAGTCTCGATTCTAAGGAAAGTTTAAGCTTCAGAGCAGATAACCTTGCTTTTATACCACTATGTCACAACCCGACTTCTAGGGTATTGAAACAACTAGAATGCAAGGGAAAGTGAGATGGAACAACTAAACTTTAACTCAAGAAACATGCTCGATGAATAAGAATTTAACTCAACAATGGATTCATTATTACAATAATAAGGCGGGTTTTTAATTAATTATTCTCAAATGACTGAATATCAAAACAAAGTTTAAAAAGGAATCCAATAAAAGAATTAGGTTTGGTGTTTAACAAGTATTGCATTCAGAAGTGGGTCATCTTTTAGTTTCAATAATCTTGTTAGAAGATTTTATCAACGTTTGAAAACGGAATTCAGAAAAGATTTAAGGTTTGTTCGAGCGCACGGGCTCATTGTCAAGAATTCGAGCATGCAATCAAACATATTAGAATAACGGTGTTGCGGCGGAATTTAAACAAACAACGTCAAATCCGAAGGCTATATGTATGAAGACACATAACCTCAAGCTAAACTTCCAAAATGGATTTATATTAACAACGAGTTGCCCAAGCACACCGCAACCTCCTCATCCAGACTAACCTGCACGTTTTAGAAATAACATGCAGGGCGTGAATACAACGTATTCAGTGGATACATGATAAAACATTTTAAAAACGTGCTCTTAGAGCTATATAATTGAACTTGCCTCTTTTGCTACATCACAAGGGTTAGATATATAATCGTTTTAAAAGAGTTTACCACTTGTGTCAGCCATTAAAACATTTTCATTTATTTTTCTAAAATCGGCGCCATTTACTCAGGTATGAATCATTCTACACATCTTATCTTCTTCCACTGGTGTCGAGAAGTAGGCCTTCTTCTCAAACATCATGACCGCCCCAATCAAAGCAGAGCTCACAATCTTAACATAACCGGCCCAACCGAAGCAAGGCTCATAGTTACTTAATGATCGGCTAAGCTGTAACAAGACTCACGGTCACCTAATCTAATGCATGCATTAACCCGCCTCGTGCAGGTTCTTATCCCGTGCGTCCACAAGATTCATTCTCATAACAACAAGTAGATGATTTCATACCAAAACATCAAAAACTTAGGCAAGTCAATCAATTTTAATAAAAAGCGCACATTGTATAATAAACTGCGCATTCATCATTTAGTTTTAGTTCAGAAAGCCCACCTGGAAGTGGCTTAATTCAATCAATCTCTTTTATTTCGCTACTTCTACCTCTCGTCTTCACTCATACCTTTCAAAATAATATTTAATGAGGACAAGTTCGGGAAACAACGACTATTCGTCTCTTTATCGGACTTCTACATGACTTGGGCTCAAAACTCTCGATTATTCTTTTTAATCGCTTGATATTCTAATCAAACGTTAAAACTATCGGATTTCTTAAGCTAAAAACATAATCTAATTTCCAAAACTTATTGGAAATCAATATTTCACTACATAGTGAATATAATCGAGCTCTCGTTTTTCCTTAGTCATTTACTTACAACAAATTCTCAACATTTATTCACCCAACACTATTCGCATCAACTATACAACACATAATCAATCATACACAACACATGATTAATAATACAACACATATATGTTTACAAAAATAATTAATATTTATATTCTATTATTTTGCTCAACTTTTTAGCTCAGATATTAGATTCTCAATTTCTTATACAATTAACTTCACTCCACTTAGAAAAATTCATGGAATCTAATTATGAATTTTATTTTAGATTTCAAGACTTTTCACTAATTTTAACGAGTCAATGCTCAACACATTTCTCGAGATATATAGATAAACTTACTCAGAATATTCTCAAATTTTTACACCTTACTAGAAATAGTTTTTATTGAATGATTTATCACTCGACTATATTTTAGATTCAAGAATCGAGAAAACACTATTTATACTTATTATTTCTCGTTATTTTTCTATTTTTTTATTAAGGACTCGTTTCTGCTCGATTCAACTTCTAACATACCTCAATTAATTAACTAAACTCTTTTAACTCTTTAATTTGTTTAATTTCACTTAATTTCTCGTTAGTCAACTTTTATTACGTTTTGTTGACTTTTTCATAACTTAGTCGTACAAATTCCGAATTGAGTGATTCAAGTGGCTATCGTACTTATTTTTATCTCATCTTTACATTAATAACATCATTTACATCGTTTACTTAGCCAAAATTAATCAATTTCTCATTTTATTTTTCTGACCTAAGTCATTTTTCTTATACTGAGTATTTTTCAATAATTTCAATTGCTAGTATACTTAAAATTACTCCAATTGAACTCTTATAACATCAATTTATCCAACTCCTCTTAAAAACACATGTTTCTAATTTTACTGTTAAATTCTTTGAATTTTTATAAAATTATTATTTCTTGCTTAATTTTATTAATTTAAAGTCTCATTATACTTATAAAATTTTTAATTACATAATTCCTTCATAGATTTTATCTTTTAGCTATAGAAATAGAAAATTACTACTAACTCCTAGTTTTCATTTATTTTCTTAGGATTTTCTCAATAGATTTTTACTTCTTTCATTTGAATACATATTTATATTCCAATAAATCCTAATTTCATTATTTTAGGATTATTTCTCCTTATTGAATTCAAGGACACTTAAAATCTTATTCTCTTATACTCATAGAGTTTGAGTACTTGAGATTTTTCTTCTTAATAAAATCAATTCTTGATTTTACTCTCTTATGTTATTTTATTTAATTATTAATTTCATATTTCTTAGTCGCCAGAAGGAATTTTCATCATTCAATCCATGTACACAAAGGAGCTAATCTCCAAATTTAGACTGACCTCAAGCCGAACAACAAAGATCCTGATGAACACTAACTAGAAGATCGACTCCGGCCAGGAAGGGAAGCTCGTCGATGCGAAGATGTACAGAGGGATTATCGGCTTGCTGATGTACCTAACTGCTAGTCAACCAGACATCACCTACGCAGTTGGAGTTTTTGCAAGATTTCAAGTTAAGCCTAGGGAAGCTCACTTGCATGCAGCTAAGAATATCATCAAGTACCTCAAAAGATCAGTTCATATGTGACTGTGGTAACCATTTGATGATATTGAACTGACCGGCTACGCAGATGCAGATCTAGCTAGAGACAGGGTTGATAGGAAATCAACCTCAGGATACTGTCAGTTTATGGGAAGCAAATTAGTTTCTTGGTTTTCGATAAAGCAAGTATGTGTCGCCACCTCCACAACTGAATCAGAGTACATAGCAGCTGGAAGCTGCTACAAACTGAATCGACGTACATGGCAGCTGGAATCTGCTGCATGTAAGTTGTTTGGCTGAAGTAACAGCTGAGAGATTATGAAGTGGAGACAGGCCAGGTACCCATCTTCTGTGACAGCTCAAGTGCTATAGCCATCACGGCGAATCCAGTTCACCACTCTAGGACCAAGCATATCGACATTAGATATTTTTTCATCTGTGACATGTCGAAAAGAAGGACGTCATTGTTGAGAAAATTCACACTGACTTTCAGAGAGCTGATATTTTCACAAAGCCTTTGGTGGAAGCTCAATTCAAGATGTCGTGTCAACTCCTTGGATTACTCAACCCAACCGAAGAAGAAGCCATGAAGATGGAGATCACAAGTTGAGGGAGAATCTCAACTTGAGGGGGAACGGGGCGAGTTTGCCTCCCCATTGAATTCAGCTAATCGATGGAGTCAAACCTCAACTAAACTAACGACTTGAGTCAGTTGAGTGTACGCTGAATAGAGGAGACAGTCGTGTTCGACGCCGACTGAGCGGTACTATGTTAATTTATTTCTTTTTATTATGGCGAGTGTTTTAAAAGCAATTCAAGCATCTGTTACATGTTATTCACATTAAATTAGCCAAGCTGTCACATCATTGGAAAGCTAGTCTAGTCCCTTAGACCATGCTTGTAGATCGCGATTGGGCTGACATAGTGTAACCTTATATCCTCACGTGCGCGAGTGTTCCACACTGCCTAATGACGCGTTCCATATCGTCATTCCTGGGAGCAACTCTTTCTGAACGATGCTATAAAATTTGTTGTTTATCTCGAAGAAACTGCACGAGTTGATCTGATCCATTGATTTGGATCTTAACACCCCTATAAATTGGGGGCCTTGCAATTCAATTTGCAACCCAACCAGATTTCAAATCTCAACAACTCCAAGAATTTCTATCTTTCTCTCATTAAATTTTTGCTTTGTGGTTTATCTCCCTTTTCAGAAAAACCTACCAGATCGAGAATATGCCTTGCCACTTTGCAAAGTGGTTCTTTCCTTCTGCAAGCCCTGAATCTGTGAAACAATCGAAAAGCAAGAATGCTATGTTCGTGGCTACATGAGACACAGACGCCTCAAAGGTTGACTGATGAAGTAGGTGCTTTGTGGTGACAACCAGCTAATGTAGCTCCCTGAGATGTTCTTCCAATTGCATGTCGAGTTGAAGGTCTGCAATCCCACGTCACCTGAACATGTCATTCATTACCAATCCATCACCAGTCTCGGGTGGTTCTAGGCACTTGATCCTGAGATGGGTTCAGGAAGGGTTTTTCCCTATTCTCAAGCTCATCTCAATTGATCTACCTTCTTTCACCATTGCAACAGTTGTGCGAGGAGAAGCACCAGGAGTCTCTAATGCTTGTACAGCCCTACAACTGGTCTTCCTTTCCCTGGAAATGGAAGAAAAATAGGTGAATTGAAGCGGGAGTTAAGATCCTGCTTTGCTGTTGTAGGTTCAAGAAAAGGCAATCAGCCTTGAGCGTCCAGCCATGGCATGAAGGAGTTAAAAAAAGAACCTTCTTGATGGAGAAGAAGGACTCTTTGTTGGTTATCAAAGCTGAAGGAAAGACGGCTGAAGAGGAGAAGTCCAGCCGCCGGCCTTGATAAAGACAGACAAGGCTGATGAAGGAAAGGCTGTCAAAGGTCAAAGAAGGGATGACCTCAGCCTCCAGCGTTGCTGTAGAAGAAGACCCTTCATCGAAGGAAGAACAAGGTGATGGAGAAGAAGATGAAGACCGAGAGTAGGTTAGATATTAGGACTGTAGTTTAGCAAGAACGCAGTTGTAACAGTAATCTCTACCCAATTTGTTATATGTTATAACAAGTTGTTGATCTCACTTGATGACAACCATCTCGTTGTCCAAGTTTGACGTCAATCTTTTTATTTTTGTTATTTATTTTCTTGTGCTAACCCATTACTCGTATAGACTAGAATTAAGTTTATCTCACTACAAGAATAAAGGTTATAGACAACGGGGAAAACGCGTAGTCTTTAATAAAATTCCCGTAGTCTATATCCTAGTAGTCTATAAAGGGCGGTTATAGACGACGGGGTTTCCCCATTGTCTATTAGGATATAGACGACGGGGATTCCCCGTTGTATATATGCACAATTTTTGTTGTCTTTTCAGATACATAGACTACGGTTTTTTTCTGATATCGACAACGTGTTTGTCCGTCGTCTTTAGGGATAATAGGTAATAGTTTTTCCCCGTTGTCTATGATATTGTTGTCTATTCACAAATATTATTATTTCATATGCTTTTTATTTTCTAATGCAATATATTTATAATATCATAAACATCACAAATCATAAACATCAAAAAACTTCATTATATTATAAACTCAAAGTCATACAATCAAGCGTTTCACATTCATTTCCTATTCTACAACTAATCTTAAAATACATAAAGATGAATGTTTACATTGTCTTAGTCTCCAAAACAATAATAATGTCTTCAACATTCCACTACCATCATCACAACTCAACCAAGTCTATCCATCCATGTATCCAAGTGGCTTCCATCTATATGATATAAAAAACAACTACTACATGAAATATCTCAAAATTTCATACAAGATGAAAATAATGAAAAAATGGTAACAAACTTACCATCATCATTCGATAAATTTTTTAACAAAATCAGCCCACTCCATACGCACTTCATCAATTTTATCTTTTGAAATATCCTTAGGTAAACTAGAAATAAATAAAAAGAAAAACAAAATTAGATCACAAATAAAAAATTGAACCTTAAATGTGAAATGAACTTACAAGTGAAGACAATGGGATAGGGGAGATAGATCCTTCGTTTTCAATGATATCTTTCATGTAGCGCATTACATAGAATCCAATGATATTTTTCATGTAGCGCATTACATAGAATCCAATGATATCTTTCATGTAGCGCATTACATAGAATCCTTCGTTTTGATCTGTTTAGGAATTAAGAATTTAGTTTTTTTTTTAATTAAAAAAATGGAAAAAGGAAATTAATATAAAACGACATAGTTTTAGTTCTAGTATAGACGATGGGGATTCAATACCACGTTGTCTATAACCGCCAAAAATAGGCGGTATTAGATGACGGGGAAGTACCGTAGTCTATTGTGTATTAGACGACGGGGAAGTACCGTAGTCTATTGTGTATTAGATGACATGGCAGTTTACCCGTTGTCTATATCTGTTAGAAAGCGCTCATAGACGACGGGTTTTAGTCCCCATTGTCTATTTTCGCACTTATAGACATTCATCTACATCAAAAAAAGGGAAATCGTTGGGAAAATTAGTAAAAGGTTTCGGAAGATACAAAAACCCCAACTGACCCCAACCGAGTAGATGAATGTCTTTAGTCTGATCTTAGCTAGAGCTCACTGTTTAAGTGTAGGGATTTTATTTTTACAGGTTTCAAGCAGAAGAAGTCAGTCGGACTAAAGAAGGAAGTTAGTAAAGAACTCAGATGAGACCCAGAATCAGCTGAGGTCCAGACTCAGCTGAGACTCAGACTCAGTTGAGACATCAACCTTAATTGAAGCATGGACTTAGATGGACAGCAGCTCAGTTGACTCCACAACTGACCCATGCAGCTGAAGGCATATAGTTCAAGCGTGAAGAGAAGTTGTGTAGAAGTTAGACGTCGTGGAGCGGAGAAGAGAAAACGCTGAAGATGGAAGAGTTGAAGTCCAGATTTAAATCTACTCAGAAGCACAAGTCAGCTAGAGAACTTACCATAAATGGGCCGACAACAACGACGTGCAACAAGCAAAGGTTGCAGTTACCATTTTAGGAAAGTTTCCAGAAAAGCTGGTGGAGTGCCATGCTTTTGGCAGAGGTCAAACGGCACTTTCCAACGGCTAGTTTGATCTCCCTCTATAAATAGAGGTCTCCACTCCAAAGCTCAACACAGACACAAGAGCGAACAAAAGAAGTTCTAAGAGAGAAAAAATTTAAGAGTGAAGCGGCAGCAGCTTATCACCTCTTTCTCTCTAAGCAAGAAGACCTCACCCGAAGTTCAGTCGAATTGAAGTGTTCATCTCTCCTCCTGTTCTTCCATCTAGCCTCTTAGAAATCCCCCTTTCTTGATTGAGTCTAGATAATAGGTTCTTGCATGTATTGTATTTGACCAGATTTTCTCGCAAGAGATCGACTCTGGAGCCTTAGGTTGAAGCCTCCACTTCCCTCAGTGTTGAAGGCTTCCAAGTTGGATATCCCCTCCCCCCCCCCCCCCCCCCAAATCCAAAACCTTAGGTCTGACTTTAAACCCATAATCAAAGTTATTAGGTCCCTTGGAACCCGTAATCCCATACCAGGTCCCTTGGAACCCGAAATCCAAGAACAAGTCCTATAGAACCCATAATCTAAGACCAGGCAGTGCACTTGCCTGGAATAGTGTTGTAAGGTTGACGAAGCTATCGTTTGCACTTAGCGCAAATAAATTTGTACTCTCCTATGCCCACAGTAGGCAATAGCCAGCGGTAAGCAGGGTTGTACCCAAGGAAATTGATGTAGTCTCTATTCCACATATTGGTGTCACTAAAATGGCTTTTGTCTGCACTCACTTATCTTGGTAAACAAGCACTGAAAACTGTAACTGAAACTAAAAGTAGATTTAATCAATAATAAAAGAGACTTGGACTGGATTTCGAATTAATGAATATTAATACTTTTACTCGATCATGGGCACAATGATATTCAATCGCACACCTTTACTTTTCGGTTTAAAGAGTAAATTAAGTCATGCCCTACGATCACGAAGTCATGGCTAAGAATAATTTACCCTTATATCTATCCCTTTAAATTCGAGTATGCCAGAGACACTCTAGACAAAACTCCTCTCTAGATCAACACACCCACGAAGACCCTTCAACAGATGTATTGCCCAAGAGGCAGTAATTTCTTTTAGACCGAAATCAGCCAAGAGGTGCCCAAGACATCGACTGCTCTCCAATACTTAATATCTATTCGAGCACAAGAGACATTCTCGTGTTGACCTAGATTCTATTAATGATCTAGACTCCTTAACTTATTGGTGATCAAGCAATTAGTTATCTTGCCCAAATCTAATATTAAGCCCTCAGTATTTCGGGAATAAAAGAACACGATTTAATTTAAACGCTTAGGCCTCACGAGTAATCAAAGTACCAATATTAACACCATCTTATCAAATCCAAGTTTAAGAAATTAGCTAGACATGAATTTAACGTAAACAAATCAAAAGAAATATAGATAAACATAATCTAAATTGAAATAAGAACTATATTACCCAATAGCAAAGTAGTAAATGTCTTGGCCACAACGCCAACAGAAAATAAACTTTAGTGTAATAGAAAATTAAAGCTTTGCCTGTAGGACTTGTTTTTCTCCTCTTAAACTCTCTTAAGAATAGAAATTAAAATAATGAACTAAAGGGTTGATCGATAATGATTTTACAGAGGACATGCAGCCGTATATATGGGCATCGAAGAGAGGTAAGGCAATTCCCTTCATGGGCTGGACTCCTTCCTTCTTTAGGCATTGTTTCCTTCTTTGGCTCGGCATTGGATTTCTTTCCTTCTCCTTGTTGGATTTGGCTTTGACCGGTCTCATCATGATAAGGATGAAAGTTTCCTTCTTTATATTTTTCCTTGGAGAATGAGAAACATCTGCTGCCCACTGCATGCATTCCTCCTACCTTGGTCACGTCTATATCTGTCTTGTCCTCAACACGCACAAATCTGGGTATTCTGCTGCTTTAGCTATAAGATTATGGGGAGGTACTCCTTCACTTGTAGCTTGCTTAAGATATGTCTCTTCATTTCAAGCTACAGACTTCAGCCCTATGCCCATATTGCATCGTATCGTTGCCCAACGCTAGAAAAGCAGTTTTCTGTCAGATTATGTCCACAATTGCACTTGTTCTGCCATGTACCCACTTCCTCCTACTTGTGTTATCCCAGACACTTAAAGACTCGAAAAAGACACAAAAGACACAACAAAAAGACATGAAAAATAAACACAAATAAGGGTTCATCACACCCACATACTTTAATCATACTTGTCCTCAAGTGTGTAGTTGCAACTTGCCCAAGACTCAAAATATAGAAAAGACAAAACAAAAAACACAGACTCAACATTAGTTCAGCACATTATAGTCATTGGTCAAAGTAAGTAATCAAAAATGTAGATCAAGTAATGCCATCAAATAGGTCAAGATTGAATCAATGAGCAAATAGGATATTCCTCACAGCACTCCTCTCTCAAGTGTATTGGCTAAGTATTTACGCTCTTGACCAGTATTAACTTGACTTTCCACAGGCTTGCCTATCTTCTACATTCTCATAATCTAGACACTTATCATTACGACTTTTATTGGTTTATAATGGGGCTTAAGGCATAAGGTAGGGAATATTTAGAAACTGGCTATGGTCAATACGAACTCAACTCTAGGCAAAGTCTGCTTCAGATTCTTCATTCCCTTTCCAATAGCCTCGAGCCTTAGCACACACTTATTTTTCTAAGACTTTCTTCTTTATTTCTTCTTTTTTATTTTTTATTTTTTTTCTTTTATTATTTTTTTTATCTTTTTACAACATCTCAATTAGGTGTCTAGCCCAAGATAGTGTACCCCTTGCCCTCCTTTCATCCCTCATCTTCTCTAAACCTGAGTTCTTATGACCGGGACGACTAAAATTTCAGGTTCATTTTAAGTGTATAGAAAGAATTTATTTCAACCTCGAGGGGGCTAGTCAAAGTGATACGATCCTCGTTGGGGTGCAAACACCTACGTGAATAGTATACACCCAAGACAAAATCTGAACCAAATCGGATAAAGATGGAACATCTCAAAACCTCTGAATCTAACCCACGAAATGAAATAGGCGAATGGAAATTCCCTATAACCCAATGTGATGTTGACGCAGCAACTCGGGGACGATGAATGAGACATAAACGATGATGGTGATCCATTTGATAAGTCGATAAGATGGAATATCCCAAAACCTCTGAATCAGTTTCTCGAAGTGAATTAGGCGTACGACTGTTTCCTAAAACCCAACGATAAGACGACACAATAACTCGAGGACGATGAATGACACACGAACGAGGGATGGCTGACTCGCCGATACTTCGATATGAACATTACGGTGGCATGCTGCCAATCCGCTAGTTCGGTGAACGAACTGAAGGAGATAAACTCGCAAATATTATTCATCAAATCGTTATTTAATCCATGCCCTACTATACCTATTTTTAGGGGTGGAATACAATAGAGTCCTAATCTAATAAGGAAAAACAATTCCTTAAATAAAAAGAAAACATAATCCTAATCAAATAAGGAAACAATTCCTTGAACAATAAGGAAACAAATCCTAAACTAATAAGAAAATAAATCCTTAACCCTAATAAAATATAAAACTACCAAAATAACTAAAATAAAACCTTATTTTTAGCCCACAATAATTAAAACCAAAAATTAAAATAAAATAAATTAAATCTTTAGATCTTCAATCTTGGATTACATCGTTCCACTCCTCTTGAAAAGGATTTGTCCTCAAATCCAAAGCTTCAAACCTGCATTAAAAAAATAATATTTTTTTTTCTTTATCTTTTTTTTTCTTCCTTTTTTTTTGTAATGCCCCGTAAATTCCTTACGTTCTTAAAAATTTTAAAGTTAATGATGTGAGCACGGATGGGCAACCAACGACTACAAGTCAGATTTCAGGAACTAAATAAAGTATGCCGATTTCAAGTCCAATATTAAGATAAATCGGGCCAAATGGTGAATATTAATGGGCTGAATTCGTCTTAAAAGGGCTTGTCAACAATCAGACTTCGAAGGCCCGAGAAGAAAAATAAATGGTTGATTTTCGTGCATATTGAAGAGGTTAAATGAAGTGTCTAATTAGTTTCATTATTATGAGTTAAATAAGTGACTTTTGAAGTCTTGAGTCATTAGTAGTTAATAAGTGGTTTAATTAGTGTTAAATAAGTCTATTTATGAGTTTAATTAGTATCATAAGTACTATCATTATTGGTAGGCTACGAAGAGTCCTTTTTCTAGCCTATAAATAGGCTTGATATCCTTTGTAATCGAATAACATATACACCTTGAGTTATAAACGAAAATTGGCTTTGCCTTTGTGAGTTGAATTTCTTTCTTGTAGAGTTTTCACTTGTTCCGAACTTATCAAGACTAGTGAGCAAAGTCTTGTGGCGTTCAACCATACCGAGGTTCTTGGCTGATTATATAGCCAACGGGTCGAGGTTTTCTTCGCTCTAGGAGGTGATCAAACTGGATTCTCGATCTAGGGAGACCGCTGCCTACCTCTTATACGAAGGGTTCTTGGATCTTTTATCCAACGGGTCCTCCGTCCGTATCATTTGGTATCAGAGCAATCTGGTATTGATCTGAATGTCTATCTTTATATTTTCTATCCAAAAAAAAAATACAAAAATGAGCAAATCGTTGAAGGAGCATCGAGAGCGTGCATATGTTCTTCGCATGGAAACTAAGCTAATGTTGGCGGAGATTAAGGCAGCCAATGAAGAGTTGAGGAAGCTTGTGGAAGTAACAACGAGGAAGACCTTTTGTGACATGCCGATCCAAAGTTGTGATTCCACACCACAATTGGAGGTCCAACCAAATGGAGAGAAGGGAATTGAGGACAAGGTGATTGTTCCCCAGATTTTCGACAAGGTTTCTTCCATTGTGGTTGAAGAACTTGAGAATCCTAATCCATTTGTTCTTGTTGCTCAAGTTCATGACAACAACCAACATGAAAGCATAGTGGTCGCAAGTGACCAGAAAATAACGAGGGGTGAATTCATTGTTGAAAGTTGTGCAGATGTGGTATGTGTTCCCTTGGTGCTACTGTTGAGCGTTCCTCCGTTGAATCACAAATCTTCATTTCAAATGTCGTGGTTGAATGTTCATGACAATAACGAGGTGTACTCACAAACAAGGAAATCATTCCAAATTGGAGCAATTCTGGATTTGAGGACAAATCATTGTCAAGATGAGGGGAATGATAGACCCCTAGGTACGTGGTTTGTTTCTATTTTGCAGGTATATCATTTCGATATGGAACCACGTACAACTATCAAAATCAAGGATGAAAATCACGTCTTCAAACCCGGAGGATTGGATTGGTTGTTACTAAACACTGACCTTTCTTTTGGAAATAAGATTTAGGACGAATCTTCTTGAAGAAGAAGGGAATGATGTGAGCACGGATGGGCAACCAACGACTACAAGTCAGATTTCAGGAACTAAATAAAGTATGCCGATTTCAAGTCCAATATTAAGATAAATCGGGCCAAATGGTGAATATTAATGGGCTGAATTTGTCTTAAAAGGGCTTGTCAACAATCAGACTTCGAAGGCCCGAGAAGAAAAATAAATGGTTGATTTTCGTGCATATTGAAGAGGTTAAATGAAGTGTCTAATTAGTTTCATTATTATGAGTTAAATAAGTGACTTTTGAAGTCTTGAGTCATAAGTAGTCATTAGTAGTTAATAAGTGGTTTAATTAGTGTTAAATAAGTCTATTTATGAGTTTAATTAGTATCATAAGTACTATCATTATTGGTAGACTACGAAGAGTCCTTTTTCTAGCCTATAAATAGGCTTGATATCCTTTGTAATCGAATAACATATACACCTTGAGTTATAAACGAAAATTGGCTTTGCCTTTGTGAGTTGAATTTCTCTCTTGTAGAGTTTTCACTTGTTCCGAACTTATCAAGACTAGTGAGCAAAGTCTTGTGGCGTTCAACCATACCGAGGTTCTTGGCTGATTATATAGCCAACGGGTCGAGGTTTTCTTCGCTCTAGGAGGTGATCAAACTGGATTCTCGATCTAGGGAGACCGCTGCCTACCTCTTATACGAAGGGTTCTTGGATCTTTTATCCAACGGGTCCTCCGTCCGTATCAGTTAATTAAATAAATGGCTTTGCACGCCTAAGTTTACAATTTTTGAATTCTAAGACTAACGGTCGAATCCGTTACTGAAAATAAATTACAGAAGTCGGCTAGACGACTACTGTATTTAGGGTAAGCGCGTACGAAAAGTTTTTAGTTCGTAAACTCAGAACGGAAAACTGTCTAATTTTTACGTTTACGAAATCGCGATACGAGCACGCCCGAGAAAGTTCGTTTTTATGTTTTTCCGGACGAAACTCGGACTGTGTCGTCCCGAGTTTTTGTCAAAATAATTTTTGTAAATTTATTTTCCAATTAAGTTCATACGTTAGAATTTTAGGTCAAATCGAATCGCGACGATTTTTTACCGAGCAACGTTTTTCGTCATTCGATTTCCGTAACGTCGGATCGCGCCGGAAAAACCTGTAACCCTCCTAAAATTTACATGCAGCCGACATCTCCTTATTAGTGGGGAACATGCATGTTGTTATTGTCTAATTAAATGACACCTTGTCTTCACTTTTCTTATTTTCAACCATTTCATCATATCAAGTGTTTTTAACACTTGAACAAAATCATTTCTTCCCATCTCTCTCTCTCTCTCGGCTGCACTCTCTCCATCTTCATCTTCTTCACTTCATTATCCACCATTGAAGACATCTCCAAGAGCTTGAAGAAGAACACAAGTCACAATCCATCCATTCAAACTCTACACATCTTTCTTTAATTCTTAAGGTAATTCCTTCCTCTATAATCCTATCCAATCATCTTTCTTTTCTTTTTCTTTTCTTCTTGATCGAAATTTAGAGTATTGGAATAGATGTTTTGATCTTGGAATAATGAAATTAGATGTATTAGATAGATTAAATAGGGTTTAAAATTGATCAAAACCAAGAACCCTAACTCCTATAGTAATACCGAAAATTTAGGACATGTTGTAGGATTTTAATTTTCTTCATTTGATGATTGATTCTTGTTTAATAGATCAAAAGCCCTATGTGTGTTTGTGAAATTTCAATTAAAATTTGAGTTGAATTTAGGGGTTTATGCATGTTAGTTGATAATTGTTTTGCAATTGATTAATTGATGATATAAGAGGTTGATTAGTAAATAAATGTAGTTAATTGGGGAAGAAAATCACCCCCTTAACATCTTTATAAAAACAGAATTTTATAGAGTAATTAGAGGTTTCCACATGTTTGATATAAGTGATGAATTGTTGGTTAAATTATGTTGCAAATCATGTTAGTTGATAATAGAATTTAATTGAGAATTTTCTAAAAATGTTTAATGAAACATAAGAGATAAAGATCACCTTATAAGTTGAGTTATAATGATGTTATGATATGTTTGCCTGCATGAAAGTGTTTCACGTTAGACGTAGTTTAACGTCGTAAAATTTGAATAGAATCCGACAACCTTTGAAAAACGCGTAAGAGACGAACCTTTAGTCGTAGCTAATAATCGAGAAGTCGGATGAAAATTCTAATTTGATATTATTGTTTATGATGACATTTAGAACAACTTTCTAGTTGACATCATAAGCTTTCGAGTTGATATAATATGGGCTATAGTTATAGTCGAGAACTAGAACGCGTTTTGAATTTTTGTTGGTTTAGTAATTGTTAGTTGAAATCCGACGTTAGAACATCGTGCTTTTGAGCGAGTTTTGAGAAGGAGTTTGTCACGTCCGGAAGTACGTGATGACTTCCTTGAGAGTCCAGTTTCTAAAAAAAAAATCAAATACGAGAGCTTAGAACGAACCTAAGACGTTATGCGTCGAACCTATCAAGCAATTAGGGTTTTCACGGCAGTTTTGCGACTCTCGCCGGAAACTGTAATAACTTCCAGCTCGTTTATCGGATTTGTGATCCGTAAATTGGAGCGCGAACTAGATATCCCAATCTTTCCAGTGGTACAGGGCTCATCCCCTATTTCCAAATCCTCTGTTCTGGACAGCCTCCAGAGTTACTGGACTGCGCAGTGAAAATTTCAGTTTCTTGTTTTCTAAGTTGTTTTGGTATTTGTGTATACTCTGGATCAGAGTCGTCTTTCCAAGTATGAGATAAGAGTTAGACTATGATGCTAAGATTGAGAACGTAGAAGTCAACTCAACCGCCCGCTACGTCGACTCAACGAGGAAAAATGAAAGAATTTTATAATGAGATTTCTTTTAAATAAGGAATTTATGAGCAAGTATTCAAAAAAAAAATTTGAAGACGAGAATGAGTTGTGTTTTAAAAATGAGAATTTTACAGAAGTATAATTTTTATACTTACATGATTATGCGATAGTATAAGTACTATCTTATGTGAAAATATTTGCGCAATGATTTTCTTTTTATGAAAAATTATGCGGATACGAGAATATAGTTAGATTTTAGGGAATTTTCCCGATTCAATGAGAATGTAGATGTGGAACCTAAGAACTTTCCGATTCTTCGAGAACTTAGACGTTTTTAAGAAACGTTGTTTTGAAATAATTTCGAAAGGAGATCCCTAACGCGAGAAGGACTTCTTTTGATGAATGTCACGTGCGCTTAGTGACATGAATAAAGATTCGGCAAAGTCGAACTTATCGTCTAAGAATTTCCTACGAGGGAAAAAGAAATAAAATGAATAAAAATGATTTAATAAATCGTGTTAATAAAAGAAGGGAGCGATTAGACGTTTGAGAAGATTTCGACTTCGAGTTAAGAAAGATATGAACGAGACGACAACTGGAACTTAGTTTTCCAGGAAATTATTCTTAAGTTATATTTCATTTTCTTTTTATGGAATTAAATTCCATATTTTCGTCTTGAGCGACGACTACAATTAGTACGAATATCAAGAGTCGTAAGCAATAAATTCTTTTGAAAATGGATGTTACTTTTGAATAAGTAACATGAACGAAGTAAATATACTTTGTTTTAATAAGTGAAAGTCGTTAAGAGTTAATGAGTTAAGAAATAAAAGAAATAGAAGAATTGAAATGAGTAATAATATGGTGAAATAAAAAAAAATGAAAATAAAATCTTTAATTTTATGTATATAAATATATATATATGTTGTCGAGTGCAATTTCTTGAATTGCTAGAAGTCTTAATCAGTGGTTGACTTAAGTGTTGATGTTACAATTGAATAAGGGATATTCATTTTGTAATTTATGTTTCGATGAGATAAGTTATTTTCTTTTCCTACCTGTTACTGATCCGTGTTACCTTAAAACTTTTGTAGGATGGCTAGGACTCGTGTTACGGCTCGGAAAAGCCAGCCTTTGGCCTCGTGCGAGCGCACTATAGTTGATATGTTGCAGGATGAGTACTATGAGTTCGAGGTAGACTATGGAGAAGAGGATGTGGGACAGATTGTTAGTAATTTTTCTTCAGCCTACTACCCAGTGAGACACCTGATCAGGGAGAGTCAGGCGATACTAGATTTGATCGTGCACCTACCGGACGAGTGGCGCGGATGGGCGCACCGTGCAGCTTGGTACTTCTTGGGGATTTTCGGAGACACGGAGCCGACCGGCAACTACGCCGGATTCGCCCTGTGTGTGCACAGGCGTTTCTTTGAGAGCAGGTTTATGCTTCCCCTTCCTTTAGAGCCACACATCCTCTACAGTCACTTTCCAGCCGAGACGGAGCTTGAGGAGCTTGACTTAGACCCGGAGTACTTAGCTTTGTTAGAGTTGCCACCAGACGGTGTACTGGAGGAGGAGTCTGAGGCTGAGTTAGAGCAGCCAGAGGAGGACGAGGAGACGGTAGTTACACCAGAGTCACCACCGGTTGGACAGCAGATTGAGGAGTTGATCCCAGGCCCAGGTTTTGTAGAGGTTGACGCTGAGACAGCCGCACTGTTGGGGTTGTCTTCACCGTTTGTGCCTGACGTTTGTGTTCGGATCAGGGGACCGTTGGAGACAAGACTGTACAGAGAGGGACCAGACTACCGAGAGATCGACGCGGAGCTCGCCGCCATGTTAGAGTTGCTTTCTCCACTTACGCCACTCGAGGAGATCTGCGCGATGTGGAGAGTAGCCCGAGAGCAGATGGAGGCAGGACCGTCCAGGGTCCGTTCTAGGGAGGAGTTCGAGTCAGGTTCAGGTTCAGTTCCCGAGCACCTTATTCCTCTGAAGAAGCGTGCGAGAGAGGTCAGAGAGGACGACTTGGTCTCCGACTTGGAGGAGACTGTTTCTGAGGCACCCTCACCCACCCTGCTTACACTTAACGACGGTTCTACTCTGAGGGTGGACGAGGCACTCGAGCTGGTTTTTGGTTCGGAGTCCGAGGAGGAGGACCCGGAGGAGGATCCGGACGAGAATCCGGAGGAGGATCCGGAGGAGGACCCGGAGGAGGACCCTGAGGAGGACCAGGGGAGGGTTGTTAGGATTTTGCAGACTTCGGGGTAATTTTGGATTCTACTGCAGTTTAGTTAGGCAGTGCTTTATAGATATGGGTAAATATCAGTAGTAGTAATAGCTCTTTGTCCTGTATAGAGTCGGATCAGTAACTAGTTAGTTTTTGTAGTACTCTAGCGGATACGAAATTTTATGAATTGTTTCCGTTCTAGTACTCTAGTAGATACGGAGTGCAGCTTGTTAGTGCACCCAGTAAATAGTAGGCAGTCAGCCTAGTTTAGACTAATAGTAGTCTAACCCTTTTGTATAAGTCCTTGTTAGAGGCAAAAGTAATATTCTTTTTGGATGTATATGTATATGACCCGTAAATAGGGTTTTTAATCAAGTAAAATTTCTTATGAATCGAGAAATAAAAAAATTAGAATGTTAAATGAACTCGTGTAACGGGAAATGAGCTTAACTCGAAAGTTAAAAGATTAATGAAATGATATCAAAGCTATGTTTGATATGTTGTTCCATGAATTTGATTAAGTTGAGAACGAGCTAGTAAGTGCTAAGTGTAATTAACAGAAGGAAACTAATGAGAATTTTCAATTCTTCTCTAGACTAAAGAAAATGCCGCCGAGAAATGTTAACAACAGGAGAGGTCAAAGACCTGGAAGGCCGAGAGGACGTGGTGGACGTCAGTCAGAAAATAACCAAGAACAGGAATATGAGCGAAATATCACCCCATCCCCATCTCCACCCCCGTCACCATCACCACCACCTTCACCACCGCCCCGTAAAGATATTGAGGATCTTTTCCTCAAAAGGAACCCTCCAATGTTTAATGGAACTGGAAGCCCTAGCGATGCTGAGCTATGGGTGAGGTCGACTGAGAAAATTTTCAAACTCCTCACATGCACTGATGAGGAGAGAATGCTGTGTGTCGCATTCCAACTGACGGGATCGGCAGATTACTGGTGGGAAGCAAGACAGAAGGTGATACCTGTTGAGCATCTGGCTCGTTTTTCGTGGGAAGAGTTTAAGGAGATTTTCTTTGACAAGTACGTCCCCAAGACGTATAGGGCACAGAAAAAGGCCGAATTTTATAATTTGAAGCAGGGAAAGCTGACTGTGACGGAATATGACGTCAAGTTCTGCGAGTTGATGAGGTATGCGCCGACATTGGTCGACACTGAGGAGAAGTTATCAAAGAAATTTCAGGGAGGTTTACGTCATGAATTGGGAATCGCTTTGGCTAGTCATGGAGGACTAGGTTATTCAGACATACTGGGAAGAGCACTGGAAATGGAGGCCGTCGTGCCTGATGAGAAAAAGATTGTACCAACTGCGTCAGCACCAGGGCAGAATCAGAATCGAGTCTACTACAACAACAATAGCAACTACCAAGGGAAGAGAAAATGGAACGGAGGAGGTAGCGGAGGCTACAGTCAGGGTTACAACAATCAGGGAGGACAGAAAAGAGGTTATCAGCAGCCTGCCAACAACAACAACAATGGCAAGAGGCCGTGGCAGGGAAACAACCAATCGGGGTTGTTCATTCAAGGGAACAGGCAGAACTCGCCGTGGAAGGGCAATAATCAGCTAAACCAGCCGCAAGGGCAACAGAGGAATTTTAACCAGGGAGCGAATAACCCAGGGAGGGTTACCATCCCTGTCTGCCCGAAGTGCAATCGAGCCCATCTTGGAGTCTGCCAAATAGGTACCCCCAACTGTTTCAACTGTGGACAGAAGGGACACATGAAAAGGAACTGCCCTAAACCGCTTCAAGCAGTACCCCTCCGAGCCATCCAAGCACAGCCGCAGCAGCCACCTATGAACCAACAGCAGTTTCAGCAGCATGCACAGCAGCAACAGAATGCGAGGGCATGCGCTATCAAACAAAGCGGTCAGCGCAAAGGAAAAGGCAATCTAGCAGGTATGGGAAAACTCCACAACATCCCCATTAAGATACTGTTTGATACTGGCGCATCGCATTCTTTCATTGCTGGCTCATGTGCCGATAACTTAGACATCAGACCTGTAAGAGCTGCACAATCTATGAGAGTAGCCACACCTTCAGGAGAGATCACTACTTCCACGCATGTTTGCTCTAACCTAGAACTAGAAATCGGAACTCATAAGGTTATAGCGAACAACCTAAATGTTATGATAATGTGGGACGTAGATATAATCCTAGGAATGGATTGGTTGTCAGAGAATTACGCCACGATTCTCTGCAACGAGAGAAAAATTTCTTTTCAGCCACCCAGTAAAGAACCAACCGAATTCCACGGAATTTCAATGGGTAGAGGCGTACCAATCATATCAGCCCTCCAAGCCACGAAACTCATGAAGAAGAAAGGTACCACAACATATCTTGTGTACCTAGTTGGAGAACCAGGAGCCGAGAAGACCATTCGGGACGTAAAAGTTATGAATGAATATGAAGATGTTTTTCCAGAAGTACTACCAGGATTGCCACCAGATCGTCATGTGGACTTCACGATCGATTTAGAACCACGAGCAGCTCCTAAGTCTAAAGCCCCTTACAGAATGGCACTGAAGGAACTGGAAGAGCTCAAAATCCAGTTACAGGAATTACTAGACCTTGGTTTTATCAGGCCAAGCGTTTCACCTTGGGGAGCACCCGTACTTTTTGTTAGGAAAAAGGACGGATTGATGAGAATGTGCATCGATTACTGAGAACTGAACAAGATCACTCTCAAGAACAAATATCCTTTGCCAAGGATCGAGGATCTGTTCGATCAGCTTAAGGGTGCAGGAGTCTTCTCCAAGATAGATTTGAGGTCAGGATATCATCAGCTCAAGATCAAACCTGAAGATGTACCGAAGACCGCTTTTAGAACTCGATATGGCCATTACGAATTTTTAATGATGCCATTTGGTTTGACCAACGCTCCAGCCGTATTCATGGACCTTATGAACAGAGTCTTCCATCCCTACTTGGACAAATTTGTTCTAGTATTCATCGACGACATTCTTATTTATTCTAAGAATGAGACGGAGCACGAGGAACATCTATGGATAGTGTTGGAAACACTAAGAGCTGAGAAACTCTATGCCAAATTCAGTAAATGTGAATTTTTGCTGAAAGAAGTAATGTTCCTTGGACACATAGTATCGACAGAAGGAATCAAGGTGGATCCAGCCAAAGTAGAAGCAGTGCACAACTGGAAGGCACCAACAAGTCAGAATGAGATCAGAAGTTTCCTGGGATTAGCTGGTTATTACAGAAGATTTATCGAGGGATTTTCTACAATCGCTCGCCCGATGACGCAGCTACTCAGGAAGGATACCAAGTTTAAGTGGACGGATGAGTGCGAGAAGAGTTTCCAAACTCTTAAGGAAAAGTTAACTACAGCGCCAGTACTAGCACTTCCAGACATGAATAAAGAATATGTGGTTTATACTGACGCATCAAAAAATGGATTAGGTTGTGTCTTGATGCAAGACGGACGAGTGATAGCTTATTCTTCACGACAACTTCGACCCCACGAAGTTGAGTACCTAACCCACGATTTAGAACTTGCAGCCGTAGTGCATCCGCTAAAGATTTGGAGACACCATCTCTATGGTGTAAGAGTTGAGATATTCACCGATCACAAGAGCCTGAAGTACTTTTTCGAGCAAAAAGAACTGAACATGAGACAAAGACGATGGCTCGAATTAGTCAAAGATTATGACTGTGGAATTAACTATCATTCAGGAAAGGCTAATGTAGTAGCAGACGCATTGAGTCGCAAGGCTCCAACGAAGTTAGGATGTCTTTTCGTAGAAGAAGAAACCTTAATATGAGAATTCGAGAAGATGGATATCAGAGTGCTTGACACGCCAGCAACGATAACAAGTCAAATAGCAGCATTAGAAGCTACACCAGATTTGAGAGAAAGGATCATTAGTGCTCAGAGAAAAGACGAGTCAATGGAAAAGTTACGAGTAAGGATAAGGACAGATAAGCCAGAAGGATATTCTGAGGCTCCAGACAATGCAATACTTTATGAAGACAGGATTTGTATTCCCGATAACGATAGCGAATTGAAGAACGAAATCTTGAGTGAGGCTCATGATACGCCTTACACAGCACATCCAGGAAGTACGAAAATGTACCAGGATTTGCGAAGAAACTTTTGGTGGAACAGAATGAAACGAGACCTTGCCTCGTTTATAGAAAGATGCCTAGCATGTCAACAAGTTAAGGCTTTACACCGACGACCGTATGGATTGCTACAACCGTTGGATGTCTCAGATTGGAAATGGGAAGCCATAGCTATGGACTTTGTCACAGGCTTGCCTAAATCGAGAAGAGGAAACACAGCGATTTGGGTAATAATAGATAGACTTACGAAGTCAGCTCACTTCTTACCGATTAAGACTACATATGGATCAGAGAGACTAGCTCAGTTGTATGCCAGAGAGATTGTACGTCTGCATGGAATACCGAAGGTCATAATATCAGACAGAGATGCTAAGTTTACCTCGAGATTTTGGATTACGATGCAGAAAGAGTTGGGAACAGAGCTTAATTTCAGTACAGCTTTTCACCCACAGACAGATGGGTAATCAGAGAAAACGATTCAGATTTTGGTAGATATGTTAAGAACAGTGGTTTTGGACCGAGGCGCGAATTGGGAAGAAATTCTACACTTAGTCGAATTCACCTACAACAACAGCTATCAGGCCACAATAGGAATGGCACCGTTTGAGGCTTTGTATGGGAGAAAGTGTAGATCACCGCTTTATTGGGACGAAGTAGGTGAGAGAAAGAACCTAGGCCCAGATGCGATCAATGAGATGATTGAGATAGTTCGACAGATTCGAGATAGAATGAAAGAGGCCCAGAGCCGACAGAAGTCGTATGCCGACGATTGTCGAACCAACCTTGAGTTTGAAATAGGAGATAAAGTTTTTCTTAAGATATCCCCAACCAAAGGAATCCTTAGGTTCGGAGTTAAGGGTAAGTTAAGACCCAGGTTTATAGGACCTTATGAAATCCTCGAGAGAATAGGACCAGTCGCGTATAGATTGACCTTACCGCCAAGCCTAGGAAGCGTTCATAACGTTTTTCACATTTCTCAGTTGAGAAAATATGTTTACGAGCCTAAGCACGTTATTAGTCACCAAGACGTAGTTCTTGAATCTGACCTAAGTTATGAAGAAAAGCCGATATCGATCTTGGATAGAAAAGTTCAAGAATTAAGAACCAAATCGATACCAATAGTTAAAGTGCTATGGAACCATCACGGGCAAGAAGAAGCCACGTGGGAACTCGACGAGAAGATGAAGGAGCGGTATCCTCATCTTTTTGCAGAAGGTATGCAAATTTCGGGACGAAATTTTTCGTAAGGGGGGTAGGATGTAATGCCCCGTAAATTCCTTACGTTCTTAAAAATTTTAAAGTTAATTAAATAAATGGCTTTGCACGCCTAAGTTTACAATTTTTGAATTCTAAGACTAACGGTCGAATCCGTTACTGAAAATAAATTACAGAAGTCGGCTAGACGACTACTGTATTTAGGGTAAGCGCGTACGAAAAGTTTTTAGTTCGTAAACTCAGAACGGAAAACCGTCTAATTTTTACGTTTACAAAATCGCGATACGAGCACGCCCGAGAAAGTTCATTTTTATGTTTTTTCGGACGAAACTCGGACTGTGTCGTCCCGAGTTTTTGTCAAAATAATTTTTGTAAATTTATTTTCCAATTAAGTTCATACGTTAGAATTTTAGGTCAAATCGAATCGCGACGATTTTGTACCGAGCAACGTTTTTCGTCGTTCGATTTCCGTAATGTCGGATCGCGCCGGAAAAACCCGTAACCCTCCTAAAATTTACATGCAGCCGACATCTCCTTATTAGTGGGGAACATGCATGTTGTTATTGTCTAATTAAATGACACCTTGTCTTCACTTTTCTTATTTTCAACCATTTCATCATATCAAGTGTTTTTAACACTTGAACAAAATCATTTCTTCCCATCTCTCTCTCTCTCTCGGCTGCACTCTCTCCATCTTCATCTTCTTCACTTCATCATCCACCATTGAAGACATCTCCAAGAGCTTGAAGAAGAACACAAGTCACAATCCATCCATTCAAACTCTACACATCTTTCTTTAATTCTTAAGGTAATTCCTTCCTCTATAATCCTATCCAATCATCTTTCTTTTCTTTTTCTTTTCTTCTTGATCGAAATTTAGAGTATTGGAATAGATTTTTTGATCTTGGAATAATGAAATTAGATGTATTAGATAGATTAAATAGGATTTAAAATTGATCAAAACCAAGAACCCTAACTCCTATAGTAATACCGAAAATTTAGGACATGTTGTAGGATTTTTAATTTTCTTCATTTGATGATTGATTATTGTTTAATAGATGTTTAATTAGTGATTGGAATGAAAAGGAATCAAAAGCCCTATGTGTGTTTGTGAAATTTCAATTAAAATTTGAGTTGAATTTAGGGGTTTATGCATGTTAGTTGATAATTGTTTTGCAATTGATTAATTGATGATATAAGAGGTTGATTAGTAAATAAATGTAGTTAATTGGGGAAGAAAATCACCCCCTTAACATCTTTATAAAAATAGAATTTTATAGAGTAATTAGAGGTTTACACATGTTTGATATAAGTGATGAATTGTTGGTTAAATTATGTTGCAAATCATGTTAGTTGATTATAGAATTTAATTGAGAATTTTCTAAAAATGTTTAACGAAACATAGATAAAGATCACCTTATAAGTTGAGTTATAATGATGTTATGATATGTTTGCATGCATGAAAGTGTTTCACGTTAGACGTAGTTTAACGTCGTAAAATTTGAATAGAATCCGACAACCTTTGAAAAACGCGTAAGAGACGAGCCTTTAGTCGTAGCTAATAATCGAGAAGTCGGATGAAAATTCTAATTTGATATTATTGTTTATGATGGAATTTAGAACAACTTTCTATTTGACATCATAAGCTTTCGAGTTGATATAATATGGGCTATAGTTATAGTCGAGAACTAGAACGCGTTTTGAATTTTTGTTGGTTTAGTAATTGTTAGTTGAAATCCGACGTTAGAACGTCGTGCTTTTGAGCGAGTTTTGAGAAGGAGTTTGTCACGTCCGGAAGTACATGATGACTGCCTTGAGAGTCCAGTTTCTGAAAAAAAAAAATCAAATACGAGAGCTTAGAACGAACCTAAGACGTTATACGTCGAACCTATCAAGCAATTAGGGTTTTCACGGCAGTTTTGCGACTCTCGCCGGAAACTGTAATAACTTCCAGCTTGTTTATCGGATTTGTGATCCGTAAATTGGAGCGCGAACTAGATATCCCAATCTTTCCAGTGGTATAGGGCTCATCCCCTGTTTCCAAATTCTGTGTTCTGGACAGCCTCCAGAGTTACTGGACTGCGCAGTGAAAATTTCAGTTTCTTGTTTTCTAAGTTGTTTAGTTCACAACTTAGTTTCTTTCGATCGTTTAAGCCGTTTTATCTAACGAATATCTCTCTACTGACCCTAGAGTCAAGTATAGGACCTTCAGTGATGAAAAACAGTCGAGATCTTATCTCTTATCCTTTCATTAAAGAAGTAATAAACGAGAAATTTCATAAATCGTTCAATGAACTAAAATGGAAATCGCCTAAGTCGATTCTTTCCAACTTAGTTTCTTTTAATCTTTAAAGTCGTATTAAGATATCGACTACCTTCTCTACTGACCCGAGAGTCGAGTATGAGATCTTCCGAGTTATAAACGAGATTGGTACGAGTCTCGCTTCCCGTTTAAGTAAAACGAATCTAGTAAGTGTGCAAATGCCTAAAGAATGAAACAACTAAAACCTCTTCGATTCTCTTTAATCGATTATCTTTTACGACCCGTTTTTAAGTATGTTTATTTTACGATGAAGGAGGAAGCCAACTGTAGAGAAAGGGCGGAAGATCCAAAGTTGGAAGCTTTTGCTTTAAGTTCTGTAAATCAAGGTGGGCTTTTATATACAAATAAAACGAGCAATGCTCGGAAAATCTTTCTTTATCGCTTTAATATTTGTGTTTTCAAAGTGATATTATGGCATGAACTGTTTTATGTTTTATGTGAGTTCTCTTGTACCTATCTGAGTCAACATTCGTGTTTTCCAGATTTAGAGTTAGTCTAACTAGATTAACTAACGATCGGCTCTGAGTTAGCTTTCCAGAGTTAGTGCACTTTGTAACCTGTGGTGTATGTGATATTCTGTTGAGGGGTACCAGCCACGGTGAATTAGAATTGGTCAAGATTGAACGTAACATTAGTCAGAAAATGCTCGCGCGAGTGATTTATGAGAAAAAGTCAGAAAATGTTTAGTAGACACGGATTCTTTCAATAAAACTCCGATGTGCTACGCTTATGAAATGCCATATTTATCTATATTTATGATTATGATTTCGGCATCGTGCCCACTAAGTACGTTTGTACTTAGCCCTGCATTGTTTTCTAAATGTGCAGGTTGAAGCGACGGTGAGCGGCGACGGTTGATGTTGAGTTAAAGGGTAGGATGCTTAGTTAGAACCCTTCCGCTGCCAAACTCTGAATTTCATTTTTAGATGTGCTTTTGAACAATACTTTGTAGTCTAAGTCTGTAAATATGAACTTAGCTTCTTTATTGTACTCTTGTCGAGTAATCCTTAGGGATTAACTCTTTCTTATTTATATTCAAGTCTTGTTCATGGTTTATTGATGTTTTTCATGTATGTTTAGTCAATTAGCCCCCTTCTTCCCCGCTTCTTTAATCCAACCCAGTCGCACCCCGGCTTCTGCCGTCCCTCGGGATTTGGGGCTGTGACATTTTTTCTCTTTTTCTTCTAAGACAAAAGGAAATAAAAGATAGAGGTTCAGATTAGGCTCTGATACCAAATGATACGATCCTCGCCGGAGCCGCAGACGCCGACGTGAATAGTATACACCCAAGACCAAATCTGAACCGAGTCGGATAAGATGGAATATTCCAAAACCTCTGGTTCTATCTTGCGAAGTGAATTAGGTGAATAGAAATTACCTAAAACCCAATTTGATGATGAAACAGCAACTCGGGGACGATGAATGACACACAAACGGTGATGGTGATCCGTTTGATAAGTCAATAAGATGGAATATCCCAAAACCTCTCAATCAGTTTCTCGAAGTGAATTAGGCATACGGCGGTTTCCTAAAACCCAACAATAACATGACACAACAACTCGGGGACGATGAATGACAAACAAACGACGGATGGTTGACTCGCCGATACGTCGATATGAACATCACGGTGGCATGCTACCAATCCGCTAGTTCGGTGAACGAACTGAAGGAGATAAACTCACAAAATATTATTCATCAAATCGTTATTTAATCCATGCCCTACAAGACCTATTTATAGGGGTGAAATACAATAGAGTTCTAATCTATTAAGGAAAAATAATTCCTTAAATAAAAAGAAAACATAATCCTAATCTAGTAAGGAAACATTTCCTTGAACAATAAGGAAACAAATCCTAAACTAATAAGGAAACAAATCCTTAACTTAATAAAATATAAAACTACCAAAATAACTAAAATAAAGCCTTATTTTTGCCTACAATAAATAAAAATTAAAATTAAAATAAAATTAATAAAATCTTCAGATCTTCAATCTTGGATTGCATCATTCAAATGATACGATCCTCGCTGGAGCCGCAGACGCTGACGTGAATAGTATACACCGAAGACCAATTCTGAACCGAACTGGATAAGATGGAATATCCCAAAACATCTCGTTTTATCTCGCGAAGTGAATTAGGCGAATAAAAATTCCCTAAAACCCAACTTGATGATGAAACAACAACTCGGAGACGATGAATGACACACAAACGGTGATGGTTATCCGTTTGATTAAGATGGAATATCCCATAACCTCTGAATCATTTTCTCGAAGTGAATTAGGCGTGCGGCTGTTTCCTAAAATCCAACGATAAGACGACACAATAACTCGGGGACGATGAATGACACACGAACGAGGGATGATTGACTCGCCGATACATCGGTGTGAACATCGCGGTGGCATGCTGGCAATCCGCTAGTTCGGTGAACGAGCTGAAGGAGATAAACTCGCAAAATATTATTCATCAAATCATTATTTAATCCATGCCCTACTAGACCTATTTATAGGGGTGAAATACAATAGAGTTCTAATCTATTAAGGAAAAATAATTCCTTAAATAAAAAGAAAACATAATCCTAATCTAGTAAGGAAACAATTCCTTGAACAATAAGGAAACAAATCCTAAACTAATAAGGAAACAAATCCTTAACCTAATAAAATATAAAACTACCAAAATAATTAAAATAAAGCCTTATTTTTGCCTACAATAAATAAAAACGTCAATTAAAATAAAATTAATAAAATCTTCAGATCTTCAATCTTGGATTGCATCATTCCCCTCCTCTTGAAAGGGATTTGTCCTCAAATCCAAATATTCATACCTGCATGATAAAAAAACAAAAAAAAAAAAACTTTTCTTTTGTTTTTCTCTTTGTTTTCTTTTATTTTTTCTAATACAAAAACTAATAAAAGATAGAGGTTCAGATCAGGCTCTGATACCAAATGATATGATCCTCATCGGGGTGTAGACACTGACGTAAATAGTACACACCCAAGACCAAATCTCAACCAAACTGGATAAAGATGGAATATCCTAAAACCTCTGAATCTAACCCATGAAATGAAATAGGCGAATGAAAATTCCCTATAACCCAATGTGATGTTGACGCAGCAACTCGGGGACGATGAATGACACACAAACGGTGATGGAGATCTGTTTGATAAGTCGATAAGATGGAATATCCCAAAATCTCTGAATCAGTTTCTCGAAGTGAATTAGGCGTACGACTGTTTCATAAAACCCAACGATAAGACGACACAACAACTCGGTGATGATGAATGACACACGAACGAGGGATGGTTCACTTGCCTAAGAAGAGCATTCGCGGGCAGCTTTCGAGAAGGAATAAGCGGTCGATACGTCGATATGAACATCACGGTGGCATGCTGCCAATCCGCTAGTTCGGTGAACGAACTGAAGAAGATAAACTCACAAAATATTATTCATCAAATTATTATTTAATCCATGCCCTACTAGACCTATTTATAAGGGTGGAATACAATAGAGTCCTAATCTAATAAGGAAAAACAATTCCTTAAATAAGAAGAAAACATAATCCTAATCTAGTAAGGAAACAATTCCTTGAACAATAAGGAAACAAATCCTAAACTAATAAGGAAACAAATCCTTAACCTAATAAAATATAAAACTTCCAAAATAACTAAAATAAGCCTTATTTTTGGCCTACAATAATTAAAAACAAAAATTAAAATAAAATAAATAAAATCTTCAGATCTTCAATCTTGGATTACATCACAAAGGATAAACAAAAGGTAAGTCTTTTTAGGCTCTAGGCTATATGAACAAAAAACTATGCCTAAATCATCTAAGTGGATGTCGAGTTGATGTTGAGCGACGGAGAGAATCTTTCTCTCCTTGAGTAGGAAGTTGTAGCAGCGGGAGGGGCTGGTGAGTCTAGGCAAAATGAGTCGGAAAAGGGAGGTTTGAGCGCTGTGGCGGAGGAGGCACACGAAAACCGTGATGAGGATGACGAAGAAGGAGAGGAGGAGCCCGTTGGGCAACTGACGAGGAAGAAGAGAGCGGCGAGAAAGGAGGGAGTTGCCGCTTCTACACCATCAAAGAAGGCCAAGACGGTGGTCTCTGATGCTGGTTTGACGCGGCAAGGGGAATCTACGGACAAGTCCGCCCCTACCGAGTCAACCGCCAAATCCCAGTCCACGGCCAATGAAGAAGGAGAAGGGGCCATAACGGTGTTAGATGTGGCTCTTATCAGTATGTTTAAGGGTAAGAAGCAGGCTGGCATGGACATAACGAGGAAGAAGAAGCCCATCCAACCAAGAAACCCTAGCATCAGAAAGGGGATGGCAAATCCAAGGATGTTCGAAAACGTAATCGAACTGGTTAGGTTTGCTTGGAACCCGTAATCCAAGTGGGGCGTTTGGTAAGCACGCTTAAGCTTATCTACTGGATTACTTCCCCAAAAAGGAAGTAGTGGACGTAGGAGGTTAATCTCTGAACCACGTTAAAATACTGTTTACTTTACTTTCTGCATTTTACATTTAATATTCTGAATTCAGTTTACCTAATCAACTAACCCAACATATTGCATACATATTGCAGATTTACAAACTGCACTAATTTGGGAACTTGACCTTCCCCCTTTTCACAAAGGCTTCAGTGCTTGTAACGAGTCTAAACGCCACCATCTTTCGCAATGCAAAAGTGATTTAAAACCTCAGTTGGTACATACAGCTCAGTTGTAGAGCCGCTCCAACTAACTTTTCTAGTTGTCGAGCCAACTGACCTGAGCAGTATAACTCAGTGAAAATACTTTAGCAAAACGAAAATTGCTACTGGTGTATTCCCCCCTCTTCTCCCATACACCAGATACTCGTTACCTAGACCATCACTTAAAAATTAAATTTCTCGGTTTTGAATGAAAACAGTTTCATTTCTCTCATTTAAATTTAAGGAATTTAAATATGGAATCGGATTTGAAATCCGAGACCTCATGCAAAAATTTTCGGAATAAAGTGAGGCGCTATTTTTTCTCGAAAAACGTGCACATGCTCCGAAAATTCTCAAACTTTCACAATTAACTTAAAATAAATCTAATTGAACAATTATTCAATCAATTTCAACTTACGATAATAAATCGAGAAAACCCTAACCTTAATTTCTCAAAACTTTCGAATTTTACTCAATTTCATGCATAAGAGCTTGTTTTTACTTGATTCAAGATCAAACATACTCAATTTAATTATCTAAGCTCAACTAGTTTATAAATTTTCTTAATCTCATTTTAATTTTAGAAATTCGATTCTTTAATGCTACAAAATCTTCGATTTTGCATAACTTTTTCATACGACATCCGAATTTAGAAATTCAAAAGTGTAACATACTTACTTTAACTTCAATTTCATCTTAGAATCATCAAGTCCATCATTCAATCATCAAAATCACCTCGTTTTCTTCTTTAAATTTTCTGCACAACTTGAAAATTTTTATACTTGATCTCTTTAAACATTTTCAAGTTCTAGTGTACTTATAAAAAATCCAATTGCTCAATTCTTCCATCAATTTCATCTTTTAACCAAAAATATCAAAAATCATACTTAATCCTACTATTCCATCGACTATATTGAGGATTTTTGGCATAGAACTTTATTTCTTTCTTTTTAATGCATGAACATGCTCCATTACTCTAAGCTCAATTTATCTTATTAGACTCAAGAACATCAAAATTTCATATTCTTAGCCTCATTTGGTTCGAAAATTTTGGGGTTTTTCCCTTTGATGTTCATGTTCTTGATTTAAACATTCAATCTTACTCTAAATAATTTCAAGTTCATAAATTCATGTCCAATTTATCAATTACGACATAAAATTTCTAAAAGCACAATTTCTTATGCTGTGTATGTTTTGAAAATTTTGTATCTTATGCATAAGAGATTATTTCTTCAATTCCTTTTCAACTTATGCTTATTTCATCTCTAATTTTACTTTTATATCATCAATTTATCAATTAATTCAGAAGAACAATAAAATCATATATCTTGGGCATACACACGGTTTCACACACATATGTATCAAATAAATTCATACTTCCAATCAAATCATATAATCATGCTTCAAAATACTTGAATTGATAGGATTCATCATCAATATAAACAAAGAACTCATATATCAAAAATTTCAAATCACTATTCATCATCTTCTCCAAATTCATTTTTCAAGGTATAGTGATTATTTCTTCAATCTAATCATTCAAGCATGTTTATATCTATACTAATATAAAAATAGCCTTGTTTTACAAAATTTGAATAGCCTAAAATATTCTTACTATAAAGAAAAATTAAGGGCAATAGCGTAATACAATAATATTAATATTTTAATAATTATTAGTTACAAGAATACAAATTTACCTTAGCGTAATACAATAATGCTAATATTTTAATAATTATTAGTTACAAGAATACAAATTTACCTTAGTTATAGTTTATTATTTACCTTATATATGAAATATATTAGTTTAATGTAAATCAAAATTACCTTATTAATATTTAAATGATATATCTATCTTGCGATTTACCTTATTGATATTTTATACCAATATGGTTATAAGTTCATATGCAAATTTTTTTCACGTATATTGTGGCTTTTTCTTTATTTTGTCAACTCAAAGTTGTCTTCTCTTTCAAGAGATTCCTCTTAAATAAATTAAATATTTTTTAGATCCAACCATGTTCAACTAATTTAATATTTTTTAGGAAATTTTTATATATTCTTCCCGCCCTTACTTTTTAAATAATAAATATAGAATTTATTAGGAATTAAGTAGTCTGTTTAGTATTTAATTAATTAATTTTCATATACTCTTGAATTCTTATTGTTCATAATAATTTCAACTATATATTAGATCTCGATTTTAAAGAAATGGGTATAATTAAGTCGAATTAAGCTAGAGACCGTAAACTTCGAGCATAATTCATTTATTATCTCTGCTTATTTACAATGGTAATACTTTGATTGTTAATTTTATGCATAAATATTTTTTCAGTTATTAAACTAGCTAAATAGTATCTACCATCCACAAACATGAACTTAGTAAGAATACTAAAAATGTATCAAAATTTTGAAGACGGTACACTTTTAAAAGAATAAAATAAATAGTACGTATAGTTTTCCAAGTTAACATTTTTGCTTAAAATAATTAGTATATTTTTCAATTGTAGATATTCATATAATTTATCTTTTAGATAAAAAATTCCTATTGAAATTAAACTATTGATATTTTAATTTTATTTTTAACTTTTCAGGAGACTACACAAAAATTATATTCACTTATTTCATATAATGAGAATTTATTAGCACTTTTATAATGACACTAAAAGAATAATTGAATTAAAATGTAAATAATAGTTATTATATTTGGACACATAGAACTTTATCACTTACAGTATTTCTGTAATTCGTGGAAGGTCAATAATACAAGAAATAACGAGAGTACTCTTTACAATAATTTTTTTTCATTAGTAATCGAATATCAAATTTTGAGAAATTGCAAAAAAATTCAATAAAAAATAAATTAAAATATAAAGTAACTCGTTACTTATACTAGTATCATCAAATAACTCATATAAAGCATCAATTTCATCTTTCAAATCAAAACACACAAAATCCTAATTTTAGGCATAAACTTCGACCTTTTCATGATCTCATACATATATGATCTATTTTCTTCAATTGATCATTCTAATATGCTTAGAACTCCCCGGGTGACTGGACTCGCTTTTAAGAAATCAGAGTAGGGATCTCTCTTCGATAAGTCAGACTAGGCTATGATTCCCAGGTAGGAAGAAAGAGCATTCGCCATTTCAAGCTTGTCACTAGAACTCCCTCCTTACTTAGATCTTCGTGACCCAGCTTGGCTTATTGAACTCCTAACTCATTTGCCCTAAGCCCCGTATTCCTCGCCCTCTTTGCGCAAAGTAGTGGGGGACATGTTCGATATAGGTTAGAGGGCGGTATTCGAACTCCTACCGAAATATGTTCTTTAGTGATTTATTGCCTTCCACCTAGGGTGATTGGCTAGGATTTAGCCCTATCCTTAGCCCTGTCATTTGCATTGCCCGATTCGCATTGGAGCTGGGGATCGTTACTTGCAAGCAAGTCTGTTTCCGCCTTCGCTTTGCTTTGTCTTTGTCTTTGCTTAAGCCATAGCGTTAGTTATGGCCCTTATATATGGGATATTCTCTTAGAGACCGAAACGAATGCTAGTTCGCTGTTCTTGCAGCTATTGAACAGAAGCTAGTAGTCGTATGAAGCTTTAATGGTTAAAAAACATGTTGCTAAAGCCCTTTGCCTAGTGCTTTAGTAGTCTCGATTTTTTCCTGTTGTTAATGGTAGGAACCACCAAGCAGCCAAAGAAGCCTAAGCAGAATAAAACAGCTGCCTGTGTTTAGCATCTTGATTAACTGACCCCTCTTCTTCCTACTTGTCCTCCTCTTATTCTTTTTAGAGATCGACCGTAAACAAGAGAACTCAAATCCTTGGAGTTCTGTCCTTTGTCCCCTGAGTTAGAAGAGAAGAAATCAGTTGTAATCATAGTTTGACTGGGAATTGGTATTCGGTTAGCTGCAAGCAAAGCTGCACTGACACGTGGGGCCCGCCCCACACTCGGTAACAAGGCAACCCTCACTATTTCTGAGTCATCGAAGAAATAGGATATCAAAAAACTTGGATAAAGTTGAGCCAAAAGATCCCAATTCAAACTCATACCAATCATCAAAATCAAAATAAAAATTAAAGCTAAAAAATTCCTATTTTTCCTCAAAGATATTGAAAATTTCAAGAAGGAATGAATCAAGGATTTCTCTAATTGTTTTGATGCATGGAAAACATGCAAGAACATGGATTTAAGCTCAAGATATCAAGATCAAACTTTCTTCTCACACTTATGAACATGATCGAACAAAGAAAAGAGAAGAAAGAGAAGAGTTCTTAAGTTCTTACTTGATAATCGAAAGAATTTAGGATCTTTAGCTCTCCTTTCTTGAACTTTGAATGAACAAGAGATGATGGATAGGAAGCTACCCTGTTTCAGCAGAAATGGAAAGGAGAATGGGAGAGAGATAACCAAAGAAAAGGGAGAAATGTATGTGTGTGAGTGAGAGAGAGAACTGAGAGAGAATTGAGAGAGTGAGAGTATGATGTGTGTGTGCCGAGTGTCACAGCCCCAAATCCCGAGGGACGGCAGAAGCCGGGGTGCGACTGGGATTTGATTAAAGAAGCGGGAAAGAAAGGGGATGAAAGAATAACCATACATAAAAGACAGCATAATTTCTATGAACAAGACCTCATTAATTAAAGAAAGAGTTGATCTTGAAAGATCACTCGACAAGGTACTCAAAAGCATCTAAGTTATTTTACAGAAACTTAAACCCAAAAGTGATTTACATCATAACATAAAAGCGTCTAGAGTTTAGCAGCGGAAAAGTGAACTACATATTAAAGTCCTCCCTATCTCTATTCAACTCAACCATCACCGCTCCCGTCGCTTCAACCTGCACATTTAGAAAACATATGCAGGGCTAAGTACAATAGTACTTAGTGGACACATTGCCGAAAACATAATCATAAGTATAGATAATCAGGCATTTCATTACAGTAGTACATCGGGGTTTTTCAATAAATTCCCGTGTCTACTAAACATTTTCTTTCTCATTTTCATAACTTAGCTTGCAAGCATTTTTCATAGATGTTACGTTCAATCTTGACCATTCATTATCACCGTGGCTGGCTACCCCTCAACAGGATACCACATACACCACAGGCTACATTGTACACTAAACTTTGGAAAGTCCATTTTGACTAACTCAAAGCCGATCGTTTAGTTAACCCCTTTTGGCTAACTCATAAGGTACAAGAGAACTCACATAAAACAAATAGTTCATGCCATGATTACCACTTTGAAAACACGATTATCAAAATGATAAAGAAAAGCTTTTCGGGCATTGCTCATTTTGTTTCATATATAAAAGCCCACCTTGAAAATACAGAACTTCTATACGAGCTTCCGTTCTTCAATCTTACATCTTGTCCTTGTGCTGACTTCCTTCTTCATCGTAAATAATCATACTTTAAAACTCGGTCGTAAATGATAAACGAATACGGAAATTCGAATTAAGTTTTAGTCTTTTAGACTTTTAAGCATTTGCACGCTAAACTAAACTCTTTTAGTTAAAAAGAAACGAGATACGAACACATCTCGTTTAGCACTCATTCGGTTCCGGACTTGAATTAGGTCAGTAATAAGAAGTAGTCGATAACTTGAAACGACTTAAAAGATCGAAGGAGTTCAAGTTGAGAAGAATTCAACTTAAGAAACTAAGTTTTAAAGATTCGCTGCACAAAACAGAAGTTCTGGAGACTGCCCAGAACAGAGTATTCTGAAACAGGGGAGGTATTCTGTACCGAATGAAAGCTATGGAAGTCTAGTTTACTCTCCAATTTACGGATCTCAATTCCGATAAAAGAGCTAGGAGATATGGCAGTTTCTGTGAAGGGTCGCAAAACAGCAGAGTGAAACCCTAATGCTCGATAAAATCGACGCACGGTTTTCTAGGTTCGACTAAAGCTTAAACACTTTTATTTTCATAAAACTACTGACTCAAGGCAGTCAACACGTGTCGAAATACGTGATGAAATCCTTTTCATTTCTCGATTGTAATACGATGATTAGAACCTCGTCTTTTCAAACTAAACAAGTATTATACCAAAATAATTTCTAACTTCTCGTTTCTACTTCTCGTTCACAACTATAACTTATCATTTCATAACTCGAATGAAAATGTCTCCCACTACAAACCTGTTTACTTATCCATAATAATCATTAATATTCAATTAAAAACCTCGTTCGACTTTTCTATCGTTACTTAGGTTCGATTCTTCGCTTCTTATGAAATTTCCGACGTCACTAGAGTTCGATCCAATTCTACAACATTATCCAACATCTATCAAGGATCATTAATACGTAAATGATAACCTCAAATCATTACCTAATCTCGACTTATTTCCAATTCTTCGTCTCTTACATTTTTCATTTTCTTTTTAGAAAATTCCAAATTAATTCATACATCATCTAACATCATATAGAACCTTAATCTATCATAAAATCCTTAATAAGATCAAACTACACAAAATCCCTAATTCCTTAGTAATTTTCGGTATTAGCAATATTATTAGGAGGGGTAATTTCTTCATTAATTCAATCCATAAAATCATTTCTAAGCTTACTACAACAAGTATTAATCATAGACTAACACTACTACATCATTAATTGAAATTTCAATTTGAAATCCTAACCCCTAAATTCGATCATCACTAGATTATTAGGGCAATCCAATTATCTTTGCATCTATCATCAATTCAACCATTCTTAAGCTCATTCCTTCAAGTAATTAAAAGTAAATAATCCTACTACTCAATGCCCTAATTTTCGGTCCTAACTAGAATTAGGGATTCTTGATTTTCTCTTCAATTCAACCCTAGAAATCCATTCCTATCCATCTCAATACATGAATTAAACATTAAAACATCATCCTAATTCTAATCCTCAAAATCGGTCATGGTTGAAAATTAAGGAATCAAAAATCTAAATGGATAGATTGATGGAGGAGGTGATTACCTTCAAGATTATGTAATTAGAATTGGAAGTGGATGGATGATGTGATGAACTTGTGAAGAAATCCTTGCAAAAGCTTGAGGTTCTTCAATGGTGGATGCAAGAAATTGAGAGAGAGAGTATGTGTGTGTGTTGGCGGTAGAGAGGGATAAGAGAAGAGAGAGTGGTGAGTCATGTATAGATACATAAAGTGAGAAAAAAATCTAACTAAAGAGGGGTGAGTCGCTAAGGCGTGTTTGGCGAGGAATTATTTGACGAAAATATCTTATTTTCAGGCTTTAAACGGTGATTATAAAAGTTGAGAAATACTTTATTAGATAGTTACGAATTCGACGAAATCTAACTCGTCCGTTAGAATGGAAATAAATCACGTACTCGGAAAACCTAATTCGTTTTTCAAAATCCGAGAAAAAGTCGGGATTAGACAGTCTAAAATTCGCCCGGAAAATCATAAAAATTAACTTTCTCCGGTGAACTCGTATCGAAGAAAAAGTGAATGTAAATTATGACGGATTTTAATTCTGAGTTTTCGGATGAAAAATTTACCGGACACGAAAACCCTAATACAGTAGTCGTTCGACCGACTTCTGGAATTTATTTTCTGAAACGGATTTCACCGTAAATCTTATAATTTAATTTCATGATCTTAGGCGTGCAAAGCCATAATTATTATTAACTTTCATTTTTTTAATGATAGAAGAAAAATATCGGGGTATTACACCGAGAGTGACGGAATGATTTATAGGAAGGAGAGAGAGTTCTAGAGGGAGGAATTACTTAAAGCAAAAGCAACTCAGTTGGGATAAAAATCACCGGAAGAAAAGATTTTTCCGGTACAAAACATCCCTCTTTAATCATTAATTCTCTTAAACTTATAATTCTCTCTTTGGCACTTTCTAGACATCCGATTTCACTCTAACTTGCATCAAATACTCATGAAATAAATCAAGGATTAGGAAAACCCAATTTTCGGATCAAAATTCTAAATAACAAAGAAATCGTAAAAAGTTACGATTCATATTAGTTTCAATCGAAAATAAATTTCAAACAAGGCTAAAACCAACTCAAAAGATTCTCAAACATGCATCAATGGTCTTAAAATAAATTCTAGACACAAATAACACTAATTTGATGAAATTCGAAAATAATCTATGAAAAGTGAATTTTCGATGGAAATTACTACTCATCAAAAAATTAACTATCTCGAAATTTTCCGTAAATTGGAGTGCGAACTAGACTTCCTAAGCTTTCTAATGGTATAGGGCTCACCCCCTGTTTCCAAGTTCTCTGTTCTGGACAGCCTCCAGAGTTACTGGAATGTGCAATGAAATTTCAGTTTCTTGTTTCCTAAGTTGTTTAATTCACAACTTAGTTTCTTTCAAACGTTTAAGCCGTTTTTAGCTAACGAACATCTCCCTACTGACCTTAGAGTCAAGTATAGAACCTTGAGTGATGAAAACCAGTCGAAATCTTATATCTTATCCTTTCATTAAAGAAGTAATAAACGAGAAATTACATAAAGCGTTTAATGAACTAAAGTAAATCGCCTAAGTTGATTCTTTCCGACTTAGTTCCTTATAATCTTTAAAGTCGTATTAAGACATCGACTACCTTCTCTACTGACCCGAGATTCAAGTATGAGATCTTCCAAGTTCTAAACGAGATTGGTACGAGTCTCGTTTCCCGTTTAAGTAAAACGAATCTAATAAGCGTGCAAATGCCCAAAAGAATAAAACAACTAAAACCTTCTTCGATTCTCTTTCTTCGATTATTCTTTTACGAACCGTTTTTAAGTATATTTTATTTTACGATGAAGAAGGAAGTCAACTCTAGAGAAAGGACGGGAGAACCCCAGTTGGAAGCTTTTGCTTATAAGTTCTGTAAAATAAAGGTGGGCTTTTATTATATGAAAATAAAACGTGGGTTTTTCCACAAACCGAAAGTGAAGTTTACAGCTTTGATAATTGTGTTTTATCAACGTGATAATCTTGGCATAAAATGTTTAACTGTTTTATGTGAGTTCTCTTGTACCTTTCTGAGTTAACCTTCGGGTTTTCCAGAATTTATAGTTAACCGCTAGGATTGTTAACTATTATTGATCGGCTCTGAGTTAGCTATTAAGCGCTTTCCAGAGTTAGTGCACTTTGTAACCTGTGGTGTATGTGGTATCCTGTTGAGGGGTAGCCAGCCACGGTGAATTAGCTTTGGTCAAGATTGAACATAACATACTCTAAAAATGCTTGCGCAAGCTGCTTTATACAAATTAGTCATAAAAGGTTTAGTAGGCTTGGGCCTTTTCAACAAAACCCCGATGCGCTACGGTTATAAAATGCCAGATTATTTATACTTATGATTATGATTTCGGCATCGTGCCCACTAAGTACGTTTGTACTTAGCCCTGTATTGTTTTCTAAATATGCAGGTTGAAGCGACGGTGAGCGGCGACGGTTGATGTTGAGTTAAAAGATAGGATGTTTAGTTAGAACCCTTCCGCTGCCAAACTTTGAATTTCTTTGATGTACTTTTGAACAATATTCAGTAGTCTAAGTATGTAAATTTTGAACTTAGTTTCTTTTTATACTTTTGTCGAGTAATCTTTAGGGATTAACTCTTTCTTATTGATATTCAAGTCTTATTCATAGTTTGTCGATGTTTTTCATGTATGTTTAGTCAATTAGCCCCCTTCTTCCCCGCTTCTTTAATCCAACCCCAGTCGCACCCCGGCTTCTGCCGTCCCTCGGGATTTGGGGCTGTGACAGATTGACTGCACAGATTGGTTAAATATTACCGCACATATTCCCGGAGTCTTGACGGAAAGGGCAGATTCAGAGGTGTGAGGGGCAGAATTTTCACCGTTGTCACTTTTCAAACCACGACGAAGCTTGTACATCTTAACAGGTGGTTCGTGAGAGCCTGTTTCACCTACTGGAAAAGGAATTGATCTCTTTACCGAGTTTTTCCTCTCCATTGGAACAACACCAAAAGTACAACTTGTCATTGAGTATTTCTTCAAGTTTGGGACTAATCCACTCATGATATGCATCAGCCTCAAGATGTCTCTGCCAAAAAAAAAGAAAAAAAAAACCGTTAAAAGTTATAATTGCAATAACTCAATATTTTAAAGTAATATGCAAGTGCATATATAACTTACCACAACAAGGGAAGTGTCATCAATCAGTTCTTTCACCGCATCATACTTATAAACCCCAAAACTTTGCCATCGTAAAATACGTAGATAAACTGTTTTCCAACCAGGCTTCCTATCACCCATTCTTTCACCAATCATCTGCATAATTTCATAAAACCAGCACTCGAGAGCAAATAGAAATCCATACACATCAAATTTAGGCTTCTCCTTCGTCTTAGAAATTTAGAATTCACCACCCCCATCATAAGAACGTATGAATGGAACAACGAATTGCAGAAGTGGTTGTAAGCTATTACAGTAAAATATAGTAACTACATAAAAAAATCTGCTATTACAGAATAAATTCACAAAAGAGAAAAATTTTAGCTTACCCTTCAATTTTTTGCACATTTTTCGGATGATTGACTTCAGTAACTACAACTGCAGCAAAATCCAAGCAAACAGTGGAAGAAATGTCACTAAGATGTTTCAATTGTTGGGAAAAGAAACATTAAAACTACAATTATCTATCGACCAAAGAAACTTCTCAGGAATAAATGGAATATAAACAGTCAAGGTTATGGAAATGGAAACAAGAAACAAATACCTCTAACTTTTCGTCGTGGTAAGCGCCGGAATTATCTGCATGTCACGATCACGGCGGATGGAGGGAAGTTTACTTTGTTTAATAGCGGTATCTACTTCTTATTCTCAGAATCAAATCTTCTACTACTGGGAATTAACTCTAACAAAATGATTCACACATTCACGGGACTAGAATCAATTTTATTGCCAGATTTTTCGTCGGAATCAATATTTTCGTCGGAGCAAAAACCCTCACCTCCCTCTCTGAACTTCAATGCAAATGTAGTGGATGAACTTTCCCAATTAATTCGAATGTGTTTGAGATAATTATTCCTCTCTCACAGCGATTTTTTTAATTAAAAGTACTCGGGTAAATCTTGGAGATTCATGCATTAGTTACGACGTGACAATTAAAAAATAATGTTTTAATGTTGATTAAAAAATAACTAACATAAAATCTTTAATAAATTTTCTTCGCCGATTTTATATTATGAATTAGAAAAAAATCTTACATTGAACTATGGTAACGCCGATATTATAAAGTTTTAATTGTTGATGTAGTAATTGGTCATTGTTGTGTAGTAATTGGCGGGAATTGAAATTTTTGGGCACATTAACAATTAATTATCTTTTAAACATAATAACAACTAATTGAGTCAATTAACAAATAATTTACGGTCAATTATGTTTTTAATCACAAATAATTAACTACTTCATAAATAAAAAAGTTTTTAATTAATTATCAGCCCATTAAGTATTAATTAATCCTTTAACACAAATAAGACATAATAACAGGTAATTCAGCCTATTAGTGTGTATTAATTTATAGTTAATCAGTTTTAATAAGAGTCTTAATCATAAAAAAAATGAAGTAATAAATAATGGGAATTATAAATTTTGACATTTAATTAATTTTTACAAAATATATCTACTTCAGATCTAATGAATTAATTAAATCCTAAACAAAATTTTAATAATAAATAATGAAGAACTAAAATTAATTAAGAATCTAGTTAATTAATTAAGCATCTAATTAATCAATTAAACATCCAGATTTATTTGAATTAGGTTGACCAAACTTTTAGTTAAAATATCTCTCAATAATACTTTTGTATCTTCTTAGAAATCCGCACACTACTATGGTTGGTTAAAATAGAAAAAATGAAAAATAAATTCAAAAATATTAAAAATAATTCAAAAGTATTTTTTTAGCCAAATGAATTCTAGCCACAAATCTATTGGATGGGCTCTATATTGGACAAGAGACCCACAACACACGCAAAACACGCACAACAGACACATAGCAGACACAAAATCTCTCTCTCTCTCTCTATCTCTTTCTCTCTCTCATATATACACATTGCATTTTTCACTTGACAATAAATCGGGAATCAACAATTCTCTATCAACGCATCCTCACTTTAGCAACAAAATTGTAGGACCACACGAGAATTTCTTCAAATTTGATGAAAATCGACATCCCTTCGTTGGTGAGCTCGCGGCTAGCACGGAGCTTCAATCAGGTAAGGTTCATGCACCGTCGAGATATTAGAATCAACCTATTGTCACCGACGATGCTAACAAATCTGCAATCTACGGTCGCATTCGACGATGGTAACGGAATCGGACGGGCGAAGAGGCAAAAGGATAGGATGGCGTCGGTGAGCTATGCCTGCGTTGTATGTACTGTATGGGATAATAAAAAGGAAAGGGCTGAACAAATCTGGAAAGGCAACGATCGCGACGTAGGGCGGCAGGCTGCGGTGCATCTTTTCCACACGCTAGGGTTCAGCCATTATGTGGTTCATGTGCAAGAAATTTGATTCATCAAAGCTCTGGCTTTGATGTCTATGGTGTGCTCTTCAAATTAACACATGGGCGAAGCGGCATGTGGGCAAGGGGCACCGAATCCGCGACGGCGTGTGCTGCGCACGCGTGGTTGTCGCGGTGGCAGAAACGCTCCGGCGTGGGTTCTGCTCCTGCTGCTGTGTTCGGCTGAATCATGGGATTATTTCCATGATTTGGGTGGTCGAAATACAGCCATGGTGACGTTTTGTCACATGCTAGGGTTTTGCACCGCCAAGGGCGATGTTGTATTCTCCGGCAAGCAACAGTAAAGGCGATGAACAAGGAGCAGCAGTAGCTTCTTCTGGAGAAGATGATGTAACACCCTAATCTAATTAAGGCATTAAAATAATATTTAAAAGAATATTTGCAGCGGAAATATGAATATATATATTTTTTTTCTTCAAATAAATAATAGAATAAAAACCTAAGTCTAAAGAAAGAGACATTTTGTTAAATTAAAACGATGAGCTAATAAGCTTAGCATATTAATCCGATTAAGCAAAATGAAACAATAAGGATATAAATGCATAGTTTCAAACGATAATGTCTCATAAGTAAAAGTAAATCCAATTTATTAAGACACGTCATTCGACACATCCACAGCTTCGACTTCAATTACCTGAAAAGTTTAAGTTGGGGATAAGTATACGCGAATATACTTAGCGTGGGCAGTTATACCAACATATTGTCCAATTTAATAAAACAGACGCATGTAGTGAATATTAAAGTCAAATAATACGCAACAAGGAGTGAGAGCAAAGTCAATGGACAACTCAACAGGTCCGCTCAACACTAAATATCAACGTACAAGGCGTCAATAAAATAGAGCAAAGTCAATGGACAACTCAACAGGTCCAGCTCATCATATGATATCAAATGTATTGTACGCAAGTGAGAGCAAGTCAATGGACAACTTAACACGGTCCGCTCAACACTTAAATTCAAATAAGCACATATGACAAATCACATCGTATTAAAAAGGACAAAATAAATCAACGGTATAAAGTTTAAGTAAATATCTCACACCTTAGTTCACTTGCAAAGACGAGTCGAGCAACTTATAGAAATATTATGGTTTAGTCGCTCCCACCTATATATTTATAAATTAATTCTATAAGTAATGCATGCATTCAATAATTTATCATGCAAAATAAACTAACTATTAAGTGAAAAGTATGTTCAGACTCTTACATATGCATGATGTACATATGTATATAACAAAGATCAATTAATACTTTATTGATTAACCAGATTGCTAGTGTCACAGCCCCAAATCCTGAGGGACGGCAGAAGCCGGGGTGCGACTGGGGTTAGATTAAATAAGCGGGGAAGAAGGGGGCTAATTGACTAAAGGCATCGTTAAAACATAAACAAGACTTCAATATAGAAGAAACTAAGTTCATAATTACAGACTTAACTACAGAGTTGTTCAAAAATACATCTCATAAGATATTCAGAGTTTTGCAGTGGAAGGGTTCTAACTAAGCATCCTATCCTTTAACTCAACACCAACCGTCGCCGCTCACCGTCGCTTCAACCTGCACATTTAGAAAACAATGCAGGGCTAAGTACAAACGTACTTAGTGGGCACGATGCCGAAATCATAATCATAAATATAGATAAATATGGCATTTCATAAGCGTAGCACATCGGAGTTTTATTGAAAGAAGCCCGTGTCTACTAAACATTTTCTGACTCTTTTCTCATAAATCACTCGCGCGAGCATTTTCTGACTAATGTTACGTTCAATCTTGACCAATTCTAATTCACCATGGCTGGTACCCCTCAACAGGATATCACATACACCACAGGTTACAAAGTGCACAAACTCTGGAAAGCACTTAGCAGCTAACTCAGAGCCGATCGTTAGTTAATCTAATTAGATTAACTCTAAATCTGGAAAACACGAATGTTGACTCAGATAGGTACAAGAGAACTCACATAAAACATAAAACAGTTCATGCCATAATATCACTTTGAAAACACAGATATCAAAGCAATAAAGAAAGATTTTCCGAGCATTGCTCGTTTTATTTGTATATAAAAGCCCACCTTGATTTACAGAACTTAAAGCAAAAGCTTCCAACTTTGGATCTTCCATCCTTTCTCTACAGTTGGCTTCCTCCTTCATCGTAAAATAAAAATACTTAAAAATGGGTCGTAAAAGATAATCGATTAAAGAGAATCGAAAAAGTTTTAGTTGTTTCATTCTTTAGGCATTTGCACGCTTACTAGATTCGTTTTACTTAAACGGGAAACGAGATTTGTACCAATCTCGTTTAGAACTCGGAAGATCTCATACTCGACTCTCGGGTCAGTAGAGAAGGTAGTCGATATCTTAATACGACTCTAAAGATTATAAGAAACTAAGTTGGAAAGAATCAACTTAGGCGATTTACGTTTTTTAGTACATTGAACGATTTATGAAATTTCTCGTTTATTACTTTTTTAATAAAAGGATAAGAGATAAGATCTTGACTGGTTTTCATCACTCAAGGTCCTGTACTTGACTCTAGGGTCAGTAGGGAGATATTCGTTAGATAAAACGGCTTAAATGATCGAAAGAAACTAAGTTGCGAACTAAACAACTTAGAAGACAAGAAACTGAAATTTCACTGCGCAATCCAGTAACTCTGGAGGCTGTCCAGAATAGAGAATTTGAAAACAGGGGATGAGCCCTGTAACATTGGAAAGATTGGGATGTCTAGTTCGCACTCCAATTTACGGATCACAAATCCGATAAACGAGCTAAAAGTTATTACAGTTTCCGGCGAGGGTCGCAAAACTGCCGCGAAAACCCTAATTACTCGATAGGTTCGACGTATAACGTCTTAGGTTCGTTCTAAGCTCTCGTATTTGATTTCTTTGGAAACTGGGCCCTCAAGGCAGTCATCACGTACTTCCGTACGTGACGTACTCCTTCTTAAAACTCGCTCAAAAGCACGACGTTCTAAACGTCGGATTTCAACTAACAATTACTAAACCAACAAAAATTCAAAACACGTTCTAGTTCTCGACTATAACTATAGCCCATATTATATCAACTCGAAAGCTTATGACGTCAACTAGAAAGTTGTTCTAAATTCCATCATAAACAATAATATCAAATTAGAATTCTCATCCAACTTCTCGATTATTAGTTACGACTAAATGTTCGTCTCTTACGCGATTTTCAAAGTTGTCGGATTCCGTTCAAATTTTACGACGTTAAACTACGTCTAACGTGAATCACTTTCATGCATGCAAACATATCATAACATCATTATAACTCAACTTATAAGGTGATCTTTGTCTCTTACGTTTCGTTAAACATTTTTAGAAAATCCTCAATTAATTTCTATAATCAACTAACATTATTTGCAACATAATTCAACCAACAATTCATCAATTTAATCAAACATGTGGAAACCCCTAATTACTCTATAAATTTCGGTTTTTATAAAGATGTTAAGGGGGTGATTTTCTTCTCCAATTAACTACATTTATTCATTAACCAACCTCTTATAACAACTATTAATCAATTGCAAATCAATTTCCAACTAACATGCATCAAATCCCTAAATTCAACTCAAACCCTAATTGAAATTTCACAAACACATAGGGCTTTTGATTCCTTTTCATTCTAATCACTAATTAAACCTCTAGTAAACAAGAATCGATCATCAAATGAAGAGAATTAAAAATCCTACCCATGCCCTAGAATTTTCGGTATTAACAATAGAATTAGGGTTCTTATTTTTGTTCAATTTTAATTCCTAATTATCCTATCTAATACATCTAATTTCATTACTCCAAGATCAAATCATCCATTCCAAAACTCTAGATTTCCGATCAAGAAGAAATGAGAAAGAAAAGAAAGATGATTGGATAGGATTATAGAGAAGGGAATTACCTTAAGAATTAAAGAAAGATGTATGGAGTTTGAATGGAAGGATTGAGACTTGTGTTCTTCTTCAAGTTCTTGGAGCTTTCATTAATGGAGGTTGATGAAGTGAAGAAGATGATGAAATGGAGAGTGCTGCTGTGTGTGTGTGTATTTGGGAGGAAGAATTGATTTAATTTTGAATTAACTATATGTTGTAAACTAATAGGTGTAAAGTTTCAATAGTGGAAACAATAGGTGTCACTTAATTAGGCTTTACCAACATGCATGTTTTCTAATTAATTAAAAATAATAAAAAAAAAGTCGGCTGCCATGCAGATTTTTAGGAGGGATATGTGTTTTTCCGGCGCAATCCGACGTTACGGAAATCGACCGACGAAAAACGTTGCTCGGCACAAAATTGTCGCGATCCGATTTGACCTAAAATTCTAACGTACGAAACTTAATCGGAAAATAAATTTACAAAAATTATTTTGACAAAAACTCGGGACGACACAGTCCGAGTTTCGTCCGAAAAAACATAAAAACGAACTTTCTCGGCGTGTTCGTATCGCGATTTCGTGAATGTAAAAATCAGACGGTTTTTCCGTTCTGAGTTCACGAACTAAAAACTTTTCGTACGTGCTAACCCTAAATATAGTAGTCATCTAGCTGACTTCTGTAATTTATTTTCAGAAACGGATTCGACCGTTAGTCTTAGAATTCAAAATTGTAAACTTAGGTGTGCAAAGCCATTTATTTAATTAACTTTAAAAAAATTAAGAACGTAAGGAATTTACGGGGCATTACAGCTAGTCTATCCATATAACATGTATGAATTATAAGGATATACGTGTATGATTGTGATAATACCAAAGCTTTGAATCATCAAGTGTCTATTTCATTTTCTTTATATACGAAAATGCATAAATGCAAATTAATGAACTAACATGTAATACCCCGGAAAATTTCTTCTGCATTAAAAATTTAAAGTTAATAATAATTATGACTTTGCACGCCTTAGCTTCCGATTTTCAATTCTAAGACTAACGGTGAAATCCGTTTCCAAAAATAATTTCCAGAAATCGGACGAACGAATATTGTATTAGAGTTTTTCGCGTCCGTTAAGTTTTTCGCCCGGAAACTTGGAATCGAATTCCGTCAGAATTTAGATTCACTTTTTCTTCGAGACGAGTTCATCCGAGAAAGTTAATTTTTGTGATTTTCCGGACGAATTTTGGATTGTAACGTCCCAACTTTTTCTCGGATTTTGGAAAACGGACCGTCCTTTCCGAATAAGTAAAATATTCCGGAACTAATGGTCAAATTAGTTTTCGCCGGAAATGTGACCGATTAAGAATTTATTTTTCGATTTTTATTACGTCGTATTAGGCCCGTAAACGGGATATTTTTTATTAAAATCCTATCCAACCGCCACCTAGGGGTGTGACTCACCCTTCTTGAATAGTTCTTCTACTTAGTCATCAAAAACACCTCATCATCTCCCCCTCTCTCCTCCAATACAGCCAGCAGCCCTCTCTCTCTCAATTCTCTCTTTCTTCTTCATTTCTCCATGGAAAAGCTTCAAGTTCTTCAAGGTTCTTCATCCTAAATCATTCATCATCCATCAAAGTTCAAATCCAATCACATATTCATCAAGGTAATCACCTTCTCTATCAGTCTATCCACTTAGAATTTTCATTCCTCTAATTTTATTATGACCGAAAATTTGAGGATAAAGTAGGATGTTGTTCTTCGATTAATTCATGTAATTAGATGGATAGAAATTGATTTCTATGGATGAATTGAAGAGAAAAGCAAGAACCCCCATGTTTAGGGTTTGACCGAAAATTAGGGGTTTTAATAGTAGGATGTTTAAAGCTTAATTAATTGGATGATTAAGCTTAGGATTGGTTTAATTGATGATTAATGCAAAGAAGAAATCGATTCCCCTAAAATTAATGTAGAAATTGAAATAGGGGTTAGGGTTTGAGATTGGGAATTCAATATATGATGGTGGAAGTGTTAGATGATGCCATAGCTTGGTAATTAATCAATTGGTGTTTAATAGTGAAGATTTAAATCGATAATTGACGAAATAGATCAAGTATGTGTGAATTGGGAAAATGTAGTAAGTAGTAATTGAAATCAATGAGGAATTGGTGTAGTAATTGATGTGAATTGTTGGAAATGATAATGGAAATGAGATGTAGTATGATGATGGATCATTATACAATTTAATTAGAATTTTCTAAAAATATAATGAAAAACATAAGAGACGAAGAATCATTAATAAGTCGAGATTTAGTAATGAATTGAAGATATGAGATACGTATTATTGAATCTCGATAGATGAGGAATCATATTGTAGAAATTGAACGAATTCCGATAACATTGGAATTTTGGTAAGAATCGAAGCAACAAGCCTAAGTAAGGATAGAAAAGTCGAATGAGGTTTCTAATTTGATATTAATGATCGTTGGTAATAAATGAACAACTTTTTAGTTGACGATATTCGCATTCGAGTTATTAAATGTTAAGTAATAGTTGTAAACGAGGAGTAGAGACGAGAAGTGAAATTGATTTGGTATAGTAATTGATTAGTTTTGAAAGACGAGGTTTTAATCGTCGTATTAGTAACCGAGAAATGAGAAGGAGTTCGTCGCGTATGAGGTTAAGTGTTAACTGCCTTGAGGTATAAATTTCGTAAGATTTTAAGTGCGATAGCATAAAACGAACCGAGGAAGTCATACGTCGAAATATACGAGCTCTAGGGCTAGTTCGGGCATTTCTGCGACGTTTCACTGAAATTGCAATATCTCCTAGCTCGTTTAACGAAATCGAGATCCGTAAATTGGAGAGTAAACTAGATATCCGTGGCTTTCTTTTGGTATAGGGAACGTCCCCTGTTTCGAAATCCCCTGTTCTGCATGATGGTTACTGACCTGTACAGTGAAATTTTCAAAACTCATTTTCACAAGTTGAATTCTTTTCAACTTAACTCCTAAAGACCTTTTAAGTCGTTATGAGTTATCAACTTGATGGTCCCGAAACGAGTTACTGGTGTATGGGGGGGGGTGGAGAATACACCAGTTAGGATTTTAAAAAATTAACCTTGAAAAATCACTTCAACCGAGTAAAACGGACTCAGTTGGAATCTCACAGCTGAGTAAGCAACCTCAGCTGGTAGAGTGAGGCTGTGCGGAATGTGGTGGAAATTTAAAACTCATTATAGCAACTCACGCTTTTTAGTGCAGGGTTGGTCAAAAACCAAAACAGTTGAATATGCAAAAATGCAGTTTGTATGCTGGTTAGTTTGATCAGATAAGAATGCAATAAGCAACTGAATAAAGATAAACACAGACACACGGGATTTAACGTGGTTCGGAGATAACCCTCCTACATCCACGGGGAGATGTGAATCCTCACACCTCAGTCCAAGTTCTTCTGGACAGTTCCACACAGCTTACCCGGGCTGTGCAACTGTTGCAATAAGTTTACGGGTACTTATCAACCTTTACAGTTAAGTTTGCGGGTACTTAACAACCTATGTAAAGTTTGCGGGTACTTGACAACCTAGCTACTCAATTACAGGAAGAGTATGATCCTAACAGACACTTTTTAAGGTGTGTATGTGGGTGGATTTTCCAACTACAGCTCGATCACGAATGAGAGCTGGATCTATGGCTTGAACGAATGAACACTCAAACTAAGATCTAAGATAGATTAAAACTCTATGAACCCTCAGCTACTAATGTTCTATCACTCTTGAACTCTCAGCTGCTGATGTTCTTAGAATAAGATTTTTGCAGATTTTTCTTGCGCTTAATTTTCTTGTGATTGCACTTCTCTATCTCTTGTCTCGTATCTCTAGAATGAGAGAATGCCTCTATTTATAGGCGGAGAGAATCAACTAGCCGTTGGAGGAGCTGTTGATCTCTGATCGTTGAAAGCGATGGCTTGTCTCTCATCTCTGCAGACTTTCCCGATATGGCATCTGTGCTCTTCTGCTTTCCTTCTGAGACAGCCTTGTGTTGGGCCAGATGGGGTAATGACTGAACGGTCAAACCCTCATGTGACTTCCTTTTGAAATTCAAATCTTAAACCTTTCTGACAGTCAACCTCGATTAGTTGGTTGAAAATCTTGATCTTTATCTGAGTGGTCTTCAGCTGATGTTCTGACTGAACCGTTGAACTCTTAGCTGACTTTGAACTTCATGTTGTTGATCTTCTTGTTTGAGTTCTACAACTGAGGTTCTGAAACTGAACCCTCAGTTGTCTTCCTTGTATTTAGTCAGTTGAGTTGGAAACTTCAGATGACTTCCTTTTCATCTGATGTTCTCTTCCTCTCTACTGTTTCTCATCTGACGAATCCTCAGTTGGCCTTTACAACTGATGTTCTGAAGACTTCCCCCTTATTTCATCTGAACAAATGAACTCTCAGTTGTCTTTCATCATAACTGATGTTCTGTCTGAGTGATGCCTTGTTGCCATCTTCAGCTGGGGACCTGTAAAGATAAAATCTTAACTTTGCTCAAACAGCGAGCCTAAATTCTAACATTAGGTTCTGGCAACATGTACTCGGTTGGGGTCAGTCGGTTTTGGAATTCATCAAAACTATTAATAAATTTCCCAACACGACTACCATTATTAACCGACCTCAGCGTCGAGTAAGAAACCGAGCGAGTTCTAAACGAGATGTGTTCGAGTCTCGTTCCCATTTAATTAAAGAAGTTAGTTTAACGTGCAAATGCCTAAAGCTTAAGAACTTAAAAGATTATTTCGTTTTCAGTTTAGAATTCCATTTTCTTCTATCGACTCAACAACTTATCATTGTTTTATTACTTGCGTTCAAAGGAGGACGTTGAGGTTAGAAGACAGGACGGAAGATCAGAGACAGGAGCACGAGTAATAGTTCTGTAAACGAACGAGGTGGGCTTTTCGAAAGTGTATCAATTACTGCCTTATTTATATGCGAGCGTTGCTCGAAGGTGTTTACGTTTTGCTTTAATAAATGAGTATTAAAGTATTTATATGCGAGCGTTGCTCGAAAGTGATTACATATTGTTTTAATAAGTGAGTATTAAAGTTCTATCAGTGCTTTAATGAATTGTTTATGTGAATTCCATTATGTCTCTCTGCGTTAGCCCTCAGGTGCTAACCAGAGTATTGGATTCTGAGATAGCCCTCAGGCTGCTATCCAAATAATTCCAACTAAATGATCAGATTCTGAGATAGCCCACAGGTGCTATCCAGAGGGACAATTTCTGAGTTAGCCCTCAGGTGCTTTCCAGACGATCGGATGTGCGTTTAAAACCCACAATATGTTATTCAGTAAAAGCATTATGCGAGTATTTATGAAAAGATGCATGATTTGATTTAATATTTGGTAAGCATGGGCCTTTTAAAGAAAAACCCCGTTGCGTTACATATAAAATATTTTCGGCAATGTGCCCACTAAGTACTTTTGTACTTAGCCCTACATGTTTGTTTTTAAATGTGCAGGTTGAGCGACGAAGGCGGAGGAGGTTGAGGAAAGGTCGTAATTAAGGAAGTAAAGATTAATTGAGCCTCGATAACACATTTTATATGTGTTATCATTTCTATGTTTTTCCGCTGCCAATTCTGTAAACTAGTTTCAGTTAAAGTATAACTTAGAACTAAGTTTCATCCTTTGAACTTAGTCCCTTTTAAGAATAGTTATGTCGAGTGATCCTCCGTGATTTACTCTTTCTTTCATTAAATAAAGTAGGTTCTCTCATTGTGTAAATCCTTTCAGTTTTAAGTTGTTATTACTTTAAACCTAGTTTTCCCTGTATACAGTTGAGCGATCCTTCAAGATCGACTCTCTTTTATTCAAGTTCATCGTAATTAGTGTTAAGTTAATGTGTTTTATTCATTTATTCTCTTCTTTTCCGTTTCTTTAATCCAATCCCTAGTCGCACCTCGGCTTTGCCGTCCTTCGGGAAGTCGGGCTGTGACATAACACTTGTATGTTTAATGCATACATAAAAAAAAAATTAAGATGTATATATATTCTATGAGCAAAACAATTTAGTGCACATGAGCCTCAGACCCTATGAACAGATTAGTAAACTTCCTAGCCATCTAATAACTTTTATAATATCATTATACTAATTAACATATATATATATATATATATATATATATAATATTTATTGATATATCGAATAGGTTTATCACGTGTAAATTATTTTACTCATTTTATTTCAAAAACTTTACACCTTGCCAGAAAACATCAATTTATAAATAAGATCACATTTCAGTTTGCTTAAAAATTTGCTAAACCATTATCTAGAAAAAATAATAATAATAAATAAATCTCTACTGAAAATATATAAATATGGTGAAAATAGATCAAAGTACAGAAACCATTAATATGATTTTCTTCCAAAATTTGAAATATACACACACATCAAATACATTGATTGATTACCAAACGACCATAATTTCAAATTAGCATGGTGTAAACCTTTAACCATTTCTTTTACTGATACGTAAACTCGATTATATTCATTATTTATATATCCACTAACTTCGAATTAGTTTATATTACGCATATACAAATACCTACTCAATTAGTTTACTCTACAGGTTATACTTATAAAGTCATCCAGTTATTTAAAGAATAAATATAGAAACTTTAAGAAATAATATACACTAAGAGATGATATAATATGCATGGATGAATGCGTGTAGACTGCCATAATTATGGGATTTAAGAGACAAATGAAATAGAAGAGGGGAACAACATTACCTTGCTTCAAAATTTACTTAATTGGAGTAAGAAAAAGTTAGAGCTTATCTTTTCTTTTGAAAAAAATGTTTTGCGGCGTAGCAGAGGAAAAATGATTAGAGAGAAGATGATTATACTTTTATAGGTTGAAATTAGGGTTAATTATTTCTTTCCATTAAAAGCATGGTTTGGTGAAGGGAAAAGTACGTAAATTGCTCCTACTGAAAATTTTAAGTTATGTTTATATTTAATCCAAAAGTTGACCTATCAATTTCCCTTCTTACAAGACTCTTATTCCTGGAATTGATATAATATAATCCGCAATGTATGTGTATGCTTGTTTAGTATAGTATTTATATATTCTTAACAGTACTTACATAGTCACATATGAAAAGTTATATATATATATATATATATATATATATATATATATTTAATTGATTAATAAGTTCATGTATGAATGCTCATGCACATGAACAAACCTGATTAATACTCTATAAATATAGCTATGCACTTCCTAAAATGATAGAGATTGAATTAGATTCATAACTCGTTTTATTTATTTAATAGTATTTTTTTTTTTTTTTACAAACAAGAAATGGAACTTATACATGTATATATATATACACATGTGAATGCTTATGATGGACATCCAATTAGTCAAAAACAAAATTATAATTACAGGTCTATAATATTTATTTATCTAGGGCGCGACTTAGACTACATCATTGCTCGAGTAATATTTTCACATTTAGAAATTTAAGAGAAATAAAAATCTCATAATTTAAAAATAATCTTATAAAGGAAATTTGGAAATGGGTTGTCACAAACCTACCCACTAAAAGAAAATTTCATCCTCGAAATTAAACTCATTGGATCCTAGACTTCGGTAACTATTTTGAATTTCCTCCTCATGTTTTTAATTAAATTTTGTCTGGTCTATATCTAATCTGTAGTACATTGACAAGTCGTATTTGTCGGCCTCTAAGAACATGAACTTTCCGTTCAAGTATGGCACATGGTCTTTCCTCGTATATCAAGTCTTTGCTAATTTGAAAATCCTCATGGTGAACCACATGACTAGGGTCATGCAAGTATTTTCGGAGCATTGACACGTGAAACACATTTATGGATAGCAAAAAGTTCGGGGGGAGGGGGGTAAAGCTAGACGATATGCTACGTCCCCTATTCACTCCAAAATCTCAAATGGTCCAATAAAACAAGGCCTCAACTTCCTCTCCTTTTCAAATCTTAGAACTTCCTTCATTGATGTCACCTTGAGAAAAACTTTTTCACCAACATCAAAGTACAACTCTCTTCTTCTTTTGTCGGCATAAGACTTTTGCCGATCTTGGGCCGCATTAATCCTTTTGTTTAATCTATTCAACAGTTTGGGGCCCAACATTTTCTTTCTCCAACCTCGTCCCAATATAATGGTGATCTACACTTCCTTTCACAAAGCACTTCAAAGGGAGACACACCAAGAATTTGCTGATAACCATTGTTGTAGGCAAACTCAATTAAAGGTAAATGCGTCTCTTAATCACCTTCAATGTCAATAACATAAGTCCGTAAAATAATCTCCAATGTCTAGATAGTTCCAAATTGGTTCCCATGGCTACGTGCAAACTCCTTCAAAATGTCACAGCCCCAAATCCCGAGGGACGGCAGAAGCTGGGGTGCGACTGGGATTGGATTAAAGAAGTGGGGAAGAAAGGGGATGAAAGCATAGACATACATAAATGACAGCATAATCTCTATGAACAAGACTTTATTAACGAAAGGAAAGAGTTAATCTCGAAAGATTACTCGACAAGATCTCAAAAGGTTATAAGTTATAAGTACAGAACTTAAACCCAAAAGTGATATTCATAAATACAAAAGTGAGTCTAGAGTTTGCCAGCAGAAATGCAACTACATATATATAGTCTTTTCCTATTGACAACATTAACTCCTAACTCAACCGTCACTACTTCTGTCGCTTCAACCTGTACATTTAGAAAACATATGCAGGGCTAAGTACAAAAGTACTTAGTGGGCACATTGCCGAAAACATAATCATAAGTATAGATAAAATAGGCATTTCATATCTGTAGCGCACTGGGGTTTTTCTTTTCAAGAGCCCGTGCCTACTAAACATTTTCGTTCTCATTTTCATAAAGGTTAGCTCTGCAGAGCATTTTTCATAGATGTTACATTCAAATCTTGACCAGTCATAATTCACCGTGGCTGGCTACCCCTCAACAGGATACCACATACACCACAGGCTACAAAGTGCACTAACTTTGGAAAGCATAATAGCTAACTCAAAGCCGATCGTTAGTTAACCCCTTTTGATTAACTCATAAGGTACAAGAGAACTCACATAAAACACAAAACAGTTCATGCCATAATTATCACTTTGAATACACGATTATCAAAGCGATAGAGAAAAGGTTTTCGAGCATTGCTCGTTTTGTTTCATATATAAAAGTCCACCTTATAGATTACAGAACTATTAAACGTGCTTCCGTTTTTCAATCTTCCGTCCTTTTCTTATGCTGACTTCTTCCTTCATCGTACATAAAATATATCCTCGATAAGTCATTGAGACGACAGAAGAAAACGGAAATCGAAAACGAAATCGAACTAGTCTTTTAAGCTTATTAGGCATTTGCACGCTAAACTGGATTCTTTTAGTTAAACGGGAACGAGACTCGAACACATCTCGTTTAGAACTCATCTGGTTCCTTACTCGACACTTATGTCGGTAAAAACTAAAGTCGATAGCTTACAACGTCTTATAAGATCAAAAGGAAACAAGTTGAAATGAATTCAACTTAAGAATCTATGTTTTGGAAATTACTGTTCAGATCAGTAGGTTTGTACAGAACAGGAGTTTGCAAAACAGGGGATGAATCCTATACCAAAAAGATAGGTACGTGTGTCTAGTTTACTCTCCAATTTACGGATCTCAATTCCGATAAACGAGCTAAAAGATATGGCAGTTTCCATGAAAAGTCGCAAAACAGTCCGAGTTTAACCCTAAGGCTCGATAACTCGACGCACGACTTCCTAGGTTCGACTTACGTTATTCCACTTCATTTTCCACGAAATTCCTGACTCAATGCAGTCTACACGTATCCTCATACGTGTTGAACTCCTTTTCATTTCTCATTTATAAGCTCGACGTTTAAAACCTCATCTCATTAACTACGCAATTACTATACCATTTCAAGTTCAACTTCTCGTCTTTACTTATCGTTCACAACTATAACTTATCATTTCATAACTCGGATGAACATGTCGTCAACTACAAACTCGTTCATTTAACAATAACGATCATTAATAATCAATTACTTTCCTTATTCGTCTTTTCTAACGATACTTAGGTTCGATTCTTCGTTTCTTATGAAATTTCCAACGTTATTAGAATTCGTTCTAACTTTCCAAAATCAATCATCATCTATCACGATTCATTAATACGTAATTCACATTCTCATATCATTATCTAATCTCGACTTATCGTCGATCGTTCGTCTCTTAACGAAAATTCTACGTTCTCCGTTTTCGTTCAAATTTTACGACAACGATTATCATCTAACAAGCATTACTAACATGCAAATCATATTATCAAAACATTAACGAGCTCTAACTTATCGACACGTCTTCGTCTCTTACATTTTTCGTTTTATTTTTAGAAAAATCTCAATTAAATATATAATCATCCTCATGCATCGTATATCTCATTTCCATTAAACAATCGAGCATATCATAACATTTACTATCCTAAATCGTGCCTTCTTCGTCTCTTAGGTTTCAAATTTTATTTTTAGAAAAATCTAAATCAGTTCATATAGTCAATTAACATCATGAAGAACACTAATCTATCGATCAATTGTCAAAGAAAACGAGCTACGATCAAAACCCCCAAAATTTATAAAATTTCGGTAATAACCCTAGATAAAGAGGAGTGATTTCTTCAAGATTCAAACCGTAGAACTCGATTCTAAACATCCTAAAACATGATTCGATCAAGAAACAACATGCCTCTTACTCTCTTAATTTTCGAAAAAAAATAAAGTGAGGGAACAAAGATTTGTTCGGTTCAAATGGTAGATGAAGTTCTTACCTTTCGCAATCACTACAAAAAAACAGGTAATTACCGACGGCATTACCGACGGCAATAGACCGCCGTTGATCTCCCGGTCGGTGAGCACATTACCGACGGCGGTGCCGTCGGTAAATTCGATCGGTAAATAATGGCACACAGTAGGTTTTTTTCCGGCGAGATCACCGATGGAGACGCCCTCGGTAATCACCGAGGGGAAGTGCTGCCGTCGATGATTTCACTATTTTCTGCAAAGAGATCACCGACAGTAAACGCCCTCGGTAATTACCGAGGGGATTATTTGCCGTCGGTAAATTTATTTTTTTTTATGATTTTTTATTTATTTTTTGTAACCCCTGCTTCACGATTCAATTACACGGCACACACTATAACAAAGCAAATATCAAAATAGGGTATCACAATATCCCAAATCATATAAATAAATGTAATATACGAGGATAAATGTAAAATACGAGTGTAATAATGTACGAAGTGTATAAGTAACTACAGGATAAAACGAACGAACGACCTAATCAACTACGGGGGGGAGGACGAGGAGGTAGCTGGCCCGACTGCATCAATATGTCACGCCCCGACTCTCGAGGTGCGACTTACGAACAACAACAAACTTAAACAACTAACAACTAACTCAAATAAGGGAACATGCTCGGAGAAAACAAATATGAAAGACAAGACAATCGAATTTGGTTTCCCAAACGCATAATGAAGTAACTACCGAGCATCTTAACTTCACCTACAACAGGAAATCAAACAAGTAATTCATGCTGATGGGAAAGGAATTCCAACAAAAAGAGGAAGCATACGAATATATATCAAGTTAAAAGGTCATGTTCAACAACAATTCAAGTTACGAGCCCATCGCTCGGAATTACAAGTTAAAGAGTTACGAATTCAACAAGTATTCAAAGTCTTCGAGCACAACGCTCGGGATCAAAAACATGAGTATTAAAGTATTAACATCAACAGGCATTAGTTCAAAAGGATTGCAGCGGAAACTTGCATCAATACCCAACACTTGCACGTATGAAGACATACAAATGCCAGTCTGAAATTCAACTAAACTCAACCAACAAAACCAAACCACACCACCAAGTATCCACGCCATCGCCATCCAGTCAACCTGCATGTTTAGAAACACACGCAGGGCTGAGTACTTCGTACTCAGTGAACACAAGCCAAAACATTTGAATAAAGATGCTTCTTAAAGCTATAATAATTGAACTTGCCTTGCCGAACATCACAAGTATATAAGCAGTTTTAAAAACAGTTTACTTGTGCATGTCAAAACGTTTTTCTTTTAAAACAGACTGCGCAGTCAAATATAATATAACAGTATGTATCATCTATCACAAACAACTTCACTGTGCCGAGAAGTAGGCCTCCTTCTCAAACACTGTGACCGCCCTAACCGAAGCAAGGCTCACAGTCACCTCAACATATACCACACGTGGGTTCCTGCTTTTCACAGGATAATAACATCTCCATATAAATAGATGATAACACATACTAATTTCAATAAAATGGCAAGTCAATCACATTTGAAAATCATATCATAATATTTAATAGCATAACTAATTCTCGTCGATAGTTTTGGTTCATAAAAGCCCACCTGACTTCCGAAGACTAGCTAGGTGGTCTAGGGCTATTTGTCCTCGCTTAATGATCCGTCCGGCTCGATCCTTCACAGTTCGACATCGATAGGAAAATAAGATATATGAAAGACGGACACAAAGGCGTTGAACTTTAATTGACGGACTTCTATTTGAGTCGTCTCTCTCTTCGTTCTAATTTTTCTAAAGGATCTCGCGTTCTCGTCTTTAAATTATTAACTCTACTCGAATTGGTTAACTTTACTACTCAACATCGTACACTTTTCTCATTCTAATTAATAACGTCATCGTCTATATTCTATTACTCGAGCTTTCTTTCAAAGGCTTTAATCAATTCTTGGTTTAACAACTAATAACTTAATTATTCAATTATTTTTCACAACATAACTAATATCATGCATTTAAACACTTATTCAATCATATAATGAATTCATATAAATCAAGCATACTTTAAGACACATTAACATTCATTCAATTTAGATCTTAAAATCTAACTCGATTATGCATTTCCTTTTATGGAGGCTTAAACTATAAATTTTATCTTTCTTATTTATATAGACAACGCGTCGTTCTACATCCGCTATCTTATAAGGTATTTTATAACTTTTATTTATTTAACAAAAATTCTCTTAGCTCTTAATAAACTCTTATGAAATTATAAATTCTTGTTCAATTCTAACTTGATTCTCATTTCTTAACTTGAATATTATTCCTCTAATTATTATCTCGGTTTATCTTTTCTTTGCTTGGTTGGAATGACATCTCTAAATTAATTATTTAATTAATCTTCTATCAACTTATTATTTGACATCTTATTTTATCCTTACTTTCTTAATTACTTATACGAGTATCTATCTTAACTCGTCTAGCATCTTTTCTTTACTCGATTAAAAACTTCCTTTTTATTTCTTTTCGATCTATTTTTCTTTCTCTATTTTTGCTTATTTCTTTAATAATTTCTTCTTTACTTGTTTTAAACTTTTAAGCTATTTCTTACTTAATAATTTCTTTATCTTTTGATAAACATTTTTATGAATTAGCTCACTTTATTAGTTAAGTTATAAAAGATCTTTTTGTTGTAGTTTTAGTAAAAATTTCAAGTCTTTAAATTTTAATACAAAGACATTTAATTAATATATCTTTTATACATCTTTCATCTTTTATTTAATTAAAAGCTTTTCAAATTTAAATCTTTTTATCAAAACTTCTATCTTTATTCCATATTCAAACTAACATTCATACATACATTGAAATACTTAAACATCCAATCTTTTTATTATTTTTACCATTAATTTCATTCAAAAATTTCAACATGCAATCTCATTTTCTTCACTTAAACACATGTATGATTATACTAACATAACATACAATCATCTCATTGATCAAAACATCACTCAATACATTAACAAAATCATCAAAATAAATTCTCCATTTTTCTCTAAAACACACGGCATTCATGCCTATTTTTGTGCAATTTGTTTCTCAATTTTTCATGCATATAATCTCATTCCTAACATGATAAAAATAACAAATCAAGCATCAAAATAATAATAACTCAAAGAATTCATATTTTTCCTATCTTTACTATAATTTTCGGCATTTATCAATTCTTTAGGGTTTTAGTTTCTTTTTCTTCTCTTAATTCATCGATTAAACCCTATATTCGATTCTCCTAACGAATTCTTCTCACTCGATTATCACATGCACATCCTAAGTTTGCCTAAACATAATTTAAATAACATGCATGCATAGTTTTTTTCTTTTAGGACTTAGAGACATACATATTTACAACTAATCAAATGAATTTCATACTTAATTTAAATGGAATCTTTCTCCTTGGCTCTTGGAATTGAAATGGATGGAATGTGAAGCTTCAAAGCTTGGACTTGAAGAGAAGAAGGAAGTCTTCTTGAATCCTCAAAGAAAAAGAAATAACATGGAATTAATTATCCATTCTCTTTAGGGTTTAAGAATCAAAATGAAGAAAGTGTTGGATGATATTTGAATTTAACTTCAAGAACTTGAAAAATATTTACCTTTTCTTGAGAATATGGATGAAATGAATGGAGATTGATACTTTCTACTTCATTTCCATGGATGGAGAGCTTGAATACATGGTTGCATGTAAGAAAAATTGAAGGTAGGAGTGAGAGAGAGAGATTGCCGAGAGTGAGAGAGAGATTGGAGAGTTTGAGAGTTTGATTTTCTTTCTTGCTTGGAGAGAGGGAGAGATCGAATGAGAGAGAGAGAGTGATGGAGTGAATGGAGTCTTTCTCCCTTGTCTTAGATGAATGCATGTGAAATCCAACAAAAGGAATAAAGTGTTATGTTGGAAATTGCATTAAGACATGACTAGATAGGTTGATGTGATGTTAATTGCATGCATACTTTAGTTCACAATTTACTAAGTATGTTGGTCATTTCTAGAGTGTAGGCATGATGACATCTAGGTATAGCTTATAGGTAGTGTGAGGTGGCGTGAGGGAGTGAGAGGTGGATGACTCGTGTCTTCGTCGTGTCGTTACGGGTGTTAATTACCCGGTCGTAAAGGTTTTCCGGATAAAACAATTCGTATTAATTCCTTTTTGTGCTATTAACGGGTCTAACCTCTTCTCGTCTCACTTCCAACACTAAGCATTTCAACCCTATTTCACGTCTCAATTTAAAAGATTAAAGGTTTCAATCATTTTAGTCCTTTAAATTTTAAAAGAATTTAATCGGCTTATTAATCCGTTTATTAATCATTTTAAAGATTAACTCATCATTATTCTTCTCAATTCTCGGATAAGTTCTTACCCTATCTCAGTAATCTTAAAAGAAATTCTAAGTTCGAAGGTTCTAATTCAGTTCTATTCTAATTTCGTCGGCGTAAACATATTTCTCGGCGATTAACGTTATGTTATCTCAATCAAACAAACTTCTCGGGATTTTTCTGGAAATTAATCTCATACTCTTTTTCACATAAACAATTTAACAAACATATCACATCATCATCGTCTCAGATAAATAGAACAGATAAATTCACACAAGATTCACAAGGCAATTTAAACGTTTTATTCATTCTCTTCGTTTAGAAAAGAAAAATTTTACTCTTAAATTCTCATCTTTTAACTCACTCGATTAATTAGACGCTCTCTAAAGGTATAAAAACTCGGGGTATCACATCCTCACCCTCTTAAAAAAAAATTTCGTCCCGAAATTTACTGACCTTAAGAAAATAACTCGGGATACTTTGCTTTCATCTTTTCTTCGAGTTCCCAAGTGGCTTCTTCAAGATCATGATGACACCATTTGACTTTCACTAAGGGAATCGACTTCGTTCTAAGCTGCTGGACTTTATAATCTAAAATCTCTTCGGATTTCTCCTCGTAGCTTAGATCGGGCTTCATTTCAATATCTTCTTGGCATATTACATGCTTCGGATCAAAGACGTACTTTCTCAATTGCGATACGTGAAACACGTTATGTGAACTTCCAAAACTAGGCGGTAACGCTAAACGATACGATACGGATCCAATCCTCTCGAGGATCTCGTATGGTCCTATAAAACGAGGCCTAAGCTTTCCTTTAACTCCAAAACGATAAACTCCTTTCGAGGGGGATACTTTCAAAAACACTTTATCTCCTTCTTCAAATTCCAACTTGGATCTTCGATTATCGTCATATGACTTCTGTCGACTCTGAGCTTCTTTAATCTTCTCATGGATCTGACGTACGGATTCTATCATTTCCTCAATCGCTTCTGGCCCTAACACTTTCCTTTCACCTACTTCATTCCAATACAACGGCGATCTACATTTCTTTCCATAAAGAGCTTCATACGGGGCCATTCCTATCGTATTCTGATAGCTATTGTTGTATGCGAACTCAACAAGAGGTAAGACTTTTTCCCACTCGACTCCTTTATCTAACAAGACGGCTCTCAACATATCTTCGAGAATTTGGATCGTTCGCTCGGACTGACCATCGGTTTGAGGATGGTAAGCAGTGCTGAACTGCAATTGGGTTCCCAACTCTTTGTGGAAACTTTCCCAAAAACGGGCGGTGAACTTCGAATCTCTATCAGAGGTAATCGTCTTCGGAACTCCGTGCAATTTAACATTTTCTTTGATGTAGATCTCGGCTAACTTGGCTGATCCATAGGTATGTGGAATAGGTATGAAATGAGCAGACTTCGTCATCCTATCCACGATTACCCATACTACTGTATTTCCTCTTCTTGATTTTGGTAATCCCGTCACAAAATCCATTGTGATGCCATCCCATTTCCACTCTGGGACTGGTAACGGTTGCAGAGGTCCGTACGGTCTTTGATGTAAGGACTTCACTTGCTGGCAAACTAGACATCTTTCAACGAACAATGCCACATCCATCTTCATTCCATTCCACCAAAACTGGTTCTTTAGGTCTTGGTACATCTTCGTGCTGCCGGGGTGAGCTGTATACGGGGTTTCATGAGCTTCACTCATTATTTCGTTCTTCAACTTGTCATCATTAGGTACGCAAATTCTTCCTTGATACAATAACGCATTATCGCTCGATTCTGAAAAATCTTTAACTTCTCCTCTTCTCACCTTCCTTCGTAGTTTTTCTAACTCTTCGTCTCTTCTTTGGCCTTCTACGATGCGGGTTCTTAAGTCAGGCATCACTACTAAGGTAGCAATTACTTGATCTACTGTCGCTGGCGGTACGATTACTTCAATCTTCATCTTTGCAAATTCTTCAATCAGCTCGACTTCATCGGTTAAAAGAAATCCTAACTCGATTCTGTCCGAAATTTCCTTCTTTCTCTTTCTACTTAACGCGTCAGCTACTACATTCACTTTACCGGGATGGTAAGATATCTTGCAATCGTAGTCTTTTACTAACTCAAGCCATCTTCTCTGCCTCATGTTTAACTCCTTCTGCTCGAAGAAGTACTTCAGGCTCTTGTGATCTGAGAATATTTCACACTTCGCTCCATAGAGGTAATGTCGCCATATCTTCAAAGCATGAACGACGGCTGCTAATTCCAGGTCATGGGTTGGATACTTCTCTTCATGAGGTTTGAGTTTCCTGGAAGCATATGCAATCACTTTCCCATTTTGCATTAACACACATCCTAGTCCTTGAGCAGATGCATCGGTATAAACAATATAGTCTTTATCTGGCTCGGGAAGGGCTAAAACTGGGGTTGTCGTCAATCTCGTCTTAAGTTCTTGAAAACTTTTCTCACACTCTTCCGTCCACGTGAACTTCGTTTCTTTCTTCAACAGGCTCGTCATCGGCTTCGCGATCTTAGAAAATCCTTCAATGAATCTCCGGTAGTATCCTGCCAAACCAAGGAAACTACGGATTTCATGCACTGACGTTGGGGACTTCCAATCCTGCACAACTTTCACTTTCTCCATATCCACTTGGATTTCTTTGGACGAAACGACATGTCCTAAGAAATTTACTTCTTTCAACCAAAATTCGCACTTACTGAATTTGGCATACAGCTTTTCCGCTCTAAGGGTTTCTAATACGATCCTTAAATGTTCTTCATGTTCAGCTTCACTTCTTGAATACACCAAAATGTCATCTATAAAAACAATCACGAACTTATCCAAATATTCATGAAAAACTCTATTCATCATATCCATGAACACTGCCGGGGCATTTGTTAATCCAAATGGCATTACTATGAATTCGTAATGTCCATATCTCGTTCTAAAAGCAGTCTTTGGAATATCTTCTTGCTTGATCTTCAGTTGGTGGTATCCAGACCTTAAGTCAATCTTGGAGAAAACACCGGCTCCTTTTAGCTGGTCAAACAAATCATCTATCCTTGGCAAAGGATATTTGTTCTTCAGTGTAATCTTGTTTAACTCTCGGTAGTCTATGCAGATCCTCAAACTACCGTCCTTCTTCTTAACGAACAAAATTGGAGCACCCCAAGACGATACACTCGGTCGAATATAGCCTAAGTCCAACAATTCTTGCAGTTGGATCTTCAACTCTTGAAGTTCCTTTGGGGCCATTCTATACGGTGCCTTGAATATCGGGGCTGATCCGGGTTCTAAATCGATTGAAAACTCCAATTGATGATCAGAGGGTAAGCCTGGTAACACTTCTGGAAACACATCCTTGAATTCTCTCACGACTAGAACATCATCGATACTTAACTGATGATTCTCGTCCTTATTCAAATAGACTAGGTACGCCTGGGTACCTTTCTTCCACATCAATCTCTGTGCTTTCATGGCTGAAATTATCGGTATGCTTTTCTTCACTCTCTTTTCCACTCCGAAATCTATGGTTGACTCTTCTCCAGGGGATTTAAACGATATCTGCCTCAAATCGCATCGAATCGTCACAAAATTCTCGGTTAGCCAATCCATTCCTAGGATTATATCAACGTCTCGCATCTGGATCACAATCAGGGATTTCACGACTAACTTACGGTTTCCGACTTCAAATTCTAGATTCGAGCAAACACGCGAAACTAACGCAGACTTTCCTAAAGGGGTTGCGACACTAAGCATCTGATTCGATTCTTCTACTTCTAGTTCTAGGTTCTCTACGCAGATACTAGATATAAACGAATGCGAAGCTCCGGTATCGAACAAAACAATAACAGGTATGTTGTTAAGCTTTCTCATACCTGCCAGATTTCCTTTCTCCTTCTCCTGCGGTTTTTGTTCAATCGCGTACGTTCTTTGGAAAAGCGGCGGTTCTTGCTGAGGAGGTTGCTGCCTTGGCTGCGGCGGCTTACGTTGATGCGGAACGAACTTCTGCAGAGGAGCTGCCTCGATAGCTTTCATCTGCAACGGCTGGAATTGGTTTGGTCTTCTGGTTCTAAACCCTTGTTGCTTACTTGGGCACTGGTTTGAGAAATGACCAGGTTGACCACAAGTGTAGCAAACGTTGCTTCCGCTCTTACAAACGCCTTGATGCATCTTTCCGCATTTCGCACAGGGAGGGAATCCTAAAGGTCCGATGGGTAGGTTACTTCGATTCGTCTGCGGTGCCTTTCCCTTCTGGGGTTGCGGTTGGCTCTTTCCTTGCCACTGCTTCTTGTTTGGTTGATTTCCACTATTCCACTTTCCTTTCCTCTTTCCGTATTGGCCGAACTGGGGTTGTTGAGTAGACGTGGTCGTGATCATCTGGCTTTGTGGTTGGGGATTCGCTGGGGGTTGCGATCCTTTTTCCGGTTGCATTGCCAATTCCATGTCTAAAGCTCGGTTTAAAGCTTCGGCGTAAGTCAAACCACTTTGACTGGCGAGAACTACTTGAATATCTTGCCTAAGTCCTGCTCTAAACAACTCGCACATCTTCTCGTCGGTGTCGACCATATCGGGCGCGAATCGGGCTAACTCGTAAAATTCTCGGTCGTACTCAGCTACAGATCTTTTTCCTTGCCTCAGACTAGTAAACTCGTTGGACTTCTGCTTACGGTAACTTCTTGGCACGAACTTTTCGTACAAGGCTTCCTTAAACTGATCCCATGACAATTCTTCGCGTTCTTCGGGAGAGTACATCCTCTGCTTTACTTCCCACCAATAGTCGGCTGTCCCTTTCAGCTGATATGCAATGCATTCCAAACGCTCGCGATCGGAACAACGGAGGAAAAGGAAAATTCGCTCCAAAGAACGAATCCAGTCCTTGGCATCAGCCGGACTGCCTTTACCGTCAAACATCGGGGGATTTTGTCGAAGAAATAGCTCTTCGACTCGTCTTTCGTTTTGACGGGGCGGAGTAGGGTCACGCTGCCCTTCTGGATTGTCCTCGGGAATCCTGACGTTTCTGCGTCTTGGCGGCATTCTAAAAATTATAACAAGGGAAAAACTTTAACCACTCTAGATCTTTAGCTCACAGGGAACCTTTCTCGATTCTGAACACATTTCTCTTTTGGGAGGAACACGATTCTCGATCGGTACGTAGAATTATTAATAACAATTTAAAATTTTCTCAAATAATTCATTACTTCAATTTCTCATAAATACATGCATCTCATTCAGTTTCTAGTAATCATCACATACTCATATCATCATATATTCATATCATCATCATAGGTTCTTGAAACAATCAATCATAATCACAGAGCAATTATTATCACTTCATACTCATATACTCAATTTGATTTGATAACTCAGAAAATTTAATTTCAATTCAAAGAACTTAATGTTTCAACTTCCAATCGCTCAATGGCGGCCTTTTCGAGGACTTATAATAATTAGGGAATTTACTTTGAAATTTTTTCCCTTTTTCCTAGTCAAATTATGATAGTCTTCATCACCACTGAAATAAATAAAAGAGTTCAACTCTCAACACACTCGAATTAAAAACACTTGAATTCAACGACTTTCTTGGAACACTCCTACACACAGGAGTCATCTTCACTTGGTCCGTTATCATCGTATTGCTCCGCTTCGGGATCCACTCCGTAGTGCTCTATAGTCTCCTCATCTTCTTCAGGGTCCTCTTCTTCCTCTTCTTCTTCTTCACGCATTTGACCTTCAAACAGCACGTCATCTTCCTCGACATTATCATCCTCTATGGCGAAACACTCGTGCTCAGCTTCTCTCAAGGCTTCTTCGCAATCTTTCAAGGTATAATTCATCGCAGCTAGCTCGGATTCTACCCAAGGTGGGGTATTAGGATTCTCTTCTTGGCGACGGTGGAGAGCTACATCGGTGGAGACGCCAATCTGGGAGTCATGCTCGTCTTCTGGCCTTGATGGAGAGATGGATGTATGAGTAAAAGAGGTAGGAAAAACATTGTTGGGTAGAGTCTGAAGATATCCGGTTCCTACAGTCGCTGCATCAACTGGCTCACTTCCATTCTCTTTGTCGTCACTTGAGCGGGCTTGACTAGAGGATTCTGCTCTAGGATGGCTTAAAAAGGTCGCTTGTGGATGATTCAAATAAGCAGCTATTTGGTCCTCATTTGAAGAAGAATTTCCATTACATCCATTCGGCTGCAATGTTGATAAGTCAGAAAACAAAGAAATCAAGAAAATTAAATTAAAAGCACACCACTTACAAATGGATAATCTGCGAGGGGATTCTGAGGTTCAAGAATAGTTCGTAGCGGCGAATTGATGTGGAGAGAAACAGTTCCACTTGGAGGAATTGGTGAAGGATTACGAACAAAGTCATTTAATAAGCTTGGAGTATCATCTTCATAAGGTTCGGGCGGAGGAGCGCCATAAGACATAAAATGAGCTTAAATCGCGGAGATAAAAGCATTCACATCGCCGTATAGGGTTTGGTCGAAATAACGGTAGCCTAGAAATCGAGGGACAAGAGATGCTGCCCAGTCCTTCCATTCTTGTGGTAGAACTTGAATCAGGTGCGTCATGCTTTCTAACGGTCCTACGTCCATATACTGGATTTTTCCCCAAATCGTATGGTATCGTGCTAAGAATTCTGCTAAAGACTCGTTGTTTTCCATTCTCGCGTATAAGTACTGCTGCATCCAATCAACGTTGTCCATCCTATACGAATTTTAAACGCATAAGCACACTTAACAATTTATCGAACATATTACGAATTCTACTACATACTCATTTTTGCGTTCCAAAGAGGGAGTTTTGGGCAATTCCAAATCACGTAACCAATCGCACACACGCCTTATTCTTTCCGATCTTTTCACACGCACTCGCAAAGGGGAGGACATTCTAAAGCAATCTAATTATTAATCAACTTAACAAATTCATCTTAAAACATCACAACTCAATAAATAACTTTAAAGAAATTCTCAACATTTAATAACTCAAACATCATTTTAACTTGAAAATAAAACTTTTAGAAAAATAAGACATACCTGGTTGCCGGATGAGATGGAGGATAACTTGGTGTGGTTTACTGACTCAAATAAGTCTAGAATTAAATCTAGACTAAACTCATCAAAGAATAACAGACTTTAGAACAAGTAAAAGCCTTGCTCTGATACCAACCTGTCACGCCCCGACTCTTGAGGTGCTACTTATGAATAACAACAAACTTAAACAACTAACAACTAACTCAAATAAGGGAACATGCTCGGGGAAAACAAAGATGAAAGACAAGACAATCGAATTTGGTTTCCCAAACGCATAATGAAGTAACTACCGAGCATCTTAACTTCACCTACAACAGGAAATCAAACAAGTAATTCATGCTGATGGGAAAGGAATTCCAACAAAAAGAGGAAGCATACGAATATATATCAAGTTAAAAGGTCATGTTCAACAACAATTCAAGTTACGAGCCCATCGCTCAGAATTACAAGTTAAAGAGTTACGAATTCAACAAGTATTCAAAGTCTTCTAGCACAACGCTCGGGATCAAAAACATGAGTATTAAAGTATTAACATCAACAGGCATTAGTTCAAAAGGATTGCAGCGGAAACTTGCTGTCACAGCCCCAAATCCCGAGGGACGGCAGAAGCCGAGGTGCGACTGGGGTTGGATTAAAGAAGCGGGGAAGAAGGGGGCTAACTGACTAAACATACATGAAAGGCATCGATAAAACATGAACAAGACTTGAATATAAATAAGAAAGAGTTAATCCCTAAGGATTACTCGACAAAAGTACACAAAAGAAGCTAAGTTCATATTTACAGACTTAACTACAGTGTATTGTTTCAAAGATACATCTCAAAAGATTATTCAGAGTTTGGCAGCGGAAGGGTTCTAACTAAGCATCCTATCCTTTAACTCAACCTCAACCGTCGCCGCTCACCGTCGCTTCAACCTGCACATTTAGAAAATAATGCAGGGCTAAGTACTAACATACTTAGTGGGCACGATGCCGAAAACACAATCATAAGTATAGATAAATATGGCATTTCATAATTGTAGCACATCGGGATTTTATTGAAAGAAGCCCGTGTCTACTAAACATTTTCTGACTCTTTTCTCAAATTAGCTTGCAAGTATTTTTCTGGTATGCTATGTTCAATCTTGACCAATTCTAATTCACCGTGGCTGGTACCCCTCAACAGGATATCACATACACCACAGGTTACAAAGTGCACTAACTCTGGAAAGCACTTAGTAGCTAACTCAGAGCCGATCGTTAGTTAATCTAGTTAGATTAACTCTAAATCTGGAAAACACGAATGTTAACTCAGATAGGTACAAGAGAACTCACATAAAACATAAAACAATTCATGCCATAATATCACTTTGAAAACACAGATATCAAAGCGATAAAGAAAGATTTTCCGACTTCGGATCTTCCGTCCTGTCTCTACTGCTGGCTTCCTCCTTCATCGTAAAATAATAACACTCAAAAACGGATCGTAAAAGATAATCGATCAAAAGAATCGAAATAAGTTTTAGTTTTTTCATTCTTTAGGCATTTGCACGCTTACTAGATTCGTTTTACTTAAACGGGAACGAGACTCGTTCAAATCTCGTTAGAACTCGGAAGGTCTCATACTCAACTCTCGGGTCAGTAGAGGGGGTAGTCGATAACTTAATATGACTTAAAAGATTATAAGGAACTAAGTTGGAAAGAATCAACTTAGGCGATTTACGTTTTAGTTCATTTCACGACTTATGAAATTCTCACTTAACTACTTCTTTACTTGAACGAATAAAAGATGAGATCTCGACTGGTTTTATCACTCAAGGCTCCATACTTGACTCTAGGGTCAGTAGGAAGATGTTCGCTAGATAATACAGCTTAAAAGATCGAAAGAAACTAAGTTGCGAATCAAAACAACTTAGAAAACAAGAAACTGGAATTTCACTGCGCAATCCAGTAACTCTGGAGGCTGTCCAGAACAGAGGATTTGGAAACAGGAGATGAGCACTGTACCACTGGAAAGATTGGGATGTCTAGTTCGCGCTCCAATTTACGGATCACAAATCCGATAAACGAGCTGGATGTTATTACAGTTTCCGGCGAGGGTCGCAAAACTGCCGCGAAAACCCTAATTGCTCGATAGGTTCGACGTATAACGTCTTAGGTTCGTTCTAAGTTCTTGAATTCAATTTCTTTGGAAACTGGGCCCTTAAGGCAGTCATCACGTACTCCCGTACGTGACGAACTCCTTCTCAAAACTCGTCCATAAGCACGACGTTCTAAACGTCGGATTTCAACTAACAATTACTAAACCAACAAAATATTCAAAACGCGTTCTAGTTCTCGATTATAACAACTCGAAAGCTTATGACATCAACTAGAAAGTTGTTCTCAAGTCTATCATAGACAATAATATCAAATTAGAATTCTCATTCGACTTCTCGATTATTAGTTACGACTAAAGGTTCGTCTCTTACGCGTTTTTCAAAGTTGTCGGATTCCCTTCAAATTTTACGACGTCAATCTACATCTAACGAGAATCACTTCTATGCATGAAATCATGTCATAACATCATTATATTTCAACTTATATGGTGTTCTTCGTCTCTTACATTACGTTAAATATTTTTAGAAAAATCTAAATAAATTCCTATAATCACTTGACATCAAATGCAACTATATTCCATTAACAAATCATCAATTAACATCAACACATGCAAACCCCTAATCACTTAATAAATTTCGGTTTTCTTACATACATTAAGAGGGTGTTTTTCTTCTCCAATTAACATCATTTATTCACTAATCAACCTCTTATATCATCAATTAATCAAAAGCAAAACAAATTCCAACTAACATGCATAAACCCCTAAATTCAAACTCAAACCCTAATTGAATTTCACAAAAACATAGGGCTTTCGATTCCTCTTCGTTCTAGTCACTAATTAAACATCTATTAAGCATGAATCAATCATCAATTGAAGAAAACTAAAAATCCTACTAACATGCCCTAAATTTCGGTATTAAAATAGGTATTAGGGTTCTTATTTTTGTTCAATTTTAATCCCTAATTATCCTATCTAATACATCTAATTTCATTATTTCATGATCAAATCATCTAATTCAATGCCTAAAATTTCGATCAAAGAAGAAGAAAAGAAAAGAAGAAGAAGATTGATGGATAGAAGTTAAGAGGAGGGAATTACCTTAAGAATTAATGAAGAAAGTAAGAGGTTTGAATGGAGGGATTGAGACTTGTGTGTTTTCTTCTTGTTCTTGGAGCTTCTCTTCAATGGAGTATGAAATGAAGAAGGAGATGGAATGGTGTATGGTGGCTGCCGAATTTGGTGATGAAATGGGAGGGAGGGAGTTGTTTTAATTGTTTAACTTAGGAGATAAGAGTGCAAGGTGGAAAGGTAAATAGTAACTAACATAGGTGTAAAGTTTCAAATAGTAGAACCCTTAGGTGTCACTAATTAAATCATTTAAAACATAAAAATCTAACTAAATAAATAGGTGATGTCGGTCATAGAGTGGGAGAAAAGAAAAATACGCTCTTTTCCGGCGCGATCCGACGTTACGGAAATCGAACGACGAAAAACATCGCTCGGCACAAAATCGTCGCGATCCGATTTGATCGTAAATTCTAACGTATGAAACTTAATCGGAAAAATAAATTTACAAAATTTATTTTGACAAAAACTCGGGACGACACAGTCCGAGTTTCGTCCGGAAAATCATAAAAACGAACTTTCTCGGGCGAGTTCGTATCGCGATTTCGTGAATGTAAAAATCAGACGGTTTTTCGTTCTGAGTTCATGAACTAAAAACTTTTCGTACGCGCTAACCCTAAATACAGTAGTCGTCTAGCTGACTTCCGTAATTTATTTTCAGAAACGGATTCGACCGTTAGTCTTAGAATTCAAAATCGTAAACTTAGGCGTGCAAAGCCATTTATTTAATTAACTTTAAAATTTTAAGAACGTAAGGAATTTACGGGGCACTACATCCTACCCCCCTTACGAAAAATTTCGTCCCGAAATTTGCTTACCTTCTGCAAAAAGATGAGGATATCGCTTCTTCATCTTCTCCTCGAGTTCCCACGTGGCTTCTTCTTGCCCGTGGTGGTTCCAAAGCACTTTAACAATTGGTATCGACTTGGTTCTTAATTCTTGAGCTTTTCTATCCAAAATCGATATCGGCTTCTCTTCATAGCTTAGGTCAGATTCAAGAACTACGTCTTGCTGACTAATGACGTGCTTAGGATCGTAAACATATTTTCTCAACTAAGAAACGTGAAAAACGTTATGAACGCTTCCTAGACTTGGCGGCAAGGCCAATCTATAAGCGACGGGTCCTATTCTCTCGAGGATTTCATAAGGTCCTATAAACCTGGGTCTTAGCTTACCCTTAACTCCGAACCTAAGGATTCCTTTGGTCGGGGATATCTTAAGAAAAACTTTATCTCCTATTTCAAACTCAAGATTGGTTCGACGATCGTCGGCATATGACTTCTGTCGGCTCTGGGCCTCTTTCATTCTATCTCGAATCTGTCGAACTATCTCAATCATCTCATTTATCGCATCTGGGCCTAGGTTCTTTCTCTCACCTACGTCGTCCCAATAAAGCGGCGATCTACATTTTCTCCCATACAAGGCCTCAAACGACGCCATTCCTATCGTGGCCTGATAGCTGTTGTTGTAGGCGAATTCAACTAAGTGTAGAATTTCTTCCCAATTCGCGCCTCGGTCCCAAACCACTGTTCTTAACATATCAACCAAAATCTGAATCGTTCTCTCTGACTGCCCATCTGTCTGTGGGTGAAATGCTGTATTGAAATTAAGCTCTGTTCCCAACTCTTTCTGCATCGTAATCCAAAATCTCGATGTGAATTTGGCATCTCTATCTGATATTATAACCTTCGGTACTCCATGCAGACGTACAATCTCTCTGACATACAACTGAGCTAGTTTCTCTGATCCGTACGTAATCTTAATCGGTAAGAAGTGAGCTGACTTTGTAAGCCTATCTATTATCACCCAAATTGCTGTGTTTCCTCTTCTTGACTTAGGCAAGCCTGTGACAAAGTCCATAGCTATGCCTTCCCATTTCCAATCTGGGACATCCAACGGTTGTAGCAATCCATACGGTCGTCGGTGTAAAGCCTTAACTTGCTGGCATGCTAGGCATCTTTCTACAAATGAGGCAAAGTCTCGTTTCATTCCATCCCACCAAAAGTTTCTTCTCAAATCTTGGTACATTTTCGTACTTCCTGGATGTGCTGTGTAAGGCGTATCGTGAGCCTCACTCAAAATCTCGTTCTTCAAATCGCTGTCATTGTCGGGAATACAAATCCTGCCTTCATAAAGTATCGCATTGTCTGGAGCTTCCGAATATCCGTCTGGCTTATCTGTTCTTATCCTCACTCGTAACTTTTCAATTGACTCGTCTTTTCTCTGAGCACTGATGATCCTTTCTCTCAAATCTGGTGTAGCTTCTAATGCTGCTATCTGACTTGTTATTGTTGTTGGCGTGTCAAACACTCTGATATCCATCTTCTCGAATTCTCGTACTAAGGTTTCTTCTTCTACGAAAAGACATCCTAACTTCGTTGGAGCCTTGCGACTCAATGCGTGTGCTACCACATTAGCCTTTCCTGGATGGTAGTTAATTCCACAGTCATAATCTTTGACTAATTCGAGCCATCTCCTTTGCCTCATATTCAGTTCCTTCTGCTCGAAAAAGTACTTCAGGCTCTTGTGATCGGTGAATATCTCAACTCTTACACCATAGAGATGGTGTCTCCAAATCTTTAATGCATGCACTACGGCTGCGAGTTCTAAATCGTGGGTTGGGTACTCAACTTCGTGAGGTCGAAGTTGTCATGAAGCATAAGCTATCACTCGTCCGTCTTGCATCAAGACACAACCTAATCCATTTTTCGATGCGTCAGTGTAAACCACATATTCTTTGTTCGTATCTGGAAGTGCTAGTACTAGCGCTGTAGTTAACTTCTCCTTAAGAGTTTGAAAACTCTTCTCACACCCATCCGTCCATTTAAACTTGGTATCCTTCCTGAGTAGCTGCGTCATCGGGCGAGCGATCGTAGAGAATCCCTCGATAAACCTTCTGTAATATCCGGCTAATCCTAAGAAACTTCTGATCTCGTTCTCACCCGTTGGTGACTTCCAGTTGTGCACTGCTTCTACTTTGGCTGGATCCACCTTGATTCCTTCTGCCGATACTATGTGTCCAAGGAACATAACTTCCTTCAGCCAAAATTCGCATTTACTGAATTTGACGTAGAGTTTCTCAGTTCTTAGTGTTTCCAACACTATCCGTAGATGTTCCTCGTGCTCCTTTTCATTCTTAGAGTAAACGAGGATGTCGTCGATGAATACTAAAACGAATTTATCCAAATAGGGGTGGAAAACTCTGTTCATAAGGTCCATGAATACGGCTGGAGCGTTGGTCAAACCAAATGGCATCACTAAAAATTCATAATGGCCATATCGGGTTCTAAAAGCGGTCTTCGGTACATCTTCAGGTTTGATCTTGAGCTGATGGTACCCTGACCTCAAATCTATCTTGGAGAAGACTCCTGCACCCTTGAGCTGATCAAACAAATCCTCAATCCTTGGCAAAGGATATTTGTTCTTGAGCGTTATCTTGTTCAGTTCTCTGTAATCGATGCACATTCTCATCGATCCGTCCTTTTCCTAACAAAAAGCACGGGTGCTCCCCAAGGTAAGACGCTTGGCCTGATAAAACCAACATCTAGTAATTCCTGTAACTGGATTTTGAGCTCTTCCAGTTCCTTCGGTGCCATTCTGTAAGGGGCGTTAGACTTAGGTGCGGCTCCTAGTTCTAAGTTGATTGTGAAGTCCACATGACGATCTGGTGGCAATCCTGGTAGCACTTCCGGAAAGACATCTTCATATTCATTCACGACTTTTACGTCCTGAATGGTCTTCTCGGCTCCTGGTTCTCCAACTAGGTACACAAGATAAGCTGTGGTACCTTTCTTTTTCATAAGTTTCGTGGCTTGAAGGGCTGATATAATCGGTACGCCTCTACCCATTGAAATTCTGTGGAATTCGGTTGGTTCTTTACCCGGCGGCTGAAAAGAGATTTTTCTCTCGTTGCAGAGAATTGTGGCGTAATTCTCTGACAACCAATCCATTCCTAGGATTATATCTACGTCCCACATTATCATAACATTTAGGTTGTTCGCTATAACCTTATGAGTTCCAATTTCTAGTTCTAGGTTAGAGCAAACATGCGTGGAAGTAGTGATCTCTCCTGAAGGTGTGGCTACTCTCATAGATTGTGCAGCTCTTACAGGTCTGATGTCTAAGTTATCGGCACACGAGCCAGCAATGAATGAATGCGATGCGCCAGTATCAAACAGTATCTTAATGGGGATGTTGTGGAGTTTTCCCATACCTGCTAGATTGCCTTTTCCTTTGCGCTGACCGCCCTATTTGATAGCGCATGCCCTCGCATTCTGTTGCTGCTGAAACTGCTGCTGATTCATAGGCGGCTGCTGCGGCTGTGCTTGGATGGCTCGGAGGGGTACTGCTTAAAGCGGTTTAGAGCAGTCCTTTTTCATGTGCCCCTTCTGTCCACAGTTGAAACAGTTAGGGGTGCCTATCTGGCAGACTCCAGGATGGGCTCGGTTGCATTTCGGGCAGACAGGAATGGTAACCCTCCCTGGGTTATACGCTCCCTGGTTAAAGTTCCTTTGTTGCCCTTGCGGCTGGTTCAGCTGATTGTTGCCCTTCCATGGCGAGTTCTGCTTGTTCCCCTGAATGAACAACCCCGATTGGTTGTTTTCCTGCTACGGCCTCTTGCCATTGTTGTTGTTGTTGTTGTTGTTGTTGTTGTTGCCAGGCTGCTGATAGCCCCTTTTTTGACCTCCCTGGTTGTTGTAACCCTGACCGTAGCCTCCGCTACCTCCTCCGTTCCATTTCCTCTTCCCTTGGTAGTTGCTACTATTGTTGTTGTAGTAGCCTCGGTTCTGACCCTGCGCTGGTGCTGACGCAGTTGGTACAATCTTTTTCTCATCAGGCACGACGGCCTCCATTTCCAGTGCTCTCCCCAGTATGTCTGTATAACCTAGTCCTCCATGACTAGCCAAAGCGATTCCCAATTCATGTCGTAAACCTCCTTGAAATTTCTTTGACAACTTTTCCTCAGCATCCACCAATGTCGGCGCATGCCTTGACAATTCGCAGAACTTAGCATCGTATTCCATCACAGTCAGCTTTCCCTGCTTCAGATTATAAAACTCGGCCTCCTTCTGTGCCCTATACGTCTTGGGGACGTACTTGTCAAAGAAAATCTCCTTAAACTCTTCCCATGAAAAACGAGCCAGATGCTCTGCAGGTATCACCTTCTGTCTTGCTTCCCACCAATAATCTGCCGATCCCGTCAGTTGGAATGCGACACACAGCATTCTCTCCTCATCAGTGCATCTGAGGAGCTTGAAAATTTTCTCAGTCAACCTCACCCATAGCTCAGCATCGCTAGGGCTACCAGTTCCATTAAACAGTGGAGGGTTCCTCTTGAGGAATAGATCCTCAATATCTCTACGGGGCGGTGGTGGAGGTGGTGGTGATGGTGACGGGGGTGGAGATGGGGATGGAGATGGGGATGGGGTGATATTCCGCTCATATTCCTGTTCTTGATTGTTTTCTGGCTGACATTTACCACGTCCTCTCGGCCTTCCAGGTCCTCGACCTCTCCGGTTGTTAACATTTCTCGGCGGCATTTTCTTTAGTCTAGGGAAAAATTGAAAATTCTCATTAGTTTCCTTCTGTTAATTACACTTAGTACTTACTTGCTTGTTCTCAACTTAATCAGGTTCACAGAACAACATATCGAACATAGCTTCGATATTACTTCATTAATCTTTTAACTTTCGAGTTAAACTCGTTTTCTCGTTACACGAGTTCATTTGACATTCTGATTTTAATTACTCAATTCATAAGAAATTTTGCTTGTGATTAAAAACCCTCTTCACGGGTCATGTATATATATATATATATATCAAAAAGAATATTAATTCTGCCTCCAACGAGGACTTATACAAAAAGGGGTTAGACTACTATTAGTCTAAACTAGGCTGACTGCCTACTATTTACCGGGTGCATTAACAAGTTGCACTCCGTACCTACTAGAAGTACTAGAACGGAAACGATTCATAAAATTTCGTATCCGCTAGAGTACTACAAAACTAACTAGTTACTGATCCAACTCTATACAGGACAAAGAGCTACTACTACTACTGATATTTACCCGCGTTTACAACGCTCTGCTCAACTAAACTGCAGTCGAGTCCAAAAACTACCCCTAAGGTCTGCAAAATCCTAACAACCCACCTCTGGGTCCTCCTCCGGATCCTCGTCCGGGTCCTCCTCCGGATCCTCCTCCGGGTCCTCCTCCTCGGACTCTGAACCAAAAACCAGCTGAAGTGCCTCGTCCACCCTCAGCGTAGAACCGTCGTCAAGTGTAAACAGGGTGGGTGAGGGTGCCTCTGAAACGGTCTCCTCCAAGTCGGAGACCAAGTAGTCCTCGCTGACCTCTCTCGCACGCTTCTTCAGGGGAAGAAGGTGCTCGGGAACTGAACCTGAACCCGACTCGAACTCCTCCCTAGAACGGACCCTGGACGGTCCTGGCTCCATCTGCTGTCGGACTACTCCCCACCTCGCGCAGATCTCCTCGAGTGGCGTAAGTGGAGAAGGTAGCTCTAACATGGCGGCGAGCTCCGCGTCGATCTCTCGGTGGTCTGGTCCCTTTCTGTACAGTCTCGTCTCCAAAGGTCCCCTGACCCTAACACAAACGTCAGGCACAAACGGTGAAGACAACCCCAACAACGCGGTTGTCTCAGCGTCAACCTCTACAAATCCCGGGCCTGGGATCAACTCCTCGATCTGCTGTCCAACCGGTGGTGACTCTGGTGTAACTACCGTCTCCTCGTCCTCCTCTGGCTGCTCTAACTCAGCGTCAGACTCCTCCTCCAGTACACCGTCTGATGGCAACTCCAACAGAGCAGAGAACTCAGGGTCTAAGTCTAGGTGCTCAGGCTCCGTCTCGGCTGGAAAGTGACTGTAGGGGATGTGTGGCTCTAATGGAAGGGGAAACATAAACCTGCTCTCAAAGAAACGCCTGTGCACACACATGGCGAATCCGGCGTAGTTGTCGGTCGGCTCCGTGTCGTCGCCTAGGATCCCCAAGAAGTACCATGCCGCACGGTGCGCCCATCCGCGCCACTCGTCCAGTAGGTGTACGATCAAGTCTAGTATCGCCTGACTCTCCCTGATCAGGTGTCGCA